>CM035841.1:203606130-204206130 GCA_020510985.1 Pholidichthys leucotaenia
ATTGCCTTGCTCGCTCTGTGGTTTTATCTCACAATTAATTTTATCTCATAATTAAGCTGCAACAACACGTCACTTTTGTTTTGAATTAACTGCCAAATGACCTAGAAATAATGAGCTGAAACTTGTTTTTATTCGTATTAAATAATGAGATGGTGGCACACTGCCCAACACCAAATTGTATTATTTTTTACATCCTAGGGCATTTTGGATGTACTGAATTAAAAAAATTCATGTTTTTCACCTTCAGGTCAACGTTTGGAACAACAGTATTATTATTTTCCATTTAGATGATGCTACACTCCTTCTAAAGTATTGTAAATCTCTGAATTTGGAATGCCGATAGAACATTCAATTTACATATACTTGTACCTACTTTGACTTGGTGCTAATTTTTTATGATATTTCAATAAAAAGAGCAGAAAGCTTACAAAAAGATTTCTTTTTTGGTCTAGTTAAAAATTACATTGGGACTTCCGGTTATGGCTGCCACGTAGGACGGACGTGTCTCGCTCTGCTCTGCTCCTGGAAAAAAAAAATCGGCAAATAACTCTCTCATTTGGGACAGAACGTATCCCAGCATTTGGGCGAGGATATGTCGGCGAAGCCTAAGGCTGGAAAACCAGGAAAAGGAAAAAGCGAGCCGCCGAAACAGTCCAAATTAACGGACTTTCAGGTCTGTGACGCAGCAAACAAGGCTCCATATATGGCGGAGGAAGCTGGCGGCGGTGCGATTTCTGCGGGGAATGGCGCAGATGCGCTGATGGCTGCCATGAGTTCAATGAGAGCGGACTTTTCCTCTAGATTTGATGGGATTATGACAGCGCTGGAAGGAATAAGAAAGGAATTGGGTGACTGTGTAGAACGAACGGCGCAGATGGAGCTCCGTCTCGCTAGTGCTGAAGATGACGTCACCCGTCTTCAATTAAAGGTGCGCACTTTGGAAAAAAAAAATAAATCTCTGGAAGATAATATTTTGGATTTGGAATCTCGGTCGAGACAGAATAACTTGAGGCTGGTGGGTCTTCCAGAGGAATCAGAAGGTCGGGACGTATGTTCCTTTCTGGAAAAGTGGATTCCGGAGGTGCTGGGCAGCGAGGAGTTGCAATCAGCAGTGGTTCTGGAAAAAGCACATCGTATTGGCCCACGGAGAGATAAGGGACCGCCGAGGACCTTAATTATGAAGTTTCTAAGCAACAGAGACAGGATGAAGATCTTCAACGCTGCACGTGCTAAAGGAGAGATTAAACACCAGGACCAGCAGGTGCGGTTCTACCCAGATTTGGCCACAGGAATCCAGCAATTGAGGAAGCAGTTTGATCCCGTACGTAAGGAGCTGCGCAACCTTGGGATTCGTCATGGTGTAATCTATCCTGCGAGACTGCTGACCACGTATGAGGGCAGAACCCACATCTTCAAGACCCCAGAGGAGGCGCAGGAGTTCATCAAGAAGATCAAAGAAGAAGAAGAGACTGGTGGGAGCTAAGCATGAACAAAATATAAGGTAGAATAACTAAGCATTTGCACAGGCATCTGACTGACTTGAAGTAAATAGTAAGTTTACAAAATATAGATTGTATTATATATTAAAAAAAAACAAAACAAAAACAAAACAAACAAAAAAAAAACTAGGATGTACAAAGTTGGTAAAAATTTTGGAGTTAAGTTGGAAAACTACAGAGGAGAGTTAATGTTACGTCATTAAAAGCAGTAGAGTTAGGGTGATTGGGAGGATGAAGAAGGAGTGGCTTAGGCTGTTCCCCGTGGATGTGGAACAGTCGATGGCTATATCGGGAGACAGAATTTTTCTTTTGATTTTGGGGGGTTTGCCACAAGTGTGGGAAGGGGGAATTTGTTTGTGTGTAGTTTGTAGGATGAATGTTCAACCACTCATGTTTTTGCTTCTCTGTATGAGCATGTTTACACTGCAAGGTAATCCCAAACTCTCTATTGATCATGGACCAAAGTGTTAATCTTAATTTAACTTCATGGAATTGCAGAGGTCTACAAAATTTAAAAAAACTTAAACAAGTTATGAATAAAATAAAGGACATGGGTTCAAGAATTGTGTTTTTACAAGAAACTCATCTGATAGAGGAGGATGTTAAAAGAATTAGGAGTAGATGGCAGGGAAGTGTATTCACCTCTTCATTTTCATCCCGAGCCAGGGGAGTTATGACTCTCATACATAAATCAGTTCCTTTTCAAGTGAAAAATGTAATTGGAGACAAATTTGGAAGATATGTAATCATTCAAGGTTCTTTGCTATTAGAAAATATAAATCTTGTGAACTTATATGGTCCCAATATAGATGACCAGAAGTTCTTTGCTAATTTATTTCTCATCTTATCATCACTTACAGGGCAACATATAATAGCAGGGGATTTTAATTGTACATTGAATCCAGGTGTGGATAGATCAACAGGACTGGATTGTACGCACATTGGATGTAGGATGACTATTAATCATTTTATGAAAGAATTGAGATTGTTAGATATATGGAGAGAAATGAAACCACAAGTTAAAGCCTATTCTTGTTATTCCAGTACCTACAAGACATTCTCACGTATTGATTATTTTTTGATTTCCACAGAATTAAGGTCCAAGATTCAAAACTGCTTTTATGATAACATCGTGATCTCTGACCATGCACCCTGTTGTCTAATATATGTAGATAAAAAATTGATAAAGGAATCAGGTAGATGGCAATTTCAGCATAAATGGCTTCAGGATGAGGAATTTGTCAAGTATATAGAAAAACAGATAGACGAGTTCTTTGACATCAATACTACACAAACATCAGCATGTGTAAAGTGGGAGGCTTTCAAAGCTTTTATTTGGGGACATATTATTAGTTATACAGGATCAAAATCTAAGAAGACTCGAGAGGAGAGAGCTAAATTGGAACTAAAATAAAAAATCTTCAGGAAAAAGTGTATGCAGGAAGTGACCCAAGGTTGGAGAATGAATTACTGATTTTGAGAGCTGAATACGACAAAAAATCAGCGAATAGAGCTGCCTCGAGTCTTCTAAGATTGAAACAATCTTTTTATGAACAAGGTGAAAAATCAGGAAAATTATTAGCATGGCAGATTAAACAATTGGAAATTAAAACACCAATTACCAGTATTATAAGTAATGGACAGGTAGTTATAGATCCTTTAGAAATTAATAGAGCCTTTAGAGATTACTATGAAAAATTATATGATACCAAAAATGAACCTGAATTAACAAAACTAAATGGGTTTTTGAACGAACTATCTATACCGTGTATTCCAAATGAAAACAGGGAGATATTGGAGTCTAAAATTAGTCAAGAAGAAGTTGGGCTAGCCATTGATAATATGAAATCAGGAAAAAGTGCAGGACCAGATGGTCTTCCAGTTGACCTTTATAAAAAATTTAAGAATAAATTAATAAAACCTTTTTTGGAAATGGTTTTAGAAGCATTTCAAAATAATAATTTACCATCATACATAAATAATGCCTTAATTATACTGCTGCCAAAACCAGGTAAGCCCTCTAATAAATGTGAAAATATGAGACCAATAAGCCTATTAAACGCCGACCTTAAGATAATCTGTAAAATTTTAGCAAGACGAATACAAGAAATTTTACCAAATATTATTAATCGAGATCAGAATGGCTTTATAAAGGGTAGACAAGGCTTCCATAATGTAAGAAGACTATTTAATATTATTTATTTTAATAAAGAAGCACCGGATACAGCTCTCCTATCATTGGACGCCGAAAAGGCCTTTGATAGAGTTGAATGGCCCTTTCTTTTTGAAGTACTACAAAGGTTTGGACTTGGAAATAATTTCATAAAATGGGTTCAAATAATATACAATAATGCTACAGCAGAAATCCTAACAAATAACAATATTTCAAAACCAATAAAAATAAATAGAGGATGTCGACAAGGCTGTCCACTTTCACCTTTACTGTTTACTATGGCAATTGAACCTTTAGCGATAGCGATACGTTTACATTCACAAATATATGGAATTAAAGTTGGACCAACAGAACATAAAATCTCCCTGTACGCCGATGACATAATTTTGTTTATGTCGAATCTAAAAAAATCAATTCCAACCTTGTTGAATTTAATAAAGAATTTTGGGGAAATATCAGGATATAAAATAAATAAAACTAAATCTTCAATATTAATGCTAAATGAGACCCAGAGAAATTACCCAGCCCCTGAGGTAAATCAATTCAATGTTGTAAATCAGTTTAAATATTTAGGAATCCAAATTATGCCTAAGCTAGAATCAGTCGCCAGTGTCAACTATGAAGCCTTAATGTCAGATATCAGTGAGTTAACTCAGAGATGGATGTCACTACCAATGTCGATGATCGGGAGAATCAATATACTTAAAAGTAATATTTTACCTAAAATACTTTATTTATTTCAATACATTCCCTTATCACCACCTTTAGATCTATTCTCAAGAATAAAAAAAAAGTTAGTGGAATTTATATGGAACAACAGGAGGGCTAGATTACATTTGTCTTTATTATATTTACCATTTGATCGTGGAGGTCTGAAATGTCCAAATTTTATGTTGTATTATTGGTCGGCACAACTGAGGTCTATGACATATTATTTTTCATCAAATGATCTCCCTCACTGGACTGAAATGGAATCATACAATTTACCTTTACCTCTTCCCATATTCATATACTCAGATTCGGCAAAAAAATTACAAAAACAAGTTAAAAATCCATTTGTAAAGCATATGATCAAAATATGGTGTGAAGCTAAAAACTATTTAAAAGAACCACAGTTATTGTCACAATTTAGTCCAATATGGGGTAATCAATATTTTAAACCAGGGAGAGCGGACGCTGTATTTAAAGTATGGAATTTAAAAGGGATACAAAAGATTCAGGATTTATATTTGCCAGGTGCAGACAACATAATGTCTTTTGAAGAGCTGAGGATCAAATTTAATCTCAATAGAACACATTTTTTTAAATATCTTCAACTTAGAAACTTTATTCGATCAAATCAAAATAAAGCTCTCACTCGACCTATTTATTCATCCTTGGAAAAAATGATGATGAAAGATAGTAAAAGAAAGGGTATTATTTCAGAGTTTTATAACTCATTGACACTATCTTCAAGTGAAAATTCACTGAAAAGATTAAACTACTGGAAAGAAGATCTGCAAATTGAAATTTCAGAGGAACAATGGGAATTGGCTTGTACAGAAGCTCAAACCAAATCAATAAATGCACGCCTTAAATTGATACATTTCAAATGGTTAATGCGGATGTATGTTACACCGAAGGAGTTAAATAGATATAACAAAAATATACCAGATACATGCACAAAATGCATGGAAAGTAAAGGAACCCTATTTCATTGTTTATGGGAATGTAGATTAATAAGAATGTTTTGGGAAGAGGTGAGGGTAACAATTGAAAAAATAATCTCAAAACAAATCATATTGAATCCTAAACTGTTTTTGTTGGGTCTGTACCCAGAAAAGCATAATTTTAATAAAAGTGAAAGAACATTCATAGACCTCAGTTTGCTTAATGCCAAAAAATGTATTGCACTATTATGGAAAAAGACTCATAGACCAGATGTGACTCAGTGGTTAAGACAGATGTTAACAAACCTTCCATTAGAAAGAATAACATATATACTAAAATCAAAGGAAATTGTGTTTGAGAATATATGGAGACCTTTTATTGATTATGTAAAAAATTTAAACATAACTCTTGAAGAAGAAGGTGAATGATGTGTGTGGACCTTGTAAATTCCAAACTGGTGAACATAATATGTATACTTATGTATTGGATTGTCTAGACTAAACAGAGGAGCATTGTTGAAGACTTGATTTTGTTGGTGGTTGTTGGTGTTTTTAGTGCATTTTTTTTTTGTAGTACTTTAGTGTTAGTGTTTGATTGTTTGTATCATGTTTGTTAAAAAAAAAAAGAAGAAAAGGTTCAATAAAGATATTGTGGAAAAAAAAAAAAATTACATTACCTTTACAATGGTTGACCCTGACAGGAAGATCAGTATCATTTTGATCAGACTAGGCAATGGAATTTCTATGTAATTATACTGTTTTATAATTCAGAACAGACAAACCACACTTTCCAAAACAATTCCATTTTATTATATACAAAATATTAAAATAAAAAAAAAATTTGCAACACAACATGAAGGTTAATCGACATTTTATACACGCCGACCACTGAGTGCTGAGGCTTGGTAGAATGAAGCCGTCTCTGCCAGCTCTGGTTCAGGAAAGCTCGGTTGAATTAATCCGTGCGGGCTGTCGCGGCGGACGCGTGGGATGATTCTACAAGGAAAATGCACACAATAAAATACAGCACGAAAGTGCAATATATACAGAAAAGACAATAGTTTTTAACAAGAATACATAAGCTTATTTCAGCGTATTGTTCACATGAATAATTAAAATAAAAGCTTTAGTCCGCAGTGTGCTGCAATAAAGCAGCGATCCATCCACAAATGAACAGCTTTTTTATTGCATAAATAAACTGAGCGTCTTACCGAATATATTTGCGAAAAAACGCACAATAAAAAAAAAATTAAAACTCACCGTTAAAGGACTCCGATGTCGAGACCTCCCGGTATATTTTTTCATTCCGGGCGGCTCCGTCTAACTCGCGCTGGATACGTTCGTCTGACAATGCAGCGAGCAGACACTGCACCTCCATATTGGTCCATGGAACACCCTTATTACGCGAAGCCATTTTTGATAGAGAATAAATGAAAATAGCATAGCAATACACTGAAAAGAAACCGCCAACAGTGGCTGCGTGCTGAGTAAAGGCGGTCGTGAAGATTCTTTTTTTTTTTTTTTTTTCAGAAACTTTATTGAGAAGGTCGTGAAGATTTGGTAGATGAGGAGGAGGAGAGGGGCGGTTCCAACCTGACCAATCAGCGCCGGTTACGACCTGACCAATCAGCGGCGACCAGTCTGTTAACGTCACAACACGGCACAGCTCAGCACTGCTGTACCCTGCCCTGGAGCGGGGCTGAGAATTGCGGCTGTTAAACCGTGTTGGGGCTTGTGGAAAAGCGTACAAAGCGTGCTGAGCCGTCCCGTGTCGCGCTAAAGCGTGCTAGTGGAAAAGGCCCTTTTGTGTGTTTCTTTGTAATTGGCACCTGCTGCAATCCACTTCTCCTGTAGGCTGTAGGGCAGTTTCTCGACAACAGGATTCACTCCACGGGCTGTATCCAGGTATGCGAGCCCAGGTAGGTATCCGCCATCCTTTGCACATTCGAGCTCCTGTAGAACATCACCAAGTTCTCTCAGCTTGAGCGCATCTTTGTTGCTGATTTTGGGAAAATCATCAAGCTTTTTTAACAGTGCATTTTCTATTGCTTCGGGTGACCCATAACACTCTTCTAGCCTTTCCCAGACTAAGTTGAGGGCTGCTTTTGGGTTGAAGACATGTGCAGAGCGGATCCTCTTTGCTTGTTCTGCTGATTCTGTGCCAAGCCATTTTATCATCAGATCCAATTGCTCGTGGTGTGAGAGGCTGAGGTCTTGAATGGCGTTCTGGAAAGATGCCTTCCATGCCCAATAATTCTCTGGGAGGTCATCAAACTGTAGGAGTCCCGTGCTCAACATCTCCCGGCGTGTGAGGTATTTGGTCAGATCCTGAATGCTTTGTGCTTCCGCGTAATGTGTTGCGGGGGCATAATAGGGTCGTAACGTTGGGGGATTAATTGTCTCTGCAGCTCCATGCTCCTCCTTCATGTTGACACTGACCCTACTCTTACCATCTGCAGCATTAGATGAGCTGAATGGTGCATTTGTGACCATTTCCAACTGTTCACACTGGATCTTAGAGGGGGTGGCTGGATTAGTTTTAAGTGGAATTTCCTCAAAGCGCACATCAAAGTGTTTCTGTACATACTCAGATGTGCATTGTGCTGAGCCAACTGGCAAGTCCATTAATGCTTGACTGAATTCACTTCTTGCACATTCCTCTGCTTCTTCATAGGCCGCAGCTTCAGCTTCTGCAGCTGCAGCAGCCTTCTGATGGTTCAGAATGTGCATATGTGCTTCAAGATTAGCTTTCTGCGTGATGAGGGCTGCTTCTTTCTCTGAATAAGCTAATTTAGCCCGTGCAGCATCTGCTTTGGCTCTAGCCTTTATGGCTGAGGAGGTAGCTGAAGAAGCCTTGCTTAACTTGGAGCTACGTGAATATAACGAGCTACCTTGTACAGCTGTAGCCAAGGGAATTGTGTTTTCCGTCTCCATAACTTCACTTCTGAGTTGGGGAGTTGGCTGGTGCTGCTCTCCTGCCCTGAGGCTCATTTGCTGCTTGTTGTTTGTTTATTGGGCCCGCCGCGCTGTAGTCCTTTTACTTTACTGCCCTCCCATCGAGTTTCCCAGTTTTCGACTGGTAGACAGCAAGCTAACACGTGTGGTGCAGGCCTCAATGATGACAAGATGTTTCCTTTTATCTCGTTTATTGAAGCTACCCCACAAGGAACTCAACATGATGTACACTCGTCCTTTTGGTTTTACATCCGTTTACATTTGTTCCTACATCCGTGTAAAACTGCAACAAAGTAAACATATACACGCCGTCAATGATATGGTCACCGTATTTAGCTTAGCACATGTTAGCGTTAGCTCTAGCTTAGCTGGTAAGAATGTTGGCCACGGACTAGACAGTCGCTTAAAATACACCAATACAACCATGCAGTTCTCATTGTAGCTGTTAACACTGTCAAACCATGCAGATACTCACGGACTAATCATGTCCAAGGCGCCGATAATTAAACAACATTCACAGCGTTCGTACATTGAGTGACGCTCTGCTCCGGTCTCCGTTTATATCATTACTGCGCATGTGCAACACCTTGTGTATCAGTTCAAAACGATGCTTTCACTACACCACTAGAGGGAGCCAAACTCCCTTACATGAAATGCTGTAATGGGAACTGCTTAACTTAATACATGGAAGCAGCATACCTTGTTTTGATTTATGGTATAGATATCGAAAATCTGGTAGTGTCTCCTCATAATCCTATACTGTCTGACCATTGTCTGTTAATTTTTGATTTCTTTATCTCTGATCACTTATTTCCTAAAGAAAAATACTACTACAGCAGACGTCTTTCTGATGACGTTGTTGCTAAATTTTTGCAGATTGTCTCCTCTATGCCATGGGTCAACACAACAGAAACACCAGAAATAAGTGATGGAAAGTCTGCTCCATTCGTGATTGATAGCATGGTTGATGGTGTTACTGCCTCTCTGCATCGGACTCTACATTTGGTAGCCCCTTTAAAAAAGAAAAAGTCTAACCAGAGATTTCTTACCCCTTGGTTTAACTCAGAAACTCGTGGCTTAAAACAGAAAACTTGTCAATTGGAAAGGAAATGGCGTTCAACTAATTCAGATGAATTCTACTTGGCGTGGAGAAATCATCTCTTAATCTATAAACTAGAAAAGCACTCGGAGAGCGCAGACCTCCGCCAAGCGGCACAGTTCCCCCCATACAGTGTTTGTGTGTACGTTTTCAGATTCCCTGAGCATGAAAAGATATGACTAGCAATTGGATTCACAATGATTATTTGTTTATTTGACATGGACAGTGCAATAAACAGACAATTAATGAATGACAATCAATGTGATAGTGATAGGATTAGTGGTTCAGTAGTGTAAAACGGTGCTATAAGGGACGGCGGGTTAATAAGGGACACTTTTCTGGGAAATGTTTTAAATGTAATTCTGCTTTTTTTATTTTGAGCAGGACGCTGAGTTGTGTTGTTATTGTCAAATATCCATGAATCCTTCATCAAATCTAGGCGGAAGCAAAATTAAAAAAGCAGAATTACATTTAGAAAAGTGTCCCATATTACCCCGCCGTCCCTTATAGCCCCGTTTTACGGTTGTAAAAGCATTGCCTCCTTGGCGGAGGTAATAAACTGAAGTGTTGGTGTGTCCATCTCCTCCACTGACGGATGCAGATTGGTTAGACAGGTTGCCGTGGGTTTTATATTATATTGAGGTTGCGCTCCGCGGCAAAACAGAATTTAGAATCTTCCCCGGCAGAGAGGTCGTTTTTACGCAGCGCCTATAGCTGGGCGGGGAATTTGTGGCAAATAATCGGGCGGCGGACAGGTGGCCGTGTCAGGTTTTGCAGCGTGGCGCAAAAACAGGCACACTGGCGGGCCCAGGCCAGCAGTGTTTTCCGCGTGCTTTTGTGCCTAAAACGTTGAAGAACGCGGAGTTTGTGTTGGTCAGACACGACGACCAGCACAATGTGCGCAGCGCCTATGGCTGGCACAGGCACGCTGGCAGGCCCAGGCCAGCAGTGTTTTCCGCATGCTTTTGTGGCTAAAACGTTGAAGAAGGCGGAGTTTGTGTTGGTCAGACACGACGCCCAGCGCCCTCCATTGCGCCTGCGCACATGTTGAAAATGGCCGTATGTCACAGTGTGGAAAAATGCTTTAAAAAATTCCTGTATGCAGACGGTGATGCGGATCATCCCCAAAATTTAATCAGTTCTTCCTTGTACCATTTCCAACAACGCCTGAAAGTTTCATTGAAATCTGTCCAAAAGTTTTTGAGTTATCTTGCTAACCAACAGACAAACAGACAGACAGACAAACAGACAAACACACAGACAAACACACAGACAAACCCCGGCAAAAACATTACCTCCTCCTGGCCTTTCGGCCTGGCGGAGGTAAAAATCTCTTAGAAAAGCTAGATCAAGCTATTATTCTGCATTAATAGAAGCAAACAAGAATAACCCCAGGTTTCTCTTCAACACTATAGCCAGGCTTACAAAGAGCCATGACTCGGTCAATCCTCGCATCACTCCTGAGCTTTCTAGTCAGGACTTTCTGAACTATTTCAATCTTAAAATTTTATCTATTAGAGATGAAATCAGTCAGATTCTTCCTACAGTAAACTCTAGTACATTAACTACTGCAACTCCCTCAATTGATATCTGCTTAGATAAGTTTACTCTAATCGACCTCTTAGAGTTGGATAAAATAATTTCCTCTTCTAAGCCTTCATCTTGCCTTCTGGACCCTATTCCTTCCAGGTTATTTAAAATTATTTTCCCAATTATTGGTAGCCGTATTCTTTATATCATTAATTCTTCTTTAACTCTGGGTTATGTTCCACTGGCTTTTAAAACTGCTGTAATTAAACCCTTACTTAAAAATCGACGCTCAATCCTGGAGTTTTGGCCAATTATCGACCAATCTCTAATTTGCCTTTCATTTCAAAAATTTTGGAAAAAGCTGTTGCTGTGCAATTATCTGACCATTTGCAGGGAGTTAGTTTGTTTGAGGTGTTTCAATCTGGGTTCAGAGCTCATCACAGCACTGAAACTGCCTTAGTGAAGGTCTCTAATGACCTCCTGACTGCATCTGATAATGGACTTGTCTCTGTTCTTGTTCTTTTAGATCTCAGTGCAGCCTTTGACACTATCGATCATGCCATTCTACTTGATAGATTGGAACACTTTGTTGGACTCAGTGGAACTCCGTTGCAGTGGTTTAGAGCTTATTTGTCTGATAGATTTCAGTTTGTCCATGTCAATGATGGATTTTCTTCCAGCTCTAAGCTCAGTCATGGAGTTCCACAGGGATCTGTGTTGGGCCCTACTCTTTTTAGTCTATATATGCTCCCATTGGGCAATATCATCAGAAAGCACTGTATACATTTTCACTGTTACGCAGATGACACACAACTATACCTGTCAATGAAGCCCGATGATTGTGATCAGTTGGCCAAGTTCAGCCTGGGCCAGTATGAAAACTATTGCAGGCCTTCAGAGCACAGAGCGCAGTAATCATGTGTTTTTAGATGGTTTTAATTCAGACACAGAGCTGGCCAATGCTTTTAATTGTTTTTATGGTCGTTTTGACTCCTTTGATTTTAGCACAGAAACCCAATGTCACAACGGCCCTCACGGACCGTCACAAGACGCCTCAGTCACCAGAGAGTTTGCAGTGGTAATTTATTAAGGATAAGGCAGAACACTCACAGAACACATACAATGGCTGGGTGATGTCTGAGCCGGGGGACACCCGATGCGCCAGACGGACAACAGTGAGAGTGAAGTCTCAAAGGAACATACCTGAGAATAACAGGAGCACGACGGAACGTGGCTGAACATAACAGGATATAACAGAGACTGCCGCGCTGGAGGACATTTAGCACCCGCTTATATCTCTGGCGGCTAATGACCCCAACGCGGCACAGCTGCTGCTAATGACAGCAGAGCAGCAGCTGACTTTGACAGCAGGGAGCTCCCCCGGGCGCCTTCACAATAAGAGCCCGAGGAGCTGGAAGGAACCCTCAGCTGCCAAAGCCAGGGAACAAAAAGATATGAGACCCGAGTGTGGCCAGAACCGACACTCGGGTTATGACACCCAAGATTTGAAACAGAAACTCAAAGACAATCAGCACTTTAATATTGAGGTGCAGGATGTTAAAAGGGAGTTCTGCGCTGTAAAAGTGAACAAAAGTCAGGGCCCTGATAATATATATGAGTATGGGAAGAGGTAAAGGTAAATTGTATGATTCCATTTCAGTCCAGTGAGGGAGATCATTTGATGAAAAATAATATGTCATAGACCTCAGTTGTGCCGACCAATAATACAACATAAAATTTGGACATTTCAGACCTCCACGATCAAATGGTAAATATAATAAAGACAGACGTAATCTAGCCCTCCTGCTGTTCCATATAAATTCCACTAACTTTTTTTTAATTCTTGAGAATAAATCTAAAGGTGGTGGTAAGGGAATGTATTGAAATAAATAAAGTATTTTAGGTAAGATATTACTTTTAAGTATATTAATTCTCCCGATCATCGACATTGGTAGTGACATCCATCTCTGAAGTAACTCATCAATATCTGTCATTAAGGCTTCATAATTGACACTGGCGACTGATTCTAGCTTAGGCACAATTTGGATTCCTAAATATTTGAACTGATTTACAACATTGAATTGATTTACCTCAGGGGCTGGGTAATTTCTCTGGGTCTCATTTAGCATTAATATTGAAGATTTAGTTTTATTTATTTTATATCCTGATATTTCCCCGAAATTCTTTATTAAATTCAACAAGGTCGGAATTGATTTTTTAAGATTCGACATAAACAAAATTATGTCATCGGCATACAGGGAGATTTTATGTTCTGTTGGTCCAACTTTAATTCCATATATTTGTGACTGTAGACGTATCGCCATCGCTAAAGGTTCAATTGCCATAGTAAACAGTAAAGGTGAAAGTGGACAGCCTTGTCGACATCCTCTATTGATTTTTATTGATTTTGAAATATTGTTATTTGTTAGAATTTCTGCAGTAGCATTATTATATATTATCTGAACCCATTTTATGAAATTATTTCCAAGTCCAAACCTTTGTAAGACTTCAAAAAGAAAGGGCCATTCAACTCTATCAAAGGCTTTTTCGGCATCCAGTGATAAGAGAGCTGTATCCGGTGCTTCTTTATTAGAATAAATAATATTAAATAGTCTTCTTACATTATGGAAGCCTTGTCTTCCCTTTATAAAGCCATTCTGATCTTGATTAATAATATTTGGTAAAATTTCTTGTATTCGTCTTGCTAAAATTTTACAAATTATCTTAAGGTCGGCATTTAATAGGCTTATTGGTCTCATATTTTCATATTTATTAGAGGGCTTACCTGGTTTTGGCAACAGTATAATTAAGGCATTTTTCATATACGATGGTAAATTACTATTTTGAAATGCTTCTAAAACCATTTCCAAAAAAGGTTTTGTTAATTTATTCTTAAATTTTTTATAAAGGTCAACTGGAAGACCATCTGGTCCTGCACTTTTTCCTGATTTCATATTATCAATGGCTAGTCCAACTTCTTCTTGACTGATTTTAGACTCCAGTATCTCCCTATTTTCATTTGGAATACACGGTATAAATAGTTCATTCAAAAACCCATGTAGTTTTGTTAAGTCAGATTCATTTTTGGTATCATATAATTTTTCATAGTAATCTCTAAAGGCATCTCGAGGCAGCTCTATTCGCTGATTTTTTGTCATATTCAGCTCTCAAAATCAGTAATTCGTTCTCCAACCTTGGATCTCTTCCTGCATATACTCTTTCTTGAAGAATTTTTATTTTATGTTCCAATTGGACTCTCTCCTCTCGAGTCTTCTTAGATTTTGAACCTGTATAACTAATAATATGTCCCCTAATAAAAGCTTTGAAAGCCTCCCACTTTACACATGCTGATGTTTGTGTAGTATTGATATCAAAGAACTCATCTATCTGTTTTTCTATATACTTAACAAATTCCTCATCCTGAAGCCATTTATGCTGAAATTGCCATCTACCTGGTTCCTTTGTCAATTTCTTATCTACATACATTAGACAGCAGGGTGCATGATCAGAGATCACGATGTTATCATAAAAACAGTTTTGAATCTTGGACCTTAATTCTGTGGAGATCAGAAAATAATCTATACGTGAGAATGTCTTGTAGGTATTGGAATAACAAGAGTATGCTTTAACTTGTGGTTTCATTTCTCTCCATATATCTATCAATTTCAATTCTTTCATAAAATGATTAATGGTCATTAATGGTCATCCTACATCCATTGTGCGTACAGTCCAGTCCTGTTGATCTATCTATACTGGGATTCAATGTACAATTAAAATCCCCTGCTATTATACAGGTCAAGAAATAAATTGGCAAAGAACTTTTGATCATCTATATTGGGACCATATAAGTTCACCAAATTTATGTTTTCTAATAGCAAAGATCCTTGAATGATTACATATCTTCCAAATTTGTCTCCAATTACATTTTTCACTTGAAATGGGACTGATTTATGTATGAGAGTCATAACTCCCCTGGCTCGGGATGAAAATGATGAGGTGAAAACATTTCCTTGCCATCTACTCCTAATTCTTTTTACATCTTCCTCTATTAGATGAGTTTCTTGTAAAAACACAATTTTTGAACCCATGTCTTTTATTTTATTCATATCTTGTTTAAGTTTTTTTAAATTTTGTAGACCTCTGCAATTCCATGAAGTTAAATTAAGATTAACGCTTTGATTTATAATCAATAGGGAGTTTGGGATTACCTTGCAGTGTAAACATGCTCAAACAGAAAAGCAAAAAAATGAGTGGTTGAACATTCACCCTACAAACTACACACAAACAAATTCCCCCTTCCCACATTTGTGGCAATCCCCCCAAAAACAAAAGAAAAATTCCCGGTCTCCCGGTATAGCCATCGACCGTTCCACACCCACGAGGAACAGCCAAAGCCACTCCTTCTTCATCCTCCCAATCACCCTAACTCTACTGCTTTTAATAACGTAACATTAACTCTCTTCTGTAATTTTCCAATTTAACTCCAAATTTTTTTTTAGCAATTTTGTACTTTTTTTTTTTTTTTTTAATATGTAATACATTCTATATTTTGTAATCTTGTTATATGCTTCTAATCAGTTAAATGCTCAAATATTCTACCCTATATTCTGTTCATGCTTAGCTCCCACCAGTCTCTTCCTGGATCTTCTTGATGAGCTCCTGCGCCTCCTCGGGGGTCTTGAAGATGCGTGTTCTGCCCTCATATGTGACCAGAAGTCTTGCAGGGTGAATCACTCCATGACGAATCTCAAGGTTGCGCAGTTCTTTGCGGATGGGGTCAAACTGCTTCCTTAATTGTTGGATTCCTGAGGCCAGATCTGGGTAGAACCGCACCTGCTGATCTTGGTATTTAATTTCTCCTTTGGCCCGCACCGCGTTGGAGATCGTCATCCTGTCTCTGTAGCTGAGAAACTTCATAATTAGCGTCCTCGGTGCTGCCTTGTTACCTCTCGGTGGGCCAATTCGGTGGGAGCTTTCCAAGACGACTGATGATTTTAGCTCCGCGTTGTTCAGCGCCTCCGGGATCCACCCCTCCAAAAAGGAGCATGAATCACGACCTTCGGCTCCCTCCGGTAAACCCACCAGCCTCAGGTTGTTCCTTCTGGACCGAGATTCCAAGTCCAGAACGCTATTTTCCAGATCTTTATTTTTTTTTCCAAAGTGCGCACCTTTATTTGAAGTCCGCTGATTTCATCCTCCGCACTTGAAACACGAAGCTCCGCCTGCGTCACTCGCTCCACGCAGTCACCCAACTCTTTTCTCATTGCATCCAACGCTGCCATAATCCCATCAAGTTTAGCGGAAAAGTCTGCTCTCATTGAGCTAATGGCAGCCAGCACTGCACCTGTGCCGCCATCGTCAGCAGCAGCAGTTACCGCACCACCGCTAGTTTCATCCGCCATATCCGCAGCTTTTCCTACTGCGCCACAAACTTTAAAGTCCGTTAATTTGGACTGCTTCGGCGATTCAATTTTTCCCCCTCCTGATTTCCCAACCTTAGTCTTCACCGGCATATCCTCACCCAAACGCTGGGAAAAGTTCTGTTCCAAATGAGAGAGTTATTTGCCGAATTTTTATTTCCAGGGGCAGAGCAGAGTGATACGTGTCCTTCTAGGCGGCCGCCATAACCGGAAGTCCGCTTTGACTTCAATTTTAATGAAAATTTTTGAAAAACTGGTCAGATGTGAGGTCCTAAAGCAGACTGAGCATGCATTGGATCCTCTGCAGTTTGCCTATAGGCCTCACAGAGGAGTGGAGGATGCCATTGTCACTCTGTTTAACATGCTTTTTAAACATCTGGATTTTAATGGGACACATGCCAGGCTTTTATTTGTGGACTTTTCCTCCGCCTTTAATACAATCCAACCTCATATCTTCGTTGAAAGGCTCCTGCAACAATTTGATTTGAGCAATAATCTGGTGGGTTGGATTCTGGATTTCTTAACCAACAGGACGCAGAGAGTAAGGGTCAATGGTACATTGCTTCTACTGGCTCTCCTCAGGGGTGTGTGTTGTCACCACTACTCTTCATCCTGTACACAAACATGTGTCGGAGCAGACATGACAACAGACACATTATAAAGTATGCTGATGACTCAGTTATTGTCAGTCTCCTCCAGGATGGTGAGAGTGGCCACGGCCCAGTAGTTGATGATTTTGTTCACTGGTGTGAGGATTCCTACCTGCAGCTGAATACGACAAAAACTAAAGACATGATTATTGACTTTAGGAGGAAAACTCCCAGGCACAAAGTCACCGTACTAAAAGGCCAGACCACCGAATGTGTACAACCCTACAAATATCTTGGGACGATTATTGATAGTAATTTAAACTTTGAAGAGAACTGTGAAAGGGTGTGCAAAAAGGGTCAACAGCATTTGCATTGCTTGAGAAAACTTGCACACTTCCAAATTGACCAAACCATAATGACAATGTTTTATCGGGCTTTTATTGAATCTGTTTTATCCTTTTCTTTAGTGTCATGGTTTGGTCAGATAAAACTGAAACAGAGGAAATCCTTGGATCAGGTAGTTAGATGGTCCAGTCATTTGCTTGGTGAGTCACAGCTGAGCCTGACATCCCTGTACACCAGACAAGTACAGAGGATGGCTACCTCCATTTTAAATGATGACTCCCACCCTTTGCACTGCAACTTTCAGCTTCTTCCCTCAAGACGGAGGTTTGCTGTCCCAAAAAGTAAAACCCAGCGCTACAAAAACAGCTTTGTTCCTGCTGCTGTCAAAGAGTTGAACAAGCTGTAACAATATATTGCACATAATTTAGGTACCTATTTATTAACTCCATTTTATATTTACTTATTTTTGTAGGATGTTACTTGGGTTCTAAATATTTTATTGGGTTTTAGACCTTTGAGTTTTTAACCCCTTTGACTAGTTTTTAACTTTTAATATGACTTCTGTCTTACCTCTGGTTTTTCTCCCACCTCTTTGCCTTTTTATACCCTGATTGATGGAGCCTTGAGTATTTTTATCATGTCTATAGTCAATTTCATGTGTGCCTGTGTTTGTGTCTATGTTGAATGTAATTTGTGGCTTGTAAATATGGATGTCACCAGCCTGCAAAACAAATCTACCTACGGGTACAAATAAAGTAACCTGAACCTGAACCTAAGTTAGATGCCTGTCTTAAGGACATCAAAGCTTGGATGACTTGTAATTTTTTACTATTGAACTCTGATAAGACTGAAGTCATTGTTGTTGGCCCAAAACATTTTAGAAATTCCTTTTCAGATTATGCCCTTAATTTAGATGCTGCCACTCTCACTCTGAACAGTTGTGTGAGGAACCTTGGAGTGATTTTTGATCAGGATTTGTCCTTTAATTCACATATTAAAACTGTTTCTAGGACTGCCTTCTGTCATCTGCGCAATATTGCCAAGATCAGGAGCATCTTGTCTCTGGGTGATGCTGAGAAACTGATTCACGCCTTTGTCAGTTCTCGATTAGATTATTGTAATTCACTATTATCTGGTTGTCCTAAAGTATCTTTAAAAAATCTTCAGTTGATTCAAAATGCTGCTGCTAGAGTTTTAAATGGTTCTAGAAAAAGAGATCATATTTCCCCGGTTCTGTCCTCCCTCCATTGGCTTCCCATAGAATTCAGAATCAAGTTTAAAATCCTTCTTCTTACTTTCAAAGCTCTTAACAATCTGGCCCCCCAATGTATAAAAGATCTGATATTACCTTACCATCCTAACAGAGCATTACGCTCCCAAAATGCTGGCTTACTTGTGGTGCCCAAAATCTCCAAAAGTATGGTGGGAGGCAGAGCCTTCTGCTACCAAGCCCCTTCTCTCTGGAACCAGTTACCACTCTGGGTCCGGGAGTCAGACTCGGTCTCTGTTTTTAAGAACAGGGTAAAATCCTTCCTTTTTAATATAGCTTTTGTTTAAGGAGGGTTTTTGTGTCTTTTAACCCCACTCTTGTTCTATTGTTATCTGATCCATACTGCTGGTTGACCTCCAATATTGTACTTGGCATCTTACTGCTATGTTCTTTATGTCTGTCCTTTCCATCCTCCCTATCCCCTCATCCCCAGCCAGTCGCAGCAGACGACTGCCCCTCCCTGAGCCTGGTTCTGCTAGAGGTTTCTTCCTTCCAAATGGGAGTTTTTCCTCGCCACTGTCGCTTAGTGCTTGCTCATAGGGGATTGTCTGATTGCTGGGTCTTTCTGTGACTGTGTGTGTTTTTTTCTGCACTGTGGCGCCACGAGACGGCTTTTGTTGTGATGTGGCGCATTATAAATAAAGCTGAACTGAATTGAATTGAATTGAATTGAATTGAATTGGCCGTCATCTTAGGCTCCCTGTGGATGTTGGTCTGGGAGTTGCCCCCTTTCAGCTTCGTCAAAATGTAGCAATTTGGGTCACTGAGCATCACAAAAGGCTTAACGTTGCATATGATTTGGCCCATAGGAAAATGGGGGTTGCAGCCAGTCAAGAGAAGAGCCATTATGACCAAAGGGCTAACGTTTCCTTGCTTCTGTTAGGAGAACGGGTATGGATGAGGGTCAGGGAAAGCTGCATAACTGGTGGGATCCAGAGCCTTATGTGGTGGTGGGAATGGTTAGAGATACAGGGCTGGTTTACAGGGTTAGGCCAGAAAGGGGAGGTAGGGAAAAGACCCTGCATAGGGTCTGCAGACCCTGCATTTGTCCAGCCCGCCCCCTGGCATCGCCAGGGGGCGGGCTGGACAAAGCTCCTTCCTGCGGAGAGACAACGCCGCCGTGAGTTGGGTCTCTGCATGTATTGCGGAGACAGTCAACACACGGTGGAGCTTTGCCCACAGAAGCCAAACGGCGGGGTCCGCGAGTCACTGTAGGGGGCCTCGCGGACATCAATCCGTTAAATCCCCTCTCCCAATTGAAGCTGCCCGTCCGATTTTGTCACAACTCCACTGGGCACCTCACTCACGCATTGGTGGACTCGGGCGCGGAGGGAAGCTTTATTTCACAAAGCCTGGCAACCCGATTGGGCATCCGTTGCCAAGCCCTCAAATCTCCTCTCGCCCTGGTCAACCTCTCCCATGTCTCCCTGGGGAGAGTAACACATCAGACCGTCCCTGTTCCTGTCATCATCTCTGGGAACCACCGGGAGGAAATAGCCTTCTACGTCCTCCCCAACTCTGTGTCGCCCGTCATTCTGGGGTACCCCTGGCTTCGCCTCCATAACCCCGTCTTGGATTGGAAGTCCGCCAGGGTGTCGGCATGGAGTACCTTCTGCATGAGCACCTGCTTGCAATCCGCTGCCTGCTCTCCGTCCTCTTCTCCAACTCCTATGGACGCTGCGCCCCCGGATCTCTCCCTGGTGCCATCAGAATTTCACAACCTGGGTATGGTTTTCAGCAAGTCCAAGGCGATGTCTCTTCCTCCACACAGGCCCTACGACTGTGCGATAAACATCCGCCAGGGGGTACCCTTACCCTCTGGGCGACTCTACAGCCTGTCGGCGCCGGAGAAGGAGACCATGAATTCCTACCTCAAGGAATCGCTGAGTGCTGGAATTATCCGTCCCTCGTCATCACCATTGGGGGCAGGATTCTTCTTCGTGGGCAAGAAGGACGGTTCCCTCCGTCCTTGTATCGACTATCGCGCCCTAAATGATATCACGGAGAAGGATCGCTACACCCTGCCACTCATGGACACCGCCTTCCACTCCCTCCAGGGGGCGACTTGGTTCACCAAGCTGGATCTACGCAGCGCATACCACCTCGTCCGGATCTGGGAGGGAGATGAGTGGAAGACAGCCTTCCGTACCCCGAACGGCCACTTCGAGTACCTGGTGATGCCGTTCGGGTTGACCAATGCTCCAGCCGTCTTTCAGCGCCTAATTAATGACATCCTCCGGGATTTCATCAGCCTATTTGTGTTCGTCTACCTGGATGACATCCTCATCTTCTCCAAATCCAGGGACGAGCACCGGGTCCATGTGAGGCGGGTCCTCCAAAGGCTGCTGGAGAACCGGTTGTATGTGAAGGCAGAAAAATGTGAATTCTACACTAAGACAACATCCTTCCTCGGGTTCATCATCTCCCACGACCAGGTGCTTCCGGACCCAGTGAAGGTGAAGGCGGTGGTGGAATGGCCTACACCTGCATCGAGAAAACAGGTGCAACAATTCATTGGGTTTGCAAATTTCTACCGCCGCTTCATCCCGAATTTTGGCACCATCGTCGGCCCTCTGACCCGCCTCACGTCCCCCAAGGTCCCGTTCCGGTGGACCGAAGAGGCCGCGGCTGCTTTTCAGGCGCTGAAGGCGGAGTTCTCCTCCTCCTGGGTCCTTAGCCAAGTCGACCCGTCGCTGCAATGCATCGTGGAAGTGGATGCTTCGGACACAGGAGTGGGGGCGGTTCTATCTCAGCGGTCGCCAGATGACGGAGTCAAACGGCCCTGCGCCTTCTTCTCTCGGCGCTTGTCCCCGGCGGAACGGAATTACGACGTGGGGGACAGAGAGCTCCTCGCCATCAAGCTCGCGCTGCAGGAGTGGCGTCACTGGCTAGAGGGGGCGGACCTGCCGTTCGTGGTCCTGACTGACCACAAGAACTTGGAATACTTGAGATCTGCCAAGCGTCTGAACGCCCACCAGGCGCGCTGGTCCTTGTTCTTTGCCAGGTTCTGTTTTAACATCACCTTCAGGCCTGGCTCCAAGAACGGCCTGCCCGACGCCCTCTCTAGGCAATTTGCCCCTGAGGAGTCTGAGGACACGGTCCACACCATCCTGCCCAGGTCGTGCATCGTGGGAGCCGTCACTTGGGACATAGAAAGCAAGATCCGGAAGGCGCAGGAAGTGGAACCTGACCCTGGCGGCGGACCGGAGGGGAGGCTGTTCGTGCCATCCACGGTTCGGGGGGAGGTCATCCACTGGCTACATACATCCAAGCTCACCTGCCACCTTGGTTCTTCCCGGATGATCGACCTCCTTCAACGGTCCTTCTGGTGGCCGGGCCTGCGGAAGGACGCTGCCCGCTACGCCCAGGCCTGCCCTGTATGTGCCACCAGTAAGTCAGGTAATGCCCCTCCAGCGGGTTTGCTCCAGCCTCTGCCCGTCCCTGGCAGGCCCTGGTCGCATATCGCCCTGGATTTCGTCGCCGGACTCCCAGTCTCAAACACCTTCGACACCATCCTGACCATCGTAGACCGTTTCTACAAGGCGGCGCACTTCATCCCGCTACGAGGTCTTCCATCTGCCCTGGAGACGGCGGACCTCCTAGTCCAGCACGTGGTCAGGCTGCACGGGATTCCGGTGGACGTGGTCTCGGACCGGGGGCCCCAATTTTCCTCAGAGGTTTGGAGGTCATTTTGCAACGCCCTGGGAGCCAAGGTGAGCCTCTCCTCCGGCCATCACCCCCAAACCAACGGGCAGTGTGAGCGGACCAACCAGGAGCTGGAGGCTGCGCTCCGCTGCATCACTGCGTCCAAGCCTGCGTCCTGGAGTAACCATCTTGCCTGGGTTGAGTACGCCCACAACACCGCCCGCTCTTCTGCCACAGGGATGTCTCCCTTTAAGGCATCCCTGGGCTACGACCCCCCCTCTTTTCCCAGCGCAGGAGAGTGAGGTAACTGTTCCCTCAGTTCGGGTGCACCTCAGGCAGTTCCGCTCCATCTGGGCGTCAGCGCGCAGTGCGCTTTTACGCACGGCGGAGCGCAACAGAACCACGGCGGACCGGCACAGAAGACCTGCCCCAGCGTACCAGGTGGGCCAGCGTGTCTATGTGTCAACCCAGGACGTCATTTTAAAGGGTGAGAGGAGGAAGCTGGCACAGCGTTTTATGGGCCCATACCCCATCACCAGGATTATCAACCCGGTGGCTGTGCGTGTAGCTATTCCCCCCTCCCTCCGCATCCATCCCACCTTCCACGTATCCAAGGTGAAGCTGGCAGTCTCCGACCCCCTTTGCCCTCCTCCTGCTGCGCAGCCCGCGCCCCGGATGATTGATGGTCATTTGGCCTGGCCTGTCTCTTCTATCCTGGACTCCCGGCGCCGGGGTCGCGGGTTGCAGTACTTGGTGGACTGGGAGGGATATGGGCCTGAACATCGGCAATGGGTACCCTCGTCATTTGTGTTGGACCCGTCCCTCATAACTGAGTTCCACCGAGCGCACCCTGAGAAACCATCGCCAGGAGGCGCTGCTAGAGGGGGGAGTACTGTCACGCCTCGCCGCTCATCTGCGGCGCCAGCTGCACGCACACCTGCACCTCATCAGCGGCGAGGGATTTAAGCCGCCTCGCCCTGGGCTTCGGCCTGAAGCCGTCAGTCTTCACTCGCTACGATTGCTGCAAGGAATCTCTACCTACTCAGCAAACATTCTGGTAAGAAGCTCTTACCTCATTCTTCTCCCAGTCTGCTCCCCTGTGCACAGGTGGATTTCCCGGCGGCGGACCACTCCTCTCCGCCTCCATTCCCTTGCTGCTGCACCGGGCGCTCCAGGTCGCTGTCTACCGGACCTCATCCTTGCTGTGCCAGCCACCTGCTAATTCCAAGTAAGCTTGTCACCATTTTCATATCTCCTGTGTTGGTGTGGTGCCCGTCACCCTTCTCCCTTTGCTTCTCCCATAGGGTTGTCCGGCTGTATGGTCTCCTGCCTCCGTGCCCGACGCAGACGCCACCACCAATACATTTACATCCCGCAGACACACATTCATACACACTTGTTGTTAATAAAGCTATTAGATCTACTCTGAGTCTGCGTGTGTGTCTCCTGAGCCGTGCATTATGTCAGATTCCATTGAAGATATCGAAGGGCAAGGCCTGGAGTGTGGCAGTGGGCCTCTGGGACTGGTTAAAGAACGTTTTAATGACTTTTGTCTTTCTAAAGGCTGTTGTATTTTTAAGGTTACACTGGCAACATTTGTGATTTTTATCTTTTGTAATAAATGTTTGTGCTTGAAACCTTGGTGTTGGATGCTTCTTACTAAGTACTGCTCACCCTCGTAGTGGGAACCTAAAAGGGGTTTGTTTTATTGGAGGTTAATGAGAGAGTTAATTGGTTCAGTTCCATTAATTGGGTAACCTCCTCCATACTACCCCTTTCACATTTGGCGTCACGAACAGGATACGAGTTTGTCAGCAATGCTTTCACATTAACAAAGTGGAGTTAAGGAACTGAGAGAGTGCATGTGAGTAGTCTCTCAGGTCTTCTCCATCCAACTGTCTGGCAAGCAAAAAATGCATGTAACAACTGTGGTGTTGTACATTTTTCTCTAAATGCTTCACGCAAGTTTAAAAACAAATCACCTGGTTTTGCTTGTCCATGTGCACGTAGCTTAACTTCACCTAATACAGAGCTCCTTAAATGTGACAAAATGAAGTCTACTTGGTCACCCTCCCTTAGACTCGTAGCCCACTCAACCTCTTCAATAAAATCAACAGAATGAGCATCTTTACCCGGGTCTCCATTAAAGGGCACAATCGGTTTCTCTCTTGGAACATACTGTACACAATAGACCTTGGTTGTACATCACCCAAAGAAGAAATACTTGACATCACAGCGTCATGCTTTCGACTCAATTCAGTTATTTGTAACTGGTTACCACTATCAGACAGAGGTGATGCAGCATCACCCCCTGCATGGCTGGGCCCAGGCACCGACATGCCACTTCTGTCTTCTCCGTCCGACATCTTGGAATGTCTCTTCTGAGGTGATACAGTCTTCTAGGGTGCAGCCTGGACCTCTGGAGTTCAGTGCTTGGGACTGTGGCAGTGGTTTCACGTCCTGAAGACTTGATGATAGCAGCTGCACTCTTGACTAAGTGCTATTGCAAATAAAAAATCCAAACACTATGGTACTGATAAAACATAAAAAAATACAAAAATTCAAAAGGGCCTAATCAACCTTGAAATCCCACTTCTGACACCAAAACGGGGCTGGAGGTGTGTGGCCAAGTGTACAATTTTTGGGACCAACACAGACGGCTCCTAAAAAGGTGGATCCTATTTCTCGACTGCCCCAAGAATAAGACAGCATTAATTTAGTTTGATTTGGCGTTTATTTGGACATTTGAGTCAGGCAAAAGCAATATTTTCCCCTAACAAAGATCCCTTTTTGTGAATAAGACAATTTTGTCAAAAAAAACAAAAAACAGTAGTGGACTCTTCTAAAAAAACAGAGGAGACACTACTTAATATCCATCCATCCATCCATCCATCTTCTTCCGTTTAATGCTTTTCGGGTTGTGGGGTGGCGCTGGAGCCTATCCCAGCATCTTTGGGCGAGAGGCAGGGTACACCCTGGACAGATCGCCAGTCCATCGCAGGGCCAACACAGAGAGACAGACAACCATTCACTCTCACCATCATATATTTTCACAATAAATACATTACATTTTTTCTAACAGTAAACTGGAACTCACTCGAAAATGGCGGACAGCCTGTCCAGCCCAAACCACTCAGAAAGACCCTGGACAGTGCTATCTCCCTTCTGCACAAACCAAACGATCCACAAAATTGGTAAATAAAAAAAACAAACAAACAATCGGTACATTTGTAAAACTTCAGACAAATTGTTTTTGAACACTCACACCGTCAATTCATCTTCTATTCCAACTACGTGGATAACTTGGGAGAAAATGTTACACCGGATCAGTGATGAATCGACATCAGTCTTCATTTCTACACAATTCAACAGCCAATAATCTTAGTACATCAGGCTACTTAAAGCTTTGTCTTAGAATATATTATTTGTGTGATTTATAAACATTATATATACAGTATATATATATATATATATATTTATTTATTTATTTATTTTTTTTTTCTTCACTGATAGGCACAGTTAGTCAACAGTCTCTGATCGAGGGCATTCAGCTGTCGTGTGGTGATGACATTACCTGTGGGACTAAATACTCTCAAGTGAACACTGGATTATTTCACCATATGACAGTGGCACCTACTGGGTGAGAAAAGGAGAGATAGATTTCATTTAGAAAGTAATTTTATTACTTGACCTGGCTACATACAGTAAATTTGCAACTTTCTTTTATTATAAATGCATTGTTTTTCTGTAAGTTTTCAACTTTTTTCTTGTAAATTTGCAACACTCATCTGGATGCTGGTTGAATGTTTATTCTGTGTAATTAAATGGTAATTTGAAACTTTTTAAATTTTATTTTTAATTGGCATCTTTTATCACGTCTTTGCACCTTTATTCCTGCAAATTTATAGCTAATTTACATTTTTACATTTTGTACGTCATGCTGAATTGGTGAATACCTCCCATACCCCTTGTTAAAAAACAGCAAATCCCTTACTGGCTGTAGGGGACATGTGTTTCCATGTCACCATGCATGTGGCGAACACTATTTTCTTGGCATACACCTAATAATGATAGAGGCAATGATTGGTGCGTTTGTTCAAACTCCAACAGAAGAGTTTCTTGATCAGTGTAATAAGGATCAGTTGATTAAAATTGTTGAACATTATTGATATTGGTGATAGAGGAGAGTTATATTGTAAAGGCCAATTTAAAAGTGAGTATTAAAAATGAATACTCATTTGTATTCCAAAGAATTTATATCTTTCTACATATGACAGATATTAGGGGTGTAATTCACCATAGGCCACATGAAATGGTATTATCACAACCTTGTGATGCAATGAGTATTATGATATCATAATGTGATTCCCCATCCTGATCTTTGTCTTGTTCAGCTCCTGGCTAGACCTCAGGAGTCTGTCCTTTAGAACTAACCTGGCAGTGAGACTTATGCATACACCACAAGAGTTAAGATTTTGATCAGGAGGTATACAATAAACATTCCTGGCAATCACTAGAAACAATAGTAAAACCATATACTACAACCACTTGCCTACTCCAGCTCTGATGATGATGGATAGGTTGAAAATGACACTCACCTCTCTAAATGGGTATTATTTAAAAAGCGAAGGGGTAACGGTAGTAGGTCTCGGTATTAGGCTCCGGGCAATGATTGGTGTAATAATAAACACCTGCTGCCTGCTGTTCCACCTCTGTAGTTAGTCACAACTGCTGCAGCTGCTTGTTTACAGTCAGTCAGAATCAAGCTTCATAGGTCCCCAACCCACTGCAATGTTGTCTGACTTTTCCTGCACTTTCAAACTCATGGAAACTAAATTTAGTAGGGTTCGAGACAACGTTGAGACAAGTTTGAGACACCTGAGGTGACTCTGTGACTCTTTTGAGAGTAAAGCTGTTGCACAAATTTTTCGAATATGTTCAAATTTCCTGTGAGATGAATGCAAGAGCCTGTAACTAAGGAGAAGAAAATGCAAACCTCCGAGAATGTTTGGAGACATTTTGGAAACTCCCTCAAGAATGCCATTCTCCAGCTAGTCTCAAACTGTCACAGTGTGGTGACACAATAGGACATGGCACTCCACCCAGTACTTGGGGTTGGTGGGGGAGAAGGTAGTTAGAGATGGTAAAGGGGGAAGAGGCGAGAGATGCCAGCAAAAGGTGCCAGAGCGCTTGGGGGTGATGAAGTCAAATAAAGATGTGCCTTTCGCCCCCGCTGTGACAGGGTCACACCTGGCAACGCAGGGGCGCGAATGTATTGTACCAAGCCTTGCTCTGTGACGTGTGTGTTAATGTGTATGTTGTGTGTTCATGCTTGGTAACTTGTATGTTAATGTGTTTACCCTGGGTGCCAGAGGTGGAAAGAAAATGTATAAAGGAGTTCACTTTGGCACTCACGGTATTCTGTTCTGTGTCGGAGGAGGAATAAAGTTCTGTGTCATCAGCTCGTGTCTCACCTGCTTTCTTCCTCCACATTGGTGACCTAGAGAAGTGAAATGGAAAACGGACTGAGCACCACCACGGAGACACTCCCGCTGGAGTATGAGGGGACTGTGTAATGGCAGAAATGTGTGCTTGGAGGTGTGCGTTGTGCAGACTGTATGCGTGTACATTTGAAAGTTTGTGCTGTTTTTATACATTTTATACATACATTTTATACATTTTTAGTTTACATATTTATGAATGATGCTCTGACTGGTTGGGCATTTTTAAATTTCTTTGTTTATGTGACAATAACAATAAAGCTTATTCTATTCTATTCTATTCTGGAGTCTTCCACCGCTGCATGCGCAGTCAGACTCCTGGACTTTTGGCTTCATGACCCGGCCGCTTGGTTTATTCACGTGGAAGTCCAGTTCGTCCTCCACAGAGTTGTGGCAGACGACACAAAGTACCATCATGTGGTGGCATCACTGGATGCACGCGCCACGCAGCGTGCTATGAGTCTACTCCGAGCCCCGCCAGCCCAAGGAAAATACAGCGCTCTCAAGCGGCTGCTGCTGCGCCGTTATACCCTTTCAGATGCAGAGAGAGCAGAAAAGCTCCTCACCCACTTGGAGCTAGGAGACAGATCGGCTGTGGACCTGATGGAGAGCATGCTTGCATTGATGGGCATGGTCGACGGATCTTTCTTTTTCGCCCACCTCTTCCTCAGAAACCTACCGGCTTCTGCAAGAGCGATTCTTGCTAACTCACCGCTGCTGGTGGCCAGGGACTACCACGCACTGGCAGAGGAGGCAGACCACATCATCCTGGCAAACAGGGCTTTCAGCATTCAGGCTGTGAGACCGGGATCTCCGGCGGAGCCCAGCGAGATTGAGGAGCTGATGGTGGTAGCCGGGACGGCCACCCGGAGAAACAGGAGTAGGAAGCTGTGTTTTTATCACTGCCATTTTGGCAAGGAAGCACAATGTTGTCTGCCGCCAAGCCACTTCAAGAAGCTGGGAAACGGGACAGCCAGCGGTCAGTAGTGTCATAAATCCTCATGCGCCATTGTGCGGCGCACGAGGGAGGAAATGAGAAACCCAATAGCAAGAGTAGAATGTGCACTTTTATTAACAATCCCCATGAAAATGAAAAGTCCAGCAATGTCCACAAATACAGAGAATTGTAACGACAACAAAATGGCCACCAGACATACAGGGTGCCACCCGGATGCTCTACAGCCCAGCGACAGTAAAGCCTAGTGCCGCAGAGTTGCTGTCAGCACAAAGAGAAAGGCGAACATGACACTTATGGGGCTGGAGCGATCCCGGGGCGATCTGTGTAGTCTGGCGGATGAAGGAAAACAAGCTGGGTCTGCTGCTAACATCCAGGAAAGAATGTCTGTAAATGTCAGGCAGAATGTGTGAAGGAAGTAGTACAACATCCATGGAGAACTAGCTGCCACGAACAAGGGCGAATGCTGAGGCGATTTCTTCCTACTAACTTCTTGCTTAAATAATAATAAACGTAACGAGGAAAGAGATCGCCGGTGTGGGAAAGCGTGGGCTGGACAAATGAACCTCAGGTGTGCATGAGTGAGTGTCTGCGCGTGTGAATGAGAATGAATGGAGCGTGTGCATATGTGTGTGTACATCCGTGACAATACAGCTGATGGCAATTGACAAGAGGAGGGGGTGTGCCCAAGCTGTCAGGGAGTGGAGGCCCAATAGATCCCTGAAGCGCCAGGTGGAAAATAGGGCAAAACATGGGCTGGACCCTCCTGGGCCTCCAGCTCCTCTTCCCCCGAGTGACTTGGATCCAGAACCGGTGGGCTCATAGGGGCATACAGAAAGGAGTTGATGAGGTCAAGTTTGGGAGCACTATATGCCACTGGGGGGGGGGCAGTCAGGGGACTGCACACCCTGAGCCTCCTCACCAGGAGGCAGGCAAAATCATTCATCAGACATGAAAGTTAAATGAGAAATTACTTGCCTGTCCTCCTGGCACGGAATGTCCTCAGTGGCCTTTGGGACATCCCCTCTCCTCTCCGGGCGTTCCTCCTCTTGCTGCGCCGGCAGGACTGGGACCCTCTTCTGGCGGGAGTTCCTCCTCCTCTTCCCCCTGGACAGCGCAGGAACCAAATAGTCCAGAACGCGAAGCTTCGTGCTGGTCCATGAGTCTACTGTGCCGAGACGCTTCATCTTCTCTGGAGAGGGAGGCAGAGTGGCCACGAGGAGCTTGAGCGCTGGGGGATTATCATCCGGCCCCTCCTCCATCTGGCAGTTGAGCCGGGCCAGTCTCTGCTCCTCCTTTGCCTGGCGCTCCTCCTCCTTTTTTTTTTTTTTTTTAATATTTTATTTACACATTTTAACAGGCTCATATATAAACACACAAACATACAAAAACATAAACAGACACATACTGAAACCAGTAACCAAAAAAAAAAAAAAAAAAATTACACATACAGTATGTATATATATACACATACACATGTACAAATTACACGTATATATAGTAAATCTGCCAGTGTCACACTGTTGTGTCACCAGGTGGCCATAGGTGCCCATTCATTAACGTTGACTTAACTCAAACCTGCAGGCCTTGCAATTATCAAAGTGAGTGATAAAGGGACCCCAAATATCAGAGAATTTTTTCAATGAGTTGTTTCTTATATACCTGAGTCTTTCCATCTGTATAACGTTCATCATGTCCATCAACCATTGACGAAAAGATGGAGAGGAAGTGGCTTTCCACTCCTTCAAAATAAGTCTCTTGGCAACAGTCATGCCCAACATCAATGACTGTTGTATAGATTTGCAAAAACATTGAGTAAGTTGGGAACAGCCGGAGATAGCGAGAATTGCATCCAGGGGAAGAGTGATTTGATTTATCTGACCATGGGGTAAAAATGAATGGTTATAGCAAATTGGTGTATCTGCTGAGGTCTCTGGTAAATGCAAAAACGCCCATACCTGATTTAAAATTTTAACCAAATTTCTTAATGTAAAGCTTAAACATTTCAGAATTTTCAAGTCATCCAATTTATTGAACAGCAGGGCGGGCAAAGAAGTTAGTGACAGAGTCAGATTCCATGTGCAACCACAAGGGGGCCTCAAATGCCACATTATCCACGGCAGCATGTGACCAAAACATTAGTGATCTGACATTGGTGGCCCAGTAATAATGCTTGAATGATGGCAGGCCCAGCCCACCTTCCAGTTTAGGCTTTTGCAAGTGGGATTTAGAAATGTGATGATTTTTATAGTTCCAAACATAAGATAAGATAATTGTATCCAATTCCTTGAAAAAAGCTGATGTGTGAAATATAGGAAAGTTTTGACAGAGATAAAGAAATCTAGGGAGAGAGACCATCTTGATTGAGTTTATTCGACCATAGACAAAGGAAGGATTTTCCAATTGTCTACGTGTCACTTAAGGTCTGTAATAAACTCACCAAAATTTAATTCAAATATCAGTTTAGGATTTTTAGGTATAATTAGGCCAAGGTATTTAATATGATCATTAACTATTCTAAAAGGTGCATTTTTCAGAAAACCTGGCAAAAAAAACATCTGAAAGAGGCATAAATTCACTCTTGGACCAGTTTATAGTGTAGCCTAACAGTCTACCAAAAGAAATAATCAGGTCCAGGAGAGGGGAAATTGATTTTTCTGAATTGTCTAAATATAATATCACGTCGTCCGCGTACAAACTGATGAGGGATTCAACTCCTCTAACCTTCAGGCCTACAATATTCGGATTATTTCTTATCCTTAAGGCGAGGGGTTCAAGTGCAACTGCAAAAAGGGCTGGTGATAAAGGGCAGCCCTGCTGAACTGAACGGTATAGAAAGAATGGAGTTGACCTGTCACCATTTGTTAACACAGAACACATTGGATTGTCATATATCAATTTCACCCAAGCTATAAAAGAGTCACCGAACCCGAATCTCATTAATGACTCTAACATATAGGTCCACTCGACCTGATCAAAAGCTTCTTGTGCGTCCAGTGAAAAAAATTGCTGCTCCTTTACCTTTACTGTGATCAGCATAAATGGTGTTAAGAAGTCGTCTTACATTAAAAAATGAAAATCTGCCCGGAATGAACCCTGTTTGATCAGGATGAATAATTGATGAAAGATATTTGTTTAGCCGAATAGCCAGCAATTTAGTAATTACCTTCCTATCAAAATTCTGAAGTGAAATGGGTCTGTAACTGGCTGGGTCCGTCTCGTCTTTCCCTTTCTTTAAGATTAATATGATGTTGGCCTCATTTAATGTTTTAGGTAGGGCCTTGTTTGCCTTTGACTCATATGTCATTCTAAGTAGAAGAAGAGCAAGAATATCACAAAACTTTTTATAAAATTCACAACCAAAACCTTGCTTGAACTACTGCCTCCGCGACCCGGACCTCCAGAAAAGTGGTAGAAGATGGATGGATGGATGGACAACTAAAACCATCAGGTCCTGCTGCTTTACCAGATGGAAATGACTTAATGGCAGATTTTATCTCGTCCAATGTGAAATCGAAATCTAAATCTTTCCTAGCTATATCTTTAAGTTTGGGTAATATAAGGGAATCAAAAAAATCATTTAAATCAGAGTGACAGGGGGAACATTTGGAACTATAGAGTTCACTATAAAATTCTTTAAAACAACCATTTATACCCCCTCATGGATCGTCACCTTATCGTGATGGGGGGGTTTGCATGCCCCAGTGAGCCCAGGAGCTATGTTGTCCAGGGCAATTTGCCTCTGATAGGGTCACCCAAGACAAACTGGTCCTGGGTGAAGGGCCAGACTAAGAACGATCCAACAGACTCTCATGATAAATTCTATATCAAGGATTCAGTGTGCCCCACCAGGTATGGGGTTACCGGGGCCCCACCCTGGAGCCAGGCCTGGGGGAGGGGCTCGATAGCTAGCGTCTGGTGGCCGGGTTTCCACCCATGGGACCCGGCCGGGCTCAGCCCAAAGGAGTTACATGGGTCCGCCCTCCAGTGGGCTCACCACCTGCAGGAGGGATCATGGGGGTCCGGTGCTATGTGGATTAGGTGGCGGTCAAAGGCGGAGACCTTGGCGGACTGATCCCAAGCTTTCTAAACTGGCTTTTGGTATGTGGAATGTCACCTCTCTGGTGGGGAAGGAGCCTGAGCTGGTGTACGAGGTTGAGAGATACCGACTAGATATAGTCGTCCTCACCTCAACACACAGCTCCGGTTCCGGAACCAGTCTCCTGGAGAGGGGCTGGAGCTCGGCCTTTTCTGGAGTTGCCCCGGGCGAGAGGCGACGAGCAGGGGTGGGTATTCTTGTATCCCCCCACCTTGCTGCCTCTACATTGGAGTTTTCCCTGGTGGATGAAAGGGTTGCTTCCCTGCGCCTTCGGGTTGGGAAACGGGTCCTGACCATCATTTGTGCCTATGCACCAAATGATGTTTCAGAGTACCCACCCTTTTTGGAGTCTGTGACTGGGGTGCTGGAGGGTGCTCCTCTTGGAGACTCCATTGTCCTACTGGGGGACTTCAATGCGCACGTGGGCAACGACAGTGAAACCTGGAGGGGGGTGATTGGGAGGAACGGCCTGCCCGATCTGAACCCGAGTGGTGTTCAGTTATTGGACTTCTGTGCTAACCACAGTTTGTCCATAACAAACACCATGTTCAGGCATAAGGGTGTCCATATGTGCACCTGGCACCAGGACACCCTAGGTTGCAGGTCGATGATTGATTTTGTTATCGTGTCATCAGACCTGTGGCCATATGTCTTGGACACTCGGGTAAAGAGAGTTGCAGAGCTGTCAACTGATCACCACTTGGTGGTGAGTTGGATCCAATGGCAGGGGAGGAACCCATTCAGACATGGTAGACCCAAATGTATAGTGAGGGTGTGCTGGGAACGTCTGGCTGAGGCCCCTGTCTGGGAGGTCTTCAACTCCCACCTCCGGAACAACTTCAACCACATTCCGAGGGAGTCTGGAGACATGGAGTCTGAATGGGCCATGTTCTCCACCTCGGTTGTTGAAGCAGCGGCCCAGAGCTGCGGCTGCAAGGTGGTTGGTGCATCTCGTGATGGAAACCCCAGAACCAAGTGGTGGACACCAGTGGTAAGGGGGGCCATTAAGCTGAAGAAGGAGTCAAGCTTGGTTGGCTTGTGGGACTCCCGAAGCAGCTGAAGTGTACCGGCAGGCCAAGCGGAGTGCGTCTCGGGTGGTTGCTGAAGCAAAAACCCGGGTATGGGAGTAGTTCGGTGAGGCCATGGAACAAGACTTTTGGTCGGCCTTGAAGAGATTCTGGCAAACTGTCCGGCGGCTCAGGAAGGGAAAGCAGCTCCCTGTCCACACTATGTATGGTGTGGATGGGGCGCTGTTGACTTCGACTGGGGATATCGTCGGGCGGTGGAAGGAATACTTCGAGGATCTCCTCAATCCCACTGATACGCCTTCCACAGAGGAAGCAGGGTTTGTGGACGAGGGGGATGACTCGCCTATCAGAGGGGCTGAGGTCGCCAAGGTGGTTAAAAATCTCCTTGGTGGCCAGGCCCCGGGGGTGGACGAGATTCGCCCTGAGTACCTCAAGGCCCTGGATGTTGTTGGGCTGTCATGGTTGACACGCCTCTGCAACATTGCGTGGAGGTTGGGGACAGTGCCTTTGGCGTGGCAAACCGGGGTGGTGGTTCCTCTCTTCAAAAAAGGGGACCGGAGGGTGTGCTCCAACTTTAGAGGGATCACACTCCTCAGCCTCCCTGGGAAGGTCTATGCCAAGGTACTGGAGAGGAGAGTCCGGCCGTTGGTCGAACCTCGGATTCAGGAGGAGCAATGTAGTTTTCGTCCTGGCCGTGGCACATCGGACCAACTCTTTACCGTCTCGAGAATTCTTGAGGGTTCGTGGGAGTTTGCCCAACCAGTTTACATGTGTTTTGTGGACTTGGAGAAGGCATTTGACCACGTCCCTCGTGGTTTTTTGTGGGGGGTGCTTCGGGAGTATGGGGTATCGGGCTTGTTGTTACGAGCTATTCAGTCTCTGTACGACCGTTGTGAGAGTTTGGTTCGTATTGCCAACACTCGGTCGGAGTCATTCCCAGTGAGAGTTGGACTCCGCCAGGGCTGCCCTTTGTCACCGATCCTGTTCATAATTTTTATGGACAGGATTTCTAGGCGCAGCCAGGGAATGGAGGGTGTCATGCTTGGTGACCACAGGATCTCATCTCTGTTGTTTGCAGATGATGTTGTCCTGTTGGCTTCATCCAGCAATGACCTCCAGCTCTTGCTGGGACGGTTTGCCGCTGAGTGTGAAGCGGCTGGGATGAGAATCAGCACCTCCAAGTCCGAGTCCATGGTCCACAGCCGGAAAAAGGTGGATTGTCCTCTATGGGTTGGGGACAGGCTCCTGCCCCAAGTGGTGGAGTTTAAGTATTTTGGGGTCTTATTCACGAGTGAGGGGAAAATGGAGCGAGAGATTGACAGACGGATTGGAGCAGCATTTGCAGTGATGCGGACGTTGTACCAGTCTGTTGTGGTGAAGAGGGAGCTTAGTTCTAAGACAAAGCTGTCGATTTACCAGTCAATCTACATTCCTACTCTCACCTATGATCACGAGCTTTGGGTAATGACCGGAAGAACGAGATCGCGGATACAAGTGGCTGAAATGAGCTTTCTCTGTAGGATTGCTGGACTCACCCTCAGAGATAGGGTGAGGAGCTCAGTCATCCGGGAGAGGCTCAGAGTAGAACCGCTCCTCCTCCACATTGAAAGGAGTCAGTTGAGGTGGTATGGGCATCTGATTAGGATGCCTCCTTGACGCCTCCCACTTGAGGTGTTTCGGGCACGTCCCACTGGGAGGAGACCCCGGGGCAGACCCAGGACTCAGTGGAAAGACTATGTCTCCCAACTGGTCTGGGAATGCCTTGATATCCTCTCTGAAGAGCTGGAGCAGGTGGCTGGGGAGAGGGAAGTCTGGGCTTCTCTGCTTGAACTGCTGCCTCCGCGACCCGTACCTCCGGAAAAGCGGTAGAAGATGGATGGATGGATGGATGGACAACCATTTATATCTTTGGGGTTGGTTAATAATGTACCTGTCTTTGATTTAATACAATGAATAGACCTTGATGCCTGAACACCTTTAAGCTGTCGTGCTAGAAGCTTTTCAGGCTTATCTCCCAGTTCAAAGTGCTTCTGTTTTAGTTTTAGGAGGAGCTTATTTACCTGGCCACCCAAAATACAGTTATATTCATATTTGAGTTTCATAATCTTATTATAATCTACCATGGAATTTGAAGCCTGATACGCCATTTCAAGGGTGGGGAGGATGCTTTCAATCTCTTTTAAGCGCCCCTCCCTTTCTTTTTTAACACCAGATTCGTAAGAAATTACTGTATATACCCACGAACAACCACTTTGAGCGTTTCCCAGAGGATGGCTCTGTCACCTCACCATTGTCATTTATTTCCATGAAATCTTTTAACCGAGTGGTAATATAATTTGTGAATTTTTCATCTGAAAGTAATAATGGATTGAAACGCCAAGAATAAATTTGTTTAGAAAGGGAGAATTTCAAGGAAATTATCACAGGACTATGATCTGAGATCAGAATATTATGATATTTTGAATTAGTAACATGAGAAATCAGCTGAGAGTCCACCAAGAGATAATTATTCTGCTGTATGATTTATGAACATGAGAGTAAAATGAGTAGTCTTTCTGAGTGGGATGTTGGATTCTCCAAATATCGACCAAATTTTTAGATTTGAGCAAGTTATTTAGGACCTGTACTGAAGCTATATTTGGGGGAGGGCGAGAAGACAACCTGTCCAAATAAGGATTCAAGTAACAATTTAAATCACCACCGATTATTATGTTGAACTGCCATCGTTTGGGAGCAGCTCAAAAACATTCTTGAAAAAATTTGGATCATCTATATTTGGACCATAAATGTTTAAAAACGTCAATGGAAATGAATTTATAGTACCCAACACCCTGATGTACTGTATCTACCATGGGGGTCTGTTGTCATGGACATAAATTGAAATGGGATATTTTTCTTGAAAAGGATAGCCACACCTCGGGTATGAGATGTAAAGGATGACTGGTAAACCTGTGATATCCAACTACACCTCAATCTGTGTTGCTCAGTTGCTTTGATATGAGTTTCCTGCAGAAAAATCACATCAGCAGAGAGGGATTTAAGGTGTCTGAAAACTTTATCTCGCTTAACGGCATGGCCAAGCCCCTTAACATTCATGAGACCACTGTGACATCCCTTCCCCCTAGATTTGCTTTACCAAGAGACCTCTGCATCCAAAACGTACAAGGCCCACTTTCCAGCTGACCAACCTGGCACACCATGTGTAATATCTGGCAGACAAAATGGTAAATGGCATTCACTTATATAGCACTTTTATTCTCATCTCTTGATGACCAAAGCGCTTTACAGATCCTGCTATCCACCCATTCACACACTGATGGCGGCATGCTACCTAACATGGTGCTTCCAGACCCACCAGGAGCAATTGGGGGTGAAGTGTCTTGCCCATGGACACAACGGCAGGATATCTGGGGAGAGCGGGATTCGAACTGCCAACCATGCAGTTGTTGGATAACCTGCTCTACCTCCTGAGCCACTGCCGCCCCCAAGACAAGAGAAAAGTAAAACAGTGAAAAAAACCAGAAGTACAACTATACATGATAAAACAAAAAAACAAAAAAGCAAGACACACACACACACACACACACACACACACACACACACACACACACACACACACACACACAAAAAACTACTTGAGCCATAACAGAACATATATTCACCTCCCACCCCACTTCGCGGGTCCCTTAAACCAGACACAAAAATCCCCATTTTCCATCTAAACAGGCGCTACCGGGCAAGAAACTAACTTCACCATCAAGGGCTGCCCTCTTCAAGAAAAAAAAAAGAAAAAAAATTAATACCATCATAGCAATGATATGTGGGGGATTTTACACTCTCTAACAAAATAAACATTCAAACATAAGGTGCTCTATATTCGTCTCAGTTTAACATGAAAAATCTTTTCACAGTCAACAGTGCAAGTATTGGCTCCCCCAACCATTCTACTGCGGCGGATGATAAAATAAGGCAGTGATGCTGAGGTTTTAAGCAGGTTTTATTAATCATACCGCCGTCACGGGAACTCGGCTCCAGCCCATAGCGTGAGCAGGCTGAAGCCGAATTCCTCAGGCTCTCAGTGAAGAGGGGACACAAAGTCTGTGTCCAGCAGCAGCCGTTGTAGAAGTGAGAATTGAGAGAGTGAGTTACAGGCTCTTGCAGCATATATACCCTGTTGCAACAATACATCAAAGCATTCACAGCAGTTGGTATGATCAAAGAGATAACAGAACAGGCATGAGACATTTGCATTTGAGAGACATATTGATCTCAGTCCCTAGGTCACAGTAAGGACAGGATGCATGAACACAATGCATGAAAGGCAACATTAACATCACAGAAGTGAGCCAGACGAAGCGGGGCTGCCTGTAGACATTAATACACATTTCACTGTTCTGTTATTTGCTCTAGCCGAGCGCTGTGTTTGACCAGTCTGTTTGTGGGGGTTTACACCAAACCGCCACAGCTCCCCCCCAGAGGGCTTGGCGGGTGGCCGAGACCTCGATAGTGCAGCTTGGGCAGCGAGCAGGGAAAAGCTCTGTGCAGGAGGGGGTGGAGGGGGGTGGGGGGTAGTAAAAGCCGGCCGGAGACGATGAAAACGTCCGGGCCGCGCAAAAATTGCTTGTGGGTCCGCGATGTCAAAGGGCTGTCCCGTTGAACGTGCAGAGGTCCACAAGAAGAAAAATTAGTCACTGGCTCCTCCCGCGATTAAGTCCTGCAAGGATTAATAGCGGCCATGAAGAAAAGACGAGGCTGCGTGGCGGCTGTAATGAGAGCAGAGGGACTGGCGTGTTGACTTTAGGTTCAGGCGTAACCCTAAAGCCTCGGGAACCGCAGACAGCTGAATTCCCCTTGTGTGCCGTGGCTAAGACCATAAAATCCAGTGAGCAAGCTGCGTGCCTCAGGTGAACGAGCAAGCCTGAAGGGCCAGTGTGCAGCAGAAGGAAGGCGGTCAGAAAAGCCGTATTTGTCCCGTGCGAGGTGCGCCGTCCCCGTAACTCCCCGGTGCGTGCGCCGGGGTTCCGTGATGGGTGGGTCAGCTGGAGAGGAGAACCAGGGTCAGGGAGCTTAATCATCCCTGTTCAGTGTGTTGGAGCGGTGAAGGGAAGTAGACGCTCTGTCACTCGCTCGGTCATGGTGCGTTCAGGTCCACGTATGCTCTGTTGGCCATGGGGATCGCCGTCGTGGAGAGGGGATGAGGTGCGTGCGCTCTCGTGTGGAGGAGCTGTGAGCGCGGCCGGTCCAGCGTGGATGTGCCGATCTAGGCGTGCAGATCTCACCATGAAACGTTGCTCAGCTTTCCCGGTCGTGGGTGTTCTCCAGGGAGTTTCGCCTGGAAACTCCGCTTTGAGGTCTCCCTGAAGCAGAAGGGAGGGCAGATCAGTCAGGCTGCCGCGTTCGCTTGTCGTCGGAGAATCACCGCTGGGTGTTGCGTTCGCTGGCAGCGTGTTCGTTTCAGCGTCGGGTCACCATTGCGGCGAATGATAAAATAAGGCAGCGATGCTGAGGTTTTAAGCAGGTTTTATTAATCATACCGCCGTCACGGGAACTCGGCTCCAGCCCATAGCGTGAGCAGGCTGAAGCCGAATTCCTCAGGCTCTCAGTGAAGAGGGGACACAAAGTCTGTGTCCAGCAGCAGCCGTTGTAGAAGTGAGAATTGAGAGAGTGAGTTACAGGCTCTTGCAGCATATATACCCTGTTGCAACAATACATCAAAGCATTCACAGCAGTTGGTATGATCAAAGAGATAACAGAACAGGCATGAGACATTTGCATTTGAGAGACATATTGATCTCAGTCCCTAGGTCACAGTAAGGACAGGATGCATGAACACAATGCATGAAAGGCAACATTAACATCACAGAAGTGAGCCAGACGAAGCGGGGCTGCCTGTAGACATTAATACACATTTCACTGTTCTGTTATTTGCTCTAGCCGAGCGCTGTGTTTGACCAGTCTGTTTGTGGGGGTTTACACCAAACCGCCACACTACAGCATATCAACTGGAGTACCTTTTAGTTGAGCTACCAGTGGCTGGATGTGAGTCTACTCCCCCCGTTCAATCTTTTCCAGAAAAAATGCAGCTTCATTTGGATCGCTAAAAATCACAGATGCTTCCTTCTCTTGTTGGTAAATATGCAGCCTAGCCGGGTAACACAGAGCGTGTTTAATTCCTCTGTTCCGAAGCAGCTGCATCACATCTCAAAAGGCACGCCGTTGCATCATCACCTCATTAGTGTAATCTGGAAAAATTAAGACTTTGTTACCTTTATACTGCATAGCGTTCAGCCTGCTGTAGCGCAGAATCAACTCTTTATCCTGAAAGTGGTGGATGCGCACCAGGATGGTGCGCGGTCTGCCTCCGGCTGCTGGCTTCGGCTGAAGAGAGCGATGTGCATGGTCCACTTTGACCGGGTGCGAAAAACACTTGTCTCCGAGCAGTTGAGGTAACAGCTGTGAAATGAACTCTGTTGGTTTACCTCCTTCCTCGCCCTCTGGTATCCCCACAATCTTAATGTTGTGTCTCCGAGAGCGAGCCTCCAGGTCCAGCACTTTAGCTTAGAGCTGTTTGTTTTGGCTAGCGAGCTCTGAGCACGTAGCTTCGAGCTCCTGCATTCACGTTTCGAGGTCGCTGGTTGCTAGCTCATAGTTAGCCACACGAGCTTGAAGGTCGGCTTGAGTATTCACTAATGACTTAAGGCTGATTTGGAAGGCATCGAATCGCTCATTGATAACACGTAGAATTGAGTCTGACATCTGCTGGCAAAGTTCTTTACACATTTCATACGTTTTGTCCGGCAATTTGTCCGGGCTGGAGGGTGGATTAGCAGACCCATCTTTAGCATGAGCCGAGGCTCCAGTAACTTGAACGTCAGCAGATTTCGATTTGCTGGTCGCCTGTGGCTTTGGCATCTCACAGGCAGTTGATTTAAGCATGGAGTAGACAAGGTTTATGCACCTGATCCTCATCCGGCCCCTCCTCCATCTGGCAGTTGAGCCAGGCCAGTCTCTGCTCCTCCTTTGCCTGGCGCTCCTCCTTAACCTGGCAGTCTAGCTGAGCGAGCAGGGCCAACCACTCCTCCTCCGTCGACGAGCCCATGGATTGGGTAGGCACGGGGGGGTGGAACCCTCGCTACCGGAGAAGCACGTCCTTGGGCCTCTCTCTCGCGGCGCTCCTCCTCAACCCAATGGTTTACCATGGCCAGCAACCCCAGTCTCTGCTCCTCCGTCATCATGTCTGAGGATTGGGTGGGTGCTGGCCCGGGACATGAAAGGAATCCGAGGGGAGAGGAGGTCCTCCTCAAACGGGAGCATCTCTTCTGAGGGGTGGCTGGCTCCGATTGCGGAGAGGCACCCTCCGACTCCAGGAATGGGAAGGATGGCGGAGAGGATGGCATCCACCCTATGAATTACCCAGAGGTTAGGATAGAGCCGCTCAACGTCCTAAGCGACGAGTCATGCTCACTCCCGGTCCTCGGGAAACTGAGGCCACTGAAAGGCGATGTTTACCTCCTTCAGCAGATCCTGGGCTCCCAGCTCCTCGTCCATCCAAATCATCATGCCAACACACAAGGAGGAAAGGGAGGAGAAAAAAGGGAAAGAAAAAACACAAATCTACTCCGTCATTTTTTCTATGGCCACAGCATTCTGTCATAAATCCTTGTGCGCCATTGTGCAGCGCACGAGGGAGGAAATGAGAAACCCAATAGCAGGAGTAGAAAGTGCACTTTTATTAACAATCCCCATGAAAATGACAAGTCCAGCAATGTCCACAAATACAGAGAATTGTAATGACAACAATGCTCTACAGCCCAGCAATGGTAAAGCCTACGGTAACCTAAGGTAATTGACTTTTTGTGCCATCGCATCTCACCCAAGGGTATGATCCTGCTGCCAGATAAGGTGCACGCAGTGTCAGAACTTCCGCGTTCACAGACCATCAGGGCACTGCAACAATTTTTGGGGATAGTCAATTTTTACAACCACGTCCTCCCCCACGCAACCCAGCTGCTGCAGCCACTGTACAGCACGCTAAAAAAAAAGAAACCCACAGCTAGCATTGACTGGACCCCCGATTGGGTCCAGGCCTTCACAGGCACCAAAACAGCACTCGCCAATGCAGCTTTGCTAGCCCACCCGACTCTGTCAGCGCGAATAGCACTCACCACAGATGCATTGGATGTCGTGGTCGGGGCCATGGTGGAGCAGTACGTCTCTGGCTCGTAGTGGCCCCTTGCCTTTTTCAGCCGTACTTTGCGCAACAGCGAGAGTAAGTATAGTGCTTTCGACAGGGAGCTGTTGGTGCTCCACCTTGCTATGCATCATTTTCAGTTCTGGCTTGAGGGTTGTGAGTTTACCGCGTTTGATGATCACAAACCGCTGACCTACGCGATAACCAAAGTCTCAGAACTGTGGTCAGCTTGGCAACAACGGCACTTGGCCGTGATTTTGGAGTTCATGACCGACATCCATCATATAGCCAGTAAATTGAACATGGTGATAGACTGCTTGTCATGCGCGCTGGTCTCTCTGGTATACATAGGCATCGATTTTTCCGCAATGACCACCGACCAAACTGGGGACGCAGACATTTGCGCGCACCAGTCCGCAGCTACCAGATTAAAACTTGAGAGCAGGGTGGTACAAGAAGGGTGCCCCCCCTTGCTTTGCAATGTCTCCACCGGCCACTCCCGCCCGGTGGTTCCGAGTTCTTGGCACCGCTGAATTTTCGAGTCCATCCACTCTCTTTCACATCCCGGCGTGCAAGCCTCAGTTAAACAAGTGGGGTCCACATTTGTCTGGCCTCACTTACGCAAGGATGTGAAAGAACGGGCTGCAGCATGCATTGCGTGCCAACGGGCTAAGGTGCACAAGCACACCAAAGCCCCCCTCGAGCCTTTTCAAATTCCAGCCAGGAGGTTTGACCACGTACATATGGACTTAAGGGGTCCCCTCCTGCTGTCGTAGGGAGTCACACACTTTTTAACAATCGTGGACCACACTACATGCTGGCCAGAGGTGGTTCCTCTGAGTTTCACCACGTCTGCTGAGGTAGCCCGTGTGTTTTTGTCAGCTTGGGTCGCATGGTTCGGATCCCTGCCGGACATCACTTCCGACAGGAGTCCACAATTTGTTTCGGAACTTTGGTCCGCGATGGCCAACAGCCTGGGGGTCATAATCCACCGCACCACTGTGTACAGCCCACGGGCTAACGGTTTGTGCGAACGCTTTCACAGATCACTTAAAGCAGCGCTCAGAGCCTTGTTAATGGATGTAAATTGGGTCGACCTGCGGAGCCAATTTGCAAAGCTGCGGACTCACCGCAGGTTTGCAAATTGGGTTTGTGTTCCCCCTGCAGAGAATGGTTTTCACGAAACTAACTTTTTCCCCTCCCCATCCTTTCCCCCTCCAGAGACCAGCCTTTCCTTCCACCCACCTCAACAAGAAGGCGATTCGACTGGCTCGGCCGCTCCACACTACATCCGTTACGGGCACTCGCTCAAGCCCAAAGGTGCAGAGAGTCAGGACCCCTTTTGGGTGTTGGGGAGGGGGGGCACTGTGTGGTGACACAATAGGACATGGCACTCCACCCAGTCCTTGGGGTTGGTGGGAGAGAAAGTAGTTAGAGATGGTAATGGGGAAAGAGGCAAGAGATGCCAGCAAAAGGCACCAGAGCACCAGGGGGGATGAAGTCAAATAAAGATGTGCCTTTTGCCTCCGCTGTGCCAGGTTCATGCCTGAGGATGCAGGGGTGCGAATGTATTGTACTAAGCCTTGCTCTGTGACGTGTACGTTATTGTGTTTGTTGATGTGTGATCATGCTTGGTAACTTGTATGTTAATGCGTTTACCCTGGGTGCCAGAAGAGGGAAGAAAACATATAAAGGAGTTCACTTTGGCACTCACAGTAATCTGTTCTGTGTTGGAGGAGGAATAAAGTTCTGCGCCATCAGTTCATGTCTCGCCTGCTTTATTCCTCCACAACAGCCCAGTAAGGTACTACCCTAATAGATAGGCACCTTTAATATAGAAATAATAATTAAATTATATACATTCAGAAAAAATAATAATAGGATAAAAACAAGTACACAGAAATCTAAAAGTACCCCCAAAATAACAAAATACCTAGTAGTCCAGCAGTTATGAATAGGTTGAGCTTTCATTTCCTATCAGATCAAGTTTCATTTCTGCTAAATTTCCAGTGTGTGTGTGTGTGTGTGTGTGTGTGTGAGTGATTGTGCGCACGCGTGTCTAATTAGTAAGTCACACACAAAAGAAGGAAATCTTATCCTTTCACTGGAGACTCAGACTGAAAATCTGACGGGTGAGTAAAATGATATTTAAAATAGGATAAAATTTTTAAAAATTATTTAAATACTGTTTTTAAATAATAATAATAATAATAATAATAATAATAATAATAAAGATAAAATATTTCCTCCATAATTCATGAAATGTACTTAAGAAAGCTTCCTTTTTTATTGTTTTTTTTCCCTTTAATTTTTCATTCAGGTACAGCTTTGTGTCTCATAAATTCATCATTCTGTTCTTGTAAAGTTGCAGACTCCCCCTAATAAATTTGTAATATTTTATTTTTCTTAAATTAGCAACATTTTTAAATTAAATTTAAGGGTTTTTAAAATGTGAAAATGTATTCCTTTTGTTACTAATTTCAGTTTTTCTTGTAAAAATGAAGGTTTTCTCCTCAGTTTGGCTGGTAAAATTTTGACTTTTTAACAAATTAGAGATATTTTTCTCATGAATATGAAACTCTTGAGAGTGTGACTTTAAAAAAAAACAAGTGACAGTTTTGTTCTTGTATATTTGGTATTTTTAATGTGAAACTTTTCCTCTTCAGTGTGTGACTTAGCTATAAAATTTAATTTTTTTTACTCAGAAAATCCCACATGGTAAATTTGTGACATTTTTGATCTCATAACTTCACTTTTATGGCTTTGCCTGGTGTGTGTGTGTCTGTGTGTGTATTTCTCTTACATTTGTTGCTTTATTATTTTTATACTGTACATTAATTTACTAATTTTCCCCCATAAATTTGCAATTTTTTTTATAAACTTCATGGCCCCATTCTGTCAGTCAATCAAACTTTATTTGTATAGCACTTTTCAAACATTAGATGCTGCGCAAAGTGCTTTACATAGATAAAAACAGTAGACACATTTAGTTACATATATTTAGGCGATACATTCCCACCCCTTCCAACCCTCCCATAAACATACCCACAAAAAACACACACACACACACACACACACACACACACACACACGCACACACACACACACACACACAGAGGCACATACAACCACCCCCTACTTCTCTTACACACATATAAAATAAAAGAGACCTTGCTCGGCACCGAGGCACCATGTGAAAAAGCAACCATCCTATGGAGCCCCCCACGCCAGGAGACCACACAGCCCATAACCACAGAGCGTGCCACAGAGGCCACTCCAACCAGGACAGGCACCACACCATGCACCACAGCTGTAGGCAGTGGCATAAAGCCCTCACCCATCCAAGCTAGCGTGACCCACGAGACCAGCACCCCTGCAGATGGGTCAGGCAGCATCTGGCATGAGGGTTTCCACTGAGGAAACACTGGAACTAAAACACATAAAATACGAGCTTAGAGCATAGAACAGCATAGAACAAAGGGAACTAAAAACCCATACTTATAAACTGAGCTAAGAACACATCAAAATAAGAGAATCTAAAAGCAAATGGAGCTAAGAAGAATATAAAACAATGAAACATAAATGACTACTTCAATAATAGTTAAACAGGTTTGTTAAAAGCCAAATTTAAAAAGGTACAGAAAGAAACCAAGAACACACAAAAACAAGAGGAACTAAAAACCATACTTAAAAACTGAACTAAAACACATCAATGAGAAAAGATGAGAAAATCTAAAAACAAATGGCTCCAAGAAGAATACAAAACAATGAAACATAAATGACTGCTTCAATAATAGTTAAAACAGGTTAGAACAGGTTTGTTAAAAGCCAAATTAAAAAGGTGGGTCTTAAGTCTGTCCTTAAAACATCTATTGACTCTGCAGCCCTGAGGCTCTCTGACAGGCTGTTCCACAGACGAGGACAATAATAGTGAAAGGAAGCTTCACCAAAGGTCTTGGTCTTGACTTTGGGAACCATTAAAAGGCCAGTACCACAGGACCTCAGGGTCCGCGAGGGCTCATAAGATAAAGGCAGCTCAGATAGATAAGAAGGCCCAAGACCATTGAGGCATTTAAAAACTACTAAGAGAACCTTAAAATTGATCCTAAAACACACTAGGAGCCAATGAAGCTATTCTAAAACTGGTGTAATATGTGCCTGCCCCCTGGTCCTCGTCAGCACTGGTATAGCTGAATTTTGGAGCAGTTGGAGATGTGATATCATTTTTTGGGGAAGACCAGAGAGCAGTGCATTACAATAGTCTATACGACTGGCAATAAAAGCATGCATCAAGACCTCTGTGATGGCAAGAGAAAGAAAAGGGCAGACTCTGGCTATATTCTTAAGATGGTAAAATCTGATTTCTGTTACATTTTTAATGTGTGAAATAAAATTAAAGTCAGAGTCTAGAAGAACGCCCAGGTTCTTGACACAATGTGTAGGTTTTAGACCTAGCAATTTGGGTAAAAGTTTCGTGTCTCCTGATAACATCCCCAAGTGGTAACGTATAAGGATTAAAAAGTATTGGCCCTAAAACTTAACCTTGGGGTACCTCACACTTGATTTCGTGGATTGCCGAAGAACATATATCCAAACTTACAAAATAGCGACAATCTGTGAGATAGGAATGAAACCATTCGAGAACAGTACCTGAGAGGCCCACCAGGTGTTTGAGTCTGCTTAATAAAATGCAGTGATCTACTGTATCAAGGGCAGCACTAAGATCCAGCAGCACCAGGACTGACAGTTTGTGGGAGTCCATGTTACATGTTAAGTACCGAGACAGCATTTTCAAAAATCATTAGTGATATTAGGATATCACTAATGATTTTTGAAAAGGCTGTCTCGGTACTATGGTTTGTCCTAAAACTAGATTAAAATTTTTCAAAAATGTTGTGGTCAATAAAGAAATTGTGTAACTGGATCAAAACATTTTTTTCTAAAACTTTACTTAAAAACAATAAGTTGGATACAGGTCAATAGTTACTGAGAATATTGGGATCTAAATTACTCTTTTTCAAAAGGCGCTTCACCACAGCCGTTTTAAAGGCAGTGGGGCAAACACCAGTCCAAAGAGAGCAATTTACAATGTTTAAAGTCTCATGTTTGAAGAATCCATAAAATGTTTTAAAAAGTGATGTGGGAATCGGATCTAAAAGGCAGGAGGTCAAGTTTACCTGGGAGAAAACTCAACCAAGCATCTTAGCATCAACCAGAGCAAAACAGTCCAGCATTTCCTCAGCTAAAGGTGAGTCCAAGATTCCATTAAAAGCAGTCTTCTGGTCAGATAAAATGTTGGCTGTAATAGAATCAGCCTTGTACCTGAAGTGGTCTGCAAAACTCTCATATAGAGAGTTTGATGGCAGGCTTGTGTGTTTATTAAAATCTAAGTTGATTAAGTGATCAATGGTTGCAAAAAGGACTTTAGGGTTATTGTTATGGGTTGAGATTATGTTGGCAAAATACTCTGTTCTCAATGTTTTGACTGCATTATTGTATATTTTTAATTTATTCTGTAGTATTTGGTTATTGATAGTTAATTTATTTTTCCTCTATTTCCTCTCAGCCATCCTGCACTCTCTTTTCAGTTGTTGGATTTGGTTATTTCTCCATGGAGGCTTTGGTTTATCCCTAACTGTCCTTGTGATTATTGGGGCAACTCTGTCAATGGTTGAGCTTAACTTACTATTAAAATTATCAACAATAAAATCACAGGATGCAGATATAATAACTGAGGGAATGTTGCATAAGCGTTTTATAAAATCAGCAGCCACTTCAGGTGTCAGATGGCACTTCCTCACAGTTCGCACCAAGGTCTCCCGTTGCATAAAACCAGTGATATTAAAAAACACACAGTAATGGTCAGATACAGCCAACTCAACAACAGAGGACACACTCGTGGGCAGGTCATGGCTAATGACAAGATCCAGAGTGCGTCCCCCGTTTGTCATGTGCTGGCGAGTGCTCGCCCCCTCCTTCCTGTTCACCTGTCTCCTCATTAGACGCACCTGCTGTTTCCTGCTGGGCCAGCATTTATAAGGAAGCGCTCTTCAGTTATTCAACGCTGGCTCGTTTGGGTATACTGCTCTAAGCAAGACGGCTCAACAAGTAAGCGGTTGTGTTGTGTGTGACCTCACCTTACACATGTTATCTTCCTAGCTCTTCCAGGTTGCTGCCAACGTAGCAGTGTGTCTTCAGGGATTTGGTGCGCTCGCCAGCCTGTTGCTCCACCTCTACACAGCTCATCTACTCCACCCGGTCAGACTCCACGATCCATTCCCTACCGGCAGTTCCGACCTGTTGGTTCCTCTCCTTTGTTGGGTTCTGTGCCGGTCACTCTTCACCTCCCACGTAAGTGGTATAATTAGATTTCCATCATTCCTCCATTCCTCTCTAATCAGCCTTGCCTTATCCTCCGCAGGTTTGCTGCTTCTCTGGAGAGTGACTGACTTTTTCCACAAGTGTGTGGTTTTGAAAGTTCTAATAAAAGGTCAAACGTTCTCTGCATGTTCTTTTGGTGATTGCACTTTGCACTCAGGTTGCTTGTCCGGTCAATATGACAGAACGAGCCAGCCAAGGTCACAGCCTGGCAAGTGCGTCATCAACAGAGCACTTCACGCTCCACCACCTCGACGTTACAGAGAGGCAGGTGGCTGAGCACACTCAGCTGCTGCAGGCAATTACGTAGCAGCTGAGTGTCGTTGCTGATCAACTGGGCCGTGTGGCTGTTCCGGCCACTCCACCTCCATCTGCTCTTCCCCCATCTACTATCATCTGCCGAACCCTTTCCATTTCCACACCTGCCCCGTATGCTGGGGAAGCGGGGAAATAGATCAGGCGGTCAGGCTGGATAACCGGTACCGCAAATGCGCCCGGGAGCGTGAGGCCTCCTCTCACTCGTTTGCCACACGCACACTCCCAGCACCTACTGACCTAGGTGAGTCCGATTCCGCCCCTGAGCCTATGGAGCTCAGCTCTGCTCACCTTCCACGGGCAGAGGCTGAGTGGCGGCGGCGGATCGGGGCGTGTGCCTACTGTGGTTCGCTGAAGCACAAGCTGGACACATGCCACCTATGGCCAAAAGACATGGCCCGTCAGTAGCTGCGGGGGGGTCTGGCGGGTGGGACTCAATCTGATCCCCCCAGTAATTTTTCTATTTCGGCCCTGGTTCAGCTACCAGGGGTCAAGAGGAGGGTCTCCGCCCTAATTGATTCCGGGGCAGAGGGTAATTTCATCTCCTCTAAGCTGGTGCACGACATGAGGATTCCAATGGTTAAACTGCTGGCTCCCCGTCCTGTGCGAATCCTTTCTGGCCAGACGGTGGCGTCCGTTACTCATTGCATGGCACAGTTATCCATCCTATTGTCTGGTAACCACTGGGAGAGGCTGACTTTTTATGTGTTTCCACGTGCCTCTCATGTCGGGGAGGTCTTTAGCAAGTCACGATCGTTAGCACTTCCTCCGCATTGCTCGTATGACTGTGCCATTGACCTCCTTCCGGGTGCGAGGCTGCTGGCCAGCAAGCTCTATAGTATTTCTGGGCCTGAGAGGGAGGCGATGGAGAGGTACATTAAGGATTCGTTGAACACTGGCCTCATTTGGCCATCCTCGGCTCTCCTCGGGCCGGGGTTTTTCTTTATTGGCAAGAAGGACAGGTCTCTGTGTCTGTACATTGACTACCGTGAGCTTAACGCCATCACAGTCAAAGATAAATACCCTCTCCCCCGATGAACTCCGCTTTCGAGCTTCTGCATCGCTCGCGCGTATTCTCCAAGCTTGAGTTACACAATGCATGCCATCTAGTTAGAATACTCGAGGGGGACGAGTGGAAAATAGCGTTTAAAACACACTTGGGGCAATTTGAGTATTTAGTTATGCCTTTTGGATTAACCAATGCCCCCGCTGCTTTTCAACATTTCATCAACGACGTCCTCCGCGATATGCTTAATCGGTTTGTGTTCGTCTATTTAGATTACATCCTGATTTTTTCTTGCATGCCAGAGGAGCACGAAACCCATGTTAGAGCTGTGTTACAGCGGCTCTTAGAGAAGCAACTTTACGTCAAGGCTGAGAAGTGCGAATTTTCCACGACTTCCACTTCTTTCCTTGGCTTTATTGTAGCGGAGGGAGAGTAGAAGGCTGACCCTGCCAAGGTGAAGGCTGTGCTGGATTGGCCAACACCCCACTCCTGCAAGGAGCTGCAACGGTTCTTGGGGTTTGCGAATTTCTATTGCAGGTTTATCCGTAACTCGACATACCGAGAGAACTGAGGCGAAAACGCCGCGGCTGCCGGGCTGGAGTAAGGCGGAGGACAAAAAATATAAGGTACAGACCCTCCCTTCCATCTGTTGTCATGGGAAATGTACGGTCGATACTGGGAAAGTTAGATGAGCTAGCGGCTATCTCCCGTTATGATAGCACTTACCGGGAGTGCTCTCTCCTTTTGTTTACTGAGACGTGGCTAACTGAACTAGCAGCAGATGCTAACATTGAGCTGGAGGGTTTTCACACGATACGAGCTGACCGAACACCAGAGAGTGGCAAAACTAGGGGCGGTGGAGTGATCATGTATGTTAACAACAACTGGTGCAGACCGGGACATATCACTGTTAAACAACGACACTGCAGCAAAGACATTGAGTTGCTAGCTGTTAGCATGAGGCCTACATATCTCCCGAGAGAACACTCACACGTGATCTGCATTGTTGTTTATGCAAATCCGACGGCGAACACTGGGACAGCGCGTGACGTCATCCATTCAGTAACCAGCAGGCTGCAGACAGAACACCCAGATGCTCTTCTCCTCATCTCAGGCGATTTCAACCACGTTTCACTGTCTCCCATTCTGCCCACTTTCACCCAGTATGTCACATGCCACACTAGAGACAATAAAACACTGGATTTGTTCTACGCAAACACTAAGGAGGCGTACACCTCATCACAACTCCCCCCACTTGGGAGATCGGATCACAACTTGGTTCATCTCCGACCGGTGTACAAACCCCTAGTGCACAGACAACCTCCGGCCATGCACACTGTGGAGTTATGGTCTGAGGAGACAATGGACACTCTAAAGGACTGTTTTGAAGCCACTGCCTGGAAGCAGCTCTGCGATCCACATGGTGAGGACATCGATGGCCTCATTCACACCTTCACGGGCTACCTCAGCTTCTGTGTGGACAAATCCGTTCCCACCAAGACCATACGGCGTCACTCAAACAACAAACCCTGGATCAACCCTGAGATAAAAACACTTCTGAGAGAGAAGAAGAGGATCTTCAGGTCGGGGAACAGGGAGATGCTGAAGTCCGTACAGAGGGAGCTGAGGAGAAAGATCAGAGAAGGCAAGGACAGCTTCAGGAAGAAGATGGAGGACAAGCTGCAACAGAGCGACATCAGTGGGGTCTGGAGAAACCTCAAAACCATCTCGGGGCTCCAGAATACCTCCCCCCAGGCCACGGGGGGCAGGGAGTGGGCGAACAACCTGAATCTGTTTTTCAATAGATTTGACCAACCGCCCTCCCCCCTGTCTGCACAACAACCACTGCTGCCTCTAAGAAATCAAGTCCTGCTACCCACTCCCCACTCCACCGACACCCCCCCCCACTCCCAACACACAGCCCCCCATCCTGACCCTGACCAAGACCCAGGTGAGGACGGAGCTGAGGAAGATCAAGGCGAGGAAGGCGTCGGGACCGGACGGCATCAGCGCAAAGCTCCTCAAGTCCTGTGCAGACCAGCTGTGTGGGATTGTGACGTATATCTTCAACATGAGCCTGAAACTGGGGAGGGTACCACAGCTGTGGAAAACATCTTGTGTGGTACCTGTACCAAAAACTTCCCACCCCAAAGACCTGAACAGCTTCAGACCGGTGGCCTTGACGTCCCACTTGATGAAGACCCCGGAGAGACTGCTCCTTGCTCATCTCCGCCCCCTGGTGGAACCAGCGATGGATCCACTCCAGTTCGCCTACCAGCATGGCATTGGGGTGGAGGATGCGGTGATCTTCCTCCTTCACCGTTCTCTGTCCCACCTGGAGAAGCCCGGGAATATGGTGAGGATCATGTTCTTTGACTTCTCCAGTGCTTTCAACACCATCCAACCGATGATCCAGAAGGACAAGCTGCTGCGCGCAGGGGTGGACCAGCACCTGTCATCATGGATCCTGGACTACCTCACGAACCGGCCTCAGTTTGTGAGAACCCGGGACTGTGTTTCCGACACGATCATCAGTAGCACGGGGGCCCCCCAGGGAACGGTGCTGGCTCCCTTCTTGTTCACTCTTTATACTGCGGACTTCTCACACAACACAACACACTGCCATCTACAGAAGTTCTCTGATGACTCTGCGATCGTTGGTCTCATCTCCAGCGGAGATGAAGCTGAGTACAGAGGGCTTATCCAGGACTTTGTGGACTGGTGCCATCGGAACTGCCTCCAGATCAACGCGAGGAAAACTAAGGAGCTGGTGGTGGACTGCCGCAGGCATGGGCAGCCCCTCACAGCACCAGTAAATATACAGGGAACAGACATCGAGATGGTGACATCCTACAAGTACCTGGGTATTCATCTGAACAATAAACTAGACTGGTCACACAATACTGACGCACTCTACAAGAAGGGACAGCGCAGGCTGTTCCTGCTGAGGAGACTCAGGTCTTTTGGTGTACAAGGGGCGCTGCTGAAGTCATTCTATGACACGGTGGTGGCATCAGCCATCACTTTTGGAGTGGTCTGCTGGGGCAGTGGCATTACTGCAGCCGATAGGAAGAGACTGAACAAACTGATTAAGAAAGCTAGCTCTGTCCTGGGGCAACGCCTTGATCCGATGGAGGAGATAGGAGAGAGAAGGACGGTGGCTAAACTGTCATCTCTGCTGGAGTCCGAGTTCCACCCTATGCAGGACATACTGGATGCACTGAGGAGCTCATTTAGCAGCAGACTACATCATCCCAGGTGCACAACCGAGAGGTTTCGTAGGTCTTTCCTACCAACGGCTGTCAGACTGTACAACCTAAGCAGGGCTGCTCGCAGAGATAGCAAAAAGACGTAACAAACTAATAGTTTTTTTTTTTTTTTTTTTTGAATGCAAAAGATGCAATAGACTTACACAATGGTCCTCTCCGGCATACAACTAGGAACATACCGGTCGCTATGGAGGGTGAGAATATGTATGGGCACATAATCATACCATGTAGGATAACTAAATAGACGGTTATGCTGTTTCATCCCACCTAGCAACAATGCTCTGCACTGTGTGTGTTTATATATTTACATATTTATTCCATCTAGCTACAATGCTCTGCACTGGGTGTGTTTATATTTATATATCTATATATTTATTCCATCTAGCTACAATGCTCCGCACTGTGTTTTTATATATCTACATATTATTCCATCTAGCTACATTGCTCCGCACTGTGTGTGTTTATATACTTGCATATTTATTCCACCTAGCTGCAATGCTCCATACTGTGGGTGTTTATATATTTACATATTTATTCCATCTAGCTACAATGCTCTGCACTGTGTGTTCATATATTCATATATTTATTCCATCCAGCTACAATGCTCTGCACTGTGTGTCTGTGTGTGTGTGTGTGTATATATATATTTTATAGTAATATGTACATATGTATATTAGCTGCTCTTGCTTGCTTGTTTTTTCTTGCCTTCTGATTGTTGCTCTGAGTGTTGCTATCCCTGTGCTGTTGCAATCCTGGAATTTCCCCGTTGTGGGACTAATAAAGGCTTATCTTATCTTATCTTATCTTATCTTATAGTGGCATAGCACAGCCTGTAACACAGCTGGCCTCTGTTAAGGTGCTACTTTTATGGTCCAAGGCAGCTCATCAGGCCTTTGTCAAATTAAAGGGCCTGTTCGCAGACAAATCTATCTTGGCTCAGGTCAACCCCCAGCTCCAATTTACCCTGGAGGTGGATGCTTCAGAAATGGGAGTGGGCGCTGTTTTGTCCCAGCGTTCTCCCCGGGACTTGAAGCTCCGCCTGTGTGCGTATTTCTCTCGGCGGCTCACCCCAGCTGAGAGGAATTACAACGTCAGGGATCACGAGCTGTTGGCCATTAAGTTGGCATTTGAGGAATGGAGACATTGGCTGGAGGGAGCCGTTCACCCGGTAGTCGCGTGGACCAACCACAAGAACTTGGAGTATCTGCGTTCGGTCCGCCGGCTGAATCCTAGGCAGGCTTGCTGGGCCCTATTTTTTCAGCGTTTTAATTTCACTGTTACCTATAGGCCCGGCTCCCGTAATGGGAAGCCTGATGCTCTCTCCAGGCAGTTCAGTCAGGGCTTGGCTGACCCCCCTTCCCGTTCCCAGCCCATTCTTCCTCCTTCATGCGTCCTGGGAACCCTTACCTGGGAGATTGAGAGTAGAGTCTGCCAGGCCCAGTCCTCAGAGCCCGAACCAGCGGGATGTCCCCCTAACCACCTTTACGTCCCTGCCACCCTCTGCAGCGAAATTATCCAGTGGGGGCACACCGGATGTTTCGCCTGCCACCTGGGGGTGGTACGTACTGTGGACATTATTAGGCGAGCGTTTTGGTGGCCCACGCTGCAGCGGGACATGCAGGAGTACGTGAAGGCTTGCCAGACATGTGCCTACAATAGAACCTCCCCTACCCCTCCCGCTGGCCTTCTTCACCCCCTCCCCATCCCAGCCGGCCCTGGTCCCACATCACTATGGACTTAGTCACTGGTCTTCCCCCTACCCTTGGTAATACGGTGGTTTTGACCATTGTGGACAGATTTTCCAAGGCTGTGCATCTGGTTCCTCTCCCCAAGCTGCCATCTGCCTCCAAGACTGCTGAGTTACTGTCCTACCACGTCATCAGGCTGCATGGCATTCCCACGGACATTGTGTCTGACCGGGGTCCTCAGTTCATCTCACAGGTATGAAAGTCATTCTGCCACTGCCTCGGCACCACCGTCAGCCTCACCTCCAGTTATCACCCACAGAGCAATGGGCAGGCTGAGCATGCCAACCAGTCCCTGGAGGCTGCCTTTCATTGTGTGGCAGCTGATGATTCTGCTTCTTGGAGCTCCCATCTGACCTGGGTGGAGTACTAGCTAAATTCCACGGTATCTTCAGCCACGGGCAGATCACCGTTTGAAGTGTCCGTGGGCTACAACCCCCCCTGTTTTCTATGACGGAAAGAGAGGTAGTGGTGCCATCCATGGGGGCCCATTTTCATCGCTGCCGACGGGCCTGGAGATCCACCAGAGCAGCTCTCCTTTGCTCCACTGAACGCAATCAGTGCTACGCTGACCGCAAGAGGGTCCCGACGCCAGAATATAAGACTGGACAGCAGGTCTGGGTGGCCATGGATCAGGTCCTGCTCAAGGCTGAGTCTTGGAAGCTTGCTTCCCCGTTCGTGGGTCCTTTCCCTGTCACCAGCAACATTGGTGATTCTGCTGTCCGGCTCCAGCTCCCACGGGCGCTCTGTGCGCACCCAACTTTCCACGTCTCCAAGGTCAAGGGTCTCTCCTCCAGCCCTCTCTGCCCTCCCCTGAAGCCACATCCTCCTCCGTGGGTCTTTGACGGGTTCGTGACTCACACCGTCAAGGAGATCCTGGATGTTCACCGTTGAGGTCTGGGGTTCCAGTACCTGGTTGACTGGGAGGGCTATGGCCCGGAGCATCGGTCATGGGTCCCTTGGTCTGGATTCCATGACAAAGGTATGGTCCGGGCTTACCATCGAGTCTACCCGCAGAAGCCTGGGGGACCGCCAGGAGGCGTTCCTTGGGGGGGGGGGCACTGTCATGTGCTGGCGAGCACTCGCCCCCCTCCATCCTGTTCACCTGTCTCTTCATTAGATGCACCTGCTGTTTCCTGCTGAGCCAGCGTTTATAAGGAAGTGCTCTTCAGTGATTCAATGCTGGCTCATTTGGATATATTGCTCTAAGCAAGACGGCTCAACAAGTAAGCGGTTGTGTTGTGTGTGACCTCACCTTACACACGTTATCTTTCTATCTCTTCCAGGTTGCTGCCAACGTAGTGGTGCGTCTTCGGGAAGCTGGTGTGCTCGCCAGCCTGTTGCTCCACCTCTACACAGCTCATCTACTCCACCCGGTCAGACTTCACGATCCATTCCCTACCCGCAGTTCCGACATGCTGGTTCCTCTCCTTCGCTGGGTTCTGTGCCGGTCACTCCTCACCTCCCATGTAAGTGGTATAATTACATTTCCGTCATCCCTCCATTCCTCTCTAATCAGCCTCGTCTTATCCTCCGCAGGTTTGCTGCTTCTCTGGTGAGTGACTGACTTTTTCCACAAGTGTGCGGTTTTGAAAGTTCTAATAAAAGGTCAAACGTTCTCTGTGTGTTCTTTTGGTGATTGCACTTTGCACTCAGGTTGCTTGTCCGGTCAAAATGACACCGTTGTGAGTCAGCTACATGACATGTAGCTGGTTCCAAGGTTGTCATAGCCAGGAGCGGTACTGGGGTTAAGCTCCCAGTGCTCATAAAATGCTCCTTATGGCGTGCGTCTCGAAAAGCCTCTGACAACTAAGTCCAACTCCTAGCCTGCCCGTGTGGTTTAGTCTCTAAGCCCGGCGGAACTGCTTTTACTAATAGGAGAAGGGGCGAGGGCGGATCTCTGGCGCCTTAAAACCAGATGCTTCAGGTAGATGGTGGCTCGTCAACCTGGGAAGGTAGCCCATCTAGGGGAAGGTAAACCCTGATTTCAAACTTCCGCTGCCTTGCGGCACACCCGGTCACGGGAAAGGCTTCGGGAGTCAACCCTGAGGAAAAATCCGGAGTTGGAGCCCCTAAGGCAGTTCTCTGTTGTGCTCAACATCGTTCTGGCAGCTCCTGCAACGGTGCTGGTGCCAAACTATAGCAGCCCTGCTGTTCCTTTGGATCCATCAGTGACGTGGAGAGGGGGGACATGCTGCATGGGTTACATCTTGTCCTCCATATCTTCCTGCCCAGGCTTGAATCCTACCAACGCCCGACGCTGGAAGGTAGAACACCGGTGCGCATCGGCCTGTTCAGCCACAGGCGGTGCTGTTCCAGCAGAGTAGACGTTTAGGATTCTCTTCCATGGTCATCATAGACCGACAGAGGCCGACGACATGACATGTTGAGTAAAATTCATGGACGTGAGCAGGTCATTAAAATCATCTTTACATAATGGTCGCCCTGCTTATCAGTGTGTAGATTAAAATCACCAGAAATGAAAATAAAATTATATGAGGAGTGGATTATTGATAAAAACTCAGAAAACTCATTAATAAAAACAGGGCAGTATTTGGGTAGTCTGTAAACTATGATGCATAAAATTGTGGGGTTGCTAAAGACAAAAGTGTGGTGCTCAAATGCGGTATATTGATCAGGTAAGACATCTTTACTTGCTTTACAGCAAGTGAGGAAGAAAAAATAGAAGCAGTACCCCCACTCTTCCTGCCCTTTCTTATCGAAAAAACTGAACTAAAATTTGGTGGAGAGGCCTCAGTGAGAACTGCTGGTGCATCCGTGCAATGCCATGTCTCTGTTAAAAATAAACAGTCAATCTTATTATCTACTGTAAAATCAGGTCATTGATGATAAAAGTCTTGTTGGCAAGTGACCGTATATTTAAAAGAGCCATATTTAGGGTAGGTGTCATGACCCTCCTCATGCTCTTTTATACAGAGCACCGAGGAGTGAGGGGGAAGGACGGATTTAGGTGCAGGTTACACCACAAACACATTTATTAACAAAAAAGGCAAACAGTTCCAAAATACAGACATACAAAAATGATACAGGGTACACTAAATAGCTCACACGACGGGGGTGCAGCAGGCAGACCACAGTGTACCATGGCCACAAGACAAACAGAACAAAAACAAGGCTGACTTACAAAAAGATGACAGGGTTCACTTCATGACTCACACGACAGGGCGTGCAGCGTGCAGACCACAGTGAACAGTGGCGTGACACGAACATTAGACAATACAATAGTCCAGCAATGCTTGACTGGCAAAGGGCTGCTTAAGTACAAGTATTGCTGGCACAACAGATTGAGTGCACCTGAGTGAAGCACGGGAAAAGCAATCACCAGAGTGGAACCAGCTGGCTGTCATGAGAGAGGGGGCGTGGTCGGACCGGCAAGTGTCAGACAACGCCACACGAATGTAGGCCAGAGGAGGCTGCTTCACAGCAGCCGGCCAGAACAGTGGCTACAGGTACGGAAAAAATAAACTAGTGACAAAGAAACTACAAGAACTCAAGAGATAACACAATACACAAATAGACCTGAGCCACAGCAGGCCAGAACCGAGCCTGAAAGGGCTGCATGGTGGCGCAGTGGTTAGCACTGCGGCAGCACAGTTTACCCTTGGCCGGGGGGATTGTGGGGATCGTGGGATCGTGGGTTCGATCCCAGCCCCCGACCAACAGTGATCTGTGTGGAGTTTGCATGTTCTCCCCGTGTTGCGTGGGTTTACTCAGGGATTTCTCCGGTTTCCTCCCACATGCCAAAAAACATGCATGTTAGGTTAATTGGCTGTTCTAAATTGTCCCTAGATATCTGTTTCCTATAGGCCCTTAGAATAGAGGGTTAGTATTAATGAAAAAGCGCTTTGAGTGGTCTTTGTGACTAGAAAAGCATTATATAAGTGCAGGTTAGTTAGTTAGTTAGTTAGAAAGACAACCGGCTCAGTTCTTGACAGTAGGTGGTGAATTATTTATGGATAGGTAATTTGTTTTCTGTGGCTTACTGTCAGGAGACTATCCACAGAATGAAGGTAACGTAGGCGTGAGTTCTTGTGAACTAAATGTTTTATGGATGGAGGTCTGTCCGTGATCAATGTTCTAATGGGGAAAGTGGGTAATGAATGAATTTCCAGACCAGATGGTGGAGGCTGACAAAAAGGGGGCTGGTGTGGATAGTGGTCTTCCTGGGGGTCAGGGATGTGAGTGTTGTGGTTTGAATGATATGCATCAGGTTTGCTGCTAAAAGCCGGCTACCTGATGCATTTAAATGTATGCCGTCAGATTTATATAGAGTGTGGCGGCCCCAAAACAAGTTAAAATTGTCAATAAAACTAATGTTGCTGCTGCAGGTGGACTTGAGCCAAGTTGAGAGGGCAAGAACACGACTGATATGGTCTGATCCATGGCACAGTGTGGGAATGGGGCCAGAAATAAAAACAGACTTTCCGCTATTTGATAAAATATTAAAAAGTTTGTAGAAGTCATTTTTAGTGATTTCAGACTGTCTACAGGTGGTGTCGTTGGTTCCTACGTGAATAATAATCCGTGTAATGGAGGGGGGATGTGACTGCTGGAGATCCGGGAGCTTTTCTAACATGTCGAGGACAGTAGCTCCTTGGAAACAGTGACTGATAGAGTTAAAATATCTGATGTGCCTTATGATGGAGTCATTGACGATCATCGTGGTTGGAGAAAAAGCGGGCGGGATGTTGGTGGTTGCAGGGTCCCTCGGCGAGAGTCAGTGCGGTGAGGTGGCGACAAAGTGAGAGTCCCATCGCTGGGAGAGGTAGGGCCCCATACCTTACCAGCCGATGAGCAGGGCAGCAAAGCAGCACCAGAACCGGAAAAGGGATTTCCCGACTGCTCCATGCAGTGTGACCTCCCAAAGTGGCAGAGAACAGCCTCCCTCAGGATCATATGTCGGGCACAGGACTATCCAGAATGGGGCCGGAGCCGCTGTGGCTCGGCTGGGGCCGCGCCAGCCACCCCACTGCTGTCAGCCCTCAGCGGAGGAAAGGCCGCTGGGTCTTCCAGTGAAGGGATGGGTGTGACATCAGCAGGGGCTGCACGTTGAGTGGAGCCCGGGTGAGTTGGAACCGGTGAAGCCAGAGCATTAGTGGAAGGTGGCTTATCAGCTGTTGCCAGAGCCTCATAGCGGTTGGAGACAGACAGAGGAGGGCTGGTGGTAGACGTGTCTGAAACCACCAGGCCACTTGATTTGGTGTTGAGCAGGAGGAGGGCCGTGGACAGGCGGAGGGGTCCCAGGCGACTGTGTCTCGGAGGGCTGAGTCACTCAAGGCCGTTTTTTTTTTTTTTTTTGACTCCTAGGCCGCTAAAAGACTCATAGTCTGTGACACTAGTGGAAGACATAAGCTGAAGTTGGAGAGGAGCGTGTTTATCTGCTGCAGTTCAGCAGAGAGCCATTGGATATCCTCCTCCAGGTCAGCAATTTTCTTTTGTGCTTTCTCCAGGAGAATTTTATCATCCCCAGGCACCGACATGTCCATCTTCGACTTTAAAAACATAAGCAGTATAGCCGTTGGGAGCCGTATGAAGTTCTAGCTCCAGTTTAAAAAGTTAAAAACACTAAGTAAAAAAGTTAATACCAATAAAAGAGATAAAAATTTAAAACAGAGTTGGTAAAATAAACAAAAAACAGATAAAATAACCAGTACGTGTAAGAGCAATGGAGTATTCTTTCAAACAGATGCCGACACATTCACTGAAGAATTGCTTCTTTCCAGGTTTTACCTTTCCAAAATGTGTCTGTTGATCACAGATGTATTTATCAAAGAAAAAAAATGTAAAAATGATTCTCTTAAAAAAACACACAGCCTTTATATGATTTCTATCTCTGAGAAGCCAATTTAACTCTTCTGGGTTTGCTACGGACGTCATAAACGTAGAAAACCCAGCCTTGACACCACCCGCTGCTCTGTTACTGGCCAGCCGAGCTGTCCGTCTGCAAACAAGAGTGGGCTGTGCAAGCTTCAGCTAACAGTGATAGAGAGTTAGCTTGCCACGCGTGGTTTGTATTGTTATTTTTTAAATAATTCAGTTGTGGGGGACCTAGACGTTACATTTTCCACCCAGACTTGATGGCACAGAAGGAGAGAAGCCGATGGGGGGTCGAGATGGGACAGCGGAGATGGAGACGCTAAAGGACTGTTATGTTGATGCGCTGAGCAGGCTGTGGCTTCTCCACTGAACTGTTATGTTAATGCACCGACAGGCTTTGTTATTATGTGTATTGTGGTGTGAGCCCCCAGGCCGCTAGGCAAGGCATGTAAGATATAAAAGGGAGATGCCCTGCAACCTGGGTATGTATTCTTGTTGACTTGATATTAGAGAGAATAAAGTCTGCGCTGATCCAGCTCGCCGTCTCGCCTGCTCATTTCTCTCTACACTGGTGACCTTTGACGTAGAATGGAACTCAAAGCACCCCGGAGATGGCCTGGACTGGAAGCACCAGCACCACGTGTGCCGTTTCGGTCAAGCTCCCAGACTTTTGACTACATGATCCGACGGCTTGGTTCCTCCACAGAGAGGCACAGTTTGTGCTCCGTGGAGTGACGGCGGACAACACCAGGTATTACTACATGATTGCAGTGCTGGACGCACACACAACACAGCAGGTGGCGAGCCTGCTCAAATGGCCCCCAGCCCATGGCAAATACGACACTCTCAACACCGCGCTGACCCAGTGCTACATGCTCTCGGACTGCAAGAGAGCAGAAAGGCTCCTGACGCGCTCCGAGCTGGGAGACGGGTCAGCGGTCGACTTAATGGAGAAAATGTTGGCGTTGATGGGCACAGATGGTGAGCCGTTCCTGTTTGCCCACCTTTTCCTCCAGAACCTCCCGACAGCGGCCGGGGCAGTCCTCGCCAACTCGCCGCTGCTGACCACGCAGAACTACAGGGTGCTGGCGTAAGAGGCGGACCAGACTATCCTGGCGACCAGAACCTTCACTGTGAACGCAGCGGCGCCGGAACCCAGTGAGACGGCCAGCGAGGGCGAGGAGCCATCGATGGTGGCCATCGCTGAGGCCAAGCAGCACCAGAAGGGCACGCTCTGCTTATACCACCGCTGCTTCGAAGAAGACGCACGGCGATGCATCCCACCGTGCCAGTTCAAGCGCTTGGGAAACGCCAGGACTGGCAGTCGGTAGCAGCTGCGACCGCTGGTGATACAAACAAGCTGCTCTACATGACAGACTCACGTTCAGGGAAACAGTTCCTCGTGGACTCCGGCTCCCAAAAGAGCCTCATCCTGCCGTCCGATGCAGTCCGGCTGGCTGGATGTAGCGGCCCCGAGCTGGCAGCTGCCAACGGCTCAGACATTAAGACTTTTGGTGAGAGGACACTGACCATATGTTTGCGTGGCCATAACTACCAATGGTCCTTCGTCATAGCGGCATGTAACTCCCCCATCTTGGGTGCAGATTTCCTGTGTGCAACGGGCTATTAGTCGATGTTGATAACAGACACCTGATTAATGCTCTGTCTTTTGAGTCCTTGCCCTGTACAGCTCTAGGAGCCGGGTCCACAACACTGGCCAACATCACAGCTCCAGGGTGTAAGTTCCACCAACTACTCACCCAGTTCCTGGCACTCACGTTTCCGACGTTTTCGGCGGCCGTCACTAAGCATGGGGTCGAGCACTTCATTACCACCACTGGGCCGCCCGTTTTCGCATGACCTCGGCGCCTGGACGCAGCTAAACTTGCCAGTGCGCGCGAGGAGTTCACCAACTTGGAGAGGTTGGGCATCATCAGGCACTCAAACAGCCCATGTGCATCCCCGCTACACATGGTGCCTAAAGCCGAGGGATCGCGGCGACCATGCGGCGATTTCCGCAGATTAAACAATGCCACAGCACACGATCGCTACCCAATCCCCAATATTCAGGATTTTTCCATCCACCTCACCGGGGCACGCATTTTTTTCTAAGGTGGACCTGGTCTGTGGGTACCACCAGGTCCCGGTGCGGGCAGAAGACATACCCAAAATGGGAGTAGTAACCCCGTTCAGTCTTTTTGAGTTTCTACGCATACCATTCGGGTTAAAAGGCACGGCGCAGACCTACCAACGCATGATGGATGCTGTGCTGTGCGATCTGCCTTTTGTGTTTGTCTACCTGGATGGCATCCTCGTTGCCAGCGCGTCCAAGGACAAACACGTAATCCACCTCAGGATGGTTTTCCAGAGGTTGGAAGAGCACAGGTTAATAATCAAGCCAGCGACATGCCAGTTCGGGGTTACAGTAATCGACTTTTTGGGCCACCGCATCTCACCGGAGGGCACGATTCCCTTACCGGACAAAGTGCGCACAGTGGCAGATTTTCCCTGGCCTCAGACGGTAAGGGCGCTGCAGGAGTTCTTAGGAATGGTTAACTTTTACAACCATTTCCTCCCCCGCGCAACCCAGCTCATACAGCCGTTGTATGCCGCACTTAAGAAACGGAAACTTGCGGACAGCGTCTACTGGACCCCCGAGCGGGAGCAGGCATTTTCCAATGCCAAAACAGCGCTGGCGAAGGCCACACTACTGGCGCACCCGGACCCGACGGCTCGGATAGCGCTCACTACTGGCACATCAGACGTGGCCATAGGGGCCGTCGTGGAGCAGTGCGTTGCAGGTTCTTGGCAGCCGCTCACCTTTTTCAGCAGGTCTTCGCGCGACAATGAGAGTAAATACAGCGCGTTCGTACAGGGAGTTTACTGGCTCTCCACCTGGCCATATGCCATTTCCAGTTCTGGCTGGAAGGGTGCAGCTCCACTGTGTTTGTGGACCACAAGCCACTAACATATGCTATGACCAAGGTTTTGGAACCGTGGTCGGCCCGGCAGCAGAGACAGCTGGCCGCTATCTCGAAGTTTACGACTGATATTCAGCATGTGGCTGGTAAACTCAATGTGGTGGTAGACTGCCTCTCGTGCACATTAGTGGCCCCAATCTACATAGGAATAGATTACACGGCCATGGCCGCCGAGCAGGTCAACGATGCAGACTTTTGCGGGCTCCAGTCTGGACCAACAGGGTTAAGGCTGGAGAGCAGAGTACTGCAAGATGGCGCCCCCCCCCCCACTCTGTGATGTTTCCACAGGCCATCCGCGCCCAGTGGGTCAGCGCGCTTGGCGCCGCCAGGTTTTCGAGTCGGTTCACTCCCTGGCGCACCCGGGAGTGCGCATGTCAGTCAAAAATGGTGGGAGCAAAGTTCGTCTGGCCGCACCTGTGTAAACAGGTGAAAGAGTGTGCTGCAGCCTGCGTCGCGTGTCAACGGGCCAAGGTGCACAGACACACAAAAGCCCCTCTCGAGCCGTTCCACATCCCGGCTAAGAGGTTCGACCACGTTCACGTGGACCTGGTGGGGCCCCTCCTGCCATCACAGGGGTTTACGCACCTCCTCACAGTGGTAGACTGCACCATGCGCTGGCTCAAAACGGTGCCGCTAGCTTCCACCACGTTTACGGAAGTCGCACGCGCTTTTTTGGCAACATGGGTGGCATGCTTCAGCGCCCCTTCAGACATCACGTCCAACAGGGGCCCGCAGTTCGTTTCCAAGCTCTGGTCTGCAATGGCCCGGAGCCTGGGTGTCAACATTCACTGCACGACCGCGTACAACCCCCAGGCCAATGGGTTATGCGAGCGTTTCCATAGGTCACTTAAAGCAGTGCTCAGGGCTTCACTGACGGATGCAAATTGGGTGGACTGGCTGCCGTGAGTTCTGTTAGGGTTGCATTCCGCACCGAAGGAGGACTTGGCAGCCTCCCCAGTAGAACTGTTTTTTTTCCCAGCCGCTGTGGCTCCCTGGCGAATTTTTGCCTGACAACCCCACGCCTAACACCGAGCCATCCCTGCCTTCACTATGTAGTGCAGAGGCAGGGACGGTACCGGGCCCGGCCCACCACTGTTTTCTCCACACTTTTGTCCCAAAGACCTTGAGGAATGCGTCATTCATGTTTGTCAGGTACGATGCCCACCGGACCCCGTTGCACCTGCCCTACGACAGGCTGTTCAGAGTGTTGGAACCTGGGGCTAAACATTTTGTGTTAGACTTGGGGGGACGCAGAGAAACGGTCTGCACAGACAGGCTTAAGCCTGCGCTTGTATTAGCAGACAAGCAGGTGGTGTCGGCTCGAGCTCATCGGCGCGGACGCCCCCCATTGAAAGCTCCACAGGTAACTGACTCGTCAGCTCAGTCAGAAATGCATGATGAGGATGTCCCCCCCCCCCCCAGTGTCCTCCCGTTACAGCCACTACGGACGTCGGCTGAAGTCCACAGGACATGGGGGTTAGGGCCCATTCTAGGTGTTCGGGGGGGGGGGTGCGGTGTGGGGGACCTAGACATTACATTCTCCACCCAGACTTGATGGCACAGGAGGAGAGAAGCTGACGGGGGGTCGAGACGGGACAGCGGAGGTGGAGACGCTAAAGGACTGTTATGTTGATGCGCTGTGCAGGCTGTGGCTTCTCCACTGAACTGTTATGTTAATGCACCGACAGGCTTTGTTATTATGTGTATTGTGGTGTGAGCCCCCAGGCCGCTAGCCAAGGCATGTAAGATATAAAAGGGAGATGCCCTGCGACCTGGGTATGTATTCTTGTTGACTTGATATTAGAGAGAATAAAGTCTGCGCTGATCCAGCTCGCCATCTCGCCTGCTCATTTCTCTCTACACAGTCACCCTAAGAGGCATCCCAGTTTCCACCTGGTTCACTAATCCACAGTCAATATCTTGTATCATTCTCGCCTTTTTTTTGTTATATTTTCACCATTAGCACTGAAGCCAACAGTTTAGCCACTCATTGACCATGTTTACATGCACGTGAATAATCCAATTATGATTGGATTTCTGGAGTAACTTGATTATTCAAGTGGCCATGTAAACAGAATAATCTGATAAAGGTGATGTAACTGGGGCCATTAATTCAAGTGGTTTACCCTCCAATAATCTGTTTATCCGGTGCATGTAAACACGACAAAACTAATTATTGCCATTATTGGTTTATTCCCAGTAATCGTTTAATCGTGACCATGTAACTGAGGTCACTGATGAATGTTTCTGGTATTATTGTACTCCAGGGATTAATCATATCCTATTGACCACTGAAACCACACATTCCTGTCCACCAGTGGACCAGCTGGCGGAGCACACCAACAGTGCCGCGATACGAGCGAAGCTGCTCACAGTGCTGGGTGACTTAACGCTAGCCAGAGCTATCAAGTTAGCTCTCCAATTGGAGACTGCGGACAAGCTAACATCTGAGCTAAGTGGGTGCCAGTCACAGCGGAAGCTGGAGCTTCCCGCCACAGCTTAAGTAGCAGACCCAGACAGCGAGGATAGCATGGACAATGGCGCTATGGAGACCAACGCTACCAATCGTAGGTCTGGCCCGGGAAAACCCGTTTGTATGGGTTGTGAGTCCGTGAAGCACCTTTTCAAGGCCAGAGACTGCCTGGCAAAAGGGAAGCGCTGTGGCAAGTGTGGATGCTTGAACCATTATGCCAGGGTGTGCTGAATATCTGAACCGGAGAGCCCACAGAGAAAAACAACCCCACCTGCCCCGACAACTGTCCATGCGGTGTCTCTGAGTACCAATGGGTACACGTTCTGCAAAGTTACACTGGATGGTGAGGAGGTACCGCTGCTGATTGACACGGGGGCGGAGTGATCATTATTGAATTGGGCCATGGTGAGGAAATTTTCCCCCCGCTACAGAATCAGAGGTAACCCAGTGCCGCTCTACAGTTATGGAGGTGGAAGGCTGTGCACGGTTGGAACACTGGAGTTGACAGTTCGGTACAAGTCGGCGGAGATGGCTGACTTCACTTTCCACGTGATGGCCTGAGGTAACATCATGGGCTGTGACCTATTTTATGGACTGGGGTTCGCCATTAAAGACGACGCTGGGGAAGAGTGTCCTGGTTGTGGAAAGCGGAACCGTCTGGTTCAAGTGGTGGAGGACAACGCGGTGTGGAACGAGGATTTACCGGGCACCACGGTGGTCAAGCAGGACCAGCCTCACTTAGGTGTGACGTAGGAGGGTCTCAGTGCCAGCGCTTGGGGTACTGTGGAAGAGGGTACCGAATGTGGTGGCGGGGCGCCTGCCTTGGAGAGTGACGCCAATGAGCTAGCCTTAGATTCCTCCAGAGCTTGGCTGCAGAGGGCTGGACAGTCTGGAGCTACAATGGTGACCGCTGCAGCAGCTTTAAAAGAGGTCGGGGCCAGACCGACAGGCATGGAAGGACCGTGTGCCGATCAGTAACACTACAGGCCGAGCAGAGCTCCTGGGAGAGTTACGGGCCTGGTCTGGGCTCGAGGGGAGGAACGTCCATGGTGGATACAGGCCAAATGACAGCCAGGGGGACACCAGGAACAGCTGTACATCGTGGCTAAGTGGGGCGTGGCCTACCTCCAGCTGTCAGATGGCTCGTGGAGGCACGCCAATGAGCTGTGGCGTGCCCGGGAGGAGGCTTCAGATGTCGGGTCCGGACGAGAAAGGCGGCCGATGGCGAGAAGAAGACGCACTCTTGTCTATGAGGTCAGCTGCAGCCCTGGGGGCATGCTCCTCCAGGGGCGGGCCTACTGAGGGGCGGCCCTGGGCCCCCACAAGTCAGTTCTACTCCCTTTTTCGCCAGAAGGACAATAGTGTGAGTTAAAAAAAAAAAAGAGTTCTAATGTTCTAATGTTCATATGTTTGTATGTGCAAAAAAAAAACAACTGTTATTGTTCTGGGTATGTTCTATTTTAGGAGCACGGCAATGTTTGGTTAAACTTACAGGTGGCAGAATAACCCCCTTGCTGTGTGGGGTGGGACGGTAGTCCACCTGTTCCCCCTAGCTTAGGTTTGTTGTGTGAATGTTAGGCCATTAAGTAATTTCAGTTCTTGCTTTTAGCACGTGATTCGGGTCCTAAATTGGGGAGGGTCTCAACTGTATGTGTGGTTTTGGGCTTTCTACAGAGGGGGAAAATGTGATGCGGTATTTTATTATGAAGTGCGGTGTAGTGGCGGCCACTTCCTTCTTCCACCACTGCACAACCCTATAAATACCAAGGGCATCCATTTTATGGTCTCTTTGCCGATGCTTCTGCCTGACGGTTGTATTGTGCAAACTCTATTCAGTAAAGCTGAGTTCTATTGTGCACCTGGCTTCGTCCTTGAAGAAGGTAATTTCAGACACAACACTTTATAGTCATCTTTTCATTTTGTCCTATAGTGTTGAATTTTCTCCTCTTAGATTTGCAACAGTTTCTGTTGAACTTGTGACTGTTTTCCTCTTAAATTTAAAGACTTTTTGTAATTTTTTTCCCATAAATTTGACACTATGTCATCACAACTGTGTGACTAAAAAGTATGTCAAGTTTTAAAAAATGGTATTTGCCACTATTTACTCATAAATGTACAGTGGGGTAAAAAAGTATTTAGTCAGCCACCAATTGTGCAAGTTCTCCCACTTAAAAGATGAGAGAGGTCTCCAATTTTCATCATAGGTATACCTCAACTATGAGAGACAAAATGAGAAAAAAAAAATCCAGAAAATCACATTGTCTGATTTTTAAAGAATTTATTTGCAAATTATGGTGGAAAATAAGTATTTGGTCAATAACAAAAGTTCATCTCAATACTTTGTTATATACCCTTTGTTGGCAATGACAGAGGTCAAACGTTTTCTGTAAGTCTTCACAAGGTTTTCACACACTGTTGCTGGTATTTTGGCCCATTCCTCCATGCAGATCTCCTCTAGAGCAGTGATGTTTTGGGGCTGTTGCTGGGCAACACGGACTTTCAACTCCCTCCAAAGATTTTCTATGGGGTTGAGATCTGGAGACTGGCTAGGCCACTCCAGGACCTTGAAATGCTTCTTACGAAGCCACTCCTTCGTTGCCCGGGCGGTGTGTTTGGGATCATTGTCATGCTGAAAGACCCAGCCACGTTTCATCTTCAATGCCCTTGCTGATGTAAGGAGGTTTTCACTCAAAATCTCACGATACATGGCCCCATTCATACTTTCCTTTACACGGATCAGTTGTCCTGGTCCCTTTGCAGAAAAACAGCCTCAACGCATGATGTTTCCACCCCCGTGCTTCACAGTAGGTATGGTGTTCTTTGGATGCAACTCAGCATTCTTTCTCCTCCAAACACGACAAGTTGAGTTTTTACCAAAAAGTTCTATTTTGGTTTCATCTGACCATATGACATTCTCCCAGTCCTCTTCTGGATCATCCAAATGCTCTCTAGCAAACTTCAGACGGGCCTGGACATGTACTGGCTTAAGGAGGGGGACACGTCTGGCACTGCAGGATTTGAGTCCCTGGCGGCGTAGTGTGTTTCTGATGTAGCCTTTGTTACTTTGGTCCCAGCTCTCTGCAGGTCATTCACTAGGTCCCCCGTGTGGTTCTGGGATTTTTGCTCACCGTTCTTGTGATCATTTTGACCCCACGACATGAGATCTTGCGTGGAGCCCCAGATCCAGGGAGATTATGAGTGGTCTTGTATGTCTTCCATTTGATAATAATTGCTCCCACAGTTGATTTCTTCACACCAAGCTGCTTACCTATTGCAGATTCAGTCTTCCCAGCCTGGTGCAGGTCTACAATTTTGTTTCTGGTGTCCTTTGACAGCTCTTTGGTCTTGGCCATAGTGGAGTTTGGAGTCTGACTGTTTGAGGTTGTGGACAGGTGTCTTTTATACTGATAACGAGTTCAAACAGGTGCCATTAATACAGGTAACGAGTGGAGGACAGAGGAGCCTCTTGAAGAACAAGTTACAGGTCTGTGAGAGCCAGAAATCTTGCTTGTTTGTAGGTGACCAAATACTTCTTTTCCACCATAATTTGCAAATACATTCTTTAAAAATCAGACAATGTGATTACATGGAGTGCGTTTTTTAGCTTTAGATGTTAAGACCACACTGTTTACTTGTAATAACAAAGAAAACACATAGGTGAAGGACTGGTTCTGAGCCTTTAAGTCACTTAATACACAATGGAATAAGATTAGATCTTCACAATGCAGCAGGTACTTTGTGTACTGCTGTGACTGAATGCTATATGTGGGGTTATTTTTGTGTGTGTGTTTAAAGTATACAAACGAATACAGCCACTCATTTTTGCTACTCAGTGTTTTGTAACTGATTCTGTTCTGTGATGTCATCTGCATACCTGTCATACATGGGAAACGGCACAATGCACTATGCTGCACTCGCACGTACGCATGTGTGACATCATCACGCCGCAGGTATAATAGCCGGCTGCCCACGGCTAGCTGGTCTCTTGCTCTCCACCTTTGGTACCACCTCCCAGTCGCCTTGCTGTGTGCTCCCTCCTTAGCTTGTTCAGCTAACTGTTTAATAAAAGTTAACCTCAACATGTGGACCTGTCTCCAGACCCTTATTTCCAGACATCATAATACCCTCTATTGTTTTACTTGAAAATAACACCATTGGTAAAGTTGCACATTTTTGTCCTTCAGATTTTTGTTGTGCTGCATGTGGTTCTGGAGTCACAGATGTGGATGCATAAATGTAACCATTACATATAAATTATCTCCAGTGTTTCAGACATGAGGGGCTGTTATTCGCTGGCAGTTCTGGTGGGCATGGCCTTCCTCTTGAGGATGAGCCAGGCAGATGTGAGCTGCGGAGGGCAAGATGGCCAATCAGGACAGCCAGGAACTTCAGGAAGATATGGACTTCCTGGAGTGAAGGGAGAAAAAGGAGAGCCAGGTAAATATTAATTAAAAATATATAAGAACACAGAGGTGGTGATTTTTCTGCACACAACATAAATTCTAAAGTCTTTCTTATGTTTCACTGCAATGATAGAAACAATAGAATGATTATAGCAGGTAGCTTTATGTTTTTACTTGTTATTTTTGGGGACTATGTATATATATATATATATATATATATATATATATACACACAGTATATACTGTATATACACAGTATATATATAGTTAGGCCCAGAAATATTTGGACAGTGACACAATCTTCATGATTTGGGCTCTGCATGCCACCACATTGGATTTGAAATGAAACAACTACAATGGAACTGAAGTGCAGACTTTAAGGTTTAATTCAAGGGGTTGAACAAAAATATATGATTAAACATGTAGGAATTGTAGCTATTTTTATACAAACGCTCCTCATTTCAGGGGCTCAGAAGTAATTGGACAAATAAACATAACCCTAAGTAAAATGTTACTTTTCAATATTTCGTTGAGAATCCTTTGCAGGCAATGACTGCCTGAAGTCTGGAACCCATGGACATCACCAAACGCTGGGTTTCCTCCTTTGTAATGCTTTGCCAGGCCTTTACTGCAGCTGTCTTCAGTTGTTGCTTGCTTGTGGGTCTTTCTGTCTTAAGTTTTGTCTTGAGCAAGTGAAATGCATGCTCGATTGGGTTGAGATCTGGTGATTGACTCGGCCATTGCAGAATATTCCACTTCTTTGCTTTAAAAAACTCCTGGGTTGCTTTTGCAGTATGTTTTGGATCATTGTCCATCTGTACTGTGAAGCGCCGTCCAATCAACTTTGCTGCATTTGGCTGAATCTGAGCAGAAAGTATATCCCTATACACTTCAGAATTCATCCGGCTGCTTCTGTCTTTTGTCACATCATCAATAAACACAAGTGACCTAGTGCCATTGGAAGCCATGCATGCCCATGCCATCACACTGCCTCCACCATGTTTTACAGAAGATGTGGTGTGCTTTGGATCATGAGCTGTTCCAATTCTTCTCCAAACTTTCTTCTTCCCATCATTCTGGTACAGGTTGATCTTAGTCTCATCTGTCCAAAGAATGCTGTTCCAGAACTGGGCTGGCTTCTTCAGGTGTTTTTTGGCAAAGTCAATTCTGGCCTTTCTATTTTTGAGGCTGATTAATGGTTTGCACCTTGTGGTGAATCCTTTGTATTTACCCTCATGAAGTCTTCTCTTTATGGTAGACTTACACTACTGTTCAAAAGTTTGGGGTCACCCAGACATTTTGTGTTTTCCATGAAAAGTCACACTTATTTACCACCATGAGTTATAAAATGAATAGAAAATATAGTCAAGACATTGACAAGGTTAGAAATAATGATTTGTATTTGAAATAATTTTTTCCAGATACTCAACCTGCTCAAAGGAAGGTCAGTTTTATAGCTTCTCTAACCAGCTAAACTGTTTTCAGCTGTGCTAACATGATTGCACAAGGGTTTTCTAATCATTCATTAGCCTTCTGACGCAATGAGCAAACACATTGTACCATTAGAACACTGGAGTGATAGTTGTTGGAAATGGGCCTCTATACACCTATGTAGATATTGCACCAAAAAACAGACATTTGCAGCTAGAATAGTCATTTACCACATTAGCAATGTATATTAGATATTAGAGTGTATTTCTGATTAGTTTAAAGTTATCTTCATTGAAAAAAACAGTGCTTTTCTTTCAAAAATAAGGAAATTTCTAAGTGACCCCAAACTTTTGAACGGTAGTGTAGATACTGATACACCTACTTCCTGGAGAGTGTTCTTCACTTGAGTGCGCTTATTCTTCACCATGGAAAGGATTCTGCGATCATCCACCACTGTTGTCTTCCGTGGACGTCCAGGCCTTTTTGAGTTCCCAAGCTCACCAGTGCACTCTTTTTTTTTTTCAGAATGTACCAAACTGTTGATTTGGCCACTCCTAACATTTCTGCTATCTCTCTGATGGATTTCTTCTTTTTTTTTTCAGCCTCAGGATGGTCTGTTTCACCTCCATTGAGAGCTCCTTTGACCGCATGTTGTGTGTTCACAGCAACAGCTTCCAAATGCAAACGCCACACCTGGAATCAACTCCAGACCTTTTAACTGCTTAATTGATGACAGGTTAACGAGGGAAGAGCCCATGCAGCTTTGTTATTTTTTTTTTACAGCCTTCTGAGTCAATTGTCCAATTACTTTTGGTCCCTTGAAAAAGAGGCGGCTACATATTAAAGAGCTGTAATTCCTAAACCCTTGCTCCAATTTGGATGTGAATACTCTCAAATTACAGCTGAGAGTCTGCACTTTAAGCCCATATTGATTATATAATTATATCCTGAATATGTTTTCGTAAACAGCTAAAATAACAAAACTTGTGTCACTGTCCAAATATTTCTGGGCCTAACTGTGTGTATATATATATATATATATGTATATACACTACCGTTCAAAAGTTTGGGGTCACCCAGACAATTATTTTGTGTTTTCCATGAAAAGTCACACTTATTTACCACCACGAGTTGTAAAATGAATAGAAAATATAGTCAAGACATTGACAAGGTTAGAAATAATGATTTGTATTTGAAATAATTTTTTCCTTCAAACTTTGCTTTCGTCAAAGAATCCTCCATTTGCAGCAATTACAGCATTGCAGACTTAACATGATTGCACAAGGGTTTTCTAATCATCCATTAGCCTTCTGACGCAATGAGCAAACACATTGTACCATTAGAACACTGGAGTGATAGTTGCTGGAAATGGGCCTCTATACACCTATGTAGATATTGCACCAAAAACCAGACATTTGCAGCTATAATAGTCATTTACCACATTAGCAATGTATAGAGTGTATTTCTGATTAGTTTAAAGTTATCTTCATTGAAAAAAAGTGCTTTTCTTTCAAAAATAAGGAAATTTCTAAGTGACCCCAAACTTTTGAACGGTAGTGTATATATATATATATACGCACAGCACAACCCATGGTCTGCAGAGAGCTTCCAAAGCATCAGAAGGATCTCATTGCTCAAAGGTATCAGTCAGGAGAAGGGTACACAAGAATTTCCAAGGCATTAAATATACCATGGAACACAGTGAAGACAGTCATCATCAAGCGGAAAAAATGTGGCACAGCAGTGACATTACCAAGAACTGGACGTCCCTCCAAAACTGATGAAAAGACAAGAAGAAAACTGGTCAGGGAGGCTGCCAAGAGGCCAACAGCAACACTGAACGAGCTGCAGGAATTTCTGGCAAGTCCTGACTGTTTAGTACATGTGACAACGATCTCCCATCTTCTCTTCTCCCGTCTTCTTGAGCATTGTTGTGTTTGCGTCAAATATACCTTTTGGAATTATGGCCAAAAAGTTCAACCTTGGTTTCATAGGACCATAACACATTTTCCCACATGCATTTGGGAGATTTCAAATGTGTTTTTGCAAAATGTAGCTGGGCTTGGATGTTTTTCTTTGTAAGATAAGGCTTCCGTCTTTGCCACCCTACCCCATAGCCCAGACATATGAAGAAGACGGGAAATTGTTATCACATGTACTAAACAGCCAGTACTTGCCAGAAATTCCTGCATCTCCTTCAATGTTGCTGGTGGCCTCTTGGCAGCCTCCCTGACCAGTTTTCTTCTCGTCTTTTCATCAATTTTGGAGGGACGTCCAGTTCTTGGTAATGTCACTGTTGTGCCATATTTTCTCCGCTTGATGATGACTGTCTTCACTGTGTTCCATGGTATATTTAATGCCTTGGAAATTCTTTTGTACCCTTCTCCTGATTGATACCTTTGAACAATGAGATCCCTCTGATGCTTTGGAAGCTCTCTGCGCACCATGGCTTGTGCTGTATGATGTGACGAAAAAAATGTCAGGAAAAGAGTACTAGAACAGCTGAACTTTATTTGGGGTTAATTAGAGGCACTTTAAATGGTGGCAGGTGTGTGCTGACTCCCATTTAACATGAGTTTGAACGTTATTGGTTAATTCTGAACACAGCCACATCTCCAGTTATAAGAGGATGTGCATATTGATGCAAACAGGTTATTGTAAGTTTTTTATTTTTTATTTTTCCCCTTAAAAGTTTTCAGTTTGTTTGTTAATTGGATTGTACATGTAATAGGTCACATTAATGGTGGAAAAAGTTTTGAAATGATTTATCTTGGTCTCATTTTTTTTACATCACAAAACCCTGACATTTGAACAGGGGTGTGTAGACTTTTTATATCCACTGTATATTGTGCATCCCTAACTAGAACACCTTTGAAGCAGAGTGATATATATTAGGTCAGAGTGCAATTAGCAGTGAATATGGACACCCATGGAATCCATGCTGTCCAATCAGATTGCTTGGTCAGAACTAACTTTTTTATAATATTATTTCAACATGTAAAAAAATGACAACTATTCAGTATATTCTTCAAAGAAACCTCACAAGTACAGCAAAAATACTGCATGTGTGAGCACTTTAACATTGTAATACCAATACCTATTTCCCTTTTGGATATGAGTTCCAGTAAATAGTCCAGTTTGTTTTCTAGGAAGTGGGCAGTCACAAGTAGAACAGATGGCAACTAGGTTCACCCAGGGTTAGCTTTTAGCTTAGCTGTTAGCCTTTTCATGTCTGTTTTTCACAGCAAACATGCTGTTCTCAGCTTTGCTGTTTGGATTGCGGAGCAGTTTTTATCTTTAAAGAGATAAACCACTGGACCAACGGCCCCAGACCTCAGAACTTCCCATCTGGGGTCCACCAGGGAGTAGCACGCAGTGGCCTCTTAATCTTCTCCTCTCCCAGCAGCCTCTTCTCTTCTCTCCAGCATTCAGGTTGGGACTGGGCATTGATATGGTCCAAATGTCCACATAGTATGACAGTGATACTCCAGCAAACTGATTTGAACACCCAGAGTTAAATAAAATGACGAGTTTGTGCAATGAATTGTGCTTCACATATCTGTTTTGAAGAACTTCAACCACATTCCGAGGGAGTCTGGAGACTTGGAGTCTGAATGGGCCATGTTCTCCACCTCCATTGTTGAAGTGGCTGCTCAGAGCTATGGCTGCAAGGTTGTCGGTGCATCTTGTGGTGGCAACCCCCGAACCAAGTGGTGGACACCAGTGGTGAGGAGGGCCATTAAGCTGAAGAAGGAGTCCTATCGAGCTTGGTTGGCTTGTGGGATTCCCGAAGCAGCTGAGGTGTACTGGCAGGCCAAGCAGAGTGCAGCTCGGGTGGTTGCTGAAGCAAAAACTCGGGTGTGGGAGGAGCTCGGTGAGACCATGGAACAAGACTTTTGGTTGGCCTCGAAGATATTCTGGCAAACTGTCTGGCGACTCAGGAGGGGGAAGCAGCTCCCTGTTCACATTGTGTATGGTTCGGATGGGGCGCTGCTGACTTCGACTGGGGATATTGTTGGGCGGTGGAAGAAATACTTTGAGAATCTCCTCAATCCCACTGACGTGCCGTCCACAGAGGAAGCAGGGCTTGTGGACGAGGGGGATGACTAACCCATCACAAGGGCTGAGATTGCCAAGGTGGTTAAAAAGCTCCTTGGTGGCCAGTACCTCAAGGCCCTGGATGTTGTAAGGCTGTCATGGTTGACACAACTCTGCAACATTGCGTGGAGATCAGGGACAGTGCCTTTGGCATGGCAAACTGGGGTGATGGTTCCTCTCTTCAAGAAAGGGGACCGGAGGGTGTGCTCCAACTTTAGAGAGATCACACTCCTCAGCCTCCCTGGGAAGGTCTATGCCAAGGTATGGGAGAGGAGAGTCCGGCCATTGGTCAAACCTCGGATTCAGGAGGAGCAATGTGGTTTTTGTCCTGGCTGTGGTACATCGGATAAACTCTTTACACTCTCAAGAATCCTCAAGGGTTCGTGGGAGTTTGCCCAACTAGTTTACATGTGTTTTGTAGACTTGGAGAAGGCATTCGACCTCGTCCCTCGTGTTTTTTTGTGGGGGGTGCTTCTGGAGTATGGGGTATCAGGCTTGTTGTTACAAGCAATCCGGTCTCTATAGGACCATTGTGAGAGTTTGGTTCGCATTGCCAACACTTGGTCGGACTCATTCCCAGTGAGAGTTGGACTCCGCCAAGGCTGCACTTTGTCACTGATCATGTTCATAATTTTTATGGACAGGATTTCTAGGTGCAGCCAGGGATCAGAGGTTGTCATGTTTGGTGACCACAGGATCTTATCTCTGTTGTTTGCAGATGATGTTGATTTGTTGGCTTCATCCAGCAATGACCTACAGGTCTTACTGGGACAGTTTACCGCTGAGTGTGAAGCGGCTGGGATGAGAATCAGCACCTCCAAGTCCGAGCCCATGGTCCTCAGCCGGAAAAAGGTGGATAGTCCTCTCCGGTTTGGGGACAAGCTCCTGCCCCAAGTGGAGGAGTTTAAGTATCTCGGGATCTTATTCACAAATGAGGGGAGAATGGAGCGAGAGATTGACATACAGATCGGAGCAGCATCTGCAGTGATGCGGACATTGTACTGGTCCGTCGTGGTGAAGAAGGAGCTAAGCTCTAAGGCAAAGCTGTTGATTTACCGGTCAATCTATGTTCCTACTCTCATCTATGGTCACAAGCTTTGGGTAATGACCGAAAGAATGAGATTGTGGATACAAGCAGCTGAAATGAGCTTTCTCTGTAGGATTGCTGGACTCACCCTTAGAGATAGGGTGAGGAGCTCAGTCATCCAGGAGAGGCTCAGAGTAGAACTGCTGCTCCTCCACATTGAAAGGAGCCATTTGAGGGGATTTGGGCATCTCATCAGGATGCCTCCTGGACGCCTCCCACTTGAGGTGTTTTGGGTACATCCCACCGGTAGGAGACCCCGGGGCAGACCCAGGACTCGCTGGAGAGACTATGTCTCCCAGTTGGTCTGGGAACGCCTTGGTATCCTCTCTGAAGAGATGGAGCAGGTGGCTGGGGAGAGGGAAGTCTTGGCTTCTCTGCTTGAACTGCTGCCTCCGCGACCCAGACCTCTGGAAAAGCAATAAAAGATGGATGGATGGGTGGATAGCTGTGTTGAGTTGCGCCATAGACTGTACGATGGAAATAGCATCTACATTTTGAAAGTTGCACATTTTTTGGTCTGCTGCAATTAATTGTGAGTAATCGTGATCAAAAATATTGTTCGCAATCAGTGTGTGTGGGGGGGTTGGGCTACTGTTTGCTTACCACTAGTTTTTATGGGTATATTTAAAATATTTAGAGTATTTTACGCTTCTTATTTACCTTGGTTTTTGTTTTTGTTTTTATTTGCTATTTTTTATATATTTTTTTTTAATTTGAGCACAATTTCTGGCCACTTTAGCCAACTCTGTTCAGTTTTGTGCCCATGCTTTGTTTAAGTGTTGGTGTTTTGGTTTGTGTCCAGCTATTGTGGATGGTGGCCCTCCCGACCAAGGCCTGCTTCTGAGGCTGAAGGGAGACCGGGGCAGTCATGGCCCGCAGGGTCCTGCAGGCCCCAAAGGGTACTCTGGGGATTTGGGAGCCGCTGGTCCTTCAGGAAAACCTGGTAGTCCCGGACCAGATGGGAGACGCATCGGTATGAGCTTATCCAATAAATATCAACATAATCAGAAGGTTTATTCATAATTGTTTTATTCATAAATGTGAAATTGTACATGTTAAATAATAAAAGGTGTGTGTGTGTGTGTGTGTGTGTGTGTGTGTGTGCGTGTGTGCGTGCGTGCGCGTGTGCGCATGTATTCCTGCAGATCAACACTCTCAGCAGCAAGCTCATTCAGCCTTCTCAGTGATTAGGACAGAAACAAGTCATCCTCAGTTTAACCAAGCCCAGCCAAAGGTCAGTCCAAAAAATCTACAGTTTACAAGAACATTACAAATTACATCAATTTATAATTAAAAATTAGCTATCACAGCTTATATGAACAAGTAGTACATTTATAAAACTAGAGGTCACTCAGACAGCACATACCTCTGCCAAAGCTCTGTCCATCCATCCATCCATCCGTCAGTCTGTCACTGTGAGATAGGGCCTGATGGAGATAGGCACTGATGGATCACCTCCAAAATCTAATGGGTTCATCCTTTGGTTAAGGGGTACCTTTGGTGAAAATTTCATTCAAATCTGTCCAGTACTTTTTGTGTAATTCTGCTAACAATCCCCCCTAATTACATTACCTTCTTGGTGGAGGTAAGCACACCAAATTTAAGAAAAAGTCAGATTCCAAACAGCTGAAGACTTCAAGGTTTTGTACTGTTTACCAACAACATTAAAACCTAAGGTGAGCTACACATTCGATACATACCTCAGTACAGAAGTTAGAAGTTCATAGGCTGAAAAGTTCATAGTGGTCAAATTTGACCAAATGTGAATTATTTTTCAACCACAGGGATTCAAGTGCTGCAACACCAGTGGAAGAAGTGTATGGACCAAAGTGGAGACTATGTTGAAAAATGAACCACAGTTGGTCAAATTTGACTACTATGACGCTTTCAGCCTATGAACTTCTCAGCCTCCCTTCGTATATTAGTAATGAAAGACAAATAAAAATTTTAATCATGACTGACCCTTTCAAATTGCTAGTTAATCTCAATTAATTGCAATTTAATCATTTTTCCCCCTATACAGTGTGCCTTAAATTGGTAATTTTTCAAGTTTTTCATACTCTTATTAACATAGGAGTGGACAAATATGCTTACTTTCTGCAAGTGCAGGTTTATTTCAAGCTTTCAACATGTCAAAAATGACAAAAACTATCCCAAATATTCTTCAGAAAAACCTCATAAGTACTGCAGAAATACTGCCTGTGCAAACGATAGATGGACATGACATAATGATCTCATTGTAACATTACTTACAACACTGACAAAATTAAGTGCCCAATTTTACTCTTGTAGTAAAAATCCACAGTTTTTTTAAAGCAGCTGAATACAAAACAATGAGCCTCAGGTGTCACAACAGGCAACTGTCTTCCCCTCTTTTACACTTGTCTCACACTCTTAAACACATGTTATATAGAACCACTTTGATTTAAAAAAAATAAACAAAACAACTATATACTAAACTATATACAACAATAAATTGCCTATGGTGCTCTGGTAGTGTCTCTGGCTATCCGGCTCACTTATTATTAGCATGGCAGGTCTGTGTCCCTGGGTGGAGCTTGATTCCTCAAGCGGGCCCTTGTCCACCATGGTGTTGGGCGGCCGGGGTGGCAGCTCATTTGACATTCGCTGTTGGGGTTTGTGGGTTATGAAGTTGTCCGGGCATCTCCCTTGCAAACTGTCTGCATCAGCCATGTACTTGGCTAGCAATGGGCATTTAAGACTTGACGTACTCAGATCGACAGTAAACGCAAATTACTTTACTATTGTCAAACAGAGGTTGCACTAAACTTTTTTGTTATCTACTATTTTGACAGACAGGCTTGCAAAAATTCTGTTACAATTTATTATGATCTGTCTTTTTAATTGACTTTAACTAGATCACTCTCAGTGTACTGTGTCAAATGACAGCTTTCAGAATTTTCAGCCATTGCTGAAAAAAATACAGCAATGAAGGACAATTTTCAGTTAACACAACCTCTGTTGTCAAGAGAACCATTTGGCAATTCTTGAAGCTGAGCTTGCTGTTGGATATGAATATAGTGTATATTACAGACATGGACAAATTGTTGGTACCCCTCTGTTAATGAAAGAAAAACCCACAATGGTCACAGAAATAACTTGAATCTGACAAAAGTGGTAATAAATAAAAATTACATGAAAATTAACCAATGAAAATCAGACAATGCTTTTGAATTGTGGTTCAACAGAATTATTTTAAAAAACAAACTCATGAAACAGGCCTGGACAAAAATGATGGTACCCTTAACTTAATATTTTGTTGCACAACCTTTTGAGGCAATCACTGCAATCAAACAATTTCTGTAACTGTCAATGAGACTTCTGCACCTCTCAGCAGGTATTTTGGCCCACTCCTCATGAGCAAACTGCTCCAGTTGTCTCAGGTTTGAAGGGTGCCTTCTCCAGACAGCATGTTTCTCCCTTTCATTTCAAAAATCTTAGAAAGAGTTGTTGCTACGCAATTATTTGACCACCTGCAGGGAAATGGTTTATTTGAGGAGTTTCAATCTGGGTTTAGAATCCATCATAGCACTGAAACAGCCTTAGCGAAGGTCACTAACGACCTCCTCATTGCATCTGATAATGGACTAGTTTCTGTACTTGTCCTTTTAGATCTTAGTGCAGCTTTTGATACTATTGATCATAATATTCTACTTGATAGATTAGAACACTATGTTGGACTTAATGGAACTTCGTTGCAGTGGTTTAGATCTTATTTATCTGATAGGTTCCAGTTTGTTCATGTAAATGATGAGTTTTCTCTCAGCTCAAAGCTTAGTCGTGGAGTTCCACAGGGATCTGTGCTTGGCCCTACTCTTTTTAGTTTATATATGCTTCCGTTAGGCAACATTATTAGAAAGCACTGTATACATTTTCACTGTTATGCAGATGACACACAATTATACCTGTCAATGAAGCCAGATGATACTAATCAATTAGCCAAGTTAGAAGCCTGTCTTAAGGAAATCAAAGTTTGGATGACTTGTAATTTCCTGCTATTAAATTCAGATAAGACTGAAGTCATTCTTGTTGGTCCAAAAAACCTTAGAAATTCCTTCCAAATCAAACTTTCAGTTTGGATGCAGTTACTCTTTCTCTTAATAGCTCTGTGAGGAACCTCGGAGTTATTTTTGATTTTTGATCAGGATTTGTCCTTCAATTCACATATTAAATTTGTTTCTAAGACTGCCTTCTATCATTTGCGTAATATTGCCAAGATTAGGAGCATCTTGTCTCAGAGTGATGCTGAGAAGCTGATCCACGCTTTTGTTAGCTCGAGATTAGATTATTGTAATTCTTTATTATCAGGCTGTCCTAAAACATCTTTAAAAAGTCTTCAGCTGATCCAAAATGCTGCAGCAAGAGTTTTAACAGGTACTAGAAAGAGAGATCATATCTCTCCGGTTCTGGCCTCCCTTCATTGGCTTCCCATAGAGTTTAGAATTAAGTTTAAAATCCTTCTTCTTACTTACAAAGCTCTAAACAATCAGGCTCCTTTTTATTTAAAAGATCTGATACTACCGTATCATCCTAACAGAGCACTATGCTCCCAAAATGCAGGTTTACTTGTAATACCTAGAATCTCCAAAAGTACAATGGGAGGCAGAGCTTTCAGTTATCAAGCTCCTCTCCTGTGGAATCAGCTGCCAATCTGGATTCGGGAGTCAGACTCGATCTCTGTTTTTAAGAATAGGGCTAAAACCTACCTTTTTGATATAGCCTACAATTAGGGAGGGATCATGTGTTTTCTGAACCCTCCCTTAGTTATGCTGCTAATAGGTTTAGTCAGCCGGGGGACCTCCAGTAATGCACTGGGCCTCACTCCTTTCCTCACTCTCTATGAAATATTTTTTTTTTTTGCTGGTCATTAACATTTGTTTGTTCTCTCCCATAGATTGAGTCCCCATCGTGCTGTTTGCTCTCTACATGTCTGTTCTTTTCTTCTTCTCTATCCCCTCACCCCCCAGCCAGTCGCAGCAGATGACTGCCCCTCCCTGAGCCTGGTTCTGCTGGAGGTTTCTTCCTGTTAAAAGGGAGTTTTTCCTCTCCACCGTCACCAAGTGCTTGCTCACAGGGGATCGCCTGATTGCTGGGGTCTTTCTGCAACTGTGGGGGTCCTCCCTACAGTTGATAGTGCTATGAGATGACTGTTGTTGTGAAATGGCGCTATATAAATAAAGTTGAATTGAATTGAATTGAATGTTTCAGCTCCTTCCACAGATGTTCAATAGGATTTAGATCAGGGCTCATAGAAGGCCACTTTAGAATAGTCCAATGTTTCGCTCTTAGCCATTCTTGGGTGTCAACGATGGCCCTCACAAGCCATCAATAAGACGCTGAGTGCCAGCCGATGAGTTTGCATAATTTATTCATAAAGGACAAAAGACAAAATAATGAGCCACGGGGGCAAAAACACAACTGACGTTCAACAGGAATACAGATTCTTAGGAAAACACTTAAAGGAATGAATGGTGGAAGAAGGAATGTTCGACAAGGTCGCAGCCCTGAGCAAACAGAGCTGCTCCCTTAAATAGTGATTGATCAGCTGATGGAATCATCGGCTCATTGGATCCAGCCGTTCCGTGGAGCTTGGCTTCTGACAGCCGGAAACACCGCCGAGACGCTGTCAAAATAAAAGCCCGGAGGCCAAGAGGTGTGCCAGAGAAGAGAACGGGGAACTACCACACAACCCGAGTGCAGACAGAGTCAGCACACCGACCGTGACATTGGGTGTTTTTAGCTGTGTGTTTTGGGTCATTATGCTATTGCAAGACCCATGACCTGCGACTGAGACCAAGCTGTCTGACACTGGGAAGCACATTTCTGTCTAAAATACCTTGATAGTCTTGAGATTTTATTGTACCCTGCACAGATTCAAGACACCCTGTGCCAGATGCAGCAAAACAGCCCCAGAACATAACAGAACCTCCTCCATGTTTCATAGTAGGGACAGTGTTCTTTTCTTGGTATGTGTAGAAGAGCTTGAAAGAACGAGGCGGTATGATATATAAACCAAAGTTTATTATCAGCTCTCCTAACAAGTCTCATCTAAGTGCAGAAGCAGCAGAAGGAAAAGAGACCGAATACCTCCGGCTCTCTGACTTTCTACTTGCACATAACAAAAGACATGCATATCAAAGGCTGATATCCCTCATTATCATAATCCCCCCATTGTCTTGGTACTTCCTCTCTTCGCCCTGGGGGGGTGAGGGTAGCTCCTCCGGTCTCCACCGCAGTGTCTGGGAACGTCTTTGTTCTTCACTGGCGGTTGAGAGTCTTTGTCCTTTCAGAGGTGTGAAGTCGCCTTACATATGTAATCACCCAACATTCCCACATGCTTCAACATATGTAGGTTATGGAATATATGATTAATATAGCCCACAGTATGCTTCATTTTTGCGTCTGTGAACATGGAGCTGATGTGCCTTGCCAAAAAGTTCCAGTTTTGTCTCGTCTGTCCATAGGACATTCTCCCAAAAGCTTTGTGGTTTGTCAACATGCAGTTTGGCAAATTCCAGTCTGGCTTTTTTATGATTTGTTTTCAACAGTGCTGTCCTCCTTGGTCGTCTCCCATGAAGTCCACTTTGGCTCAAACAACGACGGATGGTGTGATCTGACACTGATGTACCTTGACCTTGGAGTTCACCATGAATGTGTTTAGAGGTTGTTCTGGACTTTTTTGATACTATTCGTATTATCCGTCTCCTCCTGCGGCCACGTCCAGGGAGGTTGGCTACAGTCCTGTGGATCTTAAATTTCTGAATAATATGTGCAACTGTAGTCACAGGAACATCAAGATGCTTGTAGATGGTCTTATAGCCTTTACCTTTAACATGCTTGTCTATAATTTTCTTTCTAATCTCCTGAGACAACTCTTTCCTTTGCTTCCTCTGGTCCATGTTTAGTGCAGTACACACCATGTCAACAAATAGCACAGTGACTACTTGTCACCCTTTAAATAGGCCGACTGACTGATTACAAGTTTGTAGACACCTGTGATGTTAATTAGAGGACACATCTTGGTTGAACATGTCCCTATGGTCACATTATTTTCAATCTTTTCTAGGGGTACCATCATTTTTGTCCAGGCCTGTTTCATGAGTTTGTTTTTTAAAATAATTCTGTTGAACCACAGTTCAAAAGCATTGTCTGCTTTTCACTGGTTAATTTTCATAGAATTTTTATTTATTACCACTTTTGTCAGAGTCAAGTTATTTCTGTGACCACTGTGGGTTTTTCTTTCATTAACAGAGGGGTACCAACAATTTTGTCCACGTCTGTATGTGCACAGAAATTTTAAGATGTCTAAAATTGTGCGCACGCCAGATTCTCCACTCCTTTTCTTGATACATCCTACTTCACCGTGAAAACCATTATCGCTTTACTCCGCCTCGGTTCCTCCCACTAATGAAATGACTAAAAATGCCCCTTCTGTCTGTCACGCTTCTATCAAGCTATGACTGTCAATCCTATGAGAAAGCTCAATATAAAAAAAAACAACTTGACACAGTGGGATACTGAGCTGTTGATAATGGAAGTGGAGGTCAGAAAAATGTTTTATTTTGTTCTGACCCTCCAAAATCGGAGGAGTAAGTTTATGGAGTGAACCGGTGTTACAATGGCATTATACCACCTTAACACAGGGGTAGAAATCATTAGCAGATCTCTCAATGATCTTCACTGCTCTCTACAGTTGCCACAGTCTCCTCACAGTTTTGACTCAGTCCAAAACACACAAGATTTTGCAAACAATCCCAAAAATTAAAAAAAAACAAAAACAAAAACTGGTCCAATCTCTCAACAATCTCCATGATGTGCCGGGCTCAGACTTGCACAGTGACTGAAATAAAACAAAATAGCCTGGCAATAAAGTTAAAGTCAATAGGCGGATCATTGCTCACTGACAGAGTGTTGCTGGGGTATGGGGGGGGGGGTGGCATGTACTGACACACAGGGTGAAAAAATTGCTGTGAGAGAAAGCCTTCGGCAATCTGCACACAAGGGACAGACAGACAGATGTGATGTTTGTGAGTAAATTAAGTAAATAAAGTAAATAAACACAGCTGAATACCATTGCAGTCTTACAGCTGGATTGATAAAAGTTCCAAACCAAATCTGTCAGTGTCACTGCCACAATCCAAATTATACATGATAACCAGGTGGAACACACAGAGCTGCACATCAGAGCCTTTTATTTCCAGATTATAATCTCCAAACAGAGATATTTTAGACCATGGAAACATCTCCTCACTCCAAGACAGGTGCATGCAAATGTCTGTGCTGCAACTGCAAGGGTTCCCCCAGGATCCACCTGTCCTCTGCCTTGCAGCACATACTGCACTGGAGCCAGGGCTCGATTAATTTGAAAGTGCATTTTGCTGACAGAATTCCTCCCATGAGAGATGGATCTGTTAGCGTTGCCTTGTGAAATGACTATATAGCCTAGTCTCTGGCAAATTTTATTATCTCTATGTCACATTTAGCCTACAGGAACAGGATCCAGTGCTGGCTGTGGTCCACCTGTCTGAGGGAAATTTGTTATTATTCATCGGGTTTTCACTGCACATAATAAGGCAAGTTATGGAGATAAATCACATAATAATTATCATGTTTTTCCACAAACTAATTCATGGACAAAGCATTTTAACTGAAGTGGCACCATTATTTTAACATATTATACTAGGAGCTAAATGAATGAATCTTTATTTCGGATAGATTAAAAGTAGAGATTAAAAAAGAAACAGAATAATATAACAAAAGGGGAAAGAAAATCCAGCAAGGTCAAATTAGACAATAACTCCTCTGATTATACAGTTCAACATAAGTTATCCGAAATGGGTAATGGCTGAAGCTGCAGCTTATATTGCCCACCCATATTCCATCCAAGAATTCAAAAGAAAAACAAAACAAGAGCGATTACAATTCAGAACAAAGCGAAGACAAAATGTGACAAAAAAGATTAAGCAACAACACAACACAGACTGGATATGACAATCCTTATATATTCTGGGAGTTTCCACTGTTTTGTAGTTTGGCAGACCCATCTGATAGAGCCAAATAGAATTTTGCAGATAGCCGCAATTTCTCATGGCATGGGGAAACTTTTCGGCTCGGTCCGCAGATTCTCACATCATGTTTCTTTTTATACATCCCATTGTGTGTGTGAAAATCAGCATACAGTGTGTTTTTGTGCATGCGCACCATTTATACATGAGGCCCCAGGTCTCTAGCTAGACTGCACTACATTTTTTTCTTGTATGCTACCTTTTATTGAATTGCAGCACTCATATTTTTTCTTGTGTATGTTTTTCCTCATAAATGTAATATTTGTTCCACAAATTTACAGATTCCTAGTAAATTTGTGACTTTTTTCCCATATACTGTATCTATCTGTAAATGCAAGGAATTGTCATGAAAGGCGCCCCTTCGTGGCGCAGAGGGAAAGGATAAGCCCAAACGCTGGATGAGGTTGTGTGTTTAATATAACAAAAGCAACAGTACAAAGAGTCCAACACAAAAATAACAATGAGAGGTGTCCCTGTAGTGCCACAGAGAGAGCCCAACTCAGGAGAAGCTAACAGCACTGCAGGGGAAAACTGGGCAGCTTCAAAATTGCCAACATGAACATGGGTGAAAAAACAAGAAGACTTACAATGTGCCTCAGAACAGACAGGCTCCAGGAACAGCACAGAAAACAGTCTACTGGAGATGACCCACAGGAGGTTGACTAACACAGTGACAAATGATGACAAAACCAACAGAGAATAAATACAGGGTAGACTAATGACACAAATGAATACAGGTGAGTGGTGAACTGCAGGTGAGCTGATTGCAGGCTGCTTGCAGCAGAGGCAGGCTGTGAGCAGCCAGTGGGGAATGTCTGGGGTGAGAGAGAGGCAGCACAGGAATACAGATAATCTAAGACATAAGAGCAGACAAAATACAAAAGTAACCTGTGTCTGAGGTCTAGGATGACATGGGACCTCAGACACATGACAGGAATCTCTGTCGGTGTGTCTGTTCCTCACTTATCTCTCAAACTGTTTGTCAGACTGGCCTCAGATTTTATAAGTGCTTTGCTGAAGTTACGAGGGTGTGCATCCCTGAGTATGGTGCTGTTCAGTCAAAATATGTAATTTTTATCAATAAAAGTTTAGCTACCGCTATGTTTCTTCATGTTCTGGCTTCATGAAGTGCGAGTGGGGTTTTGGATTTACTCTGTACTGATTGGATAATATGCGGCATCACCACCAGTCACCACAGTACTCCGTAAACAAAACAAGGAAGTGAAAAGTGGGGGCAGCTTGGTGGTACAGTGGTTAGCACTGTGGCAGCACAGAAAGAAGGTCATGGGATCGATTCCACCTCTGACCATCGGTGACCCTTCTGTGTGGAGTTTGCATGTCCTCCCTGTGTCTGCATGGGTTTACCCTGGGTACTCCAGTTTCCTCTCACAGGCCAAAAACATGCAAGTTAGGTTAATTGGAGACACTAAATTGGCCCTAGGTGTGAATGTGTGTGTGAATGGTGAAGGGATTGGTGCTGTACCGTGGCAGCCTCATCCATCCAAGTGGATGCCCTGTAATTTCCCTCTGGGATTAATAAAGTATACAAAAAAAAAAATTAAAAAAGCAACAAATTTAACCGGAAAAAGGAAATACTGAAGGTTTAATGCTTAAAAAAAATTATACTATAATGTTGCTGTGATTGCGTAGTTCTAAAGGATAATTCAGGGGTGCCTCCAGAAATTTTTCATGGGGGGTCCACATGGAGGCCACTGAAAATTTTGGGGTGGCACATCAAAATCAATTTAAAATGTAATCACACTGTCATGCGGTGGCCCTCGCGAGCCACCATAAGACGCCAAAAGTCACCAGTGAAGTTTGCATTGATGTTTATTAATGAACAAAAGCAACACACAAAGTAATGAGCCACGGTGGGCTAAAACACATAACACTAGACACAGATGATCAAAAGGCTATAACGAAGTACACTTACGATCTAGACCAGGAAACACTCATTGACATGGAATCGTGACGAATTGTTGACGATTATTGACGAGACTGCTGCATCATTCTGCTCCCAGCGCCTGCTTAAATACAGCGCTGCTGATGAGCCGAAGATGCAGCACAGCTGTCAGGCTTTGACAGCAGGAAACCCCTCCGAGCGCTGTCACAATAAGAGCTTGGGGAGCCAGAAGGTAAACACTGCTGTCAAACCTGGCGGAGATGATGCATGGCCTGAGCGCGGACGAAATCGGCGCTCAGACCATGACACACACTGTATGCCCGTTCGCGTTTGGTCTGAATGCACCTTGACAGTGTGATCTGTCCTACTTTGCTGTATTTTGTTAATATTTATTAATAATATACAGCACACATCAATTATTCTTAAACATCTACTACATGTAAAATATGACATAGAAAAACAAGTTATAAAATTATGATAGACTGTCCAGTGGCAGGGAGTGGAGTGGCCACTGGGAGGGCCCAAGGGGTGGCAGGGGGACCATGCCCGAGGCACCCCTGGGATAATTTGGCATATGTGAAGAACACGAGGTGTGCGGGGGGATGGGGGGAGACCCAGGGTCTGGCAGGAAACACCGGTGTTGGAGAAGCAGTAGCCGGACTGGTGTTATGCTACGTGCCCCCTAGTTCTGTCGGTTTTTTCGCTTTCCATTCATTGTGTATTGGAAATACAACAGAAAGCATTTGGGTGTGAACAGGTGAAAACCGGACTGTGGTATGCCGAGTCACCTGTGGGTTCCCTTACAGCTCATTTGCATAAACATTCCGATCAGTCAAAATTTTTTTCTGTACGGTCATGCACTGGAGACAGCGCTCTCGTCCTGAACTTTTAAACCAGTGGTTTTTGATATCAAATAACGACAGATTCATCAACTGAACATACTATTTCTTGCATGAAGCGATGTTTGAAACACTTTTTGCTGGTTTGTTTTAAATATATGGAGCCCAACACTGCCATATTGTCCAGTAGCAACGGAGAGCTCAAGACCGCCCACAGATAAATCCGTTGACCAGTCAGTGAGTCAACCAGGTGGAGAAGAAGATGAGAGAGGGAGAAGAGAAGCAGATCTGTACGTTACCTGTTGTTGTGAAGACATTAAGGAGAAATTAATAACTGCTGTTTCAGGCAACCCGATTCTATATGACCAGTCCTTGCCATCATATAGAAACAACGTACAAAGGAACAAGCATACCTGCCAACTACTCCGGTTTTGCCGTAATGGTTCCGGTTTTCAAGACCCCGTTCCGGGTTCCGGTTTTATTATTCAAAATTACGGTTTTTCACTAAAAAATTCAGTCAAAAATTTTAAATCGTAAAAAAAACACGGAAAACACGAAAGCAATTCCAAACACGCTGTCGCTCGGAATCGTATCTAAAGTTAGAACAAAGGCAATCGGCACTGCTTCATGTAGGTGTATTGCGCATGTGCGAGAGGTCTGAGCCAATTTTCCATGTGCAATCGCGAGGCAATCAGGTAAGAATTATACGTTTTCATCATGGAGTCTGCCGGAGAAAAATCACTAACGAGCGTGAAACACAAATGAAAATTACAGTCTTTTCGTGAGGAATACAGCAAAGCATTTCCGGGAGTTATTATTCGCTCAAGAAGGGGTGAAAATTACGCAAATTGCACTTTGTGTAGACAAGACTTTTTGATTGGACATGGCGGAATCAGCGATGTGAAAGACCACGTAAGAACGAAAAAACACAAGGCCAGTGCCAGTGACGCTAGCGGCAAACTTGAAGAACATGTGCTGTGTAATTGCAAGCCTTGTCATGCTTGGTGTATCATGTAAACACATAAAATATCAGAGCGATTTTGCCGTCATTTACGCACGTGTCTGTTAAACAGTGCTAGTATACCCTGCTGATATTTCTAGTCTTCTAGTTACCTCTGCCAAAGAGGTTATGTGATCATCAGCGTTGGTTTGTCTGTTTCTTTGTTAGCAAGATAACTCAAAAAGTTATGGACGGATTTTCATGAAGTTTTCACAGATTGTCAGAAATGGGGTATCCTAGAGATGATTAGATTTTGGTGGTGATCCGGATCATCGTCTGGATCCAGGAATTTTTTAAAGGATTCTTTTTTTTTTTTTTTTTTTTTTATTTAACATTGCGAGATAGGGCCATTTTCAATATTTTATTTATGATGTTAAACACTGTATGGGGGGAACTGTGGCACTTGGCGGAGGTCTGCGCTCTCCGAGTGCTTTTCTAGTATTCATAATACATCACATCTGGCCTATTCGAAGTTCTATGCAGTGTTAAGATAGTCTTTTGAATGCAAATTTAATGAATGAATGAATCTTTATTTCGGATAGATTAAAAGTAAAGATTAAAAAGAAACAGAATAATATAACAAAGGGGGAAAGAAAATGCAACAAGGTCAAATTAGACTATAACTCCTCTGATTATACAGTTCAACATAAGTTATCTGAAATGGGTGATGGCTGAAGCCGCAGCTTATATTGCCCACCCATATTCCATCCAAGAATTCAAAAGAAAAACAAGAGCGATTACAATTCAGAATAAAGCTAAGACAAAATGTGACAAAAAACTAAGCTACAACACAACACAGACTGGATATGACAATCCTGATATGATTTTGCATGTCATCTTGTATATATGTTTGGAGTATTTCTTCCTTTAGTTTTTGGTTAAATTGTCCAAGCGTTGTACATGATTTTAATTCAGGTCCAAAATCGTTCCATAATCTGACTCCTTGCACTGAAACACGGTGTTGCTTGGTGGCAGTTCTCACTGAAGGTTTTTGAAATATACATGTTCCTCTGAAATGATATTGTTTCTCCCTTATTTGGAACAACTTTTGGATATTTGCGGGCTGTGATAGATTCTTCACTTTAAACATTATTACTGCAGTTTTAAAGTCAACCAGATCTTTCAACTTGAGAGCTTTTAATTTAAGAAAAAGTGGGTTTGTTGGTTCCCTGTAAGCAGCTTTATTATTTTAATAGCTCTCTTCTGAAGCATAAAGACTGGATATATGTTTGTTTTATATGTATTTCCCCATACTTCAGTACAATATGTCATGTATGGGAGTATTAATGAATGATACAAAGTATATAATGTGGGTTGATTCAGCAAATATTTTGCTCTGTGTAGTATTGCAATTGATTTAGATATTTTACCTTTAATATAATTAATATGTGACTTCTATGTCAAATGCTAATATTTGTTTGACACTGCGGCCCCTGGACCCCGGCTAGCTTACTAGGCTTTTCAGGTTTGAAAGTTGAAGAAATATGAGGTTGTTAGCTACATTCTAACTTGATTTAATGCTAATATTTGTTTGGCATCAGGGGGCTTCGCCCCCCTGAACCCCCCACCAGGACTTTGTCCTGGACCTACCGGGGCCTGCGGCCCCTGGACCCCGGCTAGCTACTAGGCTTTTCAGGTTTGAAAGTTGAAGAAATATGAGGTTGTTAGCTACATTTAACTAGATTTAACTAGATTTAATGCTAATATTTGTTTGGCAAATATTAGCATTATTATTATTAGCATTAGCATTATTAGCATTAGCATCGGCCCCTGAACCCCGGCTAGCTACTAGGCTTTTCAGGTTTGAAAAGTTGGCAGGTATGAACAAGGTGTGAAGAGCAGTGGAACATGGGCTCATCCAGCCGAAGCTCACAAACCAGGCAGTCAAATTCGCCATGCATTGTGTGGGGCTGTAGGATTGGGTGAACCCAAAACCGGCAGCGACAACGACAAAGTCACCTTTTGTAGCGCAGATATACCAGCACTATTAAAAACAGACTCATGGTTAATAATGGCTATTCTAGTATTTCCTCCCACATTGCTCTGATTCCACCTATCTGAGAACTCTACCAGCCCCATGCCCGCAACCCCTGCCCACACTTCACCAGTTCTGGTGACCAGTGGACATGTAGCATTATAGAAGACCAGCGGAGCGCAGTTCTTCGCAGAGAGGCAAGCCCAGCCTGCCCAGTTAGAGGTACACGGGAGTCCCGGTTGCTGCTTCACCCATTTGCTACCACTGTCCTTTGCAGGAGTTAATAATAATACCGCCATGATTGCAGAGCCGAATGGCCAGATCATTGCATATCATATGCGGACACATATGCACACTTTGACTAAACGACGACCGTCACCAAACAAGGCACAAAAACTCCCAAATAGCAAAATAAATAATTTTTATTTAAATATTTACTGCCAAATGGGAAGCACTGATGCAACAGCTGCAGCCAAACGGGTCATTCTGCTGTGTATAATAATGTTGGATGTTTTGTTCTTATAATATTGCTAAAATATAAAAGGATGCACTACAATGGGTCTCAAATATTTGTAAATGTGTCCTGTTATAGTACTACATGAGTTTATTGACGATACACTATAAACTACATATATAAACTAAAACAATTACTGTATAATGGTGACTGGACAACTCCCATTCCCCAAAGTGCAAGATACACTATTATGAATATGTCATAAAAGATCACACAAATAAGTTCTTAAACAGTCGCTAATATTGGATGTCCCATTCGTTTTCAATAATTAGGTATTCTGTAATTAATATTCACACAAATAAATTTTAGTGCCACTCAGTCCCTTTTATATTTGTCAAAGTTTAACATGTGTGATTGCCTACATATAGGTTACACCTCTTTGTATTCCACTTTCAAACATAGTCTACATTTGGGCCTGTAAAGCCTGATTGGGCTACCTGCTTCAGACAAGAATACTCGCTTTGTACGGGCAGTGCACTAGTACTTTTTCATGTAAATTTGAGACTTTTCTCATAAATTTGAGACTTTTTTGCATCAAATTTCTTTTTCTTTCTCTTCTTTTTTCTGGTGAAAGGTTGTCTTTTACCCTAAGGTCATCATTGACTACTGATGTAACACAGCTCTGAAGGGGTGCCCCAAGCCTTTGGGGTTGTTTTTAACTACTATCCCTTCTTAACGTGATTTCAAGGGCCAAAGGATAATGGAGCAACAGCAGCCACATGTGAGAATCCAGTTCTCAAAATTAACCAGTAAATGTCTATATGCCACATTTATGTGTACAACTAGTAGCCGATTCTCTCTCCCTCTCCCTTTACTGCTGAAAAGTAGGTCAGGCCCGGGCCCTACTGGCCCTACTGGTTCCATGGTCAATGGTTAGTAGAGAGTTTCAGAACAAAGTATGTGCAATGCCAATGGTGAGCTGTGAGTAACAGGTTAAGTGGTTGCTAGGATACATGGTGGAGACTTTTTTAAGAGTGCCCATGAAGCACCCAGATAAACAGGTCTAGACCGTTTTCATGCTCTCTGCAGACATGTAGCCTAAAGCAACAGCAGCCTTTTTACTATGTTTTCCATTTTTTCCTTGTTTCCTTCTTTCATCTCCCTCTGTGTCCATTTTCTTCTGTTTTAGAAAGTAACTTTCCAGCAAACCGTGACCAATGTTCATGGTGACTTTAACACAGCAGAAGGCATCTTTACCTGCAGAGTTCCTGGGTTTTATTATTTCGACTTCCACTCCCTGTCCAAGGTAAGTTACCACTGTCTGCTCTACTGTTACACTTGACTCATCGCCAGAATCTTTAAACATTTTATGAAATACACCACAAACATTTTTACAATTGGTCTGGTTTACCACCTTTCTGACAGCTTCACTTCAGCCTGCAGAGACATTTTTTGGTATCACATATTTTGTACTGGATGTTGTTTTTCAGGTCAGCATGTGCCTGCAGTTAGTTCAAGATATTCACAATGATCCAGAACCAGCATCCTCTAAAGTGGGATTCTGTAATTACAACAGAAACTTAGACCAGGTCAGTTTCCATTCACGCAAAGTCATCATTCATTTTCTTAACTGCCTAATCCTTTTTAAGTCATGGAGAGGGGGAGCCTATCCCAGCTTCTTTGGGTGAGAGGTGGGGTACATCCTGGACAGATCACCAGTCCATCACGAGGCCAACACAGACGGAAAACCATTCACTCTCACACTCATATCTCAGGACAATTTGGAATCCGCAGCCAGTGGGGACCACCACAAGACTCAAACTGTATCGCAGCTCCAACCATAGTCAGAGGAAATGAGGCTTTGCTCAAGTGCCATAATGATGCAATTTTGGAACCCAGAAGCAGACATAGAGACAAAAGCTAGTTTCAATGATTTTATGTAGAGACACAATTTAAAAGATATTTACAACATTTTGTTAATGGGTCGTCAATGCAAGAGTGATAAACGGGTTGATGTGAAAAGGTGAATGTAAATGTAAGCATGGATATTTACAATTCAATCTTTCTTTTTTTCCAAAGAATCAACAGGTTATTTACAGACATCTGCAATAGGTTTAAGCAAGGATATGGATAAGAAGAGTTCCAATCCTTCAGAAGGTATACAGTTAGGTCCATATATATTTGGACTGACAAGTTTTGTTATTTTACAGATGTAGACAAATTTGTTGGTAAGGACCCCTTTACACAGGGATGGAGATTACTGAGCGATCATAAAGCAGTCAGGCCAAGTTTTGATCTATTAATGATCTTTAGTGATCTCCACAGTCGCCACGATCTCCTCAAAGTTTTGACTCAGTCCAAAACAAACAAGGATCTCTCAAATGATCCCAAAGATCAAAAATCAGCCCAATCGTTCAACTCTCCATGCTGTGTAAAGATAAGATAAGCTAAGATAAGATAAGCCTTTATTAGTCCCACAATGGGGGCCCTAAAGGTAAAGCCAACTTTATTGCCATTCAGTCCATACAACCAATCATGTACAGTAGAACAAAATTACGTTTCTCTTATCTACAATGTTAATCACATCTAGAATCAGAGGGATCACTGCCATGCAAGGAGCCGCCACAAATTTTCCCTCCTCCATTCCATTATTGCTGAGCACCAAACTGGATGGCAGGAAGTTCCGCTTTTATATGGTCTTTGGCATGACCTGGCTGGAATTTGAACCCCAGCTTCTCGGGTGAGGGGCAGATGCTCTACCAACTGAGCCACCACTCCGGTAAAGGGGCCCTAACCTTCTGTTAAAGAAAGAAAATCCCATAATGGTCATTAAAATAACTTGAAACTGACAAAAGTAATAATACATAAAGTTTTCTGAAACTTAACTAATGAAAAAACAGACATTACTCTTGAATTTGATTTAACAGAATTATTCAACAAAAACCTGAAGAGCTCCAGGTACCCTGCCTGACCTGGATTATGCAGATGACATTTCCGTCATCGATAGATCACCCCTGGGACTCCAAGAGCCCACCTCCCTAATATCTGATGCCGGCAGGAAAACTCGACTAATGATAAGTGCAAGCAAGACCATGCTTGCTGTATTGGGCAATTCCACAATCAGTGCCTGTACCACTTCTCGGAAATGTTAGACATTGCGCATGAAGGAGAGGTTCTAGAGCAAGTGAACTTTTTTCGAATCTTTGGTTCTACCATCTCTAGTGATGGCTCTCTTGACAAAGAGATGAATATTAGAATTGGTGTCACGTCCAGTGCATTTAACTAGCTCAACCGACTATGGAACAACAAAGGAGTATTGCTTGGCATGAAGATCAAAATTTACAAGTGCGGAGTTATTCCCCTTTTTCTCTATGGCTGTGCTACTTGGGCCTTGAAATGATGACAGCTGCAGCCCCTTGATGCATTCCATCACACATGCCTGTGGAGAATCTTGAATCATACTATGGTCATATAGTGCGAATGCCTGGATCCCCACTCATGGAAACCGAGGTGTCAGCCAACCTAGGAATAACTTCATAAAGATCTACAAGGATGACCTAGAGGGGTTTCTTGAGCTCACTCCAGCCCAGGCCCTACTATGAGCTAGAGATCGGCTTCCACCATCTCTTGAAAGCCACCAAAACTCATGTATTAGATCATGAGCAGGCAGACTTATCTCAGGACGCGTAAAGACCTGACTAAGTTCAAGCTCAGTTCAAGAATTATTTTAAAAAGCAAACTAATGAAACTGGCCTGGGCAAAAATCATGGTGCTCCTAGAAAATATTGAAAATAATTTGACCAGAATCAGAAAAGCTTTATTGCCAAGCATGTTAAAAACATACAAGGAATTTGACTTGACATTGGCGCGCTAATGTAAGCGCATCACAATGACATGGCAGCCATAACAAGGCGCCTCACCATAGGGACATGTTAAACTAAGGTGTGTCCTGTAATTAGCATCACGGGTGTCCTCAACTTTTCATCAGCCATTCAGTCTATTTAAAGGGAAAAACATGCTACTGTGTCGTTTGGTAGTGTTCACCACACTGAACATGGACCAGAAAGACAAAGGAGAGAGCTGTTTGAGGAGCTCAGAAAAAATGTTATACATAACCGTGTTAACCACTTGAGGATTTCGGTTGCAGATCTGCACCATCTGCATGCACCCTCTGGTGGCAAAGATTTTTTTCAAGAAAATATTCAGTTTAGATATCACAAATTCCAAAGGCTGTAACTTGAAAGTGGTAAGAGATAATGGCTTACTGTCAATGAGAAAGATGTAGAATATGATCCAAAGTTTATGATAGGAATAAATTTATGCATCTAATTTGCATAATGTGATGGCAGCCATATCAGATTACATAACTTTCGGTCAAAGTGGACTTTGGACATATTTACACAAAGGATGGTTTTGGGTTTTTTTTGTCTTTGTTTTTGTTTTTTGTTATCTTATCTTCAAAACATATGAACCAGAAAATCAGTAGAACGTAAACAAACTGTTAAAAAACATCAAACCTACTGCTCATCATGTGTGTGTGTGCTCACCCCGGTCCTTATTTTGTCTTCTGTCAATCATTTTTGCTTTCTCTCCCACATCCAGAAACAGTCACATTTATCTTCTGATTTAGTCCATCTCAATTTCGGTTAGATTACCCTGCGGAACTGGTAGTATTGTTCTCTCCGTCACGTGCAGTTTTGTCAATGGCAGACGAAAAGTGTTCTGCTCCGGTCCATCTTGTGCTGTCCAGAATGTAAATATTTCCCTTCAGAAGCTAAATAATCCCTTTTAGAGTCATAGTTGGCAAAATTTGGAGCAATTGCTTCCTCCCTGTGGAAATATATGTTGTGCAATTGTTAATACGGCTATTCTTCTGCGCCCCGGAAGTGATATCAGATTTGACATGGTTCTGGTTTGCTGATCTCGGTCCTCCAGTGCAGACCAGTATGTGTCTGTCATCTAGTGATGTAAAATGCTTGGTACATCTGGGTTTATTTTGTTTGTTTTTTCCATACTTTTTGACCAATTACATGACAGGCACAGATCTGTGACACCAGCCACAGGAGAGGCAGATCATGTAATCAAATTTCATCCTTAAAGAGTTAAAGGTAAAGGCTGTAAGACCATAAGACCAGAAGCTTGATGTTCCTGTGACCACAGTTGCCAATATTATTAAAAAGAATAAGATTTATGGGACTGTAGCCAGGGCAGCATGGTGGCAGAGTGGTTAGCACTGCAGCAGCACAGCAACTCACTCTTGGCCAGGGGATCCTGGGTTTGATCCCAGCCGCTGACCAACAGTGATCTGTGTGCAGTTTGCATGTTCTCCCTGTGTCTGCGTGGGTTTACTCCAGGATTTCTCCGGTTTCCTCCCACATGCCAAAAGCATGCAAGTTAGGTTAATTGGCATCAAACTGGGGATTCTAAACTGTCCTTAGATATGAATGTGAGAGTGAATGGTTGTCTGTCTCTCTGTGTTGGCCCTGCGATGGACTGGCGATTTGTCCAGGGTGTACCCTGCCTCTCACCCAAAGATGCTGGGATAGGCTCCAGCCCCCCCCCCCCCCGTGACCCAAAAAGGATTAAGTAGAAGAAGATGGATGGATGGATGGATGGATGGATGGATGATGGATGGATGGATGGACTGTAGCCAACATCCCAGGATGTGGACGCAAGAGGAAATGCAACCCCAGGTTGATCAGAAGGATAGTGTGTATTGTAGAAAAAGCATGTAGGAAAAGATTCAGAATCATTCAAGATGAACTCCAAGGTCAAGGTAAGTCATTTTGTAATTACTCCGTGGATCACATTTTGAACAATATTGGGCTCCATGGAAGAAGTCCAGGAGGGTTCCACTATTGCCAGAAAAACATTAAAAAGTAAGCCACAATGCATGCTGACAAGTTTCAAAGTTTCTGGGAGGTTATCCTTTGGACTTATGAGTCAAAACTAGAGCTTTTGGGGCAGTTACATCAGCTCTGTGTTTACAGAAGGAAAAATTAATCTTTAAAAGAAAAGACCTTTGTACCTACTGTAAAACATGGAGGAGGCTTGGTTATGTTCTGGAGCTGCTTTGCTGCTTCTGGCACAGGGTGTCTTGAATGAGCGCAGGTGCCAATGAAATCTCAAAACTTTATATTTTATGTTACTTTATACAAAATCTCCTCATTTCAAGCGCTCATAAGTAATTGGACAAATTAACATTACCATAAATACAGTGTTCATTTTTAATACTTTGTTGGGAATCATTTGCAGGCAATGAAAACCTGAAGTCTGGAACCTATGTACATCACCAGACACTGAGTTTCCTCCTTTGTGATGCTTTGCTAGGTCTTTACTGTGACTGTCTTCATTTGTTGCTTGTTTGTGGGTCTTTCTGCCCTAAGTTTTGTCTTAAGCAAGTCAAATAAAATAAGATAAGATAAGCCTTTATTAGTCCCACAATGGGGAAATTCCAGGATTGCAACAGCACAGGGATAGCAACACTCAGAGCAACAATCAGAAGGCAAGAAAAAACAAGAGCAGCTAGTATACATATGTACATATTGATATAAATATATATATATATATATATATATATATATATATATATATATATATATATATATACAGTATATATATATAGACACACAGTGCGGAGCATTGTGGTTGGTGGATGTGCAGCAGAAAGTCTAAGCTCTCTCTCCGCGGATGCGGCGGGCCAGCTGGATGTCTTTGGGCATGATGGTGACACTCTTGGCGTGGATGGCGCACAGGTAGGTGTCCTCGAAGAGACCCACCAGGTGGGCCTCGCTGGCCTCCTGCAGAGCCATGACGGCGAAGCTCTGGAAGCGCAGGTCGGTCTTGAAGTCCTGAGCGATCTCCCTCACCAGGCGCTGGAAGGGCAGCTTACGGATGAGCAGCTCCGTGGATTTCTGGTAGCGACGGATCTCTCTCAGAGCCACGGTACCGGGCCTGTAACGGTGAGGCTTCTTCACTCTGCCGGTGGCCGGAGCGCTTTTTCAAGCAGCCTTGGTAGCCAGCTGCTTCCTGTATGCTTGATTGGGCTGAGATCTGGTGAAGGGTTCGGTCATTGCAGAATATTCCACTTCTTTGCCTTAAAAAACTTGTGGATTGCTTTTGCAAAATGTTGGGTGTCATCATTCCTCTATACTGTGAAGTGCTGTCCAATCAACTTTGTTATATTTGGCTGGATCTGAGCAGACGGTATATCCCTATACACTTCAGAATGCATTCAGCTCCTTCTGTCTTCTGTCATATCATCAGTAAACACTAGTGACCCAGTTCCAATGGAAGCCATACATGTGCATGCATTACACTGCCTCCACCAGGTTTTACAGATGTGGTGTGCTTTGGATCATGAGCCATTCCAAGCCTTCTTCTTCCCATCATTCTGTTACAGGTTGATCTTGGTTTCACCTGTCCAAAGAATGCTGTTCTACAACTGGGCTGGCTTCTTTAGATGTTTTTTTTGGCAAAGTCTAATCTGGCCTTTCTATTTTTGAGGCTGCTCTCATGAAGTCTTCTATGACAGACTTAGAAATTGATTGACTTGGGTGGATGTTGTGAAGGGGTTTTTCTTACCATGGAAAGGATCCTGCGATCATCCACCACTGTTGTCTTCTATGGACGTCCAGGCCTTTTTCAGTTCCTGAGCTTGCCAATACATGCATTTTTTTCCTCAGAATGTACCAAACTGTTGATTTGGCCCCTCCTAACATTTTCACCATCTTTCTGATGGATTTCTTCTTTATTTCAGCCTGTGGTCTGTTTCACTTCCATTGAGAGCTCCTTTGATCACATGTTGTGGGTTCACGGCAGCAGCTTCCAAATGCAAATGTCAGACCTGGAATCAACTCCAGACGGTTTACCTGCTTGACTGATGATAGATTAACAAGGGAATAGCCCATGTAGCACATGAAATAGCTTTTAAGTCAATTGTCCAATTACTTTTGAGCCCCTAAAATGAGGAGATTTTGTATAAAAACATTGCAATTCCTAAACCATAACTCCAGTTTGGATGTGAATACCCTAAAATTCAAACTGAGAGTCTGAACTCTAAGCCCATTTTGATTATGTATCTGTATCTTGAATATATTTTGTTAAACAGCTAAAATAACAAAACTTTTTCAAAAGAAGAGCAGACATGGTGGTAGCTTCTGTGGTTTTAGACAGAAGGGGCAGACCAGATGAGGACAGCAGTAGCAGAAGTTTGAAGAGGAAGGGCAAGCCAAATGTGAAAATCCAGAGAGTGGTTCCAGTGGACTTTTCTGTGGAGGACAAGGAAGGTAAATGCAAGGCAAAATTATTGGCCAGGGAGTGACACGGGTCAGAGGATACCACAGTAACTGCTGGCAATGATCTATAGATGACACTATAGATGAAAACGTGTTAAGTACTGGTGGTTTGACTGAACTGAGCTAAGGTAGCACTGTGGCCAGATGTTCAAGGACTCCTGTAAAACACAGATGGAGGAGACCAGCCATGAATATACAATAACAAAATACGGAACAAATGATGCTCTCACGAGTACATAAAGTACAATTGATCATAGTTTTTTTTTTAGTTACTTCTTGATTTCTGTAATCTGAAAACTTGTTAAAATGTGCTTGGTTTCTTTCATATTTTCTTACTGTTACTTGAGTAAAAATTTTGTTGACCTACTCTGACTTATACTAGAGGCATTAAAGTCATAAGGTAACTTTGCTTTTACTTGCTCCTGCAACTGCTTTGTACTTTACTCACTTTTGTCATTTGCTATTGTTGCCCTTTAATATCAACAAAAGAGCAGCTATTTAAAATCTGGTGCATGAGGTGTTGATAGCTTCCATAAAACGAGCCAGATATTTGCCGTTGTAAAGTTTTAGTGTTGACACTTGTGTTCTGTCTTGAATCTTGTTTTGTACCATTTCAGGTCTTGTCAGGTGGCGTGGTCTTAGAACTGAAAGTTGGGGACAAGGTTTGGCTTGAGTCGTTTAGGGACCAGCTGACAGACACTGATGTGAGAGACCGCAGGAACAAACAGATCATCTTCAATGGATTCTTCTTAAATCCACAATAAATTCCAGCATCAGCTCAGCAGTCCAAGTTCAAGTCACATTCTTTAAAAACACAGATCATCACAATAAAGCATCATCTCTGAAACAGTTGTGTGTTTGTTTGTGAGTGAACATATGTAGCAATTCACAGAAATGACAAAGGATCAGGTGATTGTTTTCTGCCTTTTTTCACTTGAGGAAAATGAGTGAAACACACATCACCCTTTTTCCTTCATACAAACACATCTGACTCCTTTAATATATAGCAGCATTGTGTTGCTTTAAATGTCTATCCAGACACAAGTGTAAGAACAACGCTGTAAGAGACTTGACTAAAGCCTCTTTCAAACTACCCCAGCAATTCAGGCAAACCCTATCAGAGTTGGCTCTGTTGTTTGAATAAGGTCACTCGGGCTATGTTCCCTGGTCACACTGACCCTGCAAGTGACACAGGTAATTGCCCACCTCACCTCTACTCGGTAATGTCATGATTACAAGAAATATCAGCCCACGTGCAAGATGCCACACCAGAGAATGCACACAACTCAGAGAGACAAAGTTTAAACACAATTTTATTGAAAAGAGAAAATGCAGGATTAGCAGAAAAAAACACCTCACTCGCCAGACAGAGAGCCCAGCCTGTAAAGAGGGAGATGAGATCAGGGAGGCGAGGAGGGAGGCGGGGAATAATGAATAATAGGAATATTCCTACGAGTGGTAGCAGAGAGCCTGACGAGGAACCTAGGAAGGCAAAGATGAATTGGAGAGGAAGCTGTGGGTGAGTAGGGCTGGAGAAATGTCTGACCGGGTGGAGTAGGCAATCTGGAGTGAAGACGATGATGACAAAGCAGGTGAGAGCACAACGAACCCACGAGGACACGCCACAGAGATGGCAGCAACCCAAAGAGCCAGCACTGGAGCGTTCACAAACTGGTCTTTTTAAGTGCTGGCAGCGAAGAGACAGCAGGTGTGTCCACTCACGCAGATGTATTGATTACCTGCGGAGCTGGGGAACCTCCCACAGGATGGTAGGGGGAGTGCACTCACCCGATCATAACAGGTAAGCACTTGTATAGGACACTGCAATGAAGTAAATGTCACCACGCAGTGTTGCCAGATGGGAAAGGTTGAAGTATCATACCAGCAGCTTAAAGTTATCGTAGTTTGAGGAAAATTAATGTACGCACCCAATTTGCATTGTAACATGGCTCAGGACCATCTGCTTCAATAACAAATTATCATAGATCATGCATATTCTATTCTATAATGCAGTTTTACCTTTAAATAATCTAACAGAACAGTTGGGAAAAAAGTTCCTCTTGCAGACCAGTGCCTCTACCTGTGTGGAGTACAGGATAAGATAAGATAAGATAAGATAAGCCTTTATTAGTCCCACAATGGGAAAATTCCAGGATTGCAACAGCACAGGGATAGCAACACTCAGAGCAACAATCAGAAGGCAAGAAAAAATATTAGACAAAGATAACAAAAATAAACACAAAATGCAGTTTTTAAATGAAGGTGTTTATTATTAAGGGGGAAAAAAATCCAAATCTACATGGCCCTGTGTGAAAAAGTGATTGCCCCCTAAACCTAATAACTGGTTGGGCCACCCTTAGCAGCAACAACTGCAATCAAGCATTTGCGATAACTGGCAATTAGTCTTTTACAGCACTGTGAAGGAATTTTGGCCTGCTCATCTTTGCAGAATTGTTGTAATTCAGCCAAATTGGAGGGTTTTCGAGCATGAACAGCCTTTTTAAAGTGTCTGTGACATGATGTAGGAAGTATGGCTCAATATTCAGTATGAATTTATCTTCAATCATCCACATAGTTGGTTCTGTTGACTTAGAATGCTAAGTAAGTGGAAAAATATTTCTAAGTGAATTTAAATTTAGCGCGGTGTTGCAGTAACATGATATCCAAAGACTCGCCTCGTTTCCAGATATGACATCATGAGAGGAGTTTAATCTCGGCTGATCCATGTGCTATCAATGTAAACAAACTGTTTAGCTTCTGTATCAGTGAAGAAATGCCGAAACGTTGCATGGCGGCTGGGTGTTCTAATTGCCCCAGTGAACATATAAGCCTGTTCACATTCCCAAAAGATCCCGATCTTCTTAAAAAATGGGCAAAGCAAGTACAGAGAACAAGGGACAAATGGCAACCAACACCATCTTCTGTACTCTGTAGCAATCATTTCACTGCAGTTTTGAGGAGGCGCCTGCTATACAAGAATCTTTAGGCATGAAAGTTTGTTACAAATGGGTTCTAAAGCCGACTGCCATATCTACGGTTTTTAAACGAAAACCCACAGCTCAAGACGATATCAACATATCAAAACAGCGCAGAGAAGCAACATTGCCAAAACTCGCCTGGAAAAGGGTTTGTGTAATTGATTTTTTTTTTTATGTGTGTGTTTATATATCTACATATTCATTCCATCTAGCTACAATGCTCTGCACTGTGTGTTTATATACTCATATATTTATTCCATCCAGCTACAATGCTCCGCACTGTGTTTAAATATTTATATACCTATCCCATCTAGCTACAGTGCTCCACACTGTGTCTATATATACGTACGTATATATATGTACGTATGTATACTCGCTGCTCTTCTTTTTTCTCTTGCCTTCTGATTGTTGCTCTGAGTGTTGCTATCCCTTTGCTGTTGCAATCCTGGAATTTCCCCATTGTGGGACTAATAAAGGCTTATCTTATCTTATCTTATCTTATTAGGCAGCTGAATCACCCACCTAGACAGCAAATGAGCCCTGCCTGCTCTGTTCAGCTGACTCTTAAGTGAGTGGCAGACATAATGTATTAACCTAGTCACATAATGAAGAGGTCAAATTATCAAACATTATAAAATTATTGGAATTATTGATTGTACATCACACAGAGGGCAAAATTATCAAATACTATAATTATCGTACATCTGGCAATGCTGTCACCACGTCACAGCACAGTGACAGAGAGTGGAAATGAATCTGAAGACTGTCTGTCATTATTCTGACAGATTATATTGATTTTGATGCTGCAGCAGACAACTGTGTGTACCACAATTACACAAGTATCACAGCAGCTGACAGTGAAAAGTTTCTTTTAAAAAAGCATCACGTTTCAATCAATTCCCTCAGAGTCTACAGCTGCTGTGACCATTGCCAGCTGCTTGTAGAGCTGATACCAGCCTGCCTTGGACAAAAGCTGTCTGTTCAGCTCAGGACAGTCTCCCTGTTCAGCCCCCATGGATGCGCATGGTGCTGTCCCCTGCTCCATGCTCGTTTGTGCATCCTGGTGCAGCCCACATTAACATACACCTCTTTTTTATGTGGAATGTGACAGTCCTCTCAAAAAAAAAACCAACAACCCCCCCCCCCCCCCCCCATAACTATCCTGTCTTGTGTGGTGCCTAACATGAAAAGTAATCACGGCCCTACCAAATCAGTGCTAGCGTGACCACACCATGTTTCTTTATCTGCTTACTGAAAAAATATAATGCATAACCTACATGCTTGTCTTGTATTAATTAAAAGGCATTTAAAAAAATAAAATGTGAATATGAAAGCTATTGCCAATATGAAAAAATAACAGTAATTATGTAAAATGTCAGTAGATTTTACAACCCTGTCCATTAAAATGGAGGTCAAAGAGCAGCAACCACTGAACTATAGATTGATGTATCCCAATCAACCACTGATCTCATCTGAGTGTGACAGAGTGACAATTTTTTTTTAAACTGTAAAAATGCCGGAGACTCTTAGCTACAGTGGTGTGAAAAAGTGTTTGTCCCCTTTCTAATTTCTCAATTTTTTTGTGTGTGTCACACTTAAATGTTTCAGATCATCAAACAAATTTAAATATTAGACAAAGATAACAAAAATAAACACAAAATGCAGTTTTTAAATGAAGGTGTTTATTATTAAGGGGGAAAAAAATCCAAATCTACATGGCCCTGTGTGAAAAAGTGATTGCCCCCTAAACCTAATAACTGGTTGGGCCACCCTTAGCAGCAACAACTGCAATCAAGCATTTGCGATAACTGGCAATTAGTCTTTTACAGCACTGTGAAGGAATTTTGGCCTGCTCATCTTTGCAGAATTGTTGTAATTCAGCCAAATTGGAGGGTTTTCGAGCATGAACAGCCTTTTTAAAGTGTCTGTGACATGATGTAGGAAGTATGGCTCAATATTCAGTATGAATTTATCTTCAATCATCCACATAGTTGGTTCTGTCGACTTAGAATGCTAAGTAAGTGGAAAAATATTTCTAAGTGAATTTAAATTTAGCGCGGTGTTGCAGTAACATGATATCCAAAGACTCGCCTCGTTTCCAGATATGACATCATGAGAGGAGTTTAATCTCGGCTGATCCATGTGCTATCAATGTAAACAAACTGTTTAGCTTCTGTATCAGTGAAGAAATGCCGAAACGTTGCATGGCGGCTGGGTGTTCTAATTGCCCCAGTGAACATATAAGCCTGTTCACATTCCCAAAAGATCCCGATCTTCTTAAAAAATGGGCAAAGCAAGTACAGAGAACAAGGGACAAATGGCAACCAACACCATCTTCTGTACTCTGTAGCAATCATTTCACTGCAGTTTTGAGGAGGCGCCTGCTATACAAGAATCTTTAGGCATGAAAGTTTGTTACAAATGGGTTCTAAAGCCGACTGCCATATCTACGGTTTTTAAACGAAAACCCACAGCTCAAGACGATATCAACATATCAAAACAGCGCAGAGAAGCAACATTGCCAAAACTCGCCTGGAAAAGGGTTTGTGTAATTGATTTTTTTTTTCCACATAAGGCGATTGTGATTTTATTGTATTTTTTCCGCCGAAAGTAAAATCCTCCCCTATGAATTTTGAAGCCAAGTGTTGACTTTACTCCAAATGGAATGACTTTGTGTTAAAAAACGTTACATTACTTTTCAGTTTTCATTTTTATAAATCTCATTGCCTACCGAAACTGAATATCTGAGGATTTTTTTTTAATTTCCCCAACCACCTGATCAGGGAAATTAAAAAAAAAAAAAAAATTGAAGCCAAAATTTCTGTAAACCAAACAAATAAATAACGATCACCTTATGTGGAAAAAAAAGTCAATATATATCTACACATTATGAAGGTAAAGACCCATAAATAATGTTGTATAACATATGATTCAAGACTTTAACAATTATGCTATTGTTATTTAATAGTTTTGTTTACAAACCCGCCGATGTGACCAGAATTTCTCCGACAAGAGAAAAAAAATTAGCACACTTGATTTGATTTGATTTTTTCCGCCGAAAGTAAAATCCTCCCCTATGAATTTTGAAGCCAAGTGTTGACTTTACTCCAAATGGAACGACTTTATGTTACAAAACGTTATATTACTTTTTTCAGTTTTCATTTTTATAAATCCCATTGCCTACCAAAACTGAATATCTGAGCTTTTTTTTTGTATTTCCCCGACCATCCGATCCAGGAAATAAAAAAATAAATTGAAGCCAAAATTTCTTTAAACCAAACGATTAAATAACGATCGCCTTATGTGGAAAAAAAATTACATAATAATAATAATAATTCCATAAATATATACACAAAATCAATGCCTATGGTTGATATTTACAACATAGCAAAGGTACATGATCAAAATTGCACATCCAGTTCTTTTAGATCTATCTGTATATTACCATTCAGTGTTTTGGAGGCGACCGATGTCCATCTCTAACCCTTCACCATTGGACCCTTCATCCTCTGAAATGTGCGAGTCATCGTCGCTTCCTGAACGATATGGTTCAAATAAATATGGTTGCAGTCCTTCAACCAACTCGCTCTTCTTCATCACTTGGTCCTGCTTCTTCCTCAAAAACTATCAACAAATCGCTCAAATCTTTGCTGAAATTGCTCACAACTTCCTCTGCTTCAGTGTACTCAGCCATGCTTGCTTTATTGGGTTCCTCTCATTACATCACAATATGGCGGCGCCATCTGACCCAATTTCGACAAATGAACATCGCAATCTGCGGCATCATGATGTCGTTTATGGTAGTATATGGAAAAAAAATGCATTGAATTTTTTTGTCTACACAGAATAAAAACACAGTAGTTCTTTCTAATGATGTCTTGGTTGAATTATGTCACAGACTCTTTAAGGTCATGCCATAGCATCTCAGTTGGCTTTAGGTCAGGACTTTGTCTAGGCCACTCCAAAGTCTTCATTTTTTTTTTTTTTTCTTAAACCACTCAGAGGTGGACTTGCTGGTGTGTTTTGGATCATTGTCCTGCTGCAGGACCCAAGTGTGCTTCAGCTTGAGGTCACGAACAGATGGTTGGCATATTGTTGGTATGATGTTCCTTTTCTGAAATGCTGTGTTATTTTTACGCTGGATGTAATGGGACACACACCTTCCAAAAAGTTCAACTTTTGTCTCGTCAGTCTCCAGAGTATTTTCCAAAAGTCTTGGGGATCATCAAGATGTTTTCTGGCAAAACTGAGACAAGCCTTTATGTTCTTTTTGCTATGTCTTGGAACTCTGCCATGCGGGCCATTTTTGCTCAGTCTCTTTCTTATGGTGGAGTCATGAACACTGACCTTTACTGAGGCAAGTGAGGCCTGCAGTTCTTTGGATGTTGTTGTGGGGTCTTTTGTGACCTCTTGGATGAGTCGTTGCTGCGCTCTTGGGGTAATATTGGTCAGCTGGCTACTCCTGGGAAGGTTCACCACTGTTCCATGTTTTCGCCATTTGTGGATAATAGCTTCTCACTGTGGTTTGCTGGAGTTCCAAAGCTTTAGAAATGGCTTTATAACCTTTTCCAGACTGATAAATCTCAATTAGTTTGTTTCTCATTTGTTCCTGAATTTCTTTGGATCATAGCATGATGTCTAGCCTTTGAGGATCTTTTGGTCTACTTCACTTTGTCATGCAGGTCCTATTTAAGTGATTTCTTGATTGAGAACAGGTATGGTAGTAATCAGGCCTGGGTGTGGCTAGAGAAATTGAACTCATCTTTCCAAAGATGTGATAAACCACAGTTAATTTATGTTAATTTATGTTTTAACGGGCGGAAGTTGGGGGGGGGGCTTGTAGAGAAAACGCCACTCGCCAGAGGAAAATACAGCCTGTGGAGAGGACAACAGTGATTAATGAGAGCAGGGATATGGTGATGTGGAAAACCAAATTGGCAACTTACATGAACCAAACAGAGAACCCGACAGCACCAACAGTAATAGATGAACCAGCGGGATGAAGCTGGTCGAGGGTTGATTGAGTGTGGTCTGACTGGGTGGAGTGAGGAAGCTGAGGCGGGGTGAAGATGATGGAGAAGGTGAACGCACAACAATCCCCAGAAGCACACCATACATATGGCAGCAACCTGAAAAAGGAAGAGAGGAGAGGAAACGTGAGTGGAAATTTCTCTCTCAACAAAACCAAATACTTACTCGTTGAAGCAGGCAGTTTACCCAACGAGCCACTGCTGAAGCTTTCACTAGATGGTCCTTATAAGAGCTGCAAGGAAGAGGCGGCAGGTGTGTCCAATCCCACAGGTGAGCTGATTGCCTGCAGAGCTAGGGGAAAGTTCAACAGGACGGGAGGGGTGAGCGCTCACCTGCATATGACATTTGTTTGATGATCTGAAACATTTAAGTGTGACAGACATACAAAAATGAGAAATCAGGAAGGGGCACTTTTTCACACCACTGTATATTGTAGTCTAATATAGATCAGTAGTAGGTGGTCACAGCATCATCATCTTCCAGGTTGACCACTACATTCATGTGACATCAGCGACGTGAAGACATGAAACTTGATGAAACTTTGTGGGAAATCAGACCCTGGTCTACTGATAATTTAAAAAGGCCTTCCAGGGTTGCTTAGGTGTTAATTTATCAACCTGATCTCGCTAAAAAAATGTACAAATGAATGTTTTCCACTCCCTAAAAAAAAGTGCATTTGTACGTAAAATAAACAGAAACACCCGTACCTGCATATGTATTAGAAATGGCATACATATAGAGTAACACCTTCACTCACTGCGCCTGTGCGAATGCATGCACAAAAAGAATGCACCGTACTCACTGTGCATAAGCAAAACACCTGTTTTAAGAAGGCTTCCTACACTCATTCAGTTGGTTGGTGGGGGGTGGGTAGTTACTTTGTTGGCTACTTATTGTTTCAACCAACAGGCTGCAATTTTGCATCCCCGCTGAGTTGTGATAATTTTTTTTTAATGTTTTTATGTTTTTCACTCATCTAATGGTTAAGATTAGGAAAAGGTTTGGTTAGGCATCAGCTCCTCTAATGGTTAAGGTTAGGAATAAATGTTTTGGTTAGGTGTCCCCTCTAATGGTTAAAGAGAAAGAAAGAGAGAGCAAGAGAAACTGGCAGACAAACATTATGGTGCTGTTAGACACTAAAGGTGTAAACGCCACATATCCACTGCACAGGAAAAATATTTTTTTCTGTGTCTATGCACATTTTCTCAGAGTGAAAAAGTGTGCAATTGTACATTTTTTAGGTGCCATTGGGCTGTAATGTGGCAGGAAACAACAGCCCTGTTCATGACGAGCTGCTTTCAAACTACACTTGGCAAGCTGAGATCACAGGTCCATTAGTATAAAAAGTGTAGTTTGAAAGCAGCTCATCATGAACAGGGCTGTTGTTTCCTGCCACGTTTCATGACCTGTGGCTTTAGCCTCTGATTGTTATCATTTCCAGCTTGCAGATTATTGGTTCCTCTGCCAGTCTACAGCCACAGCCCTCCTCTCACTGCCAGACACCTATCAGCTGATTGCCATCACCTGGGATTACACACACACACACACACACACACACACACACACACACACACACACACGCATATACACACACATTTATCCTCACTCACATGCTCTGACACTCACTCATGCACCTGCTCAGCCACACTCCTGCATCCACTTGACATCATTAGTGCTTGAGTATTTATGTTGGTCAGTGGATGCACTCAGTGTGGCGGCAATAGTCATCTGTTGATGCCCAGACTCACTCTTGTTAGTTCTCCTCTACCCACACTCTATATGGAGTTGTCTTCCAGATCCAGTTGCTCCGACCCTACATGTAAGTCTCCTCTCTCTCATTATGTAACCTTCCTTCTCCACTCCACCCTGGGAGCATGTGGGCTTGCCAGCGGAGTTCGTAGCTGGGCATCCAGCTCATCTCATCCTTAACAGTATTACCTGAACATTTTGTGTATTTTGTGTTTTCCTCTTTCTGTTAATAAACTCGTCAACTTCACCTGCATTTGGGCTCGCGCTTATTCAATTGTTCGCTGCGCACTTATGCAGCAGACATGACACGGCTTAAGGTTGTGAAACCAGGGATTTCTTGTAATCACTAAAATGTTCACTGAATTTGTTAAATCACTGTTTCATTCAGGGATTTAAATCATTAAAATATATAAGGATTTGGTGTAATTACTTTTTTTTTTTTTTTAAAAAGGCACTTTTATATTATCTACATTCAGGGCTTGACATTAACATTTTTGCTCATCTGCCGTTGTGGCTAGTGATGAAGTACTATAGAGTGTTCCCGGCGGGGAGAGTGGTGATTGGAGTGGACTTTAATGGACATGTAGGTGAAGGGAACAGAGGTGATGAGGAGGTGCTGAGTAGGTATGGTCTTAAGGAGAGAAATATGAAAGGCAGACGGCTGTGGATTTTGCTAAAAGGATGGAAATGGAACACATACTTCAAAAAGCGAGAGGAACATCAGAGGATTTGTGAGAGTGGAGGAAGGTGCACACAGGTGGACTACATTTTATGCAGAAGGAGAAATCTGAAAGCAAGACTATGGAAAGCAAGAAGAGCAAGCAAGTGAAGGCAGAGCCAAAGATTAAGTGGGGGAAGTTACAGAAGGAACAAGGTTTCATAGAATTCAGGAAGGAGTTGATACAAGCTCTGGGTGGTAGGGAAGCATTACCAGATGACTGGGAAAGTACAGCAAAAGTATTGAGGGAAATGGGTAGAAAAGTATGTGGTGTATCCTCTGGACAGAGGAAAGAAGACAAGGAGACTTGGTGATGAAAAGAGGAGGTACAGGAAATAATTCAAAGAAGGAAGTTGGCAAAGAAAAAGTGGGATAGTCAGGGAGATGAAGAAAGTAGACAGGAGTATTTGGAATCTAGGCGCATGGCAAAGAGAGAGGTGGCAAAGACAAAGGAAAAGGCATATAGTGTCATGAATCTGGGTTTGGTAGCCAAACCCCGTTCTGACTTATTGTTATGCTTTGCTCTAGTTTCCTCCTGACAGCTCTGGCATGCCCCCTCCTCCTGTCAAGTGCCATCAGCTGCACTGTCACAGGTGCTCACACACATACACACACCCACACGCACACACACACTTGCACACACTCCACTCACTCTTCACACGCTCTCTCGCACACCTGGTGCCAATCAGTCCTGCCCACGCATTCTCACACCGGCACTCTCTTTCCTCGTTAGCTTCAGGAGTATTTGTTCACCGCTTAGAGGAAAGAGATTGTCGGGGCATTCACCTCCATTTGCGGCAGCCAGTTCTCCCCGTATGTGGATCATTACCTTCGCTGTTCTCCAGCCCGTCACTTCAGGCCTGAGTATTCCCTTGGGGTTTCGGCTGGCCCTGCTTCTCAACTTCATCCTCCAGACTGCACGATGCGCCCCGGATTTGCTCCAGCCCTGTAAGTGTCTGTTTTGCCTTTTCTCTCGTGCTAAGCAGCCCTGCAGCACTAGGCCGATCGCTTTCCTGTTTTGTGCGTATCGCAGCACTGCAGCACTAGGCATAGACCGGGCTGTAGAGCATCTGTGAGGTGCCCTGCATGTCTGGTGGCCTAATCCTGTCATTACACCTCTCCGTATTTTTGTGTGGTTAATCTGAACTGTAACTTGGTGGTCAATTGGATTTGTTCTTTTGTGGTGAACTTTAATAAACATGGCACTCTCTACTCCAGCAATTGGGTTTTTCATTCTCTCCCTCGTGCGCCATAACACGGCACACGGGGGTTTGTGATATATAGTGAGTTGTATGAGAGGCTGGACACTAAGGAAGGAGAAGAGTACTTGTATTGATTGGCTAGACCAGGGGTGTCAAACTCAAATTCACAGTGGGCCAAAATTAAGCAGTGAAGTAAAGTCATGGGCCAAACTCAATATTTATTGAAAAATTAACTGCAACTGATATGTAATGTTTAACCTTTTCATATGGAAACAAACTTTAGTTTTGCTTAAACACAGAATCTGGAACAACCAAAGCTTGATATTACAAACACATGAGAAATTAAATTTGAAATAAAAGACACATCAGTGGTATTCATTTCTTATTTAAATAAATAAATAAAGTATGTCTCTCCCCGTATCCTTTCAAGTTCCTTTTTAAAGTAAATCTTTTTCAAAGCCAACAACAAAAGAACCAAAAATAATAATGTCATTCAATAAAAATCCAACATTTCAACTATTAACAGACCATGCCTTGCAGTAGAAAAAGTGCATAAATAACAGATATATTCAAGCTCAGTTTGCTACACTCTGATTTACTCTGCACATTGGTCTAGGCCAGATACCTGGCATCTTTTCTTAGATGCAAGTTCATCAATGTCTGGGGTCAGGCTCTGAGCTGAGGAAAACCTCAGGACGGAGTGAAGGTGTTCATCAGTGAGTCGACTTCTGTGAGTTGTTTTGTTCACCTTCATCATAGAGAACAGTTGTTCACATAGATATGTGCTGCCAAACATTGAGAGCATCTGAGCAGCTTGGGTGTGTAATTGAGGCATTGTGTCGGGGAGGAAACATGGAAACCGCGAAGCACCAACAGAGTCATATTTTGATTTGAGCATGTCATTACATTGGAGTTCAATAGCTCCATTTGGAGGCTGGTTGGTGCGCTTTCCACGTCGTTCGCAAACGGGTTACTGAGCAGTTCAAATCTCCCTTTCTGAGCCTCAAAGTCGGCAAATCGCCGGGAAAACTCGGCGCTGAGCGCGTTGATTTTTTCAGCAAACTATGCGCTAGGCAGCACGGCAGGAGAAATTTGCTCTGCCATGGTTTGGCAGCACGGAAAATGACCCAAGTTTCCTTGCAGCATCTGAGTCTTCCACAGACACAACTTAGTTTAAAGGCCCTCACTGCTGCATACATGTCTGTGATGATGTGGCCCCGTCCCTGAAGCTGCAGGTTAAGCACATCGAGATGGCTCACAATGTCAGACAGAAATGCAAGCTCACACAGAAACTTTTTATCTCTCAGCTCTGTTGTGTCCTTCCCTTTGTTTTCCATAAACTGACAGATTCTCTCACGTAGCTCAGAACATCTGTTCTGTACTTTTCCTCTGCTTAGCCATCTCACCTCTGTGTGATAGGGCACATCTCTGTATTCCGAATCCAACTCCTCCAGAAAAGACTTGAACTGCCGGTGATTCAAACCTTTGGCTCTTATGAAGTTGACTACCCGTTTTATAGAGCTCATAACATGTTCCATTTGCAGAGCTTTGCCACAGAGCGCTTCCTGATGTATGATACAGTGATAAACTGTAAGTTCACCTGCATCTTCCTCCTGCATCTTCTCCTGAATCCTGCCGACCAATCCACTCTTTTGACCGCACATCACGGGCGCACCATCTGTCGTCAGTCCCACAAGTTTATCCCAAGGCAGGCTCATTTCAGTTATACATTTGGATACCTCTTCAAAGATATCTTTTCCTGTGGTGGTGCCATGTATTGATTTTAATCCTAAAAGTTCCTCTGTGACGCACAGGCTCAAGTCTACTCCACGGATGAAGATTGACAGCTGGGCAGTATCAGACGTGTCGCTGCTCTCATCCACAGCAAGGGAGTATGCAATAAAATCTTTTCCCTTTTTTATTAGTTGTTCATGTAGATTAGTGGAAAGCTCACACACGCGCTCAGCCACGGTGTTTCTGCTCAGGCTCACATTTAAAAATTCTTGCTTTTTATCTGGGCACACGATGTCGCAAACTTTGACCATACACTTTTTGACAAACTCTCCCTCATTAAAGGGCCGGGCTGATTTTGCTATCTCTGCTGCCACAATAAAGCTGGCCTTTACAGCAGCTTCACTTTTTGATTTTGCTTTCATGAACATAGTCTGTCGGCAAACCAGACTTCTTTTCATCTCCTCCACCTTCTGCAGTTTCTGCTTTACGTCCAGGTCCTTGTACTTTTCATAATGTTTTGTTTCATAGTGTCTTCTTATGTTATATTCTTTTGTTACAGCCACGTTAGCTCTGCACACAAGACAAACAGGTCTGTCCTTTATATTCGTGAACAGATAATCTGCCTCCCACCTGTCTTGAAAGCTCCTGTTGTCCATCTTTCGTTTGGCCATTTTTGTGGAGGGTGAAATTAATTTGTCCGATGTGACTGGAGCATGGTTGTCAATGACTGTCAACAGAAAAAGGAGCGCTTGCCGGTTTCGACTGCGCGCCAACATACTAGCAAAGCATTGTGGGATTTGTAGTATTAGCGGTATCAGTATATACCGCGGGGCCAGCTCTAATGCACATTTGATATGATCTCGCGGGCCAATTATAATTACACTGCGGGCCAAATTTGGCCCGCGGGCCTGAGTTTGACACATGTGGGCTAGACAGAGAAATCGAGCTGGCAAGGATGTGCAGCAAGTTAGGTTGATTAAGGACAGAAATGGTAATATAGCTAACAAGTGAATGCGAGTGTGTTGAAAGATGGCAGAGTACTTTGAGAAGCTGATGAATAAAGAAAATGATAGAGAGTGGAGGATGGATGAGGAAAGACAGGAAGTTCTGCGAATTAGCAAGGTGAACTGAGGGGCAGCTTTGAAGAGGATGAAGAGTGGGAAAGCCGTTGGTCCAGATGGCATACTACCTGTGGATGTATGGAGATGTTTAGGAGAGATAGCAGTGGACTTTAACCAGATTGTTTAATACAATCTTGGAGAATGAGAGGATGTCTCAGGAGTGGAGAAGAAGCGTTTTTGTACCAATTTTCAAGAATAAAGGTGATGCTCAGAGCTGTAGTAACTACAGAGGCATAAAGTTGATCACCCACACTATGCAGATATGGGAAAGAGTTGTTGAAGCCAGGTTAAGAGAAGAATTGACAAATAGTGAGCAGCGGTATGGTTTCATGCCAAGAAACAGTACTATAGATTAGGGATGAGCTGATCCAATCCGCTGTATCGATATCGGGTTCGATCCAGGCAAAATGGCTGGATCGGTATTGGAAAGGACTAAAAGTAATTTACCAATCCAATACATTAATAGCATTAAAATAAAATGAAGGTACAATCATGTTCTCAGCCATGCTGTGCACGGCTTCTGTACAGACTAGAAACGAGTGTCACATCAATGGAGCCTGTCTGTGGGACTTGCCTCGGTATGTTGCTGTGTGGTACTGGCGTTTACAATTTTCTTCTTTCTTTCTTCATTGGAACGTCAACACCAGCAACTTGATAAAACACTTGCAAAAGTATCATGGTGAAGGAGTATGCTGAATTCTGTCAAGAACCGATCAGAAGGAAGTGCTTTTCCTGCTCAGAGGCTGGACGCTAAAAGTGAAACCTAAGCAAAAGAACAAAACTCAAAGTAAAAACCAGACTGGAGCGTGGAAATGAAAACATAACATGGGCTTACCTCTTGAAAGAGAGTTACAGTTGATGAGAAGTAGGTGACAGAAACTTAAATAGCAAATTATAGCAGTGAACTTGAAGCACTGAACATCAGGTCTACATGAAATGGAACAGGAATGACTTCAAAATAAGAGCAAACCTAAAATCTAAGAATGGACAGAGAATAATATCAGAAACACTACTAAATAAACAGAGGACCAGGAGAATATTTATGATAGTAATAATAATAATAATAATGATAATAATAATAATAATAATCTCGAAAATACAACTTAAAGGGTTAATTCCTTTATTTTCAGATCTACAGCATTTTTTACCTCCTGCACAGTGGCACTTTAAATTTCATCTGAATGTTTACTTAAATACTCGGCTTCAAAGTTTTGCATAAACTTGCACTTAAAACTTCAGAATGCATGTTTACATAGTGCTGACCAATGAAATGCTGCCAATGTTGTAAAGTTTAAAATAAACAAAAACAGCAGCATTGCTGAACTGAGTCAAATTTGTAATATGTTCTTTGACTTTTAGATTTGTGGTTTTATATGTGTGCAAAATGCAACCACTCATTACCAAAGTATGTTCTGTACTTTTGTTTTAAATAATGAAGATGGTATTGGGTTTGGATCAGTATCAGCTGATACTCAACACCACAGTATCGGTATGGGATTTGAAAAAGTGGTATCGGCTCATCCCTACTATAGATGCAATGTTTCCTTTGAGTGTTGATGGAGAAGTATAGAGAAGGTCAGAAGGAGCTGCACTGTGTCTTTGTGGATCTAGAGAAGGCATATAATAGGGTGCCAAGAGAGGAAGTGTGGCACTGTATGAGAAAGTCAGGAGTGGCAGAGAAGTAAGTGAGGGTTGTGCAGGACATGTATGAGGGCAGTGAGACAGTGGTGAAGCATGCTTTGACATTGGAACCTATGAAAGAACACTTGGTTTGGGGTCGCTTGCCTGGTGGTGCGTGCATCTCAGCAGGCAGTACAGTAGTTGTGGAACTTAGCCGGTCTTGTGCTGCACCACGAACTGTGATAGTGGGTAGGGTGGTTACACCATTGTGGGGTGATGGTTGGATCCTGGTGCAGATTATTAATCCTTCATCTAAACCAGTCACACTCAGGCGTAACTGCAAGATTGGTGATGTGTTTTCATGCACTGCTCTTGAAGATTTTGATCTAGACTATTTGTATGAACCAGATGAGACATCTGCCAGGGTGGACTGTAATGTGGCGAGACCCACTTATTTTCCAGGCAGTTCAAGTGAAACAGGCGTGTCAGTTGGCACTGAAAATTGTCTGGGAAGTTCAGATTGCAAAGCTTTGCATGACCTGGGCTTACAAGATGTAGACATTGACTCATGCAATGTGTCACCATTTTGGAAGGGCAAACTGGTCGATCTTTTGACCAAGTATGAGTCTATCGTTTCTCGTCGCAGTCTTGACTGTGGCAAGGCCAGAGGCTTTGTGCATCATATTTGTCTGAATGATAGCAGGCCATTCAGGTTGCTGTATCGCAGGCTCTCTCCCACACATTATGAAAAGCTACGTGTAACATTGGAAGAGATGAAGGACCACGATATCATCAGAAAGTCGACAAGTAAATATTCAATTCAACTTTATTCATATAGCGCCATTTCACAACAACAGTCATCTCATAGCACTTTTACCTGTAGAGGAAACCCCCACAATTGCAGAAAGACCCCATCAATCAGGCGATCCCCTGTGAGCAAGCACTAGGTGATGATGGAGAGGAAAAACTCCCTTTTAACAGGAAGAAACCTCTAGCAGAGCCAGGCTCAGGGAGGGGCAGTCATCTGCTGCGATTGGCTGGGGGGTGAGGGGATAGAGAAGATGAAAAGAACAGACATGTAGAGCACAAATAGCACAATGGGGGATCAGTCTATGGGAGAGAACAAACAGATGTTAATGGCCAGCAAAAATATTTCATTGAGAGTGAAGAAAGGAGTGAAGCCCAGTGTATTGCTGGAGGTCCCCCGGCTGTCTAAACCTATTAGCAGCATAACTAAGGGAGGGTTCAGGAGCTCATGATCCTTCCCTAATTATAGGCTATATCAAAAAGGAAGGCTTTAACCCTATTCTAAAAAACAGAGATCGAGTCTGACTCCCGAATCCAGATTGGCAGTTGGTTCCACAGGAGAGGAGCTTGATAACTGAAGGCGCTGCCCCCCATTGTACTTTTGGAGATTCTAGGTATTACAAGTAATCCTGCATTTTGAGAGCGTAGTGCTCTGTTAGGATAAAAGGGTAGTATCAGATCTTTTGAATAAAAAGGGGCCTGATTATTTAGAGCTTTGTAAGTGAGAAGGAGGATTTTAAACTTAATTCTAAACTCTATGGGAAGCCAATGAAGGGAGGCCAGAACCGGAGAGATATTATCTCTCTTTCTAGTACCTGTTAAAACTTTTGCTGCAGCATTTTGGATCAGCTGAAGATTTTTTAAAGATGTTTTAGGACAACCTGATAATAAAGAGTTACAATAATCTAATCTAGAGCTAACAAAAGCGTGGATCAGTTTCTCAGCATCCCCCTGGGACAAGGTGCTCCTAATCTTGGCAATATTATGCAAATGATAGAAGGCAGTCTTCAAAACAAGTTTAATATGTGAATTGAAAGGCAGATCTTGATCAAAAATAACTCCAAGGTTCCTCACAGAACTATTAAGAAAAAGAGTAACCACGTCCAAACTAAGAGTTTGATTTTGGAAAAGTATTTCTAAGGTTTTTTGGACCAACAAGAATGACTTCAGTCTTATCAGAATTTAATAGCAGGAAATTACAAGTCATCCAAGCTTTGATTTCCTTAAGACAGGCCTCTAACTTGGCTAATTGATTACTATGATCTGGCTTTATCATCTGGCTTCATTTACAGGTATAATTGTGTGTCATCTGCACAACAATGAAAATGTATACAGTGCTTTCTAATAATGTTGCCTAACGGAAGCATATATAAACTAAAAAGAATAGGGCCAAGCACAGATCCCTGTGGAACTCCATGACTGAGCTTTGAGTTGGAAGAAAACTCATTATTGACATGAACAAATGTACATGAACATGGAAAATAATATCAGGAGTGGGCTTTTATTGAAAGATATCAGTGACCACCTGCCGATTTTTGTTGTCTATCAATATGATTATAGGAAGAAAAAGTATACCAAAAATATTAAATATAAAAGAATAAGAACCGAAGAATCTATGTATTTACTGACAAAGGATTTATTAATACAAGATTGGAAGATAGTTTATGATGAAAATTATATAAATAAAGCATATGATAAATTTTTACAAATATTTCAATCATTGTACAATAAAAACTGTCCTATAAAACAATTCAGTGACAGACAACAAAAGAAAATATTCCTTGGGTCACCAAGGGGTTAATAAATGCATGTAAAAAGAAGAATACATTATATAAACAATTCATTAAGTGCAGAATGGTGGAGGCTGAAATCAAATATAAAAGATATAAAAATAAGCTTACTAATATAATGAGGACCTGTAAGAAAGAATATTACAACAGAATATTAGAGGATAATAAAAATAACTTAAGAGGAATATGGCAAGTGCTCAATGGGATTATTAGTAATCGACCTAAGAATGCTAATTATCCAGAATATTTTATTGAAAATGGCAAATTGATAAATAATATGGAGGATGTGGTCAGTGGTTTCAATAAATTTTTTGTAAACGTTGGCCCTCCATCCATTCATCCATCCATCCATCTTCTACCGCTTTTCCGGAGGTCCGGGTCGCGGAGGCAGCAGTTCAAGCAGAGAAGCCCAGACTTCCCTCTCCCCAGCCACCTGCTCCAGCTCTTCAGAGGGGATACCAAGGCGTTCCCAGACCAGCTGGGAGACATAGTCTCTCCACCGAGTCCTGGGTCTGCCCCGGGGTCTCCTCCCAGTGGGACGTGCCTGAAACACCTCAAGTGGGAGGCGTCCAGGAGGCATCCTAATCAGATGCCCATACCACCTCAACTGACTCCTTTCAATGTGGAGGAGCAGCGGTTCGACTCTGAGCCTCTCCCGGATGACTGAGCTCCTCACCCTATCTCTGAGGGTGAGTCCACCAATCCTACGGAGAAAGCTCATTTCAGCCGCTTGTATCCACGATCTCGTTCTTTCGGTCATTACCCAAAGCTCGTGACCATAGGTGAGAGTAGGAACGTAGATTGACTGGTAAATCGACAGCCTTGCCTTAGAACTAAGCTCCCTCTTCACCACAACAGACTGGTACAACGTCTGCATCACTGTAGATGCTGCTCCAATCCATCTGTCGATCTCTCGCTCCATTTTCCCCTCACTCATGAACAAGACCCCAAGATACTTAAACTCCTTCACTTGGGGCAGGAGCCTGTCCCCAACCCGGAGAGGACAATCCACCTTTTTCTGGCTGAGGACCATGGACTCGGACTTGGAGGTGCTGATTCTCATCCCAGCCACTTCACATTCAGCGGCAAACCGTCCCAGCAAGAGCTGTAGGTCATTGCTGGATGAAGCCAACAGGACAACATCATCTGCAAACAACAGAGATGAGATCCTGTGGTCACCAAGCATGACACCCTACATTCCCTGGCTGCGCCTAGAAATCCTGTCCATAAAAATTATGAACAGGATCGGTGACAAAGGGCAGCCCTGGCGGAGTCCAACTCTCACTGGGAATGACTCTGACCGAGTGTTGGCAATACGAACCAAACTCTCACAACGGTCGTACAGAGACCGAATAGCTTGCAACAACAAGCCCGATACCCCATACTCCCGAAGCACCTCCCACAAAAATCCACGAGGGACGCGGTCAAATGCCTTCTCCAAGTTCACAAAACACATGTAAACTGGTTGGGCAAACTCCCACGAACCCTCAAGAATTGTCGAGAGGGTAAAGAGCTGGTCCGATGTGCCACGGCCAGGACGAAAACCACATTGCTCCTCCTGAATCCGAGGTTCGACCAACGGCCGGACTCTCCTCTCCAGTACCTTGGCATAGACCTTCCCAGGGAGGCTGAGGAGTGTGATCCCTCTAAAGTTGGAGCACACCCTCCGGTCCCCTTTTTTGAAGAGAGGAACCACCACCCCGGTTTGCCATGCCAAAGGCACTGCCCCCGACCTCCACGCAATGTTGCAGAGGCGTGTCAACCATGACAACCCAACAACATCCAGGGCCTTGAGGTACTCAGGGCGAATCTCGTCCACCCCCGGGGCCCGGCCACCAAGGAGATTTTTAACCACCTTGGCGACATCAGCCCCTGTGATAGGTGAGTCATCCCCCTCATCCCCAAACCCTGCTTCCTCTGTGGAAGGCGTAGCAGTGGGATTGAGGAGATCCTCAAAGTATTCCTTCCACCGCCCGACGATATCCCCAGTTGAAGTCAACAGTGTCCCATCCGCACCATACACAGTGTGGACGGGGAGCTGCTTTCCCCTCCTGAGCTGCCGGACAGTTTGCCAGAATCTCTTTGAGGCCGACCGAAAGTCTTGTTCCATGGCCACACTGAACTCCTCCCATACCCGGGTTTTTGCTTCAGCAACCACCCGAGCTGCACTCCGCTTGGCCTGCCGGTACACCTCAGCTGCTTCGGGAGTCCCACAAGCCAACCAAGCTTGAAAGGACTTCTTCTTCAGCTTAATGGCCCCCTCACCACTGGTGTCCACCACTTGGTTCGGGGGTTGCCACCACGAGATGCACCGACCACCTTGCAGCCACAGCTCTGGGCCGCCGCTTCAACAACAGAGGTGGAGAACATGGCCCATTCAGACCCCATGTCTCCAGACTCCCTCGGAATGTGGTTGAAGTTCTTCCGGAGGTGGGAATTGAAGACCTCCCGGACAGGGGCCTCAGCCAGACGCTCCCAGCACACCCTCACTATACGTTTGGGTCTACCAGGTCTGAATGGCTTCCTCCCCTGCCATCGGATCCAACTCACCACCAGGTGGTGATCAGTTGACAGCTCTGCACCTCTCTTTACTCCGGTGTCCAAGACATACCGTCGCAGGTCTGATGATACGATAACAAAATCGATCATCGACCTGCGACCTGCGCAGTGGTTTAGCACTGCGGCAGCACAGTTTACCCTCGGCCGGGGGATCGCGGGGATCGTGAGATCGTGGGTTTGATCCCAGCCCCTGACCAACAGTGAGCTGTGTGGAGTTTGCATGTTCTCCCCGTGTTGCATGGGTTTACTCCGGGATTTCTCCGGTTTCTTCCTGCATACCAAAAACATGTAGGTTTAGGGCGCTCGCGCACGCAGCGACCGGCGGCCGGTGGCTTGTCACCAGACTGCAAACCAAATCTACCTACGGGTACAAATAAGTAACAAAAAAAAAACAAAAAAAAAAAACCGGTCCTGAATTAGCAAAATCAATAGTGACAACAGAAACAAACAACAGTGGTTCTGTAAATGAAATAGAAGATAGAAATCCAAACACAATCTTTTTGGGTGCAGTTACTGAAAAGGAAATTATCGAGACTGTGAGTAAATTTAAGAACAAAAAATCAACGGACTGGAATGAAATTGACATGACAATAGTGAAAAAAGTAACTGAAGGAATTGTTAAGCCACTCACCCACATCTGCAACCTATCATTTCAAACTGGTAAATTGCCAAACAAAATGAAAATAGCAAAAGTAATACCTCTATACAAAACAGGAGACAGTCATTGTTTCACAAATTACAGGCCAGTCTCTTTACTCTCACAATTCTCCAAAATACTTGAAAAAATCTTCACTAAGAGACTGGATGATTTCATTGAAAAACACAACCTCCTTACAGACAGCCAGTATGGTTTTAGAGCAGATAAATCTACATCTTTGGCACTGATCGAACTTATAGAAGAAATTACTAGTTGTATAGATAAAAAAAAGTTTGCTGTAGGAGTATTTATAGATTTAAAGAAAGCTTTTGACACCATTGACCACAGAATACTACTAAGGAAACTGGAAAGGTATGGGATAAGAGGGGTTGGACTGAGTTGGGTGGAAAGTTATTTAAGTAACAGACAACAATTTGTACAAATTGGTGAGCACAAATCACCCTTCATGGACATCACTGGTGGTGTGCCTCAGGGGTCAGTTTTGGGACCCAAACTCTTTATTTTGTATATAAATGACATATGCCAAGTATCAAAAATTCTGAAATTTATTTTGTTTGCGGATGACACAAATATCCTTTGCACTGGTGAGAATTTGCAGCAGGTTTTAGAGGTGGTCACAACTGAAATGAAAAAGTTAACGCAGTGGTTCAACAAAAATAAATTATCTCTAAATCTAAAAAAAACAAAGATTATGTTGTTTGGAAATTATAAAATAAATCATGAAATAATGGTAACGATAGATGATACCAGAATAGAAACAGTACAGGAAAATAAGTTTCTGGGGGTGACGCTAGACAATAAAATCTGCTGGAAACCTCACATCAGTCACATCCGGGCCAAGTTGGCAAAATGGATAGGCATACTGGGGAAGACAAGACACATCTTGGACTATAAATCATTGGTCTTACTGTACAATTCACTGTTTCTACCTTATCTTAACTACTGTGTAGAAGTCTGGGGAAACACCTACAAGACCAACCTACAGTCAATATGCACATTACAAAAAAGAGCTATAAGGATAATAAATAATGTAGGATATAGAGACCATACCAATTCATTGTTTTTAAAGTCACATGTCATAAAGTTCATCGATTTAGTTAAATTTAAGACAGCACAAGTCATGTACAGGGCAATTAATAATCAACTCCCAACTAATATACAAAAAATATTTTAAAAAAAGAGACAATGATCATAATTTGAGAGGAGACTTAAACTTTACAAAACCCAAGATGCGAACAGCCAAGAAAAGTATGTGCATATCTGTCTGTGGGGTGGATTTGTGGAACAGTCTGGAGCTGGAACTGAAACTATGTACAAACAGAAATCAATTCAAAAAGAGGTACAAACATTATTTGCTGAAAGGATATATGTTAGAAGGGTAGTATTTATATGTACGATTCACTATGCTCACTCTGGGACATTATGGGACACTATGAAATGGTGGGTGGGACAGCACTGTGTATATCTGTGTTGTTTGAGGCTGGTTTTGATGTATGGACATCAACGTATGCTAGGATGGATGGGTGTTAATGTTGATATTGTGGGTGACCCCCACAGCCTTCGGGACAAGCAGAGCGCTCAGCTGGAGCAATTAGCAGAACAGTGAGATGTATGGACTGATATCAATATGTAGATGTGCCTTGCAACCTCTTTTGTCCTACAGCTCCAGAGCAGAGAGGAATTCCGGCGCCAGTAATCCTGCTATTGATATGTGTGACTCTCATGTAAATGTCCCATGCATTCCTGCTGTACTGTGATGCTAATGTGCCATGCATGCATTGTCTAGCTGGGTATATAAGTGAACTGAATATCGCTTGCTCACTCTCTTTGACCACTCTGACAACTTGCTGCTACTAGAGACTGAGGGCTCGCTCCAGCGCGCTTACACAGCGCTGGAGTGAGTCCTGTGATGGAGTATGAATAAAACACCCTTTTAAACCTCAGTTCGCCGTGCCTGCACTTATTCCGTGCCTCCACATCTGGGTTCCCTTATTTTCATCCGCCACACTGGTGACCCCGTCGGAAGACAAGAACACGCTGACGAACGAACGCAGCTCCCGGCGGTGACTCCGACGACAAGCGAACGCAGCTGCCTGACGCAAATGGACTGCCCTCCCTTCTGCCACACGGGAGACCTCGACGCAGAACCAACACCAGGCGAACTCCCATGGAGATCATCCACGACCGGGAAGGCTGCAGAAAGCGTCATGGTGCGACCCTCGCCTGAGATCGGGACATCCACGCTGGGACCGGCTGAGGGACAAAGAGTGTCTACTCCCTCTCACCGCTCCTCCGCATCCACATGAGCGCGCACGCACCTTGTCCCCTCTCCACGACGGCGACCTTCAGGGCCGGACGGAGAACGCAGCGCGTGGACCAGAACACACCATGACCCGGCATGAGCGAACGACAGCAACAGCCAAGAAAGGGAGGACCATCGGCACCGACGACGCTGATCTCCATCAAGCTCCCTGACCCTGACCCGCCTCACGACAGCGGACCTGCCATGCACCGAACCCCCGCACGCACACCGGGGGGTTACGAGGACAGCGCACCACGCACGGGACAATACCGGCTCCACAGACTGCCATCGTCCTCCGCCGCTGCACACACCCGAGAAACACGGCCGACCGCCATCCTCGGAACCTTCAGGGCTGCGCACACACCTGAAGCAGACACGCAGCACACAGGACTTTGTATGGGTCTCAGCCTCGGCGCACAATGGGAATCCAGCCATCAGCTGTCCCCGAAGGCTTTAGGGCTGCGCGCACACCTAAAGCCAACATGCCAAGTCCCTCACACAGCTTCAGCTCCTGTTTTTTTCTTCATGGCCGCTACGAATTCTCGCAGGACTTAGCCGCGAGAGGAGTCAGAGACAAATGTTTCTTCTCACAGTCGTTGTGGACCTCCGCCACGTTCAATGGGACAGCCCCTCAACATCGTGGGTCCACATGCAGTTTTTGCGCGGCCCGGACATCTTTGCCGTCCCGGGCCGGCACTCGCTACCCCCACCCTCCTCCTTCCCCCTCCTCTGGCACAGAGCTTTTCCCCGCAGCTCGCTTCCAAAGCCGGACGATCGACGCCTCAGCCCCCTGCTGAGCCCTCTGGGGGGGGGGGGTGACCCCCACAGCCTTCGGGACAAGCAGAACGCTCAGCTGGAGCAATTAGCAGAACAGTGAGATGTATGGACTGATATCAATATGTAGATGTGCCTTGCAACCTCTTTTGTCCTACAGCTCCAGAGCAGAGAGGAATTCCGGCGCCAGTAATCCTGCTATTGATGTGTGACTCTCATGTAAATGTCCCATGCATTCCTGCTGTACTGTGATGCTAATGTGCCATGCATGCATTGTCTAGCTGGGTATATAAGTGAACTGAATATCGCTTGCTCACTCTCTTTGACCACTCTGACGACTTGCTGCTACTAGAGACTGAGGGCTCGCTCCAGCGCGCTTACACAGCGCTGGAGTGAGTCCTGTGATGGAGGATGAATAAAACACCCTTTTAAACCTCAGTTCGCCGTGCCTGCACTTATTCCGTGCCTCCACATCAGGGTTTCCTTATTTCATCCGCCACAATATGTACAAAATACAGTTAATTGTTTACTTGGGGTCTTAAATGTGGTCATTTGTATATAATTCACATGGGTGTATTAATGGAAAAGAGGAGATGGAATTAATAAGTGTTCACTTCTTCCTTCTCCCTTTCAAACACTGTATACTGTTACTTTATTGCATTTGTCATTTGTTTTGTTTTTGTTATACTTTTTTGTTCGAAATAAAGTATCTATCTATCTATCTATCTATCTATCTATCTATCTATCTATCTATCTATCTATCTATCTATCTATCTAACAAACTGGAAACTATCAGATAAATAAGATCTAAACCACTGCAATGAAGTTCCATTAAGTCCAACACAATGTTCTAATCTATCAAGTAGAATATTATAACTGATAGTATCAAAAGCTGCACTAAGGTCTAAAAGGACAAGTACAGAAACAAATCCATTATCAGATGCGATAAGGAGGTCATTAGTGACCTTCACTAAGGCTGTTTCAATACTATGATGGATTCTAAACCCAGATTGAAACTCCTCAAATAAACCATTTCCCTGCAAGTGCTCAAATAATTGCACAGCAACAACTCTTTCTATGATTTTTGAAATGACAGGCAGATTAGAGATTGGCCTATAGTTAGCTAAAACTCCTGGATACAGCATTGGCTTTTTGAGTAAGGTTTTAATTACAGCAGTTTTAAAAGCCTGTGGTACATGGCCTGTTAATGAAGAATTGATTATTTGAAGAATAGAGCTACCAATAAATGGGAAGACTTCTTTAAATAACCTGGTAGGAATAGGGTCTAAAAGACAAGCTGAAGGCTTGGATGATGAAAATATTTTGTCTAACTCTAAAAGGTCAGTTGGGAGTAAACTCATCCAAACAGATATCAGTTGAAGGAATTGTAGTAGTTAATGCATTCAAGTTGACGGTGGGAAGAATCTGACTGATTTTATCTCTGATAGATGAAATTTTGTTATTGAAAAAGTTCATAAAGTCCTGACTAGTAAGCTGTAAGGGAATGCTAGGATTCAATTCAATTCAATTCAATTCAACTTTATTTATATAGCGCCATTTCACAACAACAGTCATCTCATAGCACTATCAACTGTAGGGAGGACCCCCACAGTTGCAGAAAGACCCCAGCAATCAGGCGATCCCCTGTGAGCAAGCACTTGGCGACGGTGGAGAGGAAAAACTCCCTTTTAACAGGAAGAAACCTCCAGCAGAACCAGGCTCAGGGAGGGGCAGTCATCTGCTGCGACTGGCTGGGGGGTGAGGGGATAGAGAAGAAGAAAAGAACAGACATGTAGAGAGCAAACAGCACGATGGGGACTCAATCTATGGGAGAGAACAAACAAATGTTAATGACCAGCAAAAAAAAAAATATTTCATAGAGAGTGAGGAAAGGAGTGAGGCCCAGTGCATTACTGGAGGTCCCCCGGCTGACTAAACCTATTAGCAGCATAACTAAGGGAGGGTTCAGAAAACACATGATCCCTCCCTAATTGTAGGCTATATCAAAAAGGTAGGTTTTAGCCCTATTCTTAAAAAATAGTAGGATTGACAGAGTCCTGACTCTTTGTCAGCCTGGCTACAGTGCTAAAAAGAAACATGGGATTATTCTTGTTCTCTTCTATTAATGCAGAATAATAACTCGTTCTAGCTTTTCTAAGAGATTTTTTTTAAATTAAAAGATGATTTCTCCAAGCTAAAGAGATTTCATCTAATTTAGTAACAAACAGGAACATAAATTTTCCATGTAACCCCTCTGAATATGAAAAAGGAAGTGAAACATGCTTGTGCCCTTCTTTTCCTCAACTTCTTCTTTTTTGGTAAACTTCATCCTCAGCTGACCTTCTCTTTCCAGAGGTAGAGAAAGAATGATATTTTTTTTTTAAATTGAATTTGAAGCACTGTAGAGACCATGCTCCTTTTCATGGGATGATCATGAGGGAGGGAGGACGCAGAATACAATCCCGTTTGAGCAAATTCTCTGGATGCTAATGTAAACTTATGCATTGAAGACATTTTTATGCCCCTCCGTGGATTGCTACCTCATCTTGGTGGGGGTTAGTGTGGCCTAATGATCCCAGCAGCTATGTTGTTGTGGACAGCTTTCCCTTGGTAGGGTCTTCCAAGACAAACTGGTCCTTGGTGAAGGGTCTGACCAAGATTAGTCCAGTAGAACCCTACGAAAAAGGTTACAACAACGACCCACTGTACCCTTGTGGAAGATTCCATCTTTTTTATCAATAATTATTACACTGTGTTCCAATTACTGTGTTCTGATTACTGTGTAGACACGGGACTCATGTTTCTTTCTGTAACACTGAGACTCTAGCCTTAAGGTGAGGAATGGGAGACAGTGTGGAGAAAGGAATAGGCGAGGCAACGAGCTGAATGACAAAAAACTTTATTCTTTCTTCAACATATTGTATAGCAAATCAACCATCTTGGGTCTCTGTGCATTCCCCTCTTATATCTTTAATCCCATGCATCGAGACCCGGACTTCCGACCATCATGCATTTGTTGTTTAAACAAAGCAATGTGTGGCACATTAACACGACATACACCGGCGCCGCTTTCACACCTTTCTTCTCTCCGCGGCTCCAGTAATTCTTCCTCTCCCTGGGGGTGCATAGACCTAACTGTACCATCTGACAGCTCCTCGACCGGTCCATTATTTCCTATTTCCCCCTGCCCTCTCTGAGTTGAGAAACCCTCCACCCTATGCCCCCACAACAGCTAGAGTCTGTGTTCCCACTGAATGTTCTCATAACATATTATCTTTGTTTGTTCCAAGGTATAAAATCTGCCTGCACCATTTTGACTGTGAACATTTCTACTGAACTGCTCAATGAAATCTTCCTCTTTATCAAGAATAAATAATATAGAAAGGCATCTCTGACTCCCCATTTATTCATTCACCAGATTCACAGAGGACATTTATTATATAAATATCCGTCACATACAGTCATGTGAAAAAATTTGGATACCCCTCTAAATATTCAGTTCTTTATTACGAAATGTTCATGTATCTACACTACCGTTCAAAAGTTTGGGGTCACCCAGACAATTATTTTGTGTTTTCCATGAAAAGTCACACTTATTTACCACCATGAGTTGTAAAATGAATAGAAAATATAGTCAAGACATTGACAATGTTAGAAATGATTTGTATTTGAAATAATAATTTTTTCCTTCAAACTTTGCTTTCGTCAAAGAATCCTCCATTTGCAGCAATTACAGCATTGCAGACCTAACATGATTGCACAAGGGTTTTCTAATCATCCATTAGCCTTCTGACGCAATGAGCAAACACATTGTACCATTAGAACACTGGAGTGATAGTTGCTGGAAATGGGCCTCTATACACCTATGTAGATATTGCACCAAAAACCAGACATTTGCAGCTAGAATAGTCATTTACCACATTAGCAATGTATAGAGTATATTTCTGATTAGTTTAAAGTTATCTTCATTGAAAAAAAGTGCTTTTCTTTCAAAAATAAGGAAATTTCTAAGTGACCCCAAACTTTTGAACGGTAGTGTATGTCTAACCTTGTTTTTGTTTTTATTTTCAATTTTTAAAATTTATTTTAGCCATTTTAAGTGGGAATGAATGTAGGAGTGTCCTAAAAAGATGGGGGGTGTCCTAATTTATTCCTCACTATTTAGAATTACATTTTACAGAAAATTTGAAAAAGGTCTTTAATTCATTTTTAATTGTTTAATTGTTTTATGTTAATCTCCCAGTATTTTTAATATTGATATTAAATATCCATATTATGGCTGTGTTGTGAGACATGTATATGTTGGACACTGCATATGTGATTTAACCTCACGATGAAGAGGAGAGCCAGCCCCCTGCGGTGCGGAGCCACAGAGCCTGGACCCCCTGCGGAGGACAGGGGACAGAAAGACTTCCTGACCACTGAGGCTCGAGAGGAGAGAAGGGGGAGGTTATGTATATAAAAGGCTAATGAATGTGAATAAAGAGATTTTGATATAGATGTGTGATTTCCCCCGCGAGGGAAATGGTTTGATGTGAGAATGTTTAATTGAGAGAACTTTGGTGTGTTCACTCTCTTTGTTCGCTGCTCAGGAATGAGAGCAGACAGTGGAATTGGTTACTTGAAATAAACTGAAATTAAAGGCAATTCGGTTTCGTTATTCAAGTCTCCCCACATTGGTGACTGACGACGTTGAGAATGAACGAAGAAATTCTCAGGGTCCGGACTCACAGCGCTCAGAGCTGGCGAGCGCAGTGGCCGTTAAGCTGCCTGATTTCTGGCAGGATAACCACGGTCGTGGTTTCTGCAAGCAGAGTCGCAGTTCGCGCTCGCAGGAGTAACGGTGGATGACACTAAGTTCCACCATGTCATCGCTAAACTGGACAACAGCACAGCTCGGTGCGTGCAGAGCTTGGTGGAGCAGCCACCCGTGACCGACAGGTACGGCAAGCTGAAATCCACCCTCATCAAGTTTTCACCCCCTCGGCTGAAGTGAGGGCAAGGAGGATCCTGTCTTTGCTAGACCAAGGTGGACACAGGCCGAGCGCCCTGATGGAGGAGATGATACAGCTGAGAGGGTTGGACAACGATGATTTCATTTTTCAGTTCATCTTCCTCTCCAACCTCCCGGCGCATGCGAGAAGCACGCTGGCCGGCAAAAAGTGTCACACCTGGAGGAGTTCCGGGAGCTGGCCAGGAGGCAGATGGGATCCTGGACGCCTGCGGCGGGCAAGCAACCACAGCGGCGACCCGAGACAGCGGGGAGCCAGAGGCGGCAGAACCAGACTGGCCGACGACGGCGGCAGCACGGCCGCGACGAGGTGGAGCCAATAGCCCGGCGGCAGAGGCGCGGACACGGACACAGCGGAGGAGAAGATCTCTGCTTTTACCATCGGAGGTTCGCAGAGAAGGCACGCAGGTGTGTGCCGCCCTGCATCTTCAGGAGTTCGGGAAACGGCAAGACCGGGGGTCGCTAGCAGCTTCGACCCTCGGAGAATGCAGCAAGCTGCTCTACATCACGGATGCACGCTCCGGACGAGAGTTCCTCATCGACACCGGAGCACAAGTGAGCTTCATCACCCCAACATACGCGGACCGGGTGGCTGGACCCCACGGTAGTGGAGCTACAGCGGCAAATGGCTCGAACATCAACACCTACGGGAGAAGGGACCTTGCCTTTGTGCTTACATGGGCCGCATATATGAATGACTTTTGTAATAGCGGCGGTGAGTTTCAACATATTGGGGCGCGGATTTTTTGTGTTCACACAATCTGTTAGTTGATCTTGCTAATAGACGGCTGGTATATGCACTCTCCTTTTACTCTCTCCCCTGTTCAGCTCGAGTGTCCCCGCCACCAGTACAGACCCACTCGCTACAGGCAGGTGTAAGTTTCACACACTCCTCACCCAATTTCCAGCGCTCACTGTGCCCACTTTTTCAGCGACAGTCGCGAAGCACGGGGTGAAACACTTTATCCCACGTCTGGTCCTCCCGTGTTTGCAAAAGCTCGGCGCTTGGATGCAGTTAAGTCTCGCCATTGCGCGCGAGGAGTTCGCCAGCCTGGAGAGGCTGGGCTCGTTCTAGTCGAAGAGCCCGTGGGCTTCGCTGCTGCACATGGTACCGAAAGCCGATGGCTCCTGGAGACCGTGCGGGGATTACCGCAGGCTAAACAACGCTACGGCGCACGATCGTTATCCCATCCCGCACATTCAGGATTTTTCGGTGCGATCCTGGCGGGGGCGCGCATTTTTTCAAAGATTGATCTAGTTCGCAGCTATCACCAAGTCCCAGTCCAACCGGAGGACATTCCTAAAACAGCGGTAATAACCCCGTTCGGACTTTTCGAATTTTTACGCATGCCGTTTGGTCTCAAAGGGGCGGCGCAAACATTTCAGCGGATGATGGATGTCGTGTTACGCGATCTCCCTTTCGTGTTTGTGTACCTCGACGACATTTTGGTCGCGAGTACTTCAGAGGACGAACACGAAACACACCTCACAGCAGTTTTTAGGAGGCTGGGAGAGCACGGCTTAATAGTTAACCCAGCCAAGTGCCAGTTCGGTGTCGAGCGGATCGATTTTTTGGGTCACCGCGTCTCCCCGGAGGGAGCGGTTCCGTTACCAGAGAAAGTACGCGCGGGGTAGCGGATTTTTCCCCGTCCACAAACGGTCAAATCACTACAGGAATTCTTGGGGATGGTGAATTTTTATAACCGATTCCTGCCCCACGCAGCTCAAATCATGCAACCGTTATATGCCGCGCTCAAAAAACAAAAACCGACCCAGGCGGTCGAATGGTCCCCGGAGCGGGAGCGCGCGTTCACAGAGGTTAAAAAAGCCTTGACTGACGCTGCGCACCTGGCCCACCCAGACCCTGCAGCACGTATCGCGCTGACGACAGACGCTTCAGATTTAGCCATAGGGGCCGTTATTGAGCAACAGGTAGCCGGAGTTTGGCAGCCTTTGGCTTTCTTTAGCAAATCTTTAAGCGCGGCTGAACGAAAATACAGCGCGTTTGACAGAGAACTGTTGGCGCTGCATTTGGCTATTCGTCATTTCCAGTTCTGGCTGGAAGGACGGTGCTTCACCGCTTATGTAGACCACAAGCCGCTCACATACGCCATGGCCAAAATTTCAGATCCGTGGTCCGGCAGGCAGCAGAGGCAGCTGGCCGCAATCTCGGAATTACCACTGACATTAGGCACGTCGCGGGCAAATTCAATGTAGTAGCGGATTGTCTCTCACGCGCGTTCACGACCCCAACACGCGCAGAGGCAGAACGGGCCACCGTGACCGCGCCGCAGGAGAGCGGCACGGTGGCGCGCGCAGCCCCGGTGCACGTGGGTATAGATTACGCAGCCATGGCAGCAGACCAGGGAGCGGACGCAGACGTGCGCGCGCTCCAGTCTGGACCAACAGGGTTGAGGCTGGAGAGCAAGTGTTTACAAACCGGTATGCCCCCCCTGATCTGCGACATGTCGACGGGGCGCCCGCGTCCGGTGGTTCCGGCCACGTGGCGCCGCCGTGTTTTTGACTCGGTCCACTCACTGGCGCACCCGGGGGTGCGCGCGTCAGTGAAACTAGTGGCGGAAAAGTTTGTTTGGCCGTGCCTGCGCAAGCACGTGAAGGAATGGGCAAAAACCTGCATTTTCTGTCAACGGGCCAAAATTCACAGGCACACAAGAGCCCCGTTAGAACCGTTCTGCATTCCGGCCAGAAGGTTCGACCATGTGCACGTCGACCTTGTGGGCCCCCTACCGGCATCACAGGGGTTCACGTATCTTTTGACAATGGTGGACCGCACCACACGTTGGCCGGAAGTGGTCCCACTTGCGACGACCACGGCTGCGGAGGTGGCTCGCGTTTTTTTAACGGCTTGGGTGGCGCGCTTCGGGGTTCTGTCGGACATTACGTCCGATAGAGGACCGCAATTCATCTCTGAGCTGTGGTCAGCGATGGCCAACGGCTTAGGAGCCAAAATTCACCGCACTACGGCTTACCACCCTCAGGCCAATGGTTTATGCGAGCGTTTTCATAGGTCTTTGAAGGCAGCACTCAGAGCGTCGTTCACGGATGCAGATTGGGTAAATAAACTGCCATGGGTTTTATTAGGGTTGCGTTCTGCGCCTAAAGAGGACTTAGATGCCTCCCCAGCGGAGCTGGTATTCGCACAAACTCTGAGGCTGCCGGGCGAGTTTTTACCAGAGCACCCAGAGCCCCCACCTCTCTCTGCTCTGGGACCGTTAGTCGGCACGGGAGCAGACACGCTCCCAGGTCCGGTTCATCACGCTTTTCCACGAGTTTTCGTCCCCAAGGCTTTGAAAAATGCCGACTTCGTTTTTGTCAGGCGCGAAGCCCTTAAAGCAACGCTCAAACCACCTTACGAAGGGCCATTTCGAGTGCTGGAGGCAGGTGATAAGCAATTTGTGCTAGATTTTGGAGACAGAAAAGAGACAGTCAGTATTGACAGACTAAAACCTGCTTTTGTCATGAAGGACGTGTCTGTACCGGTCGCAGTGGCGCCTCGACGAGGCAGGCCCCCGCAAAGGGCAATTAATCACTCTCTTCCTCAGTCAACAGAGCCGAAGCAGAAAAGCACTGCAGGCAAGGCGGGGCCAACTCACAGCAGATTCGGCAGACGGCTGAAGCCCAAGCGGCGCACAGACTGAATGTTGGTGTTGATTATTCAGTAGTGAGTAAGGTGCTATTAAATTTTAGGAATTAGTCTGTTCTTCATCGTTTGGGGGGGGTTATATGGCTGTGTTGTGAGACATGTATATGTTGGACACTGCATATGTGATTTAACCTCACGATGAAGGAGAGCCAGCCCCCTGCGGTGCGGAGCCACAGAGCCTGGACCCCCTGCGGAGGACAGGGGACAGAAGACTTCCTGACCACTGAGGCTCGAGAGGAGAGAAGGGGGAGTTATGTAAATAAAAAGCTAATGAATGTGAATAAAGAGATTTTGATATAGATGTGTGATTTCCCCCGCGAGGGAAATGGTTTGATGTGAGAATGTTTAAATGAGAGAACTTTGGTGTGTTCACTCTCTTTGTTCGCTGCTCAGGAATGAGAGCAGACAGTGGAATGGTTACTTGAAATAAACTGAAATTAAAGGCAATTCGGTTTCGTTATTCAAGTCTCCCCACACATATGTCCAAATATGTAAAAAAAAAAAAAATCCACACAGGCTTATACAGGGTATCCTAATTTTTTCACATGACTGTAAACTGTCACTGTTCGTGCTAACCAGAAGCCATGGATGACAGCAGAGGTCCACAGGCTCCTGAGGGCTCGGAACACAGCCTGCAGAGCCAGTGACTCTGCAGGGCTAACAACAGCTAGGGCCAACCTGTCCTGTAGTATCATTTTCATATCAGCTGCACCGGTCACCAGTAAGGACGCCGAGCTTTGCTGATTGCAACGCGGAGCAGTTTTCACCTTGAAGAAGGAGCTGAGGCTAGGAGCAGAGCTAACCTCTAACCGGTAACTAGCCTCAGAGCTAACACTACAGCTAGTCGTAGCTAACACCAACACAAAGGAGCGACTCTGTCCCTGGTTCGTCTCACCGACCCGGTAGATGACGGCTGAGCCTCCCGCACAGATTCTTAGAATCTTGTGACTGGGGCTCGGCGGAGGAGCTAACTGAGGCCCAAGCTGGAGAGGAGCCGGATTGGAGCTCAACTACAGCGGCGGTTTGGTGGTGGAGCTCAGCGGAGAAGCTAACTGAGGGCCCAGCCGGATCGAGCTCAAGTGCAGTGGCGGTAAGTGACGGCGCTTGTCGGAGGAGCTAACCGAGACCCCAGCTGGATAGGAGCTGGAGCGGAGCTCAGCTACAGCGGCGGTGGGCAGTGGGGCTCGGCGGAGGAGCTAACCGAGGCCCCAGCTGGACAGGAGCCAGATCGGAGCTCAAACTACAGCAGCGGTAGGTGCTGGAGAACAGCGGAGGAGTGGAGGAACTAACCAAGGCTCCAGCTGGATCGGAGCTCAACTACAGTGGTGGGTAAGCAGCGGGGCTAGCAACGGAGGGGCTAGCTGAGGCCCCGAGCTGGATCCTAAGTCAGCTGACCAGATACTGGCAACACCAGAAGAAATAATCCTGCTATCATCAGGTCAGTAAAAAATGCCACTAAGAAAGAGGAAATGAAGAGATTAAAAAATCTCTGAACTTCATGTCAGAAGAACTTACCAAAGTGGCCAATCAGCAGTCCAATATTCTAGGGCTAATGAGGAAGTCCGAGAGCTGAAATTAGCAATTAAGGAAAGAGAACAAAAAAATTGCAGACTTGGAGCAACGCATCGGGGATCTTGAACAATATACTCATTTGGATGAGTTAATCATTAGTGGACTAGACGATTAAAAATGCAATCATATGCTCATGCTACAGCAGGAATGAGAGGTTGAGGAGGCTTCCCCCAAGTGAATCAGTCTTCTTGGAAAACCAGGTGCTTCTGTTCCTTGAAAGCAGAAACGTAAAGGTTGCTGTAAATGCAATTTCAGCCTGCCATACTCTACCCAGACAGGATAATAAAACAAAGAAATCAATTGTGATGCGCTTTGTGAACAGAATGGTAAAAAATGACATACTGAGGCATGCCAGAAAGCTGCAGGGAACAGAAGTTTACCTAAATGAACATTTAACAAAAACTAATGCTGAAATAGCACGGCAAGCATGGATGTTGAAAAGACAAAACAAGATACAGGCAACATGGACAAGAAACTGTAGAGTCTGGATTAAACTAAATGGAACACCTGAGGAAGCAAAGGCCATAATAATAAGAGATCTCACTGACTTAAATAAATATAGATGAACACTGATTAAGAAAATTAAGAGACTACAATATTCCATATCCACACACACGGCAAGAACAGTCCTTTTGTGACATAACATGATAATGTACTTTAAAAAAAACTAAAACAAAAACTCATGACTGACTTTAGTAGACATCAATCATCCCCAATTAGAGGAAGTCATTTGACACAGAGAGGGGAAATTCAGACTCTGAAAATATCTCATTTGCTGAACACAAACAACAAGAGATAGACAATGATATTGATCCTGACAACCACTTCTTCAATAATATTCATAATCACTGTGAATATTACACTGGAAAGCAATTCAAAAGTCAAGTGCAAGTAGATGGTAAATTATCAGTAATGTTACGACCTGAGCGCTGGGTTCTGTCCGCGCTCGGGCTAAGCACAACTCACTGCCGGCCTTGACAGTTGTGGGTGGTATTCTGGCCTCACCGGGCTCTTATTGTGAATGCGCTTGGTGGGGCTTCCGCCTGTCAAGGTTGGTCAGCTGCTTGTCATTACTGCTCGTTAGTGTTCGCCTTTATAAGGCGGGCACTAGCGGCAGTTAAATCGCAGGAGTATTGTCAAAACCTTGTCAGACGTTGTCAACTATCCTCGTCAGACATCGTCAGGTGGTCTAAACCTTGTTAGGCCTTCATGTCAGGTTCGTGCTTTTCATGTCATGTCATAGTTTAGCTCGTAGTGGCTGGGGTTAGCCCTACGAGCCCTTGTATTGCTTTATGTGTGTTTTTGCCCCAAGTGGCTCACAGTGTTGTCTTGTCTTGTGTTTTTAATAAATCACCATCATTGCAAAACTCACTGGTGGACTCTTGGCATCTTATGGTGATCCGCGAGGGTCAACGCATGACAAATAATACACTTTAACAGCAGAAGTCTTAACAAAAACTTTCCACAGATTCAGGACTATTTAAAACAGCTAGATAGAAAATTTACAGCTATCGCAGTCTCTGAAACATGGCTTAATGAAGAGCAGGCTTCTTTGATGGCAATAGAGGGATATCAGATGTTTCATATTAACAGATCTCAAAAAAAGGGTGGTGGTGTTGCACTGTAAATTGATGAACTGTATAGGTGTAAACTTGTAAATGGAATGTCCTTTGCACTACCAGGGGTTCTGGAATGTGTTACTGTTGAGATTGACCAAGATAAAACAAAAAATCTAATTATAAGTTGTATATATAGAATGCCAGGAACTTGCATTGAGACATTCAGAGATAAGTTAGTCGAGCTGTACAATAATATAACTAATAAAAAAATGGTTGTAATCTGTGGAGACTTCAATATTGATTTACTAAATCCATTTCAACAAAATATAATTACAGAGTTCATGAATGCTATGTACAGTATGAGTCTATATCCTACAATAACACATCCCAGTAGAATCACAGTCCACACTGCTACACTTATTGACAACCTGTTTGTTAATATTATTGATAAGAAAATAGAAAGTGGATTATTGATAAATGACATAAGTGACCATCTGCCAGTCTTTGCACTTATCCATGGCCACACGGGGGTCAATACAGAAAAAAATGTAAAATCTTTCAGATATAAATCACAAAATGCAATCAGTTCTTTTAAAGAAGACCTGTTGAAGCAAGACTGGACAAAAGTCTATGTATCAGATGTAAATGAAGCCTACGATACATTCATGAACATTGTAACTGCACTTTATGAAAAAAAATTGTCCATTAGTAAAGAAAAAGCTTAAACAGAAATTTGTCAACAAGCCATGGTTAACCAAGGGATTACAAAAAGCATGTAAAAAGAAAAATTCACTATATAAAGTTTTTCTAAAGAAAAGGACAAAAGAAGCAGAGCAGCGGTATAAAACATACAGAAATAAATTAATATTGTGGTGACCCACCACAATCTACATGGACATTCAACCTTCACACTCAGCTAGGGCAGGAAGCAGAACAATTTGCATACGGACAGAGAGCCCCTAGGGGGACAACCAGAACAATGGCTATTGTTATACATCCCTGAATTAAGGAGAGGAAGTCTGGGTGCCAGTTAATCACGCGATTGATATGTATTGACTGATATGTATATCAATATGCAAATGTGCCATGCATTCTCTTCTTGTCTGTATAAAAGAGCTTGCTTTACATGCCTCAGATGACGCACACACACGACACAGCGCTACAGTGTGTCTCATGATGATGGAGGAATAAAACTCTAAAACCTTCCAGCTCGTTGCATCTTGCCTGAACTTATTTGTTCCTCCACACTGGTGACCCTTGATGAAGAATGGAACACGAGGTGAACACCCCGGAGATGACCTGGACGGGAAGCCTCAGCACGCGTCATGGTGCGTCCCTCGCCTGATCTTTTACCTCCACACTGGTGACCTGACGAGGGAGAAGAACGTTTGCTCCATCTCACCGCGCTGTGGATCCCAGAGGACCAGAGAATGTCTGCAACCTCTTCATCCTCACCGGAGCACAGCGCTGGGACCAAAATGCACCATGAACGACACGAGTGAACGAAGGAAGCAGCCTGAACAGGGACAATCATCGACACCAGCTGCGTTATTTCCACCAAGCTCCCCGACTCTGACTAAACTCCGGACAGTGGACCTCCCGTGCACAGAAGCCCTGCACGAACACCGCAGGATTACGAGGACAGCGCAACTGCCAGCTATGTGGTCACGGCGCCAAGAGCGCACCACGCACAGAGACGAACCGGCTCCACAGACTGATACATCGTCCTCCGCCGCTGCACATGCCCGAGAAAAACAGCCGATCACCACCCTTGGAAACTTCAGGGCTGCTCGCGCACCTGGAGCAGACATGCAGCCCTCACACAGGACTTTGTCTGGGTTTTTCCCGCTACGCCGCACAAGGGGAATTTAGCAGATTGCTTTCCCCGATGACTTTAGGGCTGCTTCCTGCAACTAAAAGCGAACCACCTCACACCCTCACACAGCTGCAGTTGTTTCACAGCCGCTACGCATCCTTGGGGAATTTGGCCACTCGCTTTCCCCACATCCTCGCTGGATCGAGCCGCGGGAGGAGTCAGATAAAATGTTTTTTTCACAGCCGCTGTGGATCTCCGCCATGTTTAACAGGAAAGTCCCTCACCATCGCGGATCCACCCGCAATTTTTGCACGGCCCAGACACCTTTGAAGTCCCGGGCCGGCACTCGCTTAGTCCCCCCCCCCCCGCCCGCACAGTGCTTTTCCCGCACCTCGCTCCCTAAAGTCGTCCGATCGCCGTCTTGTTCCATTACGCATGAAACACACCGGCCCGTGCGCCCACGATCCACGGCCGTTCAACGTGCTGGAACTCGGAGCGGAGCACACTGTTTTTTCCACCCCTCCCCCGTACCCCCACGGACTGACATGCCCTCCGACAGTTCTACCGGAGCTGGAGCCCAAACGACGGGGGGGGGGGGGGGTGCAACCCCTGCTGAGTGTTCTGGGAAGGAGCCCTGTGATGACCCACCACAATCTACATGGACATTCAACCTTCACACTCGGCTAGGGCAGGAAGCAGAACAAATTGCATACGGACAGAGAGCCTCTAGGGGGACAACCAGAACAATGGCTATTGTTATACATCCCTGAATTAAGGAGAGGAAGTCTGGGTGCCAGTTAATCACGCGATTGATATGTATTGACTGATATGTATATCAGTATGCAAATGTGCCATGCATTCTCTCTTGTCTGTATAAAAGAGCTTACTTTACATGCCTCAGATGACGCACACACATGACACAGCGCACAGCGCTACAGTGTGTCTCATGATGATGGAGGAAAAAAACTCTACAACCTCCAGCTCGTCGCATCTTGCCTGAACTAATTTGTTTCTCCACAATATACTGTATATAATGAGATGTAGTAAAAGAGATTATTACAGTAAAGAACTGGAGAAAAACAGAGATAACACTAAAAATACATGGACAATACTTAACAACATTCTTGGAAATAAAAACAGAAATACAAGCTACCCAACCAATCTTTCAAAAAAAAACAAAAAAAACAAAAAAACAAACAAACAAAAAACCGACTTAGAGTGTGAAAGCAGTCTCACCTGCAGATGAATTTAATAAATTTTTTTGTTAACACTGGTCCTAATTTGGCATGAGAAATACCCATTACGGCACCTATAGGTGATACAATAAGCAAAAACATTGCTATAAAAGACTCCATCTTCATAAAGAACACAGATGAGAAAGAGGTCATTGAAACTGTTAAATCGTTTAAAAGTAAAACATCTACAAATTGTGATGGTATTGACATGCTTTTAGTCAAAACTATCATTGAATGCTTAGTGAAGCCACTGACGTATATTTGTAACCTGTCTCTCCAAACAGGTATATTTCCCAATGCAATGAAAATAGCCAAAGTAATTCCAATATACAAGACGGGTGACAGAGGGGAATTTTCAAACTATAGGCCATTTCACTATTGCCACAATTTTCTAAGATACTCGAAAAAATATTCTGTGAGAGAACTGACAACTTTATAATGAAGAATAATTTATTGTGTGAGCAACAATATGGGTTCAGACACAAGAGGACAACTGCATTTGCTCCAATGGAATTTATAGAAAAAATATCAACTGCTGTAGAAAATAGAGTATTCAGTTGGGGTATTCCTGGATCTTAAAAAATGCATTTGATACAGTGGATCATAAATTATTGTTAAAGAAACTACAAAATTATGGTATTGGGGTAGCACTGTCCTGGTTATGTAGTTACTTAAAGAACAGATATCAATATGTATGTGTTGGTAGCAAAAACTCACAGTTACTGAAGGTTACTTGCGGAGTCCCACAGGGTTCAGTTTTAGGGCCATTGTTATTCAATATGTATGTAAATGATATATGTAAAGTTTCGGAAAAAATGGATTTAATACTGTTTGCAGATGACACTAATTTATTATGCAGTGGAAGCAATTTGGAACAACTTTTGGATACACTCAGAAAGGAATTAGGAAAGCTCAAACTGTGGTTTGATTCAAACAAATTAACGCTCAATTTAAGTAAGACAAAATTTATCATTTTTAACAACCATCACAACAACTCAGTATCTAAACTCAGTATAAATGGTGTAGAGATTGAAAGGGTATCCAAAATTAAATTCCTTGGAGTAATAATTGATAATAAACTGCGTTGGAAGTCACATATTAATTATATTAAAGATCCATCCATCCATCTATCTTCTTCCGCTTAATCCTTTTCGGGTCGCGGGGGGGGGGGGTGGCTGGAGCCTATCCCAGCATCCTAGGGCGAGAGGCAGGGCACACCCCGGACAGATCGCCAGTCCATCGCAGGGCCAACACAGAGAGACAGACAACCATTCACTCTCACAGTCATACCTAAGACCAATTTGACTCCCCAGTTTTGATGTCAGTTAACCTAACTTGCATGTTTTTGGCATGTGGGAGGAAACCGGAGAAATCCCGGAGTAAACCCACGCAGACACGGGGAGAACATGCAAACTCCACACAGATCACTGTTGGTCGGAGGCTGGGATCGAACCCAGGATCCCCCGGCCAAGGGTGAGTTGCTGTACTGCCACAGTGCTAACCACTTCGCCACCGCGCTGCCCTATCTAAATCAATTGCAATACTACACAGAGTGAAATATTTGCTGAATCAACCCACACTATATATTTTGTATCATTCCTTAATACTCCCATACATGACATATTGTAACTAACTAACTAACTAACCTGCACTTATATAGCGCTTTTCTAGTCACAAAGACCACTCAAAGCGCTTTCATTAATACTAACCCTCTATTCTAAGGGCCTATAGGAAACAGATATCTAGGGACAATTTAGAACAGCCAATTAACCTAACATGCATGTTTTTTTGGCATGTGGGAGGAAACCGGAGAAATCCCGGAGTAAACCCACGCAACACGGGGAGAACATGCAAACTCCACACAGATCACTGTTGGTCGGGGGCTGGGATCGAACCCACGATCCCACGATCCCCACAATCCCCCGGCCAAGGGTAAACTGTGCTGCCGCAGTGCTAACCACTGCGCCACCGTGCAGCCCAAGTATGGGGAAATACATATAAAACAAACATATATCCAGTCTTTAAGAATTTTACTTAAAAAGCCTCGATGGTGCAGTGCTTCCGAGTTATTTGTCTCATCACGTGTAAATACTCTGCATGCAGTAATAAGGAATTTTATGTATAAATTCATCTGTCGGCTTGATGTATCTAGAAATGAAATCATTCAAGTCATGTCTAGCATTAAGCTCAGTTCTATTCGCTGTCAGTCACAGTTTAGAAGGCACTGGTACAGTAGTCTTTTTAAGTCTTTTTAAAGTCTGTACTGTCTTTGTACTTCTTTAAGCAGTTATGTCTTAGTGTTTCTTGTAACTTTTTGATTGTTTCAACTGTCTTGTTTTTTTTTGTTGTTTTTTTTTTACTTAACTTGTTTATTTTTCTCTTGATGGACCCTGAGTCTGGAATAAAGTCTTTGATTGATTGATTGATTTATGACTGGATATATGTTGATTCCCTGCTTACAGGGAATCAACAAACCCACTTTTTCTTAAATTAAAAGCTCTCAAGTTGAAAGATCTGGTTGATTTTAAAACTGCAGTAATAATGTTTAAAGCAAAGAATCTATCACTGCCTGCAAATATCCAAAAGTTGTTCCAAATAAGGGAGAAACAATATCATTTCAGAGGAACATGTATATTTCAAAAACCCTCAGTGAGAACTACCACCAAGCACCACTGTGTTTCAGTTCAAGGTGTCAGACTGTGGAACGCTTTTGGACCTGAATTAAAATCATGTACAACGCTTGGACAATTTAAACAAAAACTAAAGGAAGAAAGACTTCAAGCATATATACAAAACAATATGTAAAATCACATAAGGATTATCATATCCAGTCTGTGTTGTGCTGTTGCTTAGTTTTTTTTTTTTGTCACATTTTGTCTTGGCTTTGTTCTGATTTGAAATCACTTTTAGTTTATTTTCCTCTTGAATTCTTAGATGGAACATGGGTGGGCAATATAAGCTGCGGCTTCAGCCATCACCCATTTCGGATAACATGTTGAACTGTATAATCCAAGGAGTTATTGTTTAATTTGACCTTGTTGGATTTTTTTCCCCCTTTATTATATTATTCTGTTCCTTTCTTTTAATCTTTTAATCTAATCTATCCGAAATAAAGATTCATTCATTCATTCATTCAAGGAGGCAAAATGACAGTCACAGTAAGAAATTTATCCGGCCACTTCAGCAACGCCAGAGATGCACGTTCTCTCTGGCGTGGCATACAGACTCTCACCATGTACAAACCTCCACCTCAGACCTGTGCACGTGACATCACACTGCTTAAGAACTTAAATGACTTCTTTGGCTGCTCTGCAACACAAAACAGCACATCAGCACAGAAGACCACTCCTCCCCCAGACGAGCAGGCTCTAAGTCTGAATCCGACTAGTGTGAAAAGGACCCTCTCCACGATCAGCCCATCCAAGGCAGCTGGACCAGACAACATACAACATTTTTTTTTTTTCTTGCCTTCTGATTGTTGCTCTGAGTGTTGCTATCCCTGTGCTGTTGCAATCCTGGAATTTCCCCGTTGTGGGACTAATAAAGGCTTATCTTATCTTATCTTATCTTATCTTATCTTATACCAGGTCATGTTCTGAAGGACTGTGCAGAGGAGCTCAAGAATGTCCTGGCCAACATCTTCAACATCTTCCTGAGTCAAGCTGTTGTCCCCACATGTGTCAAAACTGCTACCATAATACCAGTCCCAAAGAAGTCTGTTCCATCCAGCTACAATGATTACCGGCCAATAGCACTGACCTCCATCATAATGAAGTTCTTCGAGCAGGTGGTCATAGAGAACATCAAGTCTCACCCTCCCTCCCTCCCACGACCCATCTCAGTTTGCATACAGGTCAAATAGATCCACAGAAGATGCCATCGCTGCTGCTCTCCATCCAGCCCTCACCCACCTGGACTCAAAGAACTCCTATGTGCGAATGCTGTTCTTGGACTTCAGTTCAGCATTCAACACAATCATCCCCCAGCACCTAACACAAAAACTCAAGACAATTGGGACTCAAAACCTCTCTCTGTATCTGGGTGCTGGACTTTCTCACAGGGAGGCCACAGAATGTGCAGGCTGGCAGCAACATCTCCAAGACCATCACACTGAGCACAGGGGCCCCATAAGGGTGCGTGCTCAGACCGCTGCTCTTCACCCTGCTGACCCATGACTGTGTACCAGCCTACAGCACCAACCACATCATCAAGTTTGTGGACGACAGCTCGGTGGCGCAGTGGTTAGAATTGTGGCAGCACAGTCAGAAAGTCACAGGATTGATTCCACCCCTGACCATCGTGGGTTCGATCCCACCCCCCAGACCATCAGATGACCCTTCTGTGTGGCGTTTGCATGTTCTCCCTGTCTGTGTGGGTTTACCCCAGGTACTCCTTCCACAGACCAAAAACAGGTCAGGTTAATTGGAGACTCTAAAATGGCCCGAGGTGTGAATGTATGTGTGAATGGTGAAGGGATTGGCGCCGTTCCTTTGCTGCCTCATCCATGGTGGATGCCCTGTAATTTCCCTCTGGGGATTAATAAAGTATAATAAAAAAAAAAAACCAAGGAGATTGTGGTCAACTTCAGGAGAGGACACACACAGTATCCCCTTCTGATCATCAATGGAGCAGGTGTGGAGAAGTTGAGCAGCACCAAGTTCCTGGGGGTGCTCACCTCTGAAGATCTCTCTTGGTCCAACAACACCACATCACTGGCCCAGAAGGCAAGGCAAGTTTATTTGCATAGCACATTTCGCATACAAGACAATTCAAAGTTGTCATGATCTTGTCATCACAAGATCACAAAGGTGTGGACATCTTGTCCACACCTTTTGTTATTTTTGAAGTGTTTGCATGATTCTGTTATCATTAGTTTGTTGGGTTTTCCTCAGTTTCTTAGTTCAGTTATGTTTTCTAGTCTCCCTTATTATTTTCCATATCTATGGCCACTCATGCCTGTTTTTCTTTGGGCCCCTCATATCTTCCACACCTACAGCCTGTCTTGTGTAATCAGTTAGTTCCTGATGTCACGATCTGACCACAGGGGGATTCCGCTGTGCTCGGTCTCTTTACCTTTTTTCGTATTTGTATGGTGTTGTATTTTTGAGTTCTTATTCCTGTTATTTTATCTTTGGTTAATTTTCTCTAATCCTGTATTGTTTGTTAGTATGAATTATTTTTCCTGTTGTGTTCATTGTAGTGTTGTTGTTGTTTATTTGTTTGGGTTTATTTGTCTTTGTTTTCTTATTGTATTTATTTTCTGTTGTATCTTCTCTCTTCCTGGGGCTGCGGCTGTCAGTAGCACTTCTGTGTTTTGTGCTCCGTTGTGGGTGGTGCCCCTGTCAGCTGTCAGTCCCGGCTCTCCCTCTCATTGCTCCTAGCTGATCTCAGTTGCAATCATTGTTACTTTCTGCCCACTCATGTGACCCACACCTGTTATCACTTGTATCATTTGTTTCTGCCCCTATTTAAGGGCTGTTATTTTCATTTCTGTTTTTCCAGAGTGAGAGGGATGGGGATACTTTAAGTCATACTTCTTTTTGACAGGTGCCACGCCCCCGACACACCCCTGACATGCCCCCTGACCTGACCCTGACCTGGCCTATGTAATTAAATGGGTATTATCTCAAATTCTCTGGGGATTATCTTTAATTAAATGGGGATTAGTGTGGGTATAGAATGTCAATTATAATTGCTTTTAAAAATGATCTTTAGCCATGTGGGGTTAGCATGAGAATATGTTAATTATGGGGGAAACCTCTTTCAAGGATAACATCTTTTTAGTGCATTCCTTTTACAAAACACACATCAGTCAGCGTGACCAAATTAAGCACCAGAATTCTCTCTCACACACGCACACTGCAGAAGTCCAGGCAGATGGCTGCACCATTCCCCAAGGAGCTGCACCTCTCGTTGTGATTGTGATGACAGATTTTTTTGGGGGAGGGGGGCAGCTTTCAAGGATAATCGATGACATGTTTTGTAGTTTGTAAGGGTTTAGAGGCAGACTGACCCGAGCAACTTTTTGGAGTGTTTTCAATCAACTAAATACTTAAATAAGAAAAGATCATTCTCTTAGATAAACAGAGAGGAATATTTCCCTGTGTCAGGCTCTGAAACCAAACACCAATGAAATCAGTCTTCCTAAAACCTCTGAGAGGACTTAACCAACACACACACACACACACACACACACACACAGAGAGAGAGAGAGAGAGAGAGAGAGAGAGAGAGAGAGAGAGAGATCCACAGGGTGCAAAGACTGTTTCTTCAAATTAGATTTTCAACTTTTTGGACTTTCCCAAGCACTTTTGGATAAGGGTTTATAGGCAGACTGACCTGAGCAACTTTTCTGGAGGTTTTAAGAACTCGCATATGCACTATTGTAAAGGATACTGTCAGGTTTGTAACAATCCTATCTGCCCTACGGAAGAGCTCAAACCCATAGAATGTTTAGACTGTCATAGAAAGTGTCGGTCACTGACCTATTACGCTAGACACAAAGAGGCCAAACAAGGTGGTGTAACCACACCCTACAAGAGAATCTGTGATGTGCTAAAAAAAATGTCTTCACTGCAACTTTTGCTATTCTGCTAGTAAAACCACAGGTACATCTTCGTATCGTTGTAGCCAGTTAAAATGTAAAATTTGTTCAGTGCAATTATAACCGGGTTCTGAAACTGATGATCATCGATGCTACATTCAGCCCCCCCTAGAGGTGGAACACCCCAAGTTGTTTTTTTATGATACCAAAACATTCGTCGATGACAAAGGGGAACACGTACGTTTCTTCTGTACACTAAAACATCGAAAGGTGAAGAAAAGTGGTTTTACAGTACAGACTACGTAAAACAGTTTCTTCTGCATTTCAGGCGTGAAAAGTACAGGCATAATGCATTCATAGCGCATAATGCCAGATGATTTGACGGTTACCTGATCTTGAACAGTATGATAAAAGAGAATATAATGTCGCAACAAATTCTCATGACCAGGGGTAAGATTCTAAGTTTTGAGGAACCCCATTATAACCTTAAATTCATCAATTCGCTATCCTTCCTACCTATGCGTCTTAGCGCAATGCCTAAAGCTTTAGGTTTTAGCGAGACGAGAAAGGGACTGTTCCCCCATGGATATTCTGCGGTGGAGCATCTAAATTATGTAGGTCCCTACCCACCACCGTCCGACTATGGCATAGAATGTATGACGGTCACCAAGCGGGCAGAGGTCGACGAGTGGTACAACGGGGTCAAAGATGGCTAGTTTGACTTTAAACGGGGGGCTCTGCATTATTGTAAAAACAATGTGGACATTCTAGCCACGGGGTGCGTTAAATTTAGAGAGCAGTTCCTCACCGACACAGGTGTGAACCCTTTCTCCAGCATCACAATAGCCTCGGCCTGCATGAAAGTGTTTCTCACCAATTATCTGACCCCTAAAACCCTCGCCCTCCCATGCCCCAACAACTACAGATGTCAGTGTAAAAGATTTTCTAATGCTTTGATCCAGTGGTTAGAATGGGTTATGCACAGTCAGAAAATATTCATCCAGCACACTTTAAACAGGAGAGTAAAACAGATCGGGCCCTTTTTTGTAGACAGCTACACGGAGATCGATGGCTTGAAGCACATCTATGAGTTCAACGGATGCTATTTCCACGGTTGTCTTTGCAGTTTTAAAGGCACGGACATTTGCCCTCTGAGGGGTGTTACATTTGGAGAGCTGCATTTGAAAAGTGAGGAGAGGTTGCAGGTGTTACGCTCTATGTACGGTGTCCGCATTACGGTGATGAGAGAGCACAGTGGAATAAGATGAAAAAAATCATGCGAGGAGGTAAAACAGTTTCTGAAAATTTTTAACCCACCCAAGCCTCTCTTATCCCGCCAGGCCCTTTACGGGGGAAGGACGAGCGCTCTAAAACTGAGACACACTGCGGGGTCTGATGAAACAGTGCACTATGTAGATGTCACTTCTCTGTACCCCTATGTGAACAGCACATGCTTTTACCCTCTAGGCCATCCTACCATCATTTACAAAGATTTTGGGGATCCTCAAAGTTAATTCGGGTTAATCAGCGCTACCGTTTACCCACCCTGCGGCCTCTTTTTCCCTGTTCTACCCTACAAAAGTTCAGGCGGTAAAGTAACCTTTCCACTGTGTCAAACATTTGCGGAAACCAACCATCAACACGGTGTTTGCGTGCACAGTGACGAGGCGAGAGCATTGACGGGGTCTGGGTCACTGTGGAGTTGAACAAAGCCCTGGAGCTGGGGTACAGGGTGGGTAAAATCACAGAAGTGTGGCATTTTGATCAAAGTAGCAACACGGTGTTTGTAGATTACATACACAAATTTCTAAAAGAAAAACAGGAAGCATCGGGTTACCCCACAGATGTCACTGATCAGGAGAGCAAGGACAGATACATTAGGGACTATCACCGTCAATAGGGTATTCTGTTAGACGCCGATAAAATACAAGAGAATCCACTCCGTCGCCACGTCTCAAAACTAATTTTGAACTCACTTTGGGGAAATTTGCGCAGAGATAATCTGGTTCAGACCGTTGTGATCTCAGAACCTGAAGAGTTTTTCACCTACTTGTTTTCGGGTAAATAGAAGGTGGAATACTTTAATGTTCTGGATGACAACAAAGCTCTGCTTTGGTGGAAATATAACAATCATTGCATTCTACCCCCCGGTAAAACTAATAACATCTTTATAGCCGCCTTTACCACAGCTCACACACGTCTGAAGCTGTATGGTTATCTGGAGAAACTGTGAGAGAGGGTTCTTTACATCGACACGGATAGTTTAATTTGCATGGTAAAGAACGGTGAGACACCTCTGGAGTTGGGTAATTATCTGGGGGATTTGATGGATGAGCTGGACAGCGATACCATTCAGGAATTTGTATCCGCAGGCCCCAAGAGTTACGCCTACCAAACAAGGAACAAAAAGAAGGCTGTCATGAAGGTCAAAGGTATCACACAAACCCGATCATGTTGCGAGCGTGTCAATTCTGACAGCATCAGAGATTTGGGGGATTACATGACAAATTCAGGAGAGAGAGTGATTGAGACGTCGTAATACGGCATAGGACATGATAAAAGGGGGTTTGTATTGAGAAACTTGTCATTTCAGAAAAAGTTCAGTTTCTCTTTAGGGATGGGAATGCTCTGCCTTTTGGTTATTAGATTTTTTTTGAGGAAAAAAAAGTCACATCTTACCAAGGTGGAGGAGACTGATTTTGACCCTAGGTTCACCTTTCCCTTTTCATGTTTGGTGGTGGGACCGAGCGGTTGTGGCAAGACTTACTTTGTTTCAAAGGTACTGGAAGACTGTGACCATATTGGAAACACAGTACCTGAAAACATTGCATGGATCTATACATGTCATCAACCTATGTACAGCGAACTGCAGAAGATGAATAAAAGAATAAAATTTGTTGAAGGACTCCCTGATTCTTTTGATGATGAAAACCTGTTCCCTCCCGATCAGAAACACTTGATTATTCTGGATGATGTTATTTTTTAAGCCTCCAACCATCCTGAAGTAGTAAGAATTTTTACCCAGTACCAGCATCATAGAAACATAAGCATCATGATGTTGACTCAAAATGTGTTTCACCAGAGTAAATGCAGTCGCACCATTAGTCTGAACAGCAATTATCTGGTGATGTTTAAAAACCCATGGGATAAACTACAAATAGCTATATTAGCACGTCAAATCTTCCCATCACAAAATGCCTTCTTTCTAGAGAGTTTTGAAGACACCACCAGAGACCCCCACGGCTATTTAATAGTAGACCTCACACCCTCCTGCCCAGAATAATACAGGCTGAGGACGGGTATACTTCCTCACGAGAGGCTGACTGTCTATGTGCCCAAAACATCAGCCTAGTTTATCATGTCTGCGCGTTTGAAGAGGAACGCTATTTTACTCATGGCGCTGTACCACGCCTCGCCCAAAAAGTGCAGGGATATTCTCATCCACAGCTCTCCGGACTTTATTCATTGTGTTGTAGCACCTTGTGTGAGCCAGATTATCTAGCATCTCAGACAGGAGACAGTGATAAGCTTGGGAGAACAAAGAGCAGGAGATTCCTTGGTGAGATAGCAGGAAGGAGTCAGGGATGAAGGTTGTTGAATGCAGTGTGATGCAAATGTCATGTTGTGTGTGATGGAAATGCCATGAAACTTAAGGGGAGAGTTTCTGCTTGACAGTCATTCTGTTCTGTGCTTGAAAGATGTGAGTGTGTAATAAATCGTCTGAAATGAATCTGCCTGTGACTCCACACTGGTGACCCAAGAGGTATTATGGAACATGAGGCAAGATCCCCGGAGCCGGCCCGGACTGGAACCTACAGCCACGCGTGTGCGGTTTCAGTCAAGCTACCGGATTTCTGGCAGCACAACCCGCGCTCTTGGTTCCACCTCACCAAGGCCCAGTTCGCCCTCCGGGGAGTAACGGCAGATGACGGCAGTAACGGCAGACGCAGCGCTCGACGCCCGCACAGCTCAGCAGGTAGCGAGCCTGCTCGATCAGCCACCAGCCAGCAGCAAATATGAGACGCTCAAGGCTGCGCTCATCCAGCGCTACACGCTCTCGGACTGTGAGAGAGTGGAGAGGCTCCTGACGCGGACCGAGTTAGGAGATGGTTCGGCTGTAGACCTGATGGAGAAGATGCTGGCGTTGATGGGCACGGACGACGGGCACTTTCTGTTTGCCCACCTCTTCCTCCGGAACCTTCCGACAGTAGCGAGAGCGGTTCTGGCCAATTCGTCGTGGCTGGCCGCGCGCGACTACTGTGCACTAGCCCAGGAGGCAGACCGGATTATCATCACCACCAGGGCGATCACAGTCAACGCGGCAGTGGCGGAGCCCAGCAAGACGACCAGAGGAGGCGAGGAGCCACCGACAGTAGCGGCAGTGGGGGCCAAGGAGCCCCAGAGTGACACGCTCTGTTTCTACCACCGCCGCTTCAGAGAGAACGCACGCAGATGTGCGCCACCATGCCAATTCAAGCGCTCGGGAAAACACCAAGGCCGGGGGTCGGTAGCAGCCGTGACCCTCGGTGAAGAGAGCAAGCTGCTCTACTTGACGGACGCACGCTCGGGAAGGCGTTTCCACGTGGACACCGGAGCCCAGAAGAGCTTCATCCGGCCGACCTACATTGACCGGCTGGCAGGATCTAGCGTCCCCGGGATGTTGGCAGCAAACGGCTCGGATATTAAGACCTTTGGTGAGAGGACTCTGCTCTTATCTCTACACGGCCGTACATATGAGTGGACTTTTGTCGTAGCAGCACTGAATTACCATATACTGGGGGGTGATTTTCTGTGTGCACATGGTTTACTGGTTGATGTTGCTAACAGGCGCCTGGTTAATGCACTGTCCTTTGACTCTCTCCCCTGTATAGCTCGAGTGACCCAGCCAACAGCACAAGCCAACGTCACAGCTACAGGCGGTAAGTTCCACACACTGCTCACTCAGTTCCCAGCACTCACGGTCCCAACGTTTTCGGCGGCCATCGCTAAACACGGGGTGGAGCACTTTATCACCACCACCGGGCCGCCTGTTTTTGCAAGACCTCGGCGCTTGGACGCAGCTAAACTGGCCATAGCGCACGAGGAGTTCCCCAACATGGAAAGGTTGGGCATCATCAGGCGTTCCAAAAGCCCATGGGCTTCCCCGCTACACATGGTCCCTAAGGCTGAAGGATTGTGGCGACCGTGCGGGGATTTCCGCAGGTTGAACAACGCCACAGCGCACGACCACTACCCAATTCCCCACATACAGGATTTTTCCGTTCACCTCGCCGGACCGCGCATTTTTTCCAAAATAGACCTGGTCCGCGGTTACCACCAAGTCCCAGTGCGCGCTGAGGACGTATCCAAAACAGCGGTAATAACTCCGTTCGGTTTATTCGAGTTCCTGCGCATGCCATTCGTGTTAAAAGGAGCGGCACAGACGTTCCAGCGCATGATGGATGCAGTGCTGCGCGATCTCCCGTTTGCGTTCGTCTACCTGGACGATATCCTGGTAGCCAGTGCGTCCAAAGACGAACCCGAAACTCACCTCACGACGGTTTTCCGGAGGTTGGAGGAGCACGGGTTAATAATCAACCCGGCGAAATGCCAGTTCGGTGTGACTGGGATTGATTTTTTGGGGCACCGCTTCTCTCCCGAAGGAGTGATCCCGTTGCCCGACAAAGTGCGCGCTGTGGCGGATTTTCCCCGGCCTCAGACGGTCAGGGCGCTGCAGGAATTTTTGGGGATGGTGAACTTTTATAACCGTTTCCTTCCCCGCGCGGCGCAGCTCATGCAACCATTGTACGCTGTGCTCAAGAAACAGAAACCCGCGGATAGGGTCAAATGGACCCCGGAGCGAGAGCGGGCGTTCCCGGAAGTTAAAGCAGCCCTGGCAAACACCGCACTGCTGGCACATCCAGTCCCGACGGCCCGCATAGCGCTCACCACCGACGCTTCAGACGTGGCCATAGGGGCTGTCGTGGAGCAGCACATCGCCGGGGCTTGGCAGCCGCTCGCCTTTTTCAGCAGAACTTTGCGTGACAGCGAACGTAAATACAGCGCGTTCGACAGAGAGTTGCTGGCCCTCCACCTGGCCATACGCCACTTCCAGTTCTGGCTGGAAGGGCGCAGCTTCACCGCGTTCGTGGACCACAAGCCACTAACATTCGCGATGGCCAAGGTTTCAGAACCGTGGTCGGGCCAGCAGCATAGACAGCTGGCCGCGATCTCAGAGTTTACTACCGATATTCAGCATGTGTCTGGTAAACTGAATGTAGTGGTGGACTGCCTCTCGCGAGCCGTGGTGGCCCCGGTCTGCGTGGGGATAGATTACGCAGCCATGGCCGCGGAGCAGATTAGCGATGCAGACGTGCACGCGCTCCAGTCTGGACCAACAGGGTTAAGGCTGGAGAGCAGGGTGCTGCAAGATGGCGGCCCCCCTCTAATCTGCGATGTCTCCACGGGTCGCCCGCGTCCGGTGGTCCCGGCAGCGTGGCGCCGCCGCGTGTTTGAGTCGGTTCACACTCTGGCGCACCACCAGGAGTGCGCGGTCGGTCAAAATGGTGGAGAGAAGTTTGTTAGCCGAGCCTGCGCAAACAAGTGAAGGAGAGGGCTGCAGCCTGCGTGGCGTGCCAACAAGCCAAAGTACACAGCACACAAGCTCCCTTGAGCCGTTTCGTAATTCCGGCTAATAGGTTTCGACCATGTTCACGTGGACCTTGTGGGCCCCCTCCCACCATCACTGGGGTGCACGCACCTCTTGACAATGGTGGACCGCACCACGCGCTGGCCAGAAAGTGGTCCCGCTGGTGGCAACCCACGTCCGCGGACGTAGCGCGAGCTTTTTTAACAGCAATGGGTGGCAGCCTTTTGGAGTCCCGTGGACATTACATCCGACAGGGGCCCCGCAATTTGTTTCCGACTCTGGTCCGCGATGGCCCGCCAGCCTGGGTGTTACAATCCACCGCACAACCTCGTACAACCCACAGGCCAATGGTTTATGTGAGTGTTTTCATAGATCACTGAAAGCGGCACTCAGGGCTTCACTGACGGATGCAAATTGGGTAGACAGGCTGCCATGGGTTTTATTGGGGTTGCGCTCCGCACCGAAAGAGGATCTGGAAGCTTCCCCGGCAGAGCTCGTTTTTGCGCAGCCACTACAGCTGCCCGGGGAATTTCTGCCAGATAATCCCGCGCCGGGCAGCTCCCCGTCTCAGCTTTTGCAGCATAGCGCAAACACAGGCATGCTGCCGGGGCCCTGCCCCACCACAGTTTCCGCGTGTTTTCGTGCCTAAAACTTTGAAGAATGCGGAGTTTGTTTTCGTCACACACGACGCCCACCGCCCTCCATTGCGCCCACCCTATGATGGACCGTTCAGAGTGTTGGAAACAGGGGATAAGCATTTTTTGCTAGACGGGGGGTAGGAGGGAAAAAATTGGCATAGACAGACTCAAACCCGCTTTCGTTGTGGCGGACGAGCAAGTGCTGTTGGCTAGGGCCCCTCGGCGTGGAAGACCCCCACGGAGAGCTCCCCAGGGAGACGATTCTCCAGAGCAGCCCCACAGACAGACCGAAGTGCCCCCCCCCCAGCAACAGCCCACCAGCAGTCAGACACACTTCCAGCAGCCCCCCACCAGCACAGCAGCGCCGCGGAGGTGGTAAACCCCAGTTACAGCAGATACGGGAGGAGACGGAAGCTTTACTGCAGAGATACCTCACGCTCGTGAAACAGGATCATAACGAGCGACAACGGGTAAGGCTGACTCTGCAGTGCGAGCCTGACCACCGATCCCTATCAGCTGTTGGTGGGGCTGGTGAGAGCGAACGTGCTCGTGCTTCATCCCCCGAAGGTACCCGCGTATTATTCTCCGTGGGTGCTCCCGCCTAGGGCAGCGCAGTGGCGGAGTGGTTAGCACTGCGGCAGCACAGCAACTCACCCTTGGCCAGGGGATCCTGGGTTCGATCCCAGCCCCCGACCAACAGTGATCTGTGTGGAGTTTGCATGTTCTCCTCTTGTCTGCGTGGGTTTACTCCAGGATTTCTCCGGTTTCCTCCCACATGCCAAAAACATGCAAGTTAGGTTAACTGGCATCAAACTGGGGATTCTAAAATGTCCTTAGGTATGACTGTGAGAGTGAATGGTTGTCTGTCTCTCTGTGTTGACCCTGCGATGGACTGGCGATCTGTCCAGGGTGTACCCTGCCTCTCACCCAAAAGATGCTGAGATAGGCTCCAGCTCCCCCGCGACCCAAAAAAGGATTAAGCGGAAGAAGATGGATGGATGGATGGATGGATGGATGGGTGCTCCCGCATCATCCCGCAGCATGTCTGACGGTTTAGATTTGATGTTACGGTTGAGGAGGTTCTGCAAAACCTTCCCAAGCGTGATCATAAGAATGCCGAATACATCCTGAGGAAATTGCCCCAGAGTTATGGGGGGTGGAATTCAAAGGGAGAGTTTGTTTCCAAGGGCAAGGCGTTGAAAGGGTCTCATATGATTGATTTATTCAAACACCTCTCATTCCCTTATAAAACACATCAACCCCCGGTGCCTACGGGGTGGTCGAAATTTTTAAATACTCTGTCAGAACTCAATATCCCTTTATCGGCTGTGAGCAACCCACAAGCGCGTGATAGATATTGTATTGATATAACTGCATTATAATGACCCAGCAGTGTTATAGGTAGAATTAGAACAGGAATGATTATGTGTCTGCGTAACCCTTATTGAAACGGAGGTCTGTGAGAATGACCTCCCCTCCTGTCTGTGTTCAGTGTTGTGTTCAGTGTTGTGTTTCGTCACAGCCATCTGCTCTTCTTCTTGTGTGAACCTCTACTACGTCACACTGGTGTCAGGAGTGGGAGATGGAGTAGATGGAAGCCAGGATCCGAGCGGAGATCCAGCAGCTGGAGCGGTTCATTGCTCCGCTGGGAATGGACGACAGAGCTGAGACACCAACCCCTGGAGTTGCTCGCCGGGATGAACGGAGCAGCTGACCCGATGGGACCAGCGTACCCTGCCTTCTGCCTTTTTCAAGGCAGGGCGGGCTGAGCAGAGCAAACCAGCCCCGCTCCCCGCCCTTTTCAGGGCAGGATGGGCCAGCGATTCCACTGCGACCAGGAGTGGCGATCGACCGAGAGGCGACCGTCCCACCCATCCAGCAGCTTCAACGGTGAAACCCTGCTGGACGACTACCTGATCCAGGTCAAGCTGGCTGCTGCGCTGAACGGCTGGCCACCCAAAGAGACCACCGTGCAGGTCGCGCTGGCCCTGGAGGGAAGGGCTCTCCGCACGCTGTCCAATCTCTGGCCCAAGGAACACTGCAGCTGGTCAGCGCGACAAGGAGCGCTCTGGAGGCAGTTTGGGAGAGCGGCCAATGCTGAGCACGCAGAGAAACAGCTGGCCAACTGCCAGCGAGCCAGCCGGGAGAGCCTGGGAGCCTACGCAGCGGACATACAGCTGCTGACATGGCGCAGCTACCCGGATTTCGAACCGGAGGTAGTGGAGAAGCTTGCCCTCCGGAACTTTATCCGGGGTCTCCACCCGGCCCAGCTCCAGAGCCACATCTGGATTAACGCCGTGAGCAACTGGGAGATTGCGGTGGCAGAAGCGGAGTGGGTGGAGCTGCTGATAAATTGTATGGCCGAGACATTGGCACCAAGACAAAGAACCTTTCAGGCCACAGCTGAGAGCGAGGAGGAGGAGGAGGAGCTACGGAAGACCACGGCGGTGCTCCCATGGAGAAGACGGCCGCGGCTGCGCAAGGAAGGGTGCTTCCGCTGCGGGGAGCCAGGACACATCGCACGGTACTGCCCTGCACCCACCCCACAACAAACCGATGAGCTGTCACCGCGTGTGGGCCGAACTGGACACTCGCCAGGGATATACCTACAGTGCAGCCTGGACAACACACTGATCCGGGCCCTGATCGACACCAGTTCTACCATCTCCTTGGTCCAACCCGGTGTGCTGCCAGGCACGGATGAGACGGCACCGCAGGGGTGGGAACCCACTGGGCACTGCGTCACCACAGCTACCGGTGAGCGCACCAGATTGGGAGGGCGAAGAGTTCTTGTGGTGGGGGTGGCTGGTCAGAACACAAACCACCCATTCTGGCTGGCTGACATCCAAGATCCCTGCATTATTGGACTTGAATCTGCTCGCGTAGCGTGGGGTGCGAAAATTGCAACCCGCCAGATCGTCCCTCCTGCTGGAACTTGGACCATCACGCTCTGCAGCGGGGACCCAGAGGAGGGAACCCAGAGGCCTGCGTGATCGAGGGACTGCCAGGACTGACCAAACCGGGCGGGGTCACCAGCAAGAACTTGGACACAACGGCGCCACCAGCACGAGCAGAGGGAGCACAATCACAGATAGAGACAGCAAGGGGAGGATCACAGTGGAGCGGGTCAACATGTCAGCAGAAATGCAGCAGCGGCGGTCGAGGAAGTTGTTCCAGCAGAGCTGCAGCCGGCTGGAATTGGGGACAGACAGACTCCAGCTGTGGGGAGCTGTTGGACTGTCTTCACTGCCAGCGGGCAGAGGATCGAGAACCAGGCCGTCCCACGGCTGCTGCTCTCTGGACCACTGTGAGCAGGAATAACACAGCGGCACACAGTACCCCTCGGATAATCAGGCAGCTCCCCCCAGCGATGATGTCACAGAGGCCCTGGCGCGCGGCAGCTGCAGAGCGAGCAGGACAGAGATCCAGTCATTTCCCGGGTTCGGCAGTGGCTGGACGCGGGCCAGCGGCCCACCTGGGAGGCCCTGGCAGTGGCGGGGAGTCGGCAGAAGCGGGCGTATGACTCCCGCTGCCAGGGGAGGGACTTTGCACCAGGAGATCGAGTCTGGGTTTTCTGCCCGGAAAGGAAAAGAGGACGGTCACCGAAATTGGCGAGCCCTTGGTGGGGACCGTGCATGGTTCTACAGAGACTGTCGGATGTGGTGTACAGGGTGAGGCTAAAGAAAAGGGACCGGGTCGTGGTACTCCACCATGACCATCTCGCCCCGTACCAGCCATCCGCCCCACTGGTGGTCGAGCCAGAGCCTTCACCCCGACCAGATACTCCGAATGAGACACAGATGGACACTGGCGGGCCTGTATGTGCTGGTCGTCGGCAACGGAGGCCGCCCCGACACCTGGACGGATTCGTGTTGGACTTTTGAGTTGGACTTTTGAGTTGGACTTTCATTTTTCTGGGGTCAGAAACCAGTCCGGGGGAGGGGGGGCAGTGTAATGTCGGGGCTGTGTTAAGGGGGGCAGGGATTCTCCCGGCATGCTTTACCAGCAGAGGACGTTATATTCATGTGTGTTAAAATGTTATTACTGTGTCATTATACTGCTGTGTCATTATAACTGTGTTATACTGACCCAGCAGTGTTATAGGTAGAATTAGACCAGGAATGATTATGTGTCTGTGTAACCTTTATTGAAACGGAGGTCTGTGAAAATGACCTCCCCTCCTGTCTGTGTTCAGTGTTGTGTTTCAATAAAGCCTGTTTCGTCACAGCCATCTGCTCCTCTTCTTGTGTGAACCTCTACTACGTCACAATATCTACTTCTTAAGACGAATATGAGTGACATCGCCAATGTGGGTTTTGAAAAACCTCAAGATGTACACTGTGCCAGAGAGAAAAAGAAGAAACTTCTGCTGTCCCCAACTTGGATCACACCCCGTGTGAAAGAAGAGTCTGAATTTCAAACTAGAATGCGGAGGAATAGGAGACAAAAGAAACTCTCCCCTCAATGGACCACTCCTTAAGAAGAGAAATTTGAGGTTAGATATAATTGTAAACCGCACATCTTTTCTGTCTTTTAACAATAAACTGTTTATTCATCATACTTTTCAAGCGTACAGTCTTTTTTACTTTCATATAAAATCACAAAAAGGGTAATTATTCACAGTATTAGTAACATAGTTGTCAAACATACACTCTATATCATCAGAGAGTGTATATCATACACTCTTTATCCTAAGTTTCTACACAAGATAGTTTTTAAACAGTTGTAAAGAACAACACCCCTGTTTATGGGGTGCACTGATTTTATTTTTGGTACAATCTTGATATTTTTTCACAAAATTGTACACCATCAGGTCATTTTTCATCACATCTTCATTCTACAATGACAGTACATGTTCAAAAGATGCGGACTTGTTGACCGCAAGTCATTGATAGTTGGTGCTGTACCTGGGCATTGTGGCACTTGATGTTTTGTGAATGCTTCTCCAAGAACTTTAAGACACTGTTGGGATAGTAAAAAAAAAATCGAGCAGAAACCCATAAGAATCAAAAAAGGTGACTTCACCGTCCTTTTCCAGGATGATAGCTAACCAGTGCTCTCTGGGCATATGTGCGGGATGTGTGTTGATGACAAAGTAGGTGGGGGGTCTGAAGGCTGGGGTCAACAACTGTAGCTGATCAGAGGGCCACACCCCACAAAACACATCTCCCAGCAGACGGTGCAGAAGACTCTCCAGTTGAATATTATTCATGTTCCTAGTAATAGTCCACCAGCATTTCTCTTTTAGAGTTAATTTCCAGAATAGAATCGTAACAGGCATAGACTGTCAACGTTGTGATATGGGGCAGGGCTGTTCTAAAGCTCATCTCCAATCTTAAATTACCATTCATGACGGTGGATAGGGCATCGTTGTCATTCCCCGGGGTGAGATTAAACACAAACAGGGTGTACCCATTGTTAAATTCCTCTCTGTCGATACTGAGAGGTAAATCTTAAAGATGTCTCCCTGTTGCCAAGAACATGTTGTAAAATTCCCTAACAGACAGTTGGTTATTAAACTGAGGTTGGAAAGCCTTGGCGGGGATCTGTCGATCGTCCTGACAGAGAGCCAGATATTCCACATCGTTGTGAATAAAATTGAAAGGTGATAGGTCTCTTCTCCCTGTGAAAGCCTTGTGATGCGCCATACCCAGAACCACGTATTTGGGAATGGCCCCCAGAAACAGATTCTCCTGGTTGCACATCCTATAATTTTGTGAGATGGAGTATGTTTTTACTTTGATGCGTGAGAGGGGGTAGAGTGCATTGCCTTTCATTAGGGCTACAGCGTGGCCTAATCTGACCATGGGGGACACAAACACTTTTATAACAAATAGAGAGGCCCCCAATATTTTCAAACAGAAAGTGGAATCGCCAGTTCCCGTGAGACAGAAAGTGTTGTTGGCGTGGGTTCGTTTGATTCTCAAATCGACAGAATTCAGCAAGAGCCTCTCGCAAAAAATATGTCCCTGTGAAGAGGACCGAGCAGGTGCACTTCATGAGAATTGGCGGTAAAATGGGCTCTTTTATTTAAACTCGCATTAGGGCCATCCACAGTCATGATAGAGTTTACAGCTCCAGCCGTATCTTTGTAAAAAAGACTGGCGCTAAATTGGCTCTTGAGAGTGTCCTCGGAATAGGTCAGTATCATCTCAATTAAGGCTCGGTAGGGGTGTGTGGCACTGGATTGCGAAATCAATCTATCTCCAAGGATCATGTCGCATTGACTGAAAATTGTATTTAGACGGTAATTGATGAGGCCCACCACTGCGTCATCCACCAAGTTCATACCGTCCACATTGGTAATTTATACACGGAGGTGCAGCAGGGTATCATTCATATCGAGGTACTTTTCCCCATCTCCGGGGATGAAAAACTCTATAGGACCTCCGTCGGTGACGGCCAACACAGGGGAAATTTCCGTGTAGATTTTATCCTCCACAGAGAGCTGCGTCATAGGCGCTGAAAATAAATCCAACTCAGCCAGGGTGCATTTGGGAGATTTTTGACGTAACAGCGCCATGGTTTGTCCAGTTTAGTTTATTAAAAACCCTTTGCTTAAAATACATCCGCATTCCGGACTTCTTTGTCACCCGCTTAATTTTCCCAATTGATTTTTTCTTTTTAGGACTGGAGTGTTTACGGGAGAAGGATGAGACACGCTCACTGGGGGGTCGCTTCCTTGATCTGTATGAAAAGATCATAATACCTCCCGAGCCCTCTTGTCTCAGGTCTTTGTTCATCATTTTTCCAACCGCTTGGTTAACACGTCCGATGCAATGCCACTGGCCGCTGTTTTAAGATGAGGTTTTGCAATGGTAAAACCTTTCTTCACCAAGGGGCTACAAAACGGAACAGTCTTGAAAACAGTGAGCCAATACCGCGTCCGTACATGACAGCATGACAGGTGCGCTATAAAACCCCGGTAAAGCACCCCCAACTTGATTCTCATAATGTACAAAATGGTGGGGATCCTCCTTCAGACCTGCGAGAGTCATTTTTTTTGTTGTTGAGACATTGTAGCGTTTTAACTTAGAGCGTCCGATCACACTCCGGTATCCGCTGCGCAATGACGGTTGTAGACTGAATGATGCACGTGTGTGTGGATGGACGAGTTATATGTGTTGTTTATTCAAGGTTTAGGTCTAAAGTGAAGCGTCACTATAGTCTTCCAGTAGATAAATTCCACCGGTTTGTTTTGATCCATTTTTATCTCCACGTGGATGGTTTCAATGTGCTGTTTTGCTACAGGTAAATAATAAGGTGGATTGAAATGCTTTGTGATAAAGTCACCGTACGTTCCTTCAATATTGATCGTTCTCAGGAGCGGTGCATAACAGTCCCCCACTAATTGCGGATGTACCATGTCGCTGTAACAGTACATGTGATTAAATCCGGCCTTCAAATTGACTGGATAGGGTGCCAACTTCCAGTCAAACTTGAACCATTCTCCCGGTTCGACACCCAGCATGTAAGCTGCTGGTGCGTCAAAGCATACGTGAGTTTGACCTCCGCTCTGGAAACCCATTCTTTTCTGAATGTTGCCGTAGATCATAAAAATATCAGAATTAATTTTTCTAATCAGGCATCTGATCAGGATGCCTCCTGGATGCCTCCCACTTGAGGTGTTTCGGGCACGTCCCACTGGGAGGAGACCCCAGGGCAGACCCAGGACTTGCTGGAGAGACTATGTTTCCTAGCTGGTCTGGGAACACCTTGGTATCCTCTCTGAAGAGCTGGAGCAGGTGGCTGGGGAGAGGGAAGTCTGGGCTTCTCTGCTTGAACTGCTGCCTCTGCGAACCGGAACTCCAGAAAAGCGGTAGAAGATGGATGGATGGATGGATGGATGGAATTTTTCTAAAGAACTCCTCCAGCTCCGCCCCGAACCTATTTATATTGTTGTAATAACCGCCTGTAATCCTTTGATAATGCTCTTTAGTCTCTGTTTCTGGTTCTTGCGGTTTTGCTCTCCAATAAAAGTAGGCATCTTTTTGAGCTAGGTTATACCAAGTGTGGGGGTAGGAAATTTCCATCAAAGCAACCTCCCACGGTCCTTCTAAATCAATATGTTGCCTAAATCCACACAAAAACTGAAAACATCAAAACTGGCGTTGGAGAGTATGGTGATGAAAAATCCCTCATCTTTAGATCTGTACATGATGGAATGACTGTAAGCACTGCAGTCGGTGGTGTGTGCGAATGTCTATATGTTTTTTAAATCAGAGGCCTTGACCCAATAGTTAAATTTCTCGGGCCAATTTTTCCACTGGACCAGCACTTGCTTTTCACCTTTGATGGTACGTTGTTTTAAAATCTTCTCCACACCGTAGACTCTGTCATTACCCAGCGTTATTTTTTGCAACTCCGCCTCATAAAATGAACCTTGAACCGGTTCTCTGTCATAATCTTTCAGTTTGTAGACAGGGGGGTCGTGGGGGATGGATGCACTCAGACACTGCAAACACTTCGTCTGTAAAACTCTGTTCATATTTCTTATCAAACACCCCCCTCAACTTTAATATCCTGACAGAGTCCCCCTTTTTAAAATTTATTCAAACACTTGGCTTGTGTTCTTCGTGGTCACCTGCATAGGTGCCATTTTAATACTCCCATGATAACCTTGATTGTAGCCCGTCACCAAGTCTTGTAAGACATCGAGGTACCGCAGTGTGTTGTTGGCTGTAAAATACCTCCACATTCTGCCTATTAACATACGATTAAACCTTTCAATCACAGAGGCCTTGAGATCGCTGGCCGTGGAAAAATGTGTTATACCATGTTTTTCCATTAACGCCTCAAAACTTTTGTTGAAAAATTCTTTTCCCGCATCGGTTTGTAGTTTGACAGGTGTTTGGCTTTCTTCAAAAATGGATTCAAGGGCCCGTACCACCTCAGTGGCTGTCTTTCTCTTCAGATCCTGTACATACGCCTTCTTGGCAAATGCATCTATAACCGTTAATAAATAATTGTATCCGTTGTTATACTCGGCTAAAGCCTGCATATCGCATGGATTGGCTTGAAATTGGTTTAACGGTCACGGGACAAAAACTTTGCTTCTAGGGAAATGTACTCTGGCAAGTTTGTGTAAAGTGTAAGCATCCTGTTCAGATAAAAACTTTTTGACACTTTCGACCCCGACCTTCTCCCCTGTTTCATCCTGCACACCCATGCGGAGTCGTTCTACACCTTTGAAGCTACCTGGGTGTGTGGGGTTGTAATACACCGTTTTCATGAAGTGTGTCTCAGACATGATGAAGCCAGAATGAGAAAAAAGACAGGACAGAGGTTCTTTATTCACCTTCTTTTAATTAAACATCTTTATACCAGCGTTACGATGTAGCGTTGGATGTGTGAAAAACACTTTTGATCAAAGATTTAAAAACAATTTCTTAAAAATAACCTAAAACTAACATCTACACAAGATGAAATGTGTGACAAGTAAACAAATAAAAGAAATCTAACTCTAACGCTACAAAATATATCAGAAACAGCACCCACCTTTTATAATAGATAAAATTTGAGCTAGGACAGAATGATCTACAGTTCTACAAATGATGTGGTGTATTTTCAGGAGTTCATCAAAGACGTCGATAGGGTGTCTGGCTTGCAAAAGTTCTGAGGTAACATCAACAAACAAAGCATAGAATGCGAGTAGATGACTAGGCCCGAGAGGGTTGTTTCCCAGTTCTTTAATGATCTCTCTAAAACTGTGGGAGAAGTTGCACTCAGCCAAACAGACCCATACCAGTCTTTTCCACGGTGTATTGACGAATAGTGTCTATACATTTTCTAGCAGGTTCTCCAGTCTCTCAAACTCCACGTTGCCCCTTACACCTGCTATATTTTTTATTTACTCTGCTATCAATAACACGAAACAAGAGATTTGCCAAGTAGCGTGAGTGTCTGCCTCCTGAACTGAATTGGGGAGATGGTTCCACAGGAGGGGAGCTTGATAACTGAAAGCTCTACCTCCCAATCTACTTCTGGAAACCTCTGGGACCACAATTAGTTTGGAATTTTGGAAGCACAAAGCTCTGGTTGAATGCCAGGGAACTATGAGTTCTTGCAGGTAAGAAGGAGCCAGATCATTAAGAGCTTTGTATGTTAGGCGTAAAATCTTGAATTCAATTCTATATTTTATTGGGAGCCAGTGCAAAGAAGCTAAAACTGGAATAATGTGATCTCTTCTTCTTGTTCTCATCAGGATATGTGCAGTTGCATTTTGAATGAGTTGGAAAATGTTTATGGACTTATTAGGACAACCTGATAAAAGTGAATTACAGTAGTCTAGCCTAGAGGTGATAAAGGCATGGACAAGTTTCTCTGCATCTTTATGAGACAGGATGGGCCTAATTTTAGAAATATTACACAAATGGAAGAAGGCAGTCTTAATAGTTTGCTGTTTATGAGAATTGATGTTTTGAAGAATTGTTGAGAATTGATGTGTGATGTTTATGAGGATTAAAAGACATACGTATTTTGGTCAAAGATAACTCCACGACTCCTAACAGTGGAATTAGAACCCAGAGCAATGCCATCTAGTGTTGTTATCTTACTAGAGTATTTCTAGCCTGCTTGGGGCCAAGAACAGTGACTTCAGTTATATCTGTATTTAACAATAAAAAGTTGTAGTTCATTCAGGTTTCTGGATGAACTCCATTTGCATTCACTCCAGGTTTCTCCTGCAGTGAACCCAAATGGCTGAGATCATCTGGACTGATGGATAAGTATAATTGAATGTCATCAGCGTTACAGTGAAAATGAATAGAATATTTCCTCATAATATCTCCTAAAGCCAGCATGTATAATGTAAACAGTATTGGTCCAAGTACCAATCCCTGTGGAACTCCATAGCTAACTGCAGTCTGGATAGAGGACTTGTTATGGGCATAAACTGAGAACGGTCTGATAAACAAAACTGGAATCATCTTAGCGTTGTTCTTTTCAAACCAATTTGCTGTTCTAGTCTCGCTAACAGAATATGGTGGTCAATGGTGTCAAAGGCAGCACTAAGGTCCAGTAAGACAAGGACAGAGACAAGTCCTTTGTCAAATGCTATAAAGAGGTCATTAGTAACTTTCACTAGGGCTGTCTCTGTGCTATGGTGTTTCCAAAAACCTGACTGAAATTTCTCAAATATAGAATTATTTTCTAAAAAAGTACACAGTTGATTGGCAACTACTTTTTTGAGGCTCTTGGGAAGGTAGGGGAGGTTAGATATTGGTCTATAATTGGTCAAAATCTCTGAATAAAGTGAAGTTTTTTTTAAGCAGAGGTTTAATTACTGCAACTTTAAAAGACTGCGGTACATGCCCTGTCAATAGGGACATATTAATTATGTTCAACAACGGTAAACTAATCAGAGGTAGTGACTCCATCAGGGTCTAGCAGGGTGTGGGTCGAAGAGAGACAGGTAGTTGGTTTACGAGGCTGAAACTATTTAGGCTGAGCAGTATGAAGAATAATAGAGTAAAATCAGAAATGCCGGAGTTGGTATCTGTGGACACAGCATTGTGTAGGCAGAGGGCTTGGTTATTTTAAAGTGGGCTATTGTTTTGGGAATATTGTGCGTGAGATTGGAGATTTTATCATTAAAGGAAATTCATAATGTTGTCATACCACTAAGAGTTAAGGGGATGCAGGGGTCTATGAGCGTTTCTGGCTCTTGGTTAACTGAGCCACAGTGTTAAAAATAAATCTATGGTTATTTTTATTTTCTTCTATCAAGGATAAATAGTACTGTCGCCTAGCATTACAGAGAGATTTCTTATAAGTGATAAGGCTAGCATTCCAGGCTGAACATGATTCTTCTGTCTTATTCGCATGCCATAGCTTTTCACAGGATCTGACTTTTGTTTGAGCTTACGAGTGTGGGAGTTGTACAATGCAGCTAATCTTCTATTTTTAATAGTTTTCTTTTTAAGAGGAGCTATGGAGTCAAGTGTTTTCCGCAGTAAGGCTGCAGTATTATCAACTAAAATATCTAGTTCTGATGGACAAAAGCATTCAGTGCTGTCCTCTGAGACAGTATATTAAAACATGGTAAAAGAGTAAGTGCTGAAGGGTTTAATTCTTTAAAGCGAGGCACAGCACTATCATGTAAGTATCTGGTATGTTTTTGCTTGATGCTGTAAAATCAGATAACCCCAATTTGAAAGTTATCAAATATTGGTCAGTCAATGTAGGATTTTGAGGAATGACTAGCAGTTCATCAATTTTTACACCACAGTGTTGTGTCTGTAAATACCTTGTGCAATGATGAGGCCAGGTGAACTTGTGAACTCCGCTTTATTAAAGTAGTGGACACAGAACAGCCACCAGACAGGGTCACCAGTCAAGAGACCATGTAATGGATGCCCTCTGCTATTTATAGAGCGGTGCAGTGGCGGAACAGGAAGTGGCCGCCACTACATCGCACTTCACAATAAGGGCATAAGATCCCAACACTACAATTCCTCCCCCCTTTAATTTAATTGAATTCAACTTTATTTATATAGCGCCATTTCACAACAACAGTCATCTCATAGCACTTTCAACTGTAGGGGAAACCCCCACAATTGCAGAAAGACTCCAGCAATCAGGCAATCTCCTGTGAGCAAACACTTGGCGACGGTGGAGAGGAAAAACTCCCTTTTAACAGGAAGAAGCCTCTAGCAGAACCAGGCTCAGGGAGGGGCAGTCATCTGCTGCGACTGGCTGGGGGATGAGGGGATAGAGAAAAAGAAAAGAACAGACATGTAGCGAGCAAACAGCACAATGGGGACTCATCTATGGGAGAGAGCAAACAGATGTTAATGACCAGCAAAAAAAAAAAAAAATTTCATTGAGAGTGAAGATAGGAGTGAAGCCCAGTGCATTACTGGAGGTCCCCCTGCTGTCTAAACCTATTCGCAGCATAACTAAGGAAGGGTTCAGAGACACATGACCCCTCCCTAATTGTAGACTATATCAAAAAGGAAGGTTTTAACCCTATTCTTAAAAACAGAGATCAAGTCTGGCTCCCGAATCCAGATTGGCAGCTGGTTCCACAGGAGAGGAGCTTGATAACTGAAGGCCCTGTCTCCCATTGTACTTTTGGAGATTCTACGTATTACCAGTAATCCTGCATTTTGGGAGCGTAGTGTTCTGTTAGGATAATAGGGTAGTATCAGATCTTTTAAATAAAAAGGGGCCTGATTGTTTAGAACTTTGTAAGTGAGAAGAAGGATTTTAAACTTAATTCTAAACTCTATGGGAAGCCAATGAAGGGAGGCCAGAACCGAAGAGATATGATCTCTCTTTCGAGTACCTGTTAAAACTCTTGCTGCAGCATTTTGGATCAACTGAAGACTTTTTAAAGATGTTTTAGGCCAACCTGATAATAAAGAGTTACAATAATCTAATCTAGAGCTAACAAAAGCGTGGATCAGTTTCTCAGCATCACTCTGAGACAAGATGCTCCTAATCTTGGCAATATTACGCAAATGATAGAAGGCAGTCTTAGAAACGAATTTAATACGTGAATTGAAAAACAGATCTTGATCAAAAATAACTCCAAGGTTCCTTACAGAACTATTAAGAGAAAGAGTAACTGCATCCAAACTAAGAGTTTGATTTGGAAAGGTATTTCTAAGGTTTTTTTGGACCAACAAGAATGACTTCAGTCTTATCTGAATTTAATAGCAGGAAATTACAAGTCATCCAAGCTTTGATTTCCTTAAGACAGGCTTCTAACTTGGCTATTGATTACTATCATCTGGCTTCATTGACATGTATAATTGTGTGTCATCTGCATAACAATGAAAATGTATACAGTGCTTTCTAATAATGCTGCCTAACGGAAGCATACATAAACTAAAAAGAATAGGGCCTAGCACAGATCCCTGTGGAACTCCATGACTGAGCTTTGAGTTGAAAGAAAACTCATTATTGACATGAACAAACTGGAACCTATCAGGTAAATAAGATCTAAACCACTGCAACGAAATTCCATTAAGTCCAGCATAGTGTTCTAATCTATCAAGTAGAATATTTTGATCGATAGTATCAAAAGCTGCACTAAGATCTAAAAGAACAAGTACAGAAACAAGTCCATTATCAGATGTGATCAGGAGGTCATTAGTGACCTTCACTAAGGCTGTTTCAGTGCTATGATGGATTCTAAACCCAGATTGAAACTCTTCAAATAAGCCATTTCCCTGCAAGTGGTCAAATAATTGCGCAGCAACAACTCTTTCTAAGATTTTTTGAAATGAAAGGCAGATTAGAGTTTGGTCTATAGTTAGCTAAAACTCCTGGATCCAGCGTTGGCTTTTTGAGTAAGGGTTTAATTACCGCCATTTAAAAGCCTGCGTACATGGCCTAAGGTTCATGAAGAATTGATTATTGAAGAATAAAGCTACTAATAAATGGGAAGACTTCTTTAATTAACCTGGTAGGAATAGGGTCTAAAAGACAAGTTGAAGGCTTGGATGAGGAAGCTATTTTGTCTAACTCTAAAAGGTCAATTGGAGTAAACTGATCCAAACAGATGCCAATTGAAGGAGTTGTAGTAGTTACTGCATTTAAGTTAACGTTGGGAAGAGTCTGACTGATTTTATCTCTGATAGATGAAATTTTATTATTGAAAAAGTTCATAAAGTCCTGACTAGTGAGCTCTAAGGGAATGCTAGGATTGACAGAGTCTTGACTCTTTGTCAGCCTGGCTACAGTGCTGAAAAGAAACCTGGGATTATTCTTGTTCTCTTCTATTAATGCAGAATAATAACTCATCCTAGCTTTTCTAAGAGATTTTTTATAAATTAAAAGATGATTTCTCCAAGCTAAATAGATTTCATCAAAATTAGTGGAGCGCCATTTTCTTTCTAATTGATGAATGAATGAATGAATGAATGAATGAATGACAAGTCTTCTGTTTTAAGCTACGAGTTTCTGTGTTGAACCAAGGAGTTCGAAATCTCTGATTAGACCTTTTCTTTTTTAAAGGGGCCACCATGTCTCGAGTCTGATGCAGAGAAGCTGTAGCACTATCTACCATGCTATCAATTACAGAAGGAGCAAGCTGTCTATAGCTTATTTCCATTGTGTTTTTTTTTTTTTTTTTTTTTTTTTTTTTTAGCGAATGCAAAGTCCTTAAGCCAAGCAGTTGCCTCCTGGTTTGCTGTATGGAGGGTGTGTAATCCTCCTTCCAGTCTTTGGAGCGGGCAAACCTCTATGATGTGTTCCATTGTTTGCTCCTCTCCACATGCGCACAGTGGGCTAGGGCTACTGCCCCATCTGTAAAGGCTGGCCAAGCAGGGGCCATGTCCAGTCCTGAAGCGATTGAGTGTAGACCACTGTCTCCTTGGGAGGTTGGTGCCCGGGACCTGTTGGTTGGGGTTTATCACCAGCTGTTTGTTTGGGACCTCCTGGTCTCCCATTCCTCTTGCCAAGCTGTCTGGATGGTAAAGTCAGCTGGGGGAGGGTTTTTCCAAATCGGCCGTCTGGATGAAAGTCGGGCAGTGGGTGGAGTGTAGATATCTGCATGGATTGGTAAGTGAGGAGATCTTTAACTTTTTGGAGCATCCTTTGAGTTAATGCTGCTCGCCGGATGTGTGGAGGGGCTATGTTTGACAGTACAGAGAGCCAGGGGAGTGGTGTTGAGCGGATTGTTCCAGTTATAGTTCTCATGGTTGTGTTGAGCTGGGTGTCTACATGGTGTGTGTAAGATGACCTGGACCAGACAGGGGCACAATATTCTGCTACAGAGTATGAAAGGGCCAGTGCTGAGGTGCGCAGGGTGGAGACTGCCGCCCCCCATTTTGCACCAGCGAGCTTGCAGAGCAGGTTGTTTCGTACCTTCACCTTAGCAGCCGTCCCCTTTAGATGTTCCTTGAAGGATAAGGTCCTATCAAGGGTCACTCCAAGATAAGTTGGATTTGGGGCATGCTTAAGCTTGAGTCCGCTCCGGTGGATGTTTAGTTCTCTGGCAGCTTTTGCATTGTGGAGATGGAATACACTGGAGACGGTTTTTGCTGGGCTTGGTTTTAGGCGCCAGATTTTGCAGAACTGGTCCAGTTTGGCAAGATCTTCCGTGAGCACCCGTTCCAGTGGTTCAAAGTCTGGTGCTTGGAATGCCAAACAGATGTCGTCTGCATAGGTGAATTTGCGGGATTTTGTAGTAGGCAGGTCGTTTATGTAGAGGTTGAACAGAGTTGGAGCTAGAACTGAGCCTTGTGTTGACACATGGCATAGAGGAAACAATCTGCATAAATTTGGTAACAACATCATCTGAGAAGCATCTACTGTAGTAATATTTTTCCTTAAGAGCCAAATAGTCAGAAATAGTAAAATCAAAGGTTAACAAACAATGGTCTGACAGTACAGGGTTATGAGGAGACACTACCAGATTTTCTATTTCTATGACATATGTCAGAACAAGGTCCAACGTGTGGTGGAGATAATGGGTAGAATTTCCTACTTTCTGAGAAAACCCCATTGAGTCTAATATTGAATTAAATGCCATCTTAAGGCAATCACTTTCTACATCTACATGTATATTAAAGTCCCCTACTATAATTATTCTATCTGATTTCAGAATCAGAATCAGAATGAGATTTATTGCCATTGTTCATGTAGTACACAAACAAGGAATTTGTCTCGGTGCAATGCTGCAACATTAAACATGGAGTAGCACTAAAGATAAAAATAAAAAACTATGCATGCAATAAAAGGTAGAATATGAATAAGTAATACTAATCTATGCAATTTTTAAATATATTAACAAGTAGCAGACATTGTGGAGTTCCACATAGTGCAGTCGGTAGTGCAAAAAGAAAACAGTGATAATTGTCATGAGTCCGGTTGAGCTGCTGTACGTAATGCACGAGAGTCTAATAAGTCACTTAGTGTTCAGCAGTCTGATGGCAGAGGGGAAGAAGCTGTTCATGTAGCGGGAGGTTTTAGTCTGAATGGATCGAAGTCTTCTGCCTGAGGGGAGGGGGGCAAACAGTGCGTGCCCAGGGTGTGAAGGGTCGGCTATGATCCGACCTGCACGCCTCCGGGTCCTGGAGATGTACAGGTCTTGGAGGGATGGGAGCTTGCAGCCGATCACCTTCTCAGCAGCGCGCACAACGCGCTGCAGTCTTAGTCTGTCCCTGGCGGTGGCTCCTGCGTACCACACAGAGATGGAGGTGGTGAGGATGGACTCGATGATGGCTGTGTAGAACTGCACCAACATCTTGGTGGGTAGCTTGAGCTTCCTCAGCTGCCGCAGGAAGAACATCCTCTGCTGAGCTTTTTTGATGAGGGAGCTGATGGTCGGCTCCCACTTGAGGTCCCGGGTGATGGTGGTGCCCAGGAAGCGGAAGGAATCCGCAGTGGTGATGGGAGAGTCTGTGAGGGTAAGGGGGGGCAGAGGGGCTGTGACTTTTCTGAAGTCTACGATCATCTCCACTGTCTTCAGAGCGTTCAGCTGCAGGTTGTTGTGGCTGCACCAGGACGCCAGCTGGGCCACCTCTCTCCTATAGACGGACTCATCACCGTTGGAGATGAGCCCGATGAGGGTGGTGTCATCCGCAAACTTGATCAGCTTGACAGACTGGTGGCTGGAGGTGCAGGAGTTGGTGTACAGGGAGAAGAGCAGGGGGGAAAGTACACAGCCCTGGGGTGATCCGGTGCTGATGCTAACAGAGTCTGAGACAGTCTTTCCCAGCCGCACATGCTGCCTCCGGTCCGTCAGGAAGTCGGTGATCCACCTGCAGAGGGAGTCAGGCACGTTGAGCAGGGACAGCTTGTCCTGGAGCAGAGCGGGGCGGATGGTATTGAATGCAGAGCTGAAGTCCACAAACAGGATCCTGATGTAGGTTTCCGGGGAGTCCAGGTGCTGCAGGATGGAGTGGAGGGCCAGGTTGACTGCGTCGTCCACAGACCTGTTGGCTCTGTAGGCAAACTGCAGCGGGTCCAGGAGGGGAGTGGTGATGGTCTTGAGGTGGGGCAGGACCAGGCACTCAAAGGACTTCACGACTACAGAGGTGAGCGCTACAGGTCTGTAGTCGTTAAGTCCAGTGATCCGTGGCTTCTTGGGGACAGGGACGATGGTAGAGGTTTTGAGGCAGGCCGGCACGTGGCATGACTTCAGGGAGGTGTTAAAAATGTCTGTGAAGACAGGAGTCAGCTCCTCCGCACAGCGTCTCAGGGTGGAGGGAGACACGCTGTCCGGACCAGGGGCCTTGCGCGGGTTCAGTCTGGAGAACTGTCTGTGCACGTCCTGCTCACTGATGGCAAAGGCAGGGGGGGAGGAGGGGGGGGCCGCCTTTGATGAAGTGGGGGACCATGGAGGCAGTGGCGCTGGGGGGAGGGGGGGAGTTGGACACAGCTGACGAGGTGTCAAAACGGGCATAGTGTTGGGACAGTCTTTGACAAAGGGCTTTGTCATCCTGTCCTTTAGAAGCCTGAGGCCGATAGTTGGTGATTTGCCTCAGTCCTCTCCACACAGAAGCAGAGTCATTAGCAGTGAACTGTTGCTGGAGTCTCTCAGAATACACAGATTTAGCTCTCCTCAGCTCTCTCCTAAACCGGTATTTGACCTCCCTGTAGCAGTCCCTGTCTCCACTTTTCAGCGCTGCTTCCTTCTCCTTCCTGATCTGTCTGAGCTTAGCTGTGAACCAGGGCTTGTCGTTGGAGTAACTCACCCTGGTGCGTGATGGAAGAATGCTCTCCTCACAAAAGTGGATATACAGTGGGGCAAAAAAGTATTTAGTCAGCCACCAATTGTGCAAGTTCTCCCACTTAAAAGATGAGAGAGGTCTCCAATTTTCATCATAGGTATACCTCAACTATGAGAGACAAAATGAGAAAAAAAAAATCCAGAAAATCACATTGAAGGATTTTTAATGAATTAATTGGTAAATTCCTCAGTAAAATAAGTATTTGGTCACCTACAAACAAGCAAGATTTCTGGCTCTCACAGACCTGTAACAACTTCTTTAAGAGGTTCCTCTGTCCTCCACTCGTTACCTGTATTAATGGCACCTGTTTGAACTCGTTATCAGTATAAAAGACACCTGTCCACAACCTCAAACAGTCAGACTCCAAACTCCACTATGGCCAAGACCAAAGAGCTGTCAAAGGACACCAGAAACAAAATTGGAGACCTACACCAGGCTGGGAAGACTGAATCTGCAATAGGTAAGCAGCTTGGTGTGAAGAAATCAACTGTGGGAGCAATTATTAGAAAATGGAAGACATACAAGACCACAGATAATCTCCCTCGATCTGGGGTTCCACGCAAGAGCTCACCCCGTGGGGTCAAAATTATCATGAGAACGGTGAGCAAAAATCCCAGAACCACATGGGGGGACCTAGTGAATGACCTGCAGAGAGCTGGGACTAAAGTAACAAAGGCTACATCAGAAACACACTACGCCGCCAGGGACTCAAATCCTGTAGTGCCAGACGTGTCCCCCTGCTTAAGCCAGAACATGCCCAGGCCCGTCTGAAGTTTGCTAGAGAGCATTTGGATGATCCAGAAGAGGATTGGGAGAATGTCATATGGTCAGATGAAACCAAAATAGAACTTTTTGGTAAAAACTCAACTTGTCGTGTTTGGAGGAGAAAGAACACCATACCTACTGTGAAGCATGGGAGTGGAAACATCATACTTTGGGGCTGTTTTTCTGCAAAGGGACCAGGACGACTGATCCGTGTAAAGGAAAGAATGAATGGGGCCATGTATCGTGAGATTTTGAGTGAAAACCTCCTTCCACCAGCAAGGGCAGTGAAGATGAAACGTGGCTGGGTCTTTCAGCATGACAATGATCCCAAACGCACCGCCCGGGCAACGAAGGAGTGGCTTCGTAAGAAGCATTTCAAGGTCCTGGAGTGGCCTAGCTAGTCTCCAGATCTCAACCCCATAGAAAATCTTTGGAGGGAGTTGAAAGTCTGAGTTGCCCAGCGACAGCCCCAAAACATCACTGCTCTAGAGGAGATCTGCATGGAGGAATGGGCCAAAATACCAGCAACAGTGTGTGAAAACCTTGTGAAAACTTACAGAAAACGTTTGACCTCTATCATTGCCAACAAAGGGTATATAACAAAGTATTGAGATGAACTTTTGTTATTGACTAAATACTTATCTTACCGAGGAATTTACCAATTAATTCATTAAAAATCCTTCAATGTGATTTTCTGGATTTTTTTTTTTCTTATTTTGTCTCTCATAGTTGAAGTATACCTATGATGAAAATTGGAGACCTCTCTCATCTTTTAAGTGGGAGAACTTGCGCAATTGGTGGCTGACTAAATACTTTTTTACCCCACTGTATGAGGTCACAGTGTCCGTGTATTCATCCAGATCATGCGTGGCTCCTTTAAACATGCCCCAGTCAGTTATTTCCAAGCACATGCGCAGCTCCTCCCCAGCTTCACTGGTCCATTTCCTCATAGTGCTCACAACAGGTTTTGTGAGCTTCAGTCTCTGTCTGTATGTGGGAATCAGGTGGACCATCACGTGATCAGATAGTCCGAGTGCAGCGCGGGGAACAGCACGATACGCGTCCTTAACTGTAGTGTAACAGTGATCCAGCATGTTCTCTCCTCTGGTGGGGCATTTAATAAACTGTTTGTATCGGGGGAGTTCGTGGCTCAGGTTGCTCTGGTTAAAGTTGCCAACCACAATAACCAGAGAGTCCGGGAAAGTCCGCTCCGCTTGCTGAATGTGATCCGCGAGCGCGCGCTGAGCCTCACGCACGTCCGCGTCGGGCGGGACATAAACAGCGGCCAGGATGAATGAAGCAAACTCACGCGGGGAATAAAATGGCTTGCAGATGATGAATAAATATTCCAGAGCGGGAGAACAGTGTTGGGAGATCACAGTTACATCGGAGCACCAGCTGCTGTTGATGTAGAAGCAGACTCCTCCGCCTGTGGTCTTGCCGGAGAGCCCTGTGTCTCGATCAGCACGAAACAGCTGAAATCCCTCGAGGAGGAGCGCGCTGTCCGGTGTCTTTTCCTTGAGCCAGGTCTCAGTGAAGCAGAGGGCACACGAGGTGGAGAGGTCCTTAAATCGCATTAGCAGTCTCAGTTCATCTACCTTGTTATAAAGAGAGTTGACGTTGGACAGAAATATTCCAGGCAAAGCCGTGCGCGTGCCTCTCCTGCGAAGCCGCACAAGGGCTCCCACTCGTCTTCCTCTCTTTCGCCGCCTCACTTTTTGGGCTAAAAAGTGAACCAGATCGGCGGCAGGAGCCAAAAAAACTGGGAGTAGGTCCGTGGGAGTGAAAGTCCTGATATTTAGTAGCTCTTCACGGGTGTAAGAGCAGGCAGACACACAATTGACGAACAAAAACAAACAAAAAAAAGCGCAGCGAAGCACCATGGCGACCACTGTGGGCGCCATCTTGGATTTCAGCACTAAATCAGCTAAGAATTTGGCAAATTCGGATAAAAACTCAGAGTAAGTTGATGGAGGATGATAAACTATGGCAAATAAAATTTGGTTTAGCCTAAAATTGCTAAAATGCCTAATACTGAGAACCAGGCCCTCAAAGGAATCATAACGTGTTTTTTGCTTTACATTAACTAGTAATTTGGAATGGTAAATTGTTGCTACTCCTCCTCCACGACCAGAACTTCTGGGATTTTGACAGTTTAAATAACCAGAGGGAGTTGATTCATTTAAACCAACATAATCCTCTTGCCCTAACCAAGTCTCTGTAAGGGATATTAAATTGATCTGATCATCAATTAACAGATCATGGACTAGCAGAGACTTGGGAGTTAGAGACCTAATATTTAACAAACCACATTTAATTTTATGAGGAGGAAGAGAGGCCAAATCATTCAATTTAGAGGCTTCATGTTTAATTTGAGTTTTAACAACTTTTTGTTTAATCACTTTGGGATGCTTATACATTATATTTTTATTTACTTTGGAGGGAGCAGACAATGATTCTCTGATAGGGAAGACAGGGGCTAAGTTGAGGGCTGGTGGATGAAGAGAAGCTGCAGAGAGGCGTGTAAGACCGCGACTCTGCTTCCTGGTCCCAACTCTGAGTTGTCAAGGTTTTGGAAATTTGGATAAAAATGATGCCAGATTGTTAGATAAATGAGACGTACCATCCAAAGTGGGATGGACGTCGTCTCGTCTAATAAGACCAGGTTTTCCCCAAAATGAGTTCCAATTGTCTTTGTAGCCCACATTGTTTACAGGACACCACACACACAGACGGCGGTTGAAGGATGACAAGCAGCTAAACATGTCATCACTGGTCAGATTGGGGAGGGGCCCAGAGAATACTACAGAGGCAGACATTGTTTTTGCAAAGTCACACACCGATTCCACGTTAAGTTTTGAGACTTCCGACTGCTGGAGTCGGACGTCGTTGATGCCGACGTGGATCACAATTGTGGAGTATTTACAGTTACTTTTAGCCAGCATTCTCAAATTTGACTCGATGTCACCTGCTCTGGCCCCAGGAATGCATTTGACTATGGCCACTGGAGTCTCTAGGTTCACGTTTCTGACTACAGAGTTGCCAATGATCAGTTTTTTCCTCAGTGGGTGTGTTGCTGAGCGGGGAAAAGCGATTAGAAACATGAACAGGTTGGTGGTTAACCGGGGCTTTGTGGCTAGGCTTCCTTCTCACCGTCACCCACCCAGTATCCTCACTGCTGAGGAGGACCGGAGGACCGCTAGCAGGCCACCCTAAGCTAGGGGGCTCCGCTGCAGCTAAGGGACGTCCGTCGTTAAACTGGTACAGATGGTGTTTCAATACAGCGGAGCTGGGATTCCAAATCAGACAACCTCGCCTCAAGCGCCTCAAAAAGACAACATTTATTACATTTACCATTATCACTAAAAGAGGCAGTGGTCTGACATAGAGTGCACACCAGAGGAGGAGAGGAAGGAGAGCTAGTAGCCATAGCTAGTGGCTAACCCGATGCTAACAAAAACACAAATGAAAGGTGAACAGAAGGCTAAAGAGGGTGATTCGATGACACTGAGTGCGCACACAGGTGTAAGAGGCTTGATAAACAGAAGTGAGAGCTAACGGTAGATGGATAAAAGTGATTAAAATACAATTAAAGGCAAAATCCTCGGGAGAATGAGGAGCGCAAACCACACACAGCCAGCAACACAGGAAGTGACAATACATTACCACAGGAAGGTCCTTCTCCCACCAAATTTTCAAGAGTAACCAAAATGAAAATTTGGGTTACTCTTGAAAAGAACGGTGGTTAATGAAAAGAAGGATATTACTTGTCCTCAATTTTGTAACCCAGTCAGACTCTATGACCTCGATCTCAACGAGAAATTTTGACATGCTTCAATTGGGATGGACATCACATTTAGCCCAGCAGATAGAAATTGAGTCTTGGTTACGTGATCAGTTGATTGGGTTGACTTCAGCTGGATCCTTAGCTGATCATCAGATGGCATGGAAGATTATCTGCTCGCAAATAATTTCTTCCCCAATTCAACCGTCTAAGCTGAGGTCCAGATACACTGATGAGACTGCTGGCTCCGCTGATTGGTATGTCATTTAAATGGGACAAAACATGGGATTTCAGCAGACCTTCCCCTGGGTCCCTGGAGTTTGTAGGTCATTCAATGCCCGATCAAAGTCACAAACTTGAAGAAAAGAATAAAAATTATTTAAGCCATGAAATCTGAGTTCTTCCAGTGCCATGGTAATTGAGTGAGAGTAGTTTCTAGTGAAATGTTAGAAAATTAAGATCAGTCCACTTTGACATATGATTTAAGGAAAATGAGAAAGTTTAACAAATGACTAAAAGTGGGTCTGAGGAGAGAAGGACTGAGTTTCACTCCAGGCAATAAAGAAGACTTGAGCTCAAAAAGGAAGGTAAAACAGTTTCTCCTCAGACAGAGACAAGAACTTAGAAGTGCACAGAATAGAATGGAATCAGAATTTGAATTTGGAAAATGTTTCCCACTTTTAAAGTGTGTGCTTTTCAGGAGAAAAAAACTTGACTGGCAGGAGGAAGAACCAATTATCTTTTAAAGCGGAAGACTAGAATGGACTCTTGTCTAATCAGGAAGAGCTTCTTTGTCTGAAACTGACCAAAAGAATGCAAGAGGCGTCACACACACACACACATACACTACCGTTCAAAAGTTTGGGGTCACTTAGAAATTTCCTTAATTTTGAAAGAAAAGCACTTTTTTCAATGAAGATAACTTTAAACTCATCAGAAATACACTCTATACATTGCTAATGTGGTAAATGACTATTCTAGCTGCAAATGTCTGTTTTTTGGTGCAATATCTACATAGGTGTATAGAGGCTCATTTCCAACAACTATCACTCCAGTGTTCTAATGGTACAATGTGTTTGCTCATTGCGTCAGAAGGCTAATGGATGATTAGAAAACCCTTGTGCAATCATGTTAGGTCTGCAATGCTGTAATTGCTGCAAATGGAGGATTCTTTGATGAAAGCAAAGTTTGAAGGAAAAAATTATTATTTCAAATACAAATCATTATTTCTAACCTTGTCAATGTCTTGACTATATTGTCTATTCATTTTACAACTCATGGTGGTAAATAAGTGTGACTTTTCATGGAAAACACAAAATAATTGTCTGGGTGACTCCAAACTTTTGAACGGTAGTGTATAAGACTAGTTGGTTATTGGCTGATACCAGTCAGATGGCTTGTGTGAGCTTATGAAGAGAAAAGAAATGATTGACTGGAGTTCACATTATATATAAGCTAAACTAAACTTCAGTGATTCATGACTATTTTTCATTATTACTACAATACATGCATTTCCATAAATTTGTCCTTCTATATTTAACATGCACTAAATAAAATTTGTCTAACATACTTTCAAACATACAATGCATTTAAATCAATAATTAATGAAACAGGTCAAACCAGAATTGTATGCCAGAGTCCCTTCTTGATTTTCCAGTGTCTTGAGAGGTATCTTCTGAAAATTGACAGTCTTAAGAAGATGTACAGTTATTCATTCATTCATCTTCTTCCGCTTAATCCTTTTCGGGTCGCGGGGGGGCTGGAGCCTATCCCAGCATCTTTTGGGCGAGAGGCAGGGTACACCCTGGACAGATCGCCAGTCCATCGCAGGGCCAACACAGAGAGACAGACAACCTTTCACTCTCACAGTCATACCTAAGGACAATTTAGAATCCCCAGTTTTGAAGCCAATTAACCTAACTTGCATGTTTTTTGGCATGTGGGAGGAAACCGGAGAAATCCCGGTGTAAACCCACGCAGACACGGGGAGAACATGCAAACTCCACACAGATCATTGTTGGTTGGGGGCTAGGATCGAACCCAGGATCTCCCGGCCAAGGGTGAGTTGCTGTGCTGCCGCAGTGCTAACCACTCCTCCACCGCGCCGCCATGTACAGTTATTTTATTGTTCAATTCACAGTTCAACTGCAGATAAAAATATTCCTGTGCTATCCATTGGAGGGCAGTATTGAGCTTTTGAGCTTTAACTAGGAACCTGAGGAATCTTGGTGGGGGTCTTTGTATCTGACAGGTGTCAACAGACGATTAAAACATCAAAACTGCCTCTTGGGGAGTAAACTTCAACAAATTTATGAGTGTCAAATTTGGGCCCTTTCAGGGCAGGAATGAGGCACCACTCACATGCAGTGAGTTTGCTCATTTATTAAATAATAAGGAACACAAATACTTGCCACGAGGGGCGGATTACAAAAAGCTGTGAATCCTGTGAATGAGGTGTTGAAGCACGAGTGAAAACGTAATCAGTGACACAAAGCAGCTGTGACAGGCCGTGAACAGACTTGACAGGCGGAAGTCCTGTCACGACACTGTCAAAATAAAAGCACAAACAATAATGGCAAAAAATCAGGACTAAATACATAAACAGAAAAAGGATAATTACTAAAAGACCCGAGCACGGTGCAGACCCACACTCGGTGTCATGACAGTGCCCCTCCCTTAAGGGGTGGGACCCAGACACCCCGCAGTAACATCAAAAGGAAAGAAAGTACACCCACCCACCCTCCCAACAGAAATGACTGAAAAAACCAACCCCGGAAGGGTGGTAGGGAGATCCAGGCCCGGAGGGAGAGATACGAAAACAAAACAACCCAAAAAACACATGATCCACACACTGACAAAACAGAATACTAAGAAAACTAAACAATACTGTCACGTGCTGAGTCCTTTGTTCTGCCGGACTCAGTCTCGTGGCTCCTTCTTTGTATGAACATTTATTTATCTGTTGTATTATTGGTATCCATTTGGGTTTTTGCCACCTTTTATTTGTCTGTTTATGTTCCATACTGGCTCCGACTATGTTCCAATTGGGTTGTTTTATCCCTCCGTGCACCGCATAGAGGTGCACAGATGACAGTAGACAGCAACCAGTGATCAACCCAGCTGCTGTGAATTCGTGCTTTTTCCATCTTTTTTTGTGTTATCCCATTCACCTGTGTGTAGGAGCTCAGTATGTCCCCGGCTCGCCAGTTCCATGCGAACAAGGGGAGATTGGCAGCGGGGTCTCCTAGCTTGGAGGAGGAGTGGGCGGCAGACTTCATCCAGAGTTTTGTGGATGAAGTTCTCGCCACCCATGGTCCCAAGGAAACCTGGGAGAGTTTCAATGAAGCGATGATAATTCTCAGGGCACACCCTGGTCTCTGGAGATATCCCCAATATGCAGAGCTCCTGTCCACAGTCTCTGTGCTTCAGCGCTCCTTCCCCGGATTGACGATAGGGGCGTCTCCCACTGGACCGAAGCCGTCACGGAGGCGCTCACCTGCCTGGGCAGAAGCTCTTCACCTCTCCCGGTTCACCTACTCCCGCTCCACCACAGCAACGTCATCTCACCACTGACCGCCGGAGGAATCCTCCTGTCTCTTCGGCAGCCATTCTCCCGATGCTGACACTGAAGCCCTCCTCAGCAGTGCAGCCTTCCTCTCCTTCTTCTCTGGCTGAATTCCAAGCTTCCTCCAGGTCTGCAGCTGCTGTTCCCTGTTCCACTTCAGCACCCTCTCCTGCTGCCAAGAGATCTTCCTTTTGTTCTCCGGTAATGTCAAGCAGTCATGTAACCGGTAAACTCTGGGGAAAATGTAAAATGTAAACAGTAAACTCTGGGGAGACCGGCAAGTTTCATTTCATCCTATCTCTAATAATTATAATATGTCTTGTCTGCTTCCCGGTAGAGAGGCTCAGGATATGCAGTCTCCTGAGCCCTCACAGTCTGCTGCAGTAACTTATTGCTCTTCCGCTTTCTCCGTGTCTTCTCCTTTCCCCTCTGAGTGTCTGCCAGCCCTAGAACCAGACCACTGGATGATGGAGGAGGCCATGGTCCTGGGAGTTCCAGTCCAAGTGCCTATAGTGAGCCGGACCCCAGCTGCCATGCTAGAAGAGCCACCAGCATGGATGATTTCATCTGGAGACACCATGACTGCAACATTCATCATGCCTGCTGTGGAGACTGCCGCAGCAGTGTCAGCTTCTGAGTCGGACCTCCAGAGGGCTAAGCCCAAGGAACCATCATCGCCTGGATCGTCAGAGTCCCGGATGGCGGTGGAGCTCAAGCTCAGGCAAGTGATCTCTTTAATTTTTCTCCTTTCTGCCCTGGGGAGATTTTGCCTGGCTCTTGGTGAGGAGAGCTGGGTGCAGCCGCCCACTGTGCCTGAGCTCGCCTTGCCAGGCTCTGCCGCTGCCGGTGACCCTGACCCTACATCTCTGTGTGTCTTGTCTGAGCTTCCTCCCAGGGTCACCGGAAATGCTCTAGTTCCACCAGAGGTCTCCGTGGGCCCAGACTCACCACTGGAGGGCACTGTGGGTGCAGTGTTGGCCCAGCTGGGGTCCACCGTGGGTGCAGCATTGGCCCAGCCGGAGTCCACCGCGGGTGCTGCAGAGGTCCAGCCTGGAGCCACCGCGGGTGCAACTACTGTATGTCCCAGACCGGGAACCCCTGTGGGTGCTATCATTCTCCTTCCTGAGACCAGCGAAGGCACCATCCCTCCTCCTTCAAGGCCAGATGCCATCATGTGTCCTTCTCTTCCGGTGCCAGACGCCATCATGGGTCCTTCTCCTCCGCTGCCAGTCGCCGTCATGGTTCATTCCTCGTTCCTGCCGGATGCCGTCGTGGTTCCTTCTTCGTTCCTGCCGGACGCTGTCGTGGTTCCTTCCTTGTTCCTGCCGGACACCATCGTGTTTCCTTCCTTGCCGCTGCCGGATGCCATCATGGTTCCTTCCTTGCCTCTACCGGACACTGTCGTGGCTCCCGCCTCCTCGCCACCAGACGACGCCGGGGCTCCTTCTCTTCGACTCTCCTCTCCAGTTATGGGTCTCCTTGTGGAGAAGCCGCTTCCTGGGCCACCTCACCTAAGCTGGTGGCTGAAAAACTCAGGCTGGCTGCCCGATAAACTGTGCCATTGGGTTGGGTGGCCAATTTTCCCTCGCAGGCTACCTGACTCATTTAACCGGGTCGTCCGACTGGTCTGGGACTTTGGCAGGCTACCAGACTGGGTGCAACTTGCCATCTAGGGGGCCTGGGACTCTGGGCGGCCTCTCGAGCCTTCGTGCTTCTGGACTTGGGGGGGCAATTGTTTCTTTCTTTCTTTCTTACTCCGGTGTGGGCCCTGAGCAGGGGCTGCCTTTTGTTCCCTCCTGGCCTGTTCCCCCACCACCTGCCCTTGGTAGATTGTGATAGTTTCTGCTGGAGGGGTGGGGGAGGCAGGTTTTTTCTTTTTCTTTTGATGCTACGTTGGGTGTCTGGAATCCACCCCTTCTGGGGGGGGGGGCTCTGTCACGTCCTGAGTCCGTTGTTCTGCCGGACTCAGTCTGGTGGCTCCTTCTTTGTATGTACATTTATTTATCTGTTGTATTATTGGTATCCTTTTGGGTTTTTACCGCCTTTTATTTGTCTGTTTATGTTCCACTTCATGTTGATTGTTTCATTTGTATTCTTTGTCTAGTCTGTATTTGGGTTTGTTTACAGTTCTGTCTCTGTTTTGACAGGTGGCTTTTCTGGATCTGTTCGGCGCCGCTTGTCAAACTGCCAGCTGCCCCCCCCCCCACCTGTTATTACTGCCAGCCGCTCTCCCTCATGATTGCTTTCAGCTGTCTCCTATTATTAGTTGTTGCTTTCTCCTTCCCTGCTCATGTGCACTCACACCGGCCATTTAATTTTCACACTGGTCACTCTCCTCTTTCTGCAATTGTGGGGGTTTCCCCTACAGTTGAAAGTGCTATCGTCACTTCCTGTATTGCTGGCTGTGGTTTGCTCTGTGGTTAGCTCTCCCCATTCTCCAGAGGATTTTGCCTTTAATTGTATTTTAATCACTTTTTTCCATCTACCGTTAGCTCTCACTTCAGTTTATCAAGCCTCCTGCACCTGTGTGCGCACTCAGTGTCATCTAATCACCCTCTTTAGCCTTCTGTTCACCTTTCATCTGTGTTTTTGTTGTTGGCTTTGGGTTAGCCACTAGCTATGGCTACTAGGCTACTAGGCCCTTAGCTGCAGCAGAGCTCCCTAGCATAGGCCGGCCTGCTAGCGGTCGCTAGAAACTTGTAGCTTAAAACAGAAGACTCGTCAATTAGAAAGAAAATGGCGCTCCACTAATTTTGATGAAATCTATTTAGCTTGGAGAAATCATCTTCTAATTTATAAAAAATCTCTTAGAAAAGCTAGAACAAGTTATTATTCTGCATTAATAGAAGAGAACAAGAATAATCCTAGGTTTCTTTTCAGCACTGTAGCCAGGCTGACAAAGAGTCAAGACTCTGTCGATCCTAGCATTCCCTTAGAGCTTACTAGTCAGGATTTTATGAACTTTTTCAATAATAAAATTTCATCTCTCAGTAATAACATCAGTCAGATTCTTCCCACCGTTAATTTAAATACAATAACTACTACAACTCCTTCAACTGACATCTGTTCGGATCAGTTTACTCCAATTGACCTTTTAGAGAAAATAGTTTCCTCATCCAAGCCTTCAACTTGTCTTTTAGACCCTATTCCTACCAGGTTAATTAAAGAAGTCTTCCCATTTATTAGTAGCTTTATTCTTCAAATAATCAATTCTTCATGAACCTTAGGCCATGTGCCGCAGGCTTTTAAAATGGCGGTAATTAAACCCTTACTCAAAAAGCCAGCGCTGGATCCAGGAGTTTTAGCTAACTATAGACCAATCTGTAATCTCCCTTTCATTTCAAAAATCTTAGAAAGAGTTGTTGCTATACAATTATTTGACCTCCTGCAGGGAAATGGTTTAATTGAAGAGTTTCAATCTGGGTTTAGAATCCATCATAGCACTGAAACAGCCTTAGTGAAGGTCACTAATGACCTCCTTATCGCATCTGATAATGGACTTGTTTCTGTACTTGTCCTTTTAGACCTTAGTGCAGCTTTTGATACTATCGATCATAATATTCTACTTGATAGATTAGAACATTGTGTTGGACTTAATGGAACTTCATTGCAGTGGTTTAGATCTTATTTACCTGCTAGGTTCTAGTTTGTTCATGTCAGTAATGAGTTTTCTTTCAACTCAAAGCTCAGTCATGGAGTTCCACAGGAATCTGTGCTAGGCCCTACTCTTTTTAGTTTATATATGCTTCCGTTAGGCAACATTATTAGAAAGTAAATGGTAAATGGCATTCACTTATATAGCGCTTTTATTCTCATCTCTTGATGACCAAAGCGCTTTACAGATCCTGCTATCCACCCATTCATTCACACACATTCACGCACTGATGGCGGCAGTAAAATGTACTGCATACATTTTTCATTGTTATGCAGATGACACACAATTATACATGTCAATGAAGCCAGATGATAGTAATCAATTACCAAAGTCAGAAGCCTGTCTTAAGGAAATCGAAGCTTGGATGACTTGCAATTTCCTGCTATTAAATTCAGATAAGACTGAAGTCATTCTTGTTGGTCCAAAAAAACCTTAGAAATACCTTTCCAAATCATACTTTTAGTTTGGATGCGGTTACTCTTTCTCTTAATAGCTCTGTGAGGAACCTTGGAGTTATTTTTGATCAAGATCTGTCTTTCAGTTCACATATTAAATTCTTTTCTAGGACTGCCTTCTATCATTTGTGTAATATTACCAAGATTAGGAGCATCTTGTCTCAGAGTGGTGCTGAGAAACTGTTCCACGCTTTTGTTAGCTTTAGATTGGATTATTGTAACTCTTTATTATCAGGTTGTCCTAAAACATTTTTAAAAAGTCTTCAGCTGATCCAAAATGCTGCAGCAAGAGTTTTAACAGGTACTAGAAGGAGAGATCATATCTCTCCAGTTCTGGCCTCCCTTCATTGGCTTCCCATAGAGTTTAGAATTAAGTTTAAAATCCTTCTTCTCACTTACAAAGCTCTAAACAATCAGGCCCCTTTTTATTTAAAAGCTCTAATACTACCCTATTATCCTAACAAAGCACTATGCTCCCAAAATGCAGGATTACTTGTAATGCCTAGAATCTCCAAAAGTACAATGGGAGGCAGAGCCTTCACTTATCAAGCTCCTCTTCTGTGGAACCAGCTGCCAATCTGGATTCGGGAGTCAGACTCGATCTTTGTTTTTAAGAATAGGGTTAAAACCTTCCTTTTTGATGTAGCCTACAATTAGGGAGGGATCATGTGTCTCTGAACCCTCCCTTATGTAACGGAGTCGAAAATGCACCTTAAACATTCCTTTTCTCAGTCATGTTTTCCTTATTCCTTATTGTGAATTTTATTTACTTGAGTGCTTTTATTTTGGCGGTACACTGCCCACAGCCGCTCTTCCCGTACCTCCGAGGCTCCGGTAGTTCCTCCTTTCCCCCACGGTACTGCGTTGCTTTGCTGGGGGTAAGTCGTGCTTAAAACGTTGCTGGCATTAAATGACTGTTTTGTTCATCAGTTTTATCATTTAAACTGCAACCTTGGTTTGTAATTGTTCCTTGTTAATTTGACATGCTACTGTAGTATATTTTTCATTGTTTATATTGTAAATAAGAGTTTTATGGATGTTTTCGGCACACCTTAGAAGTCCACTAGTCGCCATTTTAGAATTGCACGCCAATATAAGCTCTATGGTGACTCTGGCAGCTTGTGCCGTTGTGTAACTTATATCTTTGTAAATGTAGAAGCCTGTGTGGGATCGAGGTACAGACAAAGAGTGATGTGTATTGTTTTATTTCTCCAACAGGTATGTCTGTTTTTGGTAAATTTTCTCATTTGTAATGTGATTTATTTTATGTATTGTGAAATTATTTTAGAGCTCCCTTTCCCACACAGTACCGCGTTGCTTTGCTGGGGGAGCCTGTGTGGGATCGAGGTACAGACGAAGAGTGATGTGTATTGTTTATTTCTCCAACAGGAGCAAATAAATTGTGGGAAACATCAGTCTGGTGTCATCGTGATCCATATGCCGCCTACATGTATACACTAGTGTCCCGGATCACAGCCGTTTAAGGGTGCCCAAAAAGGGGACCTGTTACACTGGTGACGTGACCCTTGTATCTTCAGATCAGCTCGACGCCGGTCACCGTGGATGCTGCATTACCTACTTAGTTCTACGCTGGGACGTATATGTGGTCAGATATATAAAGGACTGTTGAGACGCATTTTAACTGATTACCCGCAGTACATTTATGGTGTTTGAAGTCGTAGTAATAATTGTGATCCTGTACTGTAATTTATGTCACTTTACTTTGGAGTTATTCACAACGCAAGTACATTTCACTGTGTAAAGTAGTACTATCAACCAAAAAGACATGGATAATTATACAACACCTGTTTTGCCAAAAGGAAGAGGTGTTTGGCGCGGTGATATTGCTAATAGTAGAGATGTGGGACATTTCAAATTCATGGACAGTGGTGGGGATACAGGGTTAGGTCAGAGCCCAGGTTGTATTCCTGTTGGTGAGTTCATGGGTGAAGGTCCTCATGTTTCCACACCCTGTGGTAATGTTGATGCCATTGAACAACTTACAGATATGGTGGGGCAGCTTAGTGCTCAAATTGGTGAGTCTATAGTTGCTAAGTTAATGTCTGCTGGTGTTGTGAATATGACCAATGACAACCAGACTTCTCCTACTGATCGAACTGCACATTGTGATGTTACCAAATATGACCCTCCACACGTGACTGTCCATGTTAAGTCAGACAGAGAACTACCCACGTTTAGAGGTGACAGTACTGACAAATATTCAGTTCAGGACTGGATTGACTTGTCTAAGACTGACCTTAAGTAGAGGGAGATTCCTGTGTGTGAGCAAGCAGGAGAAACAATGAGTCATTTACTGGGCAAAGCCAGAGATGTTGTGAAAGTTGCCCTGCGTAGTGACCTGGAGCTAGATGCTAAAAAGAAACCTGAGATAATCTATGATGTTCTTCTCCATTACTTCTGTGATGCCTCCTCATGTCTTCCGCTCGCAGATTTTTATGCAACCCTGCCCAGGCACAGAGAAAACCCAGTGGACTACTGGATAAGGCTGAACAAAGCAGCAGACCTGGCTCTCGAGGGCCTGCGTAGACAAGGCAAGCAGATTGAGGACATGAGCAAAGAGGTTGCTATCATGTTCGTCAAAAATTGTCCTGATCCTGATCTGTCTTGCACCTTGAACTGGAAACCACCTCATGAATGGACCTCACGTGATGTTCAGTTGAGAATTGACGATTATCAGAGAGAGGTTAGAGCTAGTGCCAGAGCACCTGATGGTCCACAGCTAATGAGTCACACAGCCACTGTAACATCTGACAAACCCGGGTTGCCATCTTCAGCCATGACCATGCCAGAACAGAGCCACACCCCAGTCATTCCCTCTTCACTTCCTCAAACCCGACAGTTTACATGTCAGGGTCCCTCTCCATTCCCCATCTCTGATCCTACCCCAAATACCCTCAACCCAGATTGTGCTAGTGTGCCGGTTGTTGCTCAAAATCTCCAACAGTCAGAGGAGAGGCTCCTTGGTCGCATGGTTAATATGTTTCAGGAAATGATGGAGAAGTTGCAGCAGTGTACAATTCCTCACCCGACTGAGAGCAACAGATTTAAACGTGACCCTCGTCAGAGACGCCCCAGAGAACCAACTTGTGAGGTCTGTAATGACACACGTCACTCCACCATTTCACATTGCATGTCTGAGAAACTGTGTTTTACCTGTCTTTCCCCTGGTCATACCAGACTGGCCTGTCCCAACAACAACTGTCAGCCTCCTTCTCTGTCTCAGGAAAAACTAACTGACCTGTACTTGGAGGGAAGCAGTGCAGGTCTCAACTCAAGCTCCCACTGCAGTGACACATCTGATGCTGAGTCGATTCTTGCATCAGTGAGAAGCTCATGCGATGATGTAGTTGTTGTGTATCAGAACATTCACATAACTGGCAATAGTTCCAGCCTTTTCTACACACCAGTGGCTTTTGGTGGTGCAGTGATAATTGATGGCATGCTGGACAGTGGCTCTATGGCCTGCAGTATCAACGAGGATGCAGAGAAGAAACTGAGAACTGCTGGAGTGATAACAAATGAGAACCAGATTGATGTGAATGTGATGCTGGTTGGGTGTGGTGGACAGCGTGTCAGGCCAAAGAGTGCTTTTGACATTGTGATGGAGGTGTATGGTTGTAAAATGCTAGTCCCCGCTCTGGTTGTCTGTGGTCAGCATGATGAGTTGATTAAAGCACATCCTACACCATTCAAAACAATGCAAGTCCTATTGGAAAACAGTGTCTGGCCCCTGCCCGACTGCAGAACCAGAAGCTGAGCAGTTCTTGTCTATGCTCACTGGTTTGAACCCCTGGAAAGGAAATGACATTCCTGACAAAGTTGGTACTGTCAGATGTAACTCAGCCACCTACCTTGAACCTGGGCGTGAGTTCCTTGTTTGGGGTAAATTGCCTAAAGACACTGTTGTATCTCCAGGCAGTACAGTCATGACAGAGCCCACATCTTCTCGTTCAGCTCCTAGGGGTGTCCTAGTAGCTAAGATTGTAACTCCTATGTGGGGTGACAGGTGGGTCCCGCTCAAACTCATCAACACGTCCAACAAGCCTGTGTTGTTACGGCGCAATGCAAAGCTAGCTGACGTCTACACATGTGTAGCCCTTGAAGACATGGACGCAGCTGAGCAGTCTAGTGTACCAGTGACCTGCTACACACAGTCTACAACGGCATGTGATGCCGGTATGGAGTCTGTAAAAGAAAAACTCAAGTCAGTGGGGCTTTGTCACATAGACATTAATTCATGCCAAGTGTCAGAGGACTGCAAAAAAAGAATGGCTAACTTGGTACTTCAGTACGAGGATGTCTTTTCATGCCACCACCTAGACTGCGGAGAAGCTAAGGGCTTTGTACACGGCATACATTTATCTGATAATAAACCATTCAGACTCCCATACAGGCGTGTACCCTCTAGTCCAGGGGTGTCAAACTCATTCCATGGAGGGCCAAGACCCTGCAGGTTTTACTTCCACCCAGTCTCTTCAGCAGGTGTTTTCACTGATCAGCAATCAGTAGGACGAAATTCAGAGAAATCACCTGTTGAAGACACTGGGTGGAGGTAAAACCTGCAGGGTCTTGGCCCTCCATGGAATGAGTTTGACACCTGTGCTCTAGTCAGTATCAGAAATTAAGCCAGGTGCTGAATGAAAGGGAGGAAAAAGACATTATCAGGAAATCAACTAGCAAGTATGCATCTCCTTTGGTTCTTGTGTGGAAAAAGAATGGCGACCTCCGCATCTGCACGGATTTTCGCTGGCTGAATAAGAGGACTCTGAAAGACGCTCACCCTCTCCCTCACCAGGCAGATTGTCTGGCAGCACTGGGAGGTAACTGCCTCTTCAGCACAGTGGATTTAACGTCCGGCTTCTACAACATGCCGCTTCATGAGGATGACAGGAAGTATTCTGCTTTTACCACTCCGATGGGCTTATATGAGTACAATCGCCTGCCCCAGGGATTATGCAATAGTCCTGCTAGTTTTATGCGCATGATGACTGCCATTTTTAGTGACCAGAATTACTTGACTTTGTTGTGCTATTTGGGTGATCTGCTGATTTTTGCATCTGATGAGGAGAGTGCATTGCAGTGCCTTGAGATGGTGTTCAGCAGGCTGCGTAGGCACAACTTGAAGTTGGCACCCAAAAAGTGTTTTTTCCTCAGGAGATCTGTGAGGTTTCTTGGTCACGTAATTGATGAGAATGGTGTTTCAACCGACCCAAGTAAGGTTAAAAACATCGCAAAAATGACTTGTGCTGACCTTATGGACACTGATGGTGTGACACCATCCCAAAAAAGACTTAGATCCTTCTTGGGGATGGTTAATTACTATCAGCATTTTGTGCCAGGATATTCTGCCATTGCCAAGCCATTGTTCAGTCTGTTGAAAGGTGGAAAATTTAAAGGCAAATGTAAGAAAACCAAGATGGCTTGCAGAAAGCTTTGTGCTTCTGACTGGACCCAAGAGCACATACATGCCTTTGAAAGTCTCAAATCTGCACTTGCTAACACTGTGGTCTTGGCTCATCCTAACTTTGACCGTCCCTTCATGCTTTCAACTGATGCATCTCTGGATGGGATAGGTGCCGTTCTGTCCCAAGTCCAGGAAGGTGAAAGTCATGCCAGACCTATTGCTTTTGCCAGTAAGTCACTGACACAGTCTCAGAAAAATTATCCAGCGCACCGACTGGAATTTCTGGCTTTGAAATGGTCCATCACTGACAAGTTTAGTCATTGGCTAAAGAGTCATAGATTCACTGTTTGGACTGCCAGCAATCCTTTGACTCACATATTGACAAAGCCCAAGTTAGACTGTTGTGAGCAACGCTGGGTAGCCAAGTTGGCTGCGTATGACTTTGACATAAAGTATGTTCCAGGGCGGCAGAACATTGTGGCTGATGCATTAAGCCGTGTGCCTTTTGTCAAGGAAAATATTGGTCACAGACTGTTCAATGAGCCATATGTGAAACTCCTCAGTGAAGTCAAAAACGTGTCTACTGCCTCTGTTCAGGATGCTTTTCGTTCATCCAGTGGTCACGTGGATGCGATGTGTGACAATGCTCATACCTCCCAGGCACACACTCAGATTGTGAATTCAGAAGAAGTGTCTGCTGTGATGCAGTCACACATTGAGTGGGATGCTGGTCTGAGGGCCCGGGCAATTGAAGCCTTGCAGTTTTTGCCCCAGTTAGTCCCACCAGGTCAAGACCCATTGCCTGCCTATTCTGAAAAGGCTTTGCGTGACAAACAGTTGGAGGATGGAACTCTTTCTCGCGTCATGTTTTATGTTGAAAGACATCTGAGACCCTCAAGGAGAGAAAGGGTGAGAGAATCATTTTCAGTGATTAAATATCTGAAACACTGGGATAAGTTATCTGTGAGCAATGGTGTTCTGTACAGAGTTTCAAGAGACCAGAGAACCAAGTCCAAACGGCTTCAGTATGTTGTCCCAGACTCACTTAAGGATGAGGTCTTGAAAGGCGTGCATGATGATGCTGGTCATCAAGCCCAGTCGCGAACCCTCAGTTTATCCAGACAGAGATTTTTCTGGCTGACCCTTGAGAGAGATGTTAGAGACCATGTCAGACACTGCCAGCGTTGTGTCCTCAGCAAGTCAGCTGAACCTGAGGGACGAGCTCCCTTAAAGAGCATCTTGTCATCTAGCCCGCTGGAGCTGGTCTGCATTGACTTTTGGTCAGCTGAAGACTCTAGGAACAAGTCTATTGATGTCGTAGTGATAACAGATCACTTTACCAGGATGGCTCAGGCCTTTCCTTGTAAGGATCAAACAGCTAAGCAAGTGGCAAATGTTCTGTTGAACAAGTAGTTTTGTGTCTTTGGATTCCCAGAAAGAATCCACAGTGACCAAGGTCCTAATTTTGAAAGTCAATTAATCAGTGAACTCCTCAAAGTGTCCGGTGTCAGGAAATCTCACACTACCCCTTACCACCCAATGGGAAATGGGAGTGTCAAACGGTTTAACAGGACACTGGGTGGGATGATTCGTGCACTGTCCCCTGAGGTGAAAGCTAACTGGCCACGACGGTTGCAGACTTTGACATTGATGTACAACTGTACAACCCATGAGACGACTGGCTTTCCTCCTTTTTACCTCATGTATGGCCGTGTGCCCCGTTTGCCAGTAGATGTCATGTTTCGTTCTGTTCTTCGCGATGCTGATGTAACCAGTTATGACAAGTATGTGGCAACTCTCACCTGTAAGCTAAAAGAAGCAATGATGGTTGCTCAGGACCGTGCTGCTAAGGAGCAACACAGACATGCTAATCTTTACAACAGGAAAGTGACAGGATCCAAGATTGAGATTGGTGACAGGGTGCTTTTGGCCAACAGAAAGGAGAGAGGCAAAAAGAAAACTGCTGATAAGTGGGAATCAACTGTTTACACTGTAATGGATGTGAACCCGCAGACCCATACATAGAGAATTTGTGACACTCTTACTGGATGGACAAAAGTGGTCCACAGGAATCTGTTGATGCTGGTAAATTTTCTTCCTGTGGTGGATGTGTGCGATGTGTCCAACCATGGTTCATCCACCTTACTTCCAGAAACCTTAGCTACAGTCATTGGTGATGAGGGAGATACATCTGTGGACCTCTTCGAGGGAGAGAGTGAGGCTGGTACAGGTGATCCGTCTTCATGTGGAGAAACACGTGAACCATTAGTTGATCCAGAACCTGTTGACTCTGAAAGGAGAACTGTTGAGTGGATCACGCAGCTCACTGAACCGTCTGTGTCACAGGTAGACGTTTCTGATGTGACAAGTGTGTCCTCTGACCCCCAGAACTCTTCAGTTGCACCTGTTGCTCAAGGTGTAGATCATCCCATGTCCTCTGACTCTAGACCTGTGACTACAGCTGCTACTGATACTCATGGTGGACAAACACTTGACAGTCAACTAGTTTCTGTTCCTGACTCCGAGAGACAGACAGACACTCCCCTTGTTCGCTGTACTGTTGACCAGACGTCATGTACACATTGTGACTGTCCAAATGCACAATCTCAAATCAGGTCAAGATTTGGTCGCCTGATTAGACCTGTAAATAGACTAGTGCAGACAATGTCCAGGCAAGATGTAATTCAGGACAAGTTCAATGTTAAGGCTGTTTGTAGGTCTGTGTTTCAGACCCTGACTGACTAAATGCTACATGAGTGGACTATCCTTTTGTGGACTTGACCTTGAATTCTAGTGATCAGCTATTTTATTTTATTTTATTATACATGAGCTTTTACTACACTAATAGTTGGGGTTTTGGGTGGGGTGTACAAGGCACTCCATTACCAGTGGTTGGGTTGGGAGATAAGCGCTGCTCTCATGCCACTTCGTCCTTGTGTGGGACACTCTTTCAGATGGTGTTCTTTAACTAACCCCGGGTGTTTTTGTCATGAGTTCTGTGTAGCTGTGGCTCAAGTTTGATAAAATTCGGTGGGGAGGGTGTAACGGAGTCGAAAATGCACCTTAAACATTCCTTTTCTCAGTCATGTTTTTCTTTATATTATTGTGAATTTTATTTACTTGAGTGCTTTTATTTTGGCGGTACACTGCCCACAGCCGCTCTTCCCGTACCTCCAAGGCTCCGGTAGTTCCTCCTTTCCCCCACAGTACCGCGTTGCTTTGCTGGGGGTAAGTCATGCTTAAAACGTTGCTGGCATCAAATGACTGTTTTGTTCATCAGTTTTATCATTTAAACTGCAACCTTGGTTTGTAATTGTTCCTTGTTAATTTGACATACTACTGTAGTATATTTTTCGTTGTTTATATTGTAAATAAGAGTTTTATGGATGTTTTCGGCACACCTTAGAAGTCCACTAGTTGCCATTTTAGAATTGCGCGCCAATATAAGCTCTATGGTGACTCTGGCAGCTTGTGCCGTTGTGTAACTTATATCTTTGTAAATGTAGGAGCCTGTGTGGGATCGAGGTACAGACAAAGAGTGATGTGTATTGTTTTATTTCTCCAACAGGTATGTCTGTTTTAAATTTTCTCATTTGTAATGTGATTTATTTTATGTATTGTGAAATTATTTTAGAGCTCCCTTTCCCACACAGTACCGCGTTGCTTTGCTGGGGGAGCCTGTGTGGGATCGAGGTACAGACGAAGAGTGATGTGTATTGTTTTATTTCTCCAACAGGAGCAAATAAATTGTGGGAAACATCAGTCTGGTGTCATCGTGATCCATATGCCGCCTACATGTATACACTAGTGTCCCCGATCACAGCCGTTTAAGGGTGCCCAAAAAGGGGACCCGTTACACTTAGTTATGCTGCTAATAGGTTTAGACAGCCGGGGGACCTCCAATAATGCACTCGGTTTCACTCCTTTCTTCACTCTCAATGAAATTTTTTTTTTTTTTTTTTGCTGGTTATTAACATCTGTTTGTTCTCTCCCATAGACTGAGTCCCCATCATGCTGTTTGCTCTCTACATGTCTGTTCTTTTCTTCTTCTTTATCCCCTCACCCCCCAGCCAGTCAGAGCAGATGACTGCCCCTCTCTGAGCCTGGTTCTGCTGGAGGTTTCTTCCTGTTCAAAGGGAGTCTTTCCTCTCCACCGTGGCCAAGTGCTTGCTTACAGGGGATCACCTGATTGCTGGGGTTTTTCTGCAACTGTGGGGGTTCCCCTACAGTTGAAAGTGCTATGAGATGATTGTTGTTGTAAAATAGCGCTATATAAATAAAGTTGAATTGAATTGAATTGAATTGAAGTACAAGTAAAACAAGGAGACTATTCAGGAGGCCTCCCAGAGTCCCGGCTCCACCCGACCATCAGTTGGAAAAGGTCAGGCGGCCTACCAGGTCTCTAGAGCCCCCAACCAGGTTGACAGAGTCCATCGGGTGGTCTTCCAGGGCCCCGAAGCCACCCAAACAACCGAGAAGGCTCGGGCAGTCTCCCCGCGTCTCTCGGCCAGTGGGTCGAGGAGCACCACCCACCTCCACCTGGAGGCAGCAACTGGAACCAGTAACCACCGCAGACCCCTGGACGATGGACACCCGATGTGAACCGAGGACCCACAGCAGCCCTGGACATCAGCGCAGCACCCTTAGTGGCCCTGGACTGAGACATAGCAGCACCCTCAGTGGCCGCGGACTGAGGCGAAGCTGCACCCACGATGGCCCCTGGGCTGGAGCGTAGCACCCACAGCGGGCACACACTGAAGTGCCCACGGAGACCCAGACTGAGGAGGAACCGCACCCTCGGAGATCCCGGGTGGAACGGCGCCTCCACGATGACCTTGGCCACGGAAGCTGGACCCACGAAGACCTCAGGCAGCAGACCAGAACAAGTGGAGACCTCTGGTGTAGCTGGAAGATTCTCGGTGACCCTGAGAAAAGACTTGAATGAAAGAGGGAGAGAAACAGGGTCAGGATCACCGGCGGCAGTGGAACCCAGTGAGGCGAGCTCAGATGCTGCTGACCGCAGCACCCGGCTCTCCCCACCAAGAGTCAGACAAGATCTCTCCAATACTGAAACAATGAAAACAAATGAGAGTACTTGCCTGAGCTCAAGTTTCACCACCGTCCAGGACTCCATCAATCCAGATGTTGATGTCTCAGGACCAGCCCCCTGGAGGTCCAACTCAGACTCTGCTGCACCTACCCAAACAGCAGGCATGATGGCATCTGCAATCTCGGAACCCCCTGGCGATGTTACCCACACAGGTGGCTCGCCCGGCATGGCGACAGAAGATCCTCTTCCTGCTGGGGCTGAACGCTGCTCGAGTGAAGCCCAGGGACGTGTCTTCGTTGACTCAGGCTCTGGATTGCAGACAGCCCTCCTTCTCTGTCCATACCATGGCTGCAGGGCTGGAACCAGGTTCTCCAGGGCCACAGGCTCCTCTTCTGTCCGGCGGCTTAATCCTGGAACTGGTGGACACTCGGGAGGTATTGGAGGAGACACAGAAAAAGCAGGTAAGGTTTTGGTGGCTGCAGCAGGTTGTGAGGGCCCAGTGGACTGCATAAACTGAGCCTCACCCCCGAGAATCAGACAAGGTAATTCATCAGATTGTGTTATAGAGTGAAAAAGCACTTGCCTGTTTTCCCGGGGTATGGTGGTTCCTGCTGCAGCAAGCCCAGTCTCTTTCCTCTCTATGACTGTGGAGGTCGTGGGCCCCTCTGAAGGCCAAGGAGGAACCGCCCCTGCAGACATGATGACGGGCGGAGCCAAGGGAGAAAAAGCTGAGCTCTCAGCAGTCGGAGAAGGCGTAGTGGAGGAGAGGGAAACAGCTGCGACATCCCTGGGATAGGGAGCTGACGAGCCAGCTGGTGAGCAGACCCAAAAGGCTGAAGCTACTCTAGGTTCCTCTCTGATGTGGTGAAAATAGTCCTGCTGGTTGAGAGACGGAGGAGTTCTTCCGACGGCTCGTAGCTGTGTAATGGCGGGGAAGTTGCGGCGACTGGACCCAATAACTCTCCTTCATCTGTTTCAGTACAGCCGTGTCACAGGGAGGAGTTGAGTTCTGCACCGGGAAGTGGCGTCTTCGGGCTGGTGATCCCATCGCCAACCCCAGAAATTGCTGTTGGAGAGCGGAGATGGTGGCCAGCAACTTGGCAAACTCGGGATAATTATCTAAACCATGATGCGTCTCCACAGTCCCAACTGCTGCTACCACACTCTCTAAAACCTTCTTTGGGCCATGGGAATTGAGAGCTTCAGCAACATGGCCCCGGATAAACTCAGCTGCTCACTGCTCATCCATACTGGGACCCGCAGCTGGCTTCCTCCTACGGCGTGCTGGGAACATGCTGTCAGCCACTCACTCCAGACACAAAAAAGGTGAGTGAAAAAAGGGAAAAGCAGAAAAAAGAGGGGAAAAAAAAGGCAAACTCACTGCTGCTGGCACCTACTGGCTGCGACCTACTGTCATAATTGGGCCCTTTCAGGGCAAGAATAAGGCACCACTCGCCTGCAGTGAGTTTGCTCATTTATTAAATAATAAGGAACACAAATACTTGCCATGAGGGGTGGACTACAAAAAGCTATATACGAGACTACAAAGGGTGAATAACAGAAAAATGCAAATACTGAAAAACTACGATAGGTAACTTACATGTAGCAGGTGAGGATAAAACCTAAGCAGAGGAAAGACTGAAATCAGGGATGGGGATTCCAGTCAGGCACGACGAGGTCGCAACGGAGAATACACCTCGTCCATGAGCTTAAATAATACCAGAACAAAAACTAAAATGTAAATCAGGTGTGGAAGCACGAGTGAAAACGTAATCAGTGACGCAAAACAGCTGTGACAGGCCATGAACAGACTTGACAGGCGGAAGTCCTGTCACAACGCTGTCAAGATAAAAGCACAAACAATAATGGCAAAAAAATCAGGACTAAATACATAAACAGAAAAAGGATAATAACCAAAAGACCCGAGTACGGTACAGACCCACACTCAGCATCATGACAGAGAGGAAGTTACAGCATTCCTGGCACTGAGGGTGGATATTTTAGGATCAATTTACCAATGGAATGTGGCTTCAAAGCTGAGGTCTTTAGGTGAAAGGTAAAGAGAAGTGGGCTTTAGTTCTCCTCTAAGGAAAGGGATGAATTTTTTTCTTAATTCTAACCAGCTGGTCACGCTACACTCCCATTGTTTCACAGGTTGTCGTCTGGCCCGTATTCGCCATGTACGTTCCTCTCCTCCAACCCGGACTAAGTCCATAACCCCAAGAGGGGCTCTGTTCAGCCTGAAATGGTGTTGCTTGGCACGTAGTTTCACCGTGCCAGTCGGTTTGGCCCCAACCTCTTCTAAAGCTGTTGCAGCGGTCTCCATCGTAGCTGCAGATCCTCCAGTCCTCCGCGGCCAAGCTCCGGAGGAATCTGGGGCTAGCACATTGGTTTCACTTGACGATGCAGGTGCCTCGCTGCCACACTCGGTATCCTCTCCTACTATTCCCCAAGCACCGGCACTGAGACCCTCCTGCGTCGAACTTGAGTGAGGCTAGTCCTGCTTGACTGCCATGATGTTCGTTAGGTCTTCATCCACACAGTGTCGTCCTCCACTACCGGGATTGGACGGTTCCACTGGCCAGAACCAGACCATTCTTCCCCAGCGTCATCTTTAATGGCAAAACCCAGTCCGTAAAAAAAGTCACAGCCCATGATGTTGTCACCTCAGGCTGGGACGTGGAACATGAAGTCAGCCATCATCGCCAACTTGTACCGAACTGTTTACCAGAAACTTTAGCTCTCTACCTACCCACAAGTAATACAGACATAGAAACTTGGAAAAGAAGGTAATTGCTTCAACCCGATTAACATGTAGTGTGAAAAACCCTAAGGACCCCACAATCTTACTTGATGAGTAACTTTTGATGTGGTTTATTTTTTCCACACAACCAGATTGCTAAATCCGGTATACTTACATTTGTATTAATGTCCCTTTCAAATAAACATTAAACTTAACCTTTTGACAACTCTAATGTGATCCAAGCCATAAACAATATTATTTCATAAATAGCATTTTATCGAATAGTGGATGTCAGGTTCGTTGCAGACAACTGATTTTTCTTTCCACTGGGCAGACTCGGCTCTGGTTTACTTTTGAGCATCTTGTAACCAGTTTCCTAGCCCTTTAGAGTGACTATATAAAACCCTTGATTTATTTGAATCAGTATTATCATCAAAAATGAAAACTGAGTCACAAGGCATTTGCAGAAATTCAACAGCTCAGTCCAACACCGACAAGATCCACCCTATAGGGTGGAAGTACCATTTTGCAGCGTAATAAAAGACAAGGCCTAAGGAAAGACAAAACTCTCAACTATTTATTCATTTTTTAATCATTTGGACCAAAAAAAAAAGAAGTAATCCATACTTCAATTCAATTCAATTCAATTCAACTTTATTTATATAGCGCCATTTCACAACAACAGTCATCTCATAGCACTATCAACTGTAGGGAGGACCCCCACAGTTGCAGAAAGACCCCAGCAATCGAGGACCCGAGCAACTTCAGTAAAATTTAATTAAAAAATGCCTGTATAACACAGAATATTCTACAGAAAATATAAACGGTTACATATGAGGGAAATGTCACCACAAATTAAATGGACCTTTTTCAAAAAAGTAAACAGTTTCATCTAGATTTAGACAAGATCTTGAGGTAGATTTTGGCATCTGTGTTTTTTTTTTTTGGTAATTCCAGCATACAGATACTTTATAGACTTTTCAAACTAATAAACCGTTGAAGCAATCGTACTGAAGCAGGTTTGTGTGAATATAACTACTGGTTTCAAAGTCAGAGTTTGTATCAACACCATGCAAACATGTAATTTGTTAATACAAAGAAAAACAATACCCTTTTGCAGAGAAGTACACATTATTATAAATTAATTGTTTCGGAACCCGGTAACTCTAATCTCTCTTTCTCTCCCTCTCCCCCTCCCTCCCCCTGCCCCTCCCTCTCTCCCTCTCCCTCCTCCGTCTCCCTCCCTCTCCGTCTCCCTCCCTCTCTGCTTGTTTTAGCCTGAGATGAGAAAAAGTGCTATCACCATTTTATGTTGTTAAAACTTAAATCAACCAACATTCCATTCTCATGCTAACCCTCAGGACATGGGTCAAAGGTTATTCGCCTTTCTCTCAATAAACAGCGCAGCTTTTTATCCATATATAATTAACATTCCATTCTCATGCTCACCCCATAGAAAACACATTAATTGGGCGGGTCAGGTCACACCTTTCATCTCGAGAACAGTAGACCTGTTAAACCAGAGAACAATAGATCTGTCAAGTTTGACAAGAAGTACCCCATCCCTCTCTGCTGTAATAAAAGCCAAAGGTGTTTTGACAAAGTATTAGTTTAAGGGTGTGCATATGTATGCAACCAGGTTATTTTAAGTTTTTTATTTTTCCCCTTAAAAGACTTCAGTTTGTTTTTCAATTGGGTTGTACAGGTTATAGGTCACTTTTTTTTTTTTTTACATCACAAAAACCTGGCATTTGAACAGGGGTGTGTAGACTTTTTATATCCATTGTATAGACCAGGGGTGTCCAACCATGTGCCATGGAGAGCCAAGACCCTGCAGGTTTTACCTCCAACCAGTGTCTTCAACAGCAGATTTCTGTGAACTTCTTCCCACTGATTGCTGATAAGTGAAAACACCTGCTGAAGAGACTGGGTAGAAGAGAAAACCTGCAGGGTCTTGGCTCTCCATGGCACATGGTTGGACACCCCTGGTATAGACCAAATAATGCCACAGAAAACCTGCAGAATATTATATATAATATAATCATAATAACTGGAATAGCAGCAAAAACAGCAACAGCAAAAACTTTAAGGGCTACTTTAATTAAAAGATAAATGGTTTTGAGGAAATCAACAGTTTTTGTCGGAAGGTGGGTTTTCTGAGTGTATTGAGAATATTTGTTATTTGGGCAGATAGTTTTGAGAAAGAAGCTACAGCTGTGTTTTCCATAATGTTTTAGCAGCTGTGAAAAAAATAAATAAATTAAAGCACACACAGAAAGGCTGTTAAATTCTCTTGGGGCAACAAAAGCAGAACTTAATGTAAAAGTTACAGGGCTGTCAATTTTTTACTACTTCCTCATCCAGCTGCTGCAGGGCTCTCAGCTCTTCTCTGAAACTGGTCACAGTGGGTCATTTTCCTTTCTTTCCTCTGAGGTAAGTTATAATAATAATAATAATAATAATAATAATAATAATAATAATAACAACACCATTACCTCTGACCTTTTTCTGATTTTTTTTTAAACATTAAAACCAATTTTAAATTGTCCTAACTCAGAGGTCACCATCCTCTGCTATGAAAGATGCCCATTTGAGCTCTTTTTTTGTCATGGTATACAAATCTATCAAACATATTAATATAAATGAGCTGTAAGTAAATTGACTGCTTATCATGGGCAAAAGCATTTTTTTCCTTAAACAAGAAACTTTCTCTCATAAATGTTCAACTCTATTTGAAAAATTGCTGGTTTTATCCTGTAAATTTGCACTTTTTTCGCATATTTACTGTTAAATTACATTTCTTTACTTATAAATTTGTGAAGTTTCTGTTGAATTTACAACTTTTCTTGCAGATTTAAACCTATTTTTACTTAAATGTAAAACTTTTGCCAAATATATTTGTGATATTTCATGTAAATTAGCAACTTTTTTCTTGCAGAGTTGAGACCTTTGCTCTTTGAATTTAACAACTTTGTCAGCAAGTTTTTTCCATACATTTGAGTTTTTTCTTTTGTCTGTCAGAAGTAGTTACAGGTGAAGGGAAAAAGGAGCAGCATATGGCTCAGGGATACATGTTCTTCTTACTGAAGAAAACTTCCAGTAATTCTATTTTTGTCTTCTTTTCTCCTTCTTCCTCTGCTGATTTCCATTTTTTCTCTTCCTTTTCTCTACACCAGCAGCTCTATCATGCTCCCCTCCAGCTTCTTCACCATCACAGCCCTGCTCTCATTCCCTGCTGGTCTGGTTACCATGGAAACCTGTCCAGCAGGTGGGATCCCAGGGATACCAGGTGTGTTTGTGTGTATTTGCATGAATTTAGACATGTTTTTTTATGGTTATAGGTTTAAAGAATGGCTAAACTTAAAAGTGCTAGAGGAAAATAGCTTCACCTGACATTTAACTGTAATTTCAATTTAACAGCATATTTATTTGAAAAACAAAACTTTCAATCGGCCTTGAAGAGATTCTGGCAAACTGTCCGGCGGCTCAGGAGGAGGAAGCAGCTCCCTGTCCACACTGTATGGTGAGGATGGGGCGCTGCTGACTTCGACTAGGGATATCGTCGGACAGTGGAAGGAATACTTCAAGGATCTCATCAATCCTACTGACACGCCATCTACAAAGGAAGCAGGGCTTGTGGACGAGGGGGATGACTCGTCCATCACAGGGGCTGAGGTTGCCAAGGTGGTTAAAAAGCTCCTTGGCGGCTGTGCCCCGGGGGTGGATGAGATTCGCCCTGAGTTGTAGGGCTGTCATGGTTGACATGCCTCTGCAACATTGCGTGGAGGTTGAGGGCAGTGCCTTTGGCATGGCAAACCGGGGTGGTAGTTCCTCTCTTCAAGAAAGGGGACCAGAGGGTGTGCTCTAACTTTAGAGGGATCGCACTTATCAGCCTCCCTGGGAAAGTCTATGCCAAGGTACTGGAGAGGAGTGTCCCGGCTGTTGGTCGAACCTCGGATTCAGGAGGAGCAATGTGGTTTTCGTCCTGGCCGTGGCACATCGGACCAACTCTTTACTCTCTCGAGAATCCTCAAGGGTTTGTGGGAGTTTGCCCAACCAGTTTACATGTGTTTTGTGGACTTGGAGAAGGCATTCGACCACATCCCTCATGTTTTTTTGTTTTTTTTGGGGGGGGGTGCTTTGGGAGTATGGGGTATCGGGCTTGTTATTACGAGCTATCCGGTCTCTATACAACCGTTGTGAGAGTTTGGTTCGTATTGCCAACACTCGGTCGGACTCATTCCCAGTGAGAGCTGGACTCTGCCAGGGCTGCCCTTTGTCACCGATCCTGTTCATAATTTTTATGGACAGACTTCTAGGCGTAGACAGGGAACAGAGGGTGTCATGCTTGGTGACCACAGGATCTCATTTCTGTTGTTTGCAGATGATGTTGTCCTGTTGGTTTCATCCAGCAATGACCTACAGGTCTTACTGGGACAGCTTGCTGCTGAGTGTGAAGCGGCTGGGATGAGAATCAGCACCTCCAAGTCCGAGTCCATGGTCCTCAGCCGGAAAAAGGTGAATTGTCCACTCCAGGTTGGGGACAAGTTCGTGCCCCAAGTGGAGGAGTTTAAGCATCGCGGGGTCTTATTCACAAGTGAGGGGAGAATGGAGCGAGAGATTGACAGACGGATCGGAGCAGCATCTGCAGTGATGCAGACATTGTACCGGTCCGTTGTGGTGAAGAGGGAGCTAAGCTCTAAGGCAAACTGTTGATTTACCAGTCAGTCAATCTATGTTCCTACCCTCAACCTATGGTCACGAGCTTTGGGTAATGACAGAAAGAATGAGATCGCGGATACAAGCGGCTGAAATGAGCTTTCTTCGTAGGATTGCTGGACTCACCCTTAGAGATAGGGTGAGGAGCTCAGTAATCCGGGAGAGGCTCAGAGTAGAACCGCTGCTCCTCCACATTGAAAGGAGGCAGTTGAGGTGGTTTGGGCATCTGATAAGGATGCCTCCTGGACGCATCCCATTTGGGGTGTTTCGGCCACATCCTACTGGGAGGACACCCCGGGGCAGACCCACGACTCACTACATCTCCCAGCTGGTCTGGGAACGCCTTGGTATCCCCTCTGAAGAGCTGGATCAGGTGGCTGGGGAGAGGGAAGTCTGGGCTTCTCTGCTTGAACTGCTGCCTCTGCGACCCGGATCTCCGGAAAAGCAGTAGAAGATGGATGGATGGATTTATCCGAAAAAGTTATAAATACACACACACACACACACAAGTTTGTAAATCTAAAAGAAAAGCTTAAAATATAAGGAGTTGCTAGGATTTTTCATCACCATTGGACGGTGCACTATAGCTGTTTTCAAATACAAAGCTGTTTTATTACAGATAGGGAATGTTCATTCTTAACTACGATGTATCTGTAGTATCCAGGTGAGTATGTCCAACACCCATGCGTCACCAGACTCAGAGTCTAAGGTGATGTGGAATGGTTAGCAGCTAGAGAAGACTTGCTGGGGGTGAAGAGGAGGCTTTATTAGTAGCGCAGTAGTGATGCAAGCATGGACATATTCTTGCACATTGGAAGACAGGGTCGGCCACCAAAACATTCTCCTGAGCAGGTTGATGGCATGTGAATTTAGCCATGTGGACCCAATGGATAACATCTGAATGGACAATGGACGGTCCCGTTTGAGCTGCTGTGCTTGTCTCACTCTTGCCTCTATTTCCAGGTAAGGACTGTGATCACACAGGAAGCAGGGAGTATCTGTTCTTTGGCTACTGGAACTGAGTCTGGGGAAAACTGTCTGGACAGTGCATTAGGGTTAACTTTTCTGTAGTCGGGTCTGTAGGTTATGGAGAAATTAAATCACCCATGGAAGAGTGCCCAATGGGCCTGATAGAAGGTTAATCTCTTAGCGGACCAGTCTAGTTTATTGTTCAGATGAACACCCAGAATATGGTCTGAGCACCGGTAAAAACGGCGCATGTGACAATCTGAACAAACCGCCTTTTCACTCTTCATCCTCTTCAAAGCTGCCATCATTACTGCCTTGCTAAAGGCCCTGTCACACCTTAATGATTTAGCCAGCATTTGCTAAATGTATAAAAATTGGTTTAAAATGCAGGCATATGCCGAAATTTTCACTTTTGGCCGTATGCATCGCATATCTATAACACAACATTACAAAAATAATTTTTTTGTAAGATGTCTGTGTTTTTTCAACTGATTTAAAATAATTTTGCACCGCTGAATCTGAAAATGACATCCGTTTCTCTCCATCAGGTCAGGTTTTTATGCTAAGTTGATTTTTACAAAATCTTCTGGTCGAAGCCATTTAATTCACCTGTAAAATAAAAATACCAATTAGTCATAAACTGGCACATGCAAACTCTTCAGAGTTCGAGAAATTTCAAGAAATAGAAAAGAATTTTGCATCATATAAAGTGAAAATACCCATACATGTAAACAAAAACAACATGTGGCCATAGTTCAAAAAGCTGACCCGACTGAGCAAAACCAATGTGATTTTTGGATTCAGCACATCAAAATTGTCCTAAATCAGCTAAAAAAAACTTAGACAATAAATTTGGTGTTGACCAGTGTAATGAGTTGGACATATTTTTTTTTTTTTTTTTGTTACTTATTTGTACCCGTAGGTAGACTTGGTTTGCAGTCTGGTGACAAGCCACCGGCTGCTGGTCGCTGCGTGCGCGAGCGCCCTAAACCTACATGTTTTTTGGTGTGCAGGAGGAAACCGGAGAAATCCCGGAGTAAACCCGCGCAACACGGGGAGAACATGCAAACTCCACACAGCTCACTGTTGGTCGGGGGCTGGGATCGAACCCACGATCTCATGATCCCCGCGGTCCCCCGATCGAGGGTAAAACTGTGCTGCCACCACTGCTAAACCACTGCGCCACCGTGCAGCCATATATATAACTTATTAGTAACTTATATAGAATATTTCCATAAATTAACCAATGAATGCTTCGTGTGTTGTCGACATTCACAACTTAAGCGTAACAATAGTCTAACTTCTGCATAACTTCTGCATAGCTCATCCTAACTTCCGTATAGCACGGTCATGCCAAATTGCCGTAGCCTCCCAATCCATGAATCCTAGGTGTGTGAGAGATCATCTCTGTTCAACCAAAATGATTCTCCCATTCAAAGACCATGGTGGGAGGTGTGACCGACCTGGCAGAGCTGAGAAATCTGTCAGGTCAGTCACACCTAAAACAGCTGATGTGACACATCAGGAACATCAGATGACAGTTGCCACAACCTGGCTCAAAGGGAACTGATGGCGATAAAAAAGTTTACGTTCAACAAAGTGAAAAAAACCCCCAAGATAATGCATGGAGTGTGTTTTTGCCAGGAGGCGCAGCCAACAGCAAAGTGGGATTTATCATGGAAAACAGCTGAGCTCTATGCTTCGGGCGATCAGCTGATTGGATCCACCTCCACCGACGTTCTGACATTTTGGCATATCAGATACAACACTGGACAGCTGATGGTACAGACTGCTATTAAGGTAAAAAAAAATGGGGGGGGGGGCTAAACAGTGACTTGGATCTCTATCCTGTAGCTTGAAAGTGCTCAGACACATCCCCATCGGGTTCTCGCTATATGAAAAAGTACACGTGTTTAGCTCTGCTGTGTGTGTGTGTGCTGCAGGCAGAGCGCTGTACAGGTATTTCCTGTAGCCAATGCTGCAAAGGATGTAATTATAGGGTAGCTGTAAGTTAGAAACCCATTCAATAAGTTACACATAGGTTCAAAGAGTGTTACTCATATGTTAGAAATAATTAATTAATAAGTAACTGAGTCGCTGACAAGTAACGTGTGTAAACGAATGCATAACTTCCCTTCAACCTCTGCTTGACGAATGCGGGATGTATCAACCATACGCTGGATACGTCAGAAATTTTCAGCATGCTGAAATTTTCAGAGGAGCTCGGAGAACTATGCCGTATACCAGTGTGCTTCAGCGTTCTTCAGCATGTTCTTAACTTAGACAAAACAGCCATAACTGATTCGACATACATCAGTGTATTCTTCATATCCCCCCCCCCCCCATACGTTTTGCAAATGCTGCCTAAATCATCTAGGTGTGACAGGGCCTTAATCCTTGGGACTTCCTTATTCACCATCTTTCCTTCATCCATCCTCCTCTCTCATTTTCTTTATTCATCAGCTCTTCAAAGTACTCCTTCCACCTTCTCAACACATTCTCGTCATTTGTTAGTACCGTACATTACCATCTGTCCTTAATCAGCCTAACCTGCTGTATATCCTTTCCAGCTCGATCTCTCTATCTAGCCCAAGGGTGTCCATTCATGTGCCATGGAGGGCCAAGACCCTGCAGGTTTTACCTTCAACCAGTGTCTTCAATAACAGATTTCACTGAACTTCTTCCAACTGATTGCTGATAAGTGAAAACACCTGCCTAAAGAGACTGGGTAGAAGAGAAAACCTGCAGTGTCTTGGCCCTTCATGGCACATGATTGGACACCCTTGGTTTAGCCAATCCATACAAATCCTTTTCTCCTTCCTTAGTGTCCTGCCTCTCATACATCTCACTATATGCCCTTTCCTTTGCCTTTGCCTTTGCCGCTTCTGTCTTTGCCATGCGCCTCGATTCCAAATACTGCTGTCTACTTTCTTCATCTCCCTGACTACCCCACTTTTCTTTGCTAACCTTTTCCTTTGAATACTTTCCTTTACCTCCTCATTCCACCACCAAGTCTCCTTGTTTTCCTTCCTCTGTCCATGGATACATCGCATACCTTTCTACCCATTTCCCTCAATACTTTTGCTGTACTTTCCCAGTCATCTGGTAATTCTTCCCTACCACCCAGAACCTATATCAACACCTTCCTGAACTCTGTGCGACCTTCTTCCTTCTGTAACTTCCTCCACTTAATCTTTGGCTCTGCCTTCACCGTTTTCCTCTTCTTGCTTTGCAAAGTCATCCTACAGACTACCATCTGCTGTCTAGCTACATTCTCCCCTCCCACCAACTTGTAGTCTCTTTCAGATTTCTACTTCTGCATAAGATATAGTCCACCTATGTGCACCTTCCTCCACTCTTGTAAGTCACCCTATGGTCCCCTCTCTTGAAGTACACCATTCACAAAAAGATAGGGATATTTGGCTTTCGGGTGAAATTTATGGAAAATGTAAAAAGTCCAGCTGCAGTGATATTATATCATGAAATAGGGCATTTAAGTAGAAGTATGCAATGGTGTTTTCCTCATCTCAAACAATTTATTGAAACAAAAGCCAACAACAATGTTAGATATACCACAACAAAAATGTCAGTGTCTCAATAACTTGTCATGTGCCCTTGAGCATCAATTACGGCATGACGACATCTCATGCTGTCACAAGTTGACTTATTATCTGCTGAAGCATGGCATTCCACTCTACTTGAAGGGTGGCCCTCAGGTCATTGAGGATGTTGGGTGCAGGGTTACAAGCTCTACACAATGACTCAGTTGATCCCATAGGTTTTCTATGGGATTCAGCTCTGGATAAAGTGTAGGCAACTCCATTTGAGGTACCCCAGCCTCCAGCAGGCGTTTTTCCCCGTGATGCAACCTCGATGAGCTGGAGCTATGTCGTCCATGCAGATGAAATTAGGCATGTGTTGTTCATGCAGGGGCTCCAATGATTGAATTAATGATGTTTTTCAGTAGTATCGGCTTGTCACTGTATCATTCATAAGGTGTAGGGCAGTTCTGTATTGACTAGACACACCTGCTTAGACTGCAACATGGTGAAAACAGTGACTGATGCATAGTGTTCTCCTTTGGCATCTCCAACATCCTTTGGCAGCCATCGTTTCTGCTCAGTGTGAATCAACTTTCAGAGAACAGTAATGAGGCCCACTGGGCCCCCCTTGTCCAGCATAAATGCTTCCTGGCCCATGCAAGATGATGACGCCTGTGCCTGGTGGTGTGGTCAGGTTATCTAGCATCCACACTGATGTAAATTGTTTTAAAATGGTTGATGTGACATTTGGGTGCCCTCTCAACCTCCTCTATTAAATGTTGCCTGGAGTTGAGTGGACTTCATCATCCGGCTCCCCAGGGTACTGTTCACGATGAAGCGGTTCATCCAGCATGGGATGCGGTCAAAGGACATCCACTTCTACACCTTTCTGTGACTCTTCCAGTCTCTGTATTTTTGTTGCAACCTGCCAATGACATTCTGTGATACTCTAAGCTCAGCAGCCACTTCCCTCTGAGAACATCCTGTTTGAAGCCTCGCAATGGCGAAGTACTGTTGATCAATTGTTAGGTGTCATTTTGGTCTCATGATGTCTAAATGTGAACAGCATGATGAAGCGGACTGTTTAAATACCAATTCTAATTGAATCAGAAAATGTATTGGTAGAGTCATGGATCAAACACCTGTTGTGAATTTTGCCATTAAGCACCTTGTTAGAAAGCAGCAATTTACACAAAAAGTACTGAAAGATTGAACAGTTGGACATGTGCATTCAAAAGATTAGAGAAGGTCAAATTAAATTCACCTGTAAACATTATAGTGCATTTTAGGTGCACACTGAAATTTCACTCGAAAGATGAATAGCCCTAACTTTTTATGAGTAGTGTATGTGTTCAGCACATCCATTCCTATCTTTTCAGCAAAATCAACAACCATCTGTCCTTCCACTTCTCTCCTAAAGACTATACCTAACCAGGACCTCCCTAACACATCAGTTCCCCTTCACTTACATGTCCATTAAAGTCTGCTCAATCACCACTCTCTCCCCCCTGGGAACACTCTCTACTACTTCATCCAGCTTACTCCAAAATTTCCTCGTCTTCTACCTGACATCCAACTTGTGGGGCATATGCACTGCCACTCAGCATCACACCCTTGACTTCTAGCTTTCAAACTCATGATCTTTCTGACTCTCTCTTTACCTCCTGAACACTCTTCACATATTCTACCTTCGAGATTACTCCTACTCCATTTCTCTTCCTATCTACCCCATGGTAGAACAGTTTAAATCCCCCTCCAATGTTCCTATGCTGCTTCCTTCCATCTGGTTTCTTGAACACCGTATATCTACCTTCTCTCCATCATATCAGCCAACTCTCTGCCCTTTACCAGTCATAGTCCCTACAATTAACATCCCTACTCTCACCTCCACACTTCTACCTTTCCTTTTCTCTCTCCCTCCTAAACATGCTTTCCCCCTCTCCTCTTCCTTGATCTTCGACCAACGTAGCCCAATTTCCACCGGCACCCTGTCAGTTAACAGCACCTGTGGCAGTTGTCATTAACCCCGGGCCGCGACCTGATCCAGTATGAAAGTCTTATTCGTCATGATCCGCATGCTTTTATTTGGCAAAGGTTTTATGTTGGATGCCCTTCCAGACACAACCCTCCACATTTACCCGTGCTTGGGACCGGCGCTAGGAGTACACTGACTTGTTCACCCCCTGTGGCTGGGTTCACTCAGAGCAAAAGTAAATAAGATAATTGGTTAGCCAAAGCAGTAAATAAATATACATATGTACACAGTTATATACACAGTGCAGGAGCATTGCAGCCTAGATGGCATCAACAGCATTACAGTTAGTTAAATTCCCGGCATAATACAAAATATAGACCCAGACAGTATTATTTCACATTTGAATGAACAGTGTTGTTGCCCCCTTGAAACTAATTGTAATTGTCTTAGTTGTGTATTGGATGGGGACGAGCTTTATTGTGCAAAGTTGTGACGTTTTACCAACCCTCTATGAGCGCACCGGTCTAGACAGTCTGACAGCCATAGGTAGGAAAGGGCCTGCGGAAACCTCTCCCTCAAGCACTTAGGATGGCCAGCCTACTACTATAATGAGCTCCTCAGTGTGTTCAGTGTGTCCCACATGGGGTGGGACTCAGACTCTAGCAGAGATGACGGCTTAGCCGCCCCATCTTCCTCTCTCCCATCTCCTCCACGGGTCGAGGCATCGTCCCAGAACAGAGCTGACTTTTTTGATCAGCCTGTTTAGTCTCTGTCAGAATGCTGTGCTGTGTTGCCGCTGCCCCAACAAAACCATTCCAAACGTGATGGCTGATGCCACACCAAATTGTAGGAAGGTCTTGAGCAGGACCCCTTGCACTCCAAAAGAACTGAGTCTCCTCTGGAAGAACAGCCTGTGCTGCCTCTTCTTGTAGAGACATTGGTTGTTGTGTGACCAGTCCAGTTTATTGTTCAGGTGAACACCCAGGTTCTTGTAAGATGTCACCATCACATGTGTGTTCTCTGGATGTTTACTGGTGCTGTGGGGGGTTGTCCACACCTGCGGAAGTCCACTACCAGTTCTTTGGTTTTCTTGCATTGATCTGGAGGCAGTTCCGCAGGACACCAGTCCACAAAGTCCAGGATAAGTCCTCTGTACTTCACGTCATCCCCATTGGAGATGAGGCCAATGATCGCAGAGTCATCAGAAAATCTTCTGTAGATGGCAGTGTGGTATGTTGTGTGAAAAGTCAGCAATGTAGAGGATGAACAGGAAGGGAGCCAGAAATGTTCTCTGGGGGGGCCCCTGTACTTGCAGATGATGGTGTCAGAACACAGTCCTGGGTTCTCACAAACTGTGGTTGGTCTGTAAGGTAGTCCAGGATCCACGATGACAGGTGCTGGTCCACCCCTGCATGCAGCAGCTTGTCCCTCAGGATCACTGGTTGGATTAACCCTAGGAAGTATGTGGACTGGGCGAAGAACTCACATTTCTCAGATTTTACAAACAGCTTTTTTTTCCCTAACGTGTTGGAGGACAGTCCTGATATGTACCTTGTGTTCCTCGAGAGAGTGGGAGAGGATTATGATATCATCCTATAACGCAGATCAATCAGGTCACGTAATACATGATAGATTAAATTTTGAAAGACTTCAGGGCCATCCGTAAGCCCAGAGGGCATTACCAGGTATTTGATTTTTTTCAGTGGCACACAAGACACCGTCTTCTATTCATCGGCCTCCCTTATGTGAACCAGACAGTAGGCGTTCTGTAGGGCCAACTTGGTGAAGATGATAGTAATCGCACAAAGGCAGAATTTATCAAAGATAAAGGATACTTATTCTTATCTGTATTGTTATTTAATTCATGAAAGAAAAAAAAACAGCACCTACTGGGGAGGAGAACGGGTGAATGATCCTGGCACTGAGATACTGCTTAATGTTTTCTCCATGGCCTCCCTCTCCAGCCCAGACAGACTGTAGAGATGGCGATGGCTCTAGGGGAGTCGCGCATCCAAGAGGAGGTTGATTATGCAATCATAGGGTCTCTGGAGTGGTAAAGACAGCACCTTAGGTTTGCTAAATACCTCATTGAGATTATGGATTCCTCAGGTACTGGGTGAAGTCTGGGGGCTCCTCTGGAGGAGGAGACAGAAGCTGAGATGATGGACCTGGCACCAAAGTGGACTCAAATGGATAGGCAGAAAGTTAATTAAGCAGTGATTCTGTTATTTAACAAGTCAATTACAGGGCTACGGAGCGTGCTTCTAATGAGTGAAACAGAGGAAAAAACAACCAAAGAGCTACATGGGGCAAGATAATGTGCTACGCTGACCCAGATCCATGACAGCACTTGAAGTTTTTGTTTGCGCTTTTTTTTTTTTTTTGCTTTTGGATGTCCTGGCATCTCTTTATTGAAAAGTAACATTTTCTAAACAGGAAACTGAGGAGTCCAACATTGAGGGAGGGTGGATCATTGAGCCAACAGGATAAATGCAAATATTTCCTGTGTTAAACAGTTAATTAATTTGAGAAACACAATTTAATGCAAGTCATAATTAGACAGGGGAGGACTTAACACCACCACATCCATTTACAATAAATTATACTGCAATTTAAATATCGGGGATACTCACTGAGAGCAAGAAAGTGAAATTTAATGTATAACTGACAAATTTATAAATTAATGTGCAAATTCATAAGTAAAGGTCTCAAGTTTGTGAGAGAAGTTGAAACATGAGGATTGAAAGAAATTAATGGGAAATTCCACACAGTAGGCTTTAATTTAAGTTGTCATGAATTATCTACCCTTTAGAGGCAGAAATAATAAACCCACTCACAGGAGTATGCTGTGTGCATTTTATTGTGCAGAACAAAAATATAACAGTCCAAATAAACAAGAAACAGGGAGCTGAGGGAGTACAGGGATACCTCAAGGACGCTCAACAGAACAGGTGAGTAAAACATGGGGGAAACGTTCCATGGCAGCCGGGACTGCAGAGGAGGAACGGATAAGTGCCCGGGAAAGGAACCGCCAGACGGAACTGGTTGGCAAGGGCGAAACAGTTAGTACTAGTGATGGGAAGGCAGGCACCGGTGCTCCGAACAGTGAGCCGATCTTATCCAGGAAATATTTGGCGAGGTGTGACTCGTGACATTTGTGTTGACGTCAGACCATGGGACTGGGTCAAGAGAAATAAACTGAGCAGCGCTACCCAATGGAAATCCCCATCCCTCACGTTTTGTTTTGTGATGTTTTGTTGTGTAAGGGATTTGTCACAGCCAATTTTCAGATGGAGCCAGCACCAAAAACGTGGACTTCTCCCATTTGGGAACAGTTTGAGCTTGTTTCTCCCATTGATGTATTTTTGACAAATAGTGGCTTTTAATAGCAACTGAAGTGATGGCTTAGTGGTAGTATATTAGTTTTGCAAGTGGGAGACCTGGGTTTGAATCCCAGCTGTGTTGTTCTTTTAATTTTATTTTAATTTGCAAGGTGAAGTGTCTTTTGTCTTACAAAGAGCTTGGATCATTATTACACATCATTATGCTGACGGCACTATTGCTATTGTGCCCTGCATGAGAATAAGGCCCAGAGTTAAATATACGTGGCAGTATTAGACTGTTGAAAAGTTATTATTCTCTTTAAAAAACAATGGATAAGTAGCGCAAGCACATTCACTGTAGTCATCTCAGTTTTATTATTTTTCTGCCTTATGGTCATCTGATATTTCTTAAAAGACAGCATATTTATTGAAATTGAAAAAACACATCTAAACCAACAATACCCTTGTAAAAAATCAGCATGATATATACATTTTGTCTACTAAATGGCCTGGTAGAGGAAAATGAAGTCCCACATGAGGCCTTGCCCTATGTGAACCATTTTGATGAAAGGCCTCAAAGTCTTCCGGAAAGCCTCATTTGGCCATCACTAGTTAGGACTCATGCAGCTGAGCAGTCTGAGTTAATCCGTGAAGTCCACAGAGCGAGAGAAACAAGGAGGAAAACTGACAGGTGAAGGCTACTCTGGAAGTACACCTCAATCACCTGACAACGCACAAAAGCGAACCCAATTCTTAAATACAAGAACACTAACTAGCTGAATGCATGCCAGTGAGGAGAGAGAGAGAGAGTGTGGAAGAGTGCGAGTGAGAAAACCGGTGTGCGTTAAGCTGTCAGAGGGGCTGAGTGGGTGTGTCAGTGTGGTGTGTGTGTGAATGCAGGAGAAAGCATGAGAATCTGAGCATGTGGATGGAAATGAATGTGTGTGTGGTGTGTTGTGTGTGTGTGTGTGTGTGTGTGTGTGTGTGTGTTAGAATAATTTTGAGCTTCAATTATTCAAAGTCAAAAATCAGGCGGGAAAGTTGAATTTATGTACATTTATTACAAAAATATAAGGATTCACCCCAATGGCCACTTTGAGGGAAGAATTACAAAGCATGGCATTCAGACACACTTAGAATCCCTAAAGGATCATTCTTCTAAGTCTAATATATATAGATAGGAGAAAGCAGGGGGAGAATGGGATAAGAGGAGGAAAGGAGAGGGACAAAACAGAAAGTCCTGATAACTGAGTTTATCCAGGTGGACATCACAGACACTCTGGTGACAAGAATGTAAATCTAACAGAATGTCCATAAAACACTAATCTATAAGATGAGGAGTTCCTGTACATTCCTGTACAGGAACTCCAGTACAGGAATGTACAGGAGTTTTTTGCTATCTCCTTTTTTGCTATCTCTTGCTATCGCAGAGCTAGCAAAAAAAACGTTACGACCTAACAGTACTGAATGCAAAAGACGCAATAGACTTACACAATGGTCCCCTCCAGTATATACAACTAGGACAGTATCAGTCGCTACGGAGGGTGACAATATGTATGGGTACATATTCATACTATGTAGGATAACTAAGTAGACGGTTATGCTGTTTATTCCATCTTGCTACAATGCTCCGCACTTTGTATATATATTTATATATTGATGTGTATGTATGTATGTATATCCACTGCTCTTATTTATATCTTCCGTATCTTCTTAATTATTGCTCTGAGTGTTGCTATCCTTGTGCTGTTGCAATCCTGGAATCTCCCACTGTGGACTAATAAAGGCTTATCTTATCTTATCCCTTAACCATTCACACACACATTCACAACTAGGGCCACTTTAGAGTCTCCATTAACCTAACCTGCATGTTTTGGCTTGAGGGAGGAAACCGGAGAAATCCCGGAGTAAACCCACGCAGATACAGAGAGAACATGCAAACTCCACACAGATCACTGTTGGTCAGGGGCTGGGATCGAACCCAGGATCACATGGCCAAGGGTGAGTTGCTGTGCTGCCCGCAGTGCTAACCACTTGCACCACCGCACTGCCCGACATGTCAAAGAGATTATAATAAATGGCTTAGATCATTCTTACGCATGTACTGACCCTGTACTGATCCTCAGTCTGAACTCTCTGAAATTGCTCCACAGAAACAGGCCAAGAATATATAAACTTATCCTATATGGAATGCACATACAGTATAAACATTAAACATGGCATATGAAAGGTATGATACTTCTCAAATATAATAATACATTATTAGTATCAATAATAATGTAGATAATATGGAATTTTTCTATCATATTCCCCCTTGATGCTCAATAAAGCATCAGGATTAAAAGAAAAATAACAAAAGTAAAATAAAGTGAATGAATTAATATAAGGATATGTGTAAGAATTTACATGCTGTTATGTGTCTTTGCAAGTTAAAAATGTGTGTACAACGTATCAAAAGTGAATATGTGTAATGTGACCAAAATTAATCTCAGACAGTGTCAAATAAGAACACAGAAAATAATATGAAACAGCCTTAAAAACAGCCTTAAATTATATTGCGAACTTCAAAAACATCCTCAGGCCAGCATTGCACCTCTCACCATCCTCATCATCATATTAAGGACTCACACAAGAAAAATCTGAAGTTATAAAAATCATTACCAAGTTTATGATGAGACTTCTCCATTAAGAGAAACGCTAACTTCTATGAGTATCTGAGGTATTAATATGACCATTTGCATCATTTTCATGATAGAAGTAATACAATAATCTCCTATAAATAGGGCCTACACCCCTACGGATGGTAATTAGTCAATCAAGGACCATTCTATCCTTTGTCATAATTTTGTAAATAATTGTAGTCTACAATCAAGTGTTTTAATCCCTATGGTATTTTGTTTCCACTCTCACTCAAAGAAACAATGAACAAAACCTCACTCCTGTACTTTTCATTTGAAATTGCATTCATGCTTCATGATGGCATCATGTGGTAGAAAAGCATCTCTCTTCACCCTGCCCACCTGCCCTGCCGACATGATGAGGGTAAAGTTAGTTGTCAAAACGGGGTACACAGATCTGCGCAGTGTCCATGCCAGATGCGAATACGCCCAATGACTCAATGAACCTTTGACAATGTAGATCCCTTGGTATAACACTTGCTCGCTTCATTGGTCAGCAGGGTAGCAGTACAGGGGAGAGACGCACTATAAGCCGTTGCATACACAGGAATGTTAAGCTGTCGGAAAGGGGACATCCCCACTTCCAAAAGATGAGCCTCCCCTGATGAAATTTAACCTTGCATTCGCAGAGTAAGAAGTGTCACCATGTTTTCTAATCAGTGGAGTGATGTGTTGTGTCAGGTTTGATTCAAAATGAAGTTTGCTATGTTATTTCTGTATATAGCCTTTCTTTAAAAAAAAAAAAAAACAGCCTGTAGTAGCTGCATTATTTTAGCAATAAAGATATTTTGTCTAACCTGTTTGGAGGTTCTAGCAGGGGAGCGCAGCTACTGGTATACCGATGAATGCTCGTCCCCGCCGCGGGGGGACTATCGTCGCTGCCACCGAGCGCAGGGCGTCGAGAGGGACACACATGGATCGTTGAGGGAGGAAGGGGACACCTGCCTAGCCAGCCAGATCAGCCTAACTGTGGGTGGTGCGCTGGAAGAGTGGTTAGCACTGCAGCAGCACAGTAACTCACCCGTGGCCGGGGGATCCCTGGGTTTGATCCTAGCCCCCGACCAACAGTGATCTGTGTGGAGTTTGCATGTTCTCCCCGTGTCTGTGTGGGTTTACTCGGGATTTCTCCGGTTTGTCGGTCTCTCTATGTTGCCCTGTGATGGACTGGCGTCTGTCCAGGGTGTACCCTGCCTCTCGCTCAAAGATGCTGGGATAAGCTCCAGCCCCCCATGACCCAAAAAGGATTAAGTGGAAGAAGATGAATGCCTGTTAGTGTCATTAAGGAGCAAACATTCTCTACAGTATAAAAGCAATGGAACAACTTAATAACCAATATTAAGTATTACTAAAGGATGATAAGGTAACAACACTGACCACACTTTTCTTTCCCTTGTATTTTTTCCTCTTTTTGTCCCTTATCATGAAAATAAACAGCCTGCTTCTCTATTAGCAGAGGTCGTTACTGGACTCTAAGTCATCAGCTGACACTTGCATAGAGAAACAGTCAGACAGTCATTTGTTGTTTTCCTTTTTTCCCCCAAATAAGTATACAATAAAATATATATATATATATATATATATATAATATATATATATATATATATTAAGCAGTCTCTTGCTGAGGGTTTCAGGTGGGGTAAAACGTTAGATGCACCCAAGTACCACGTCCTTCTCTTTCCACGGCTGTTTAGGTCAGCAGAATAACCTTTGTGCTGTCCTTGCCAGGGAGTTTTGGTCCAGTTTCCTTTGATGACCAGATCCCCTGGTTTGCTCAAGAGATGGGTGCACCTCCCATGGTTCCTTCGTCACATGGTCCCTCCTGGGAAGGGCAGTATGGATGACATCGCTGTCAGTTGTCATTCTTTGCATATATCACCCAGAAACCCTTCCTCATCACCTAAGTTAAATGGCTTCAGTAATAGGGTTTGTCATTCATAATTTCCCTATTTTCTTATTTGAATATTGTACTAATCTTGTAGATTGTTGATGGTAAGCTAAGTGGTTTCCTAGGTAAATGTTTGGTACTAATAATTTAGGAACTGCACTTAAATGTGACATGATTTGATTTACAGTGTATTCCATTTCCATTATCTAAGTAAATCATTTCAGCTATTTTAAATCTTGATATTGTTTTAGTTAAAACAATATAAATAAATAGCAATATTTAAATTAGTGTAGGGTAAATCCTTTATATATTCAATAAGTGTGTTAATAATTTCCAAACATTTTTACCTTCACTCTTATTTAGTTCAATGAGATCCATGCAAAGGTTTTGAAAAAACTAAGTTTATGCAGAGAAGATCAAATTATTTTGCTTTGAGCTCCCTAAAGCATTGTTCCCTTTATTGAGTAAGAATCTGTATTGTCTTTGTAGTAGATTCTAAATCAAGTCCCACACAAATTGGACTTTCCTTAGACATTTGGAACTTTTCTCATAGATCAAATCAAATCAAATCAAATCAAACTTTATTGTCATATTGCTGTACATACAACTGTAGTGCAGGCAAGATGAAATTGAGTTTCTCTCGGCATCCATATAAATAGAAGCAGCATGATTTAAGACACACTCACACATAGCTTCACCCCCCCCCCACCCCCACCCCCACCCCCCATCCATTCACACATCCCTGAGACATATTTGCATGGTTTTCTTCCTTATCAGTTTACCTTGTTCCTTATAAACATGATATTTCCTTTACAATAATCTACAGATATTTTCTTAAATATCTGGAAACTTACTGATGTAACTTTTAACTTCTCCTATTGAATGTTGTAATTTCATTACCAAGCGGTTTCATTTATATTTTTCTCTTCATTATTGATCATCTATTGATAATTTTTATGTATTATCTATTTTTCTGAGGATTGCTAATTATTTTTTGCTAATTAATTTCTTTGGTACCCCCCTTTTGATGCATGGAGACGCACATGCAGCAAAGTTACAGGGTGTTTGCTTGATGGGTAGTGTCTTTTACTAGAAGGAAGCATGTTACCACTTTAATGTGTTACACACAGTTAATTTAGATGAAAATTTGTGAGTAGTACAGCTCCTTCAAGATGAGGTTTCAATAATCATGGTTTCTTTTGTGATGTCTCTTGAACTAATTTACAAATTCCATTTAGGAAAAAACAATATAACTGTCTGTGCAGATTTGATATGACTTAGCATTGATAACTAAGATCAGTTTGTCCAGTTGAACACAGACAGGTTGAATTTGTGTCACTGAATCCTTGTGAAAGGTTGTGTCACACTCCTTCAGTCGATGGAAAGATGGACATTTTGCCTAATTAGAATGTGGCTTAATTTTGTACAAGGAATGCCTCATTTTATATATTCCTTGGTAAATTATGGGGTGGACTGTAGTCCCGATGCCCAGCTTGGCCACAGCTGAGCATCGGGAAAACACATTCCTTATTACTGTCACATTTCTGAAATGTGATATTGTCACACCATTATGTGGTGAGTGGCATCAGATGTGTCTTGCAGTGTGAAGTCATATGAACACTACATTTTTAAAGTCAGAGTCATTTAACTTGTTATGCTTTATGTCATTTGCAATGTCATTTGTTCTACTTAGCTTCAAAAAATGCTTGTCAACTGAGAGGTCCTTCCCCCTGTGGCCACTGTCGCCCCCTCCAGCACTCATACATCGTCCGGCCTCCTCACATCTCCCACAAAGATCAAATGTTGGTGCCATCCTGCAAAGAAAATTTTGGGGAAAGCCTTATGGCTTCCCCGTCTGCACCTTCAGCATTTACATCAACAGGAGTGCAAATTTTACCACCTCATAAATTGATTTTACTAATGCTCCAGTGATCATCATTATTTTTGTGTCCCTTAAATGTTTATCCCAGTTGTTTATTATAACGTGTAATGTTAAGAAAAACAGGTGAATTATTGTTTTTTTTAATTACATATTGCATATGTCACCAAGGATTTATTAAATTGAAAGGTAATGGTGATGTTATGATTCCTTGTTAATTTGGCAAATCTAATTCCTGGTGAAAGCTAAAAAAAATTTGTGAATGCTTTCCCTTTCTTGTTGAAAATGAGGAATGAAGAATAGCAGAAAAACCTTTAAATTACACTTAAAGCTTCCACAATTTGAATGTGTTTTTGTTCTTCACAGCAAGTATTTGCTAAATACTCCGTGAATCAGTAAATGTTTTACCAATTGACATGGGTAATCACTAGTTTAGGACAGTATCATATGTTAGAAGCCTTAAACCAATGCAGCAGTTAGAATTAGTAACTGGAAATGCAGGCCTAATCTCTGTTTTCAGGAATTTATGGTTTTCAGGTCTTTTTTTTTTTTTTTGGAGGGAATGAAAATGAAAATATTGGCTTTAAAAATATGTAAATAGTTCATCACATATGCAACATTAGAGTGAAAACACACAAAGTTAGACTGAAAGAAAAAGTAAAACCCCAAAACTTTGCAAAAATACCCATATATAGATTGGGTTTTTTTTCTTTTCCCTTTTACCAAGTTTTTACACACAAATCAGTAGCTACATAGCCTTTTCTATTTTCTCCCCAAGTTCTCTCTTTCTCTGTTTCTTTCACCCAAGGACACATACACAGAGACACAGATAGAAACACACACAGACACACAGGGCCCAAATAGAAATGTTCTCTTTTCGCGTTATCTCCACAAGGTCATACAATAAAGACTTTTAGGTTCATGTCAAAACCCAAAACAGCATGAGAATTACTTCAATTAATCTCCGGAACTGGCAACTTTTAGCAGAAAAATCGCAGATGTGGCAACCCCCACACCACCACTTGCAGTGTGAAGCTCTCCTTCTTTTTTTTTTTACACTGCCGTAAAAACACAACACCAGTCAACTGTTTTTTGCTCAAAGCTACTATTTTCAAATACCTATAATTTTAAACACTTCTCAAAAGGATAACAATTAACTAATCCATCCTTTTATGCTCCACAAATATCAGAAAAAATCACAAACATCAATTTTATAACCTGCTCCTTCCGCCTCCGTGGAGAACTCTCACTTTTTCACACTGGAGCAAATTACACAGAGAAAAAACAAACCAGACTGCAGTAACTTTTATCCAGCGCTTCAACAAATTCTCAAAATAAAATCTACCTTTTTTGGGGCTCACGTAACCTCCCCACAAATGCTGAAAATCCAAACACTGGACAATAAGCAGAAATGGTCACAAAAGGCACAAATTTGTCCCCGAAAATTTACTTCTCTGGGATGTCTACGGTTAAAAGACCACAAAATCTTTCCCTTTTTTCTTTGCATGCACTTCCGGACCTCTGCTGCACTTACTAGGACGTAGAGAGCGGCGGATTTCTAAGAATCTCCCCGGGTCTTGCGATAACGGTCACCGTTTGCAGAGGAAAAACCTTGTTCCTCCCAAGGGATTATTACGATATCACTCACCGTGGGTAGAAATAACCCAGCACTCAGGCTGCTAGTTTCACCCCTTCAGCTTTTCGCAGTGTAAGATCAGTCCGGGGAATCTCACTATCTTTTATCCATGAACAACAACAAATGTACTTACATTCAAGCCGCCTGTAGGATTCTCAGATCTGTCACCCAGTCAGTTCCAGCGCCCCAGTCTGAAATGCCTGCACTGCAGTAACACTGAGCCTTTTTTTTTCACTCAGCCTGGGAAGGTCTTTTTATCAGCTGTGCACTTGCTGAAATCAAGCAGAGGCGCCAGAAAGATGGAGATATGTGGATCCACTGTTCGAAGTGCCAAAATGTTAGAATAATTTTGAGCTTAAATTATTCAAAGTCAAAAATCAGGCGGAAAATTGAATTTATGCACATTTATTACAAAAATATTAGGAGTCACCCCAATGGCCACTTTGGGGGAAGAATTACAAAGCATGGTATTCAGACACACTTAGAATCCCTAAAGGATCCATTCTTCTAAGTCTGATATATATAGGTGGGAGAAAGCAGGGGGAAGATGGGATAAGAGGAGGAAAGGAGAGGGACAGACAGAAAGTCCTGATAACTGATCTTATCCAGGCGGACGTCACAGACACTCTGGTGACAAGAATGTAAATCTAACAGAACGTCCATAAAACACTAATCTATAAGATGAGGAGTTCCTGTGCATTCCTGTGACCCGAAACAGGACATGTCAAAGAGATTATAATAAATGGCTTAGATCATTCCTTACGCATGTACTGACCCTGTACTGATCCTCAGTCTGAACTCTCTGAAATTGCTCACAGAAGCAAGCCAAGAATATATAAACTTATCCTATATGGAATGCACATATAAACATTAAACATGGCATATGAAAGGTATGATACTTCTCAAATATAATAATACATTATTAATATCAACAATAATGTAGATAATATGGAATTTTTCCATCAGTATGTATGCAAGGAGTGCATGAGGGTGAGAATGAAGGTGGACATATAAGTGTGTGTGCACAAACAAGTAGGGGAAAATAACGAAAGGCAGCTAGCTGGTACGAACTGGCAGGAGAGGGGGCGTGGCTAAGCTGTCAACAGCTGAGCAGAACTCAGAGCCTCCCAAGAGGAGCCTAGAGACAGCTAGGGGGAAAAACACACTCCTGAGGGCATAACAGCCATCGTGCCAAGGAGCTGGGCTGGCAGGTCCAGCCCAGTCCGTGACAAAAGTTGGATTACTTTTGTGGTGTGGAATGAAGCTACTTCACCAATGGTGATTTAAAAAAATATCTAAACCTTGCAGATGCATATGTAGCCAAATAAATTTGGCAGCAGCACAAAATGTATGCATTTTGATCAAGTTCATTTTTATGGCAAATGCTTCTATTACCAACTTGATCACCAAACTCTGAATGAAGCTAAGGGCCTCTTTACACCTTTAATCTGCATGTCTTTGGCCTGTGGGAGGAACCAGAGCACCTGGAGAAGACCCACACAGACACAGGGAGAACATGCAAACTCCATACAGAAGGGCCATTGATGGTCAGGGGATGGGATTGAACCCACGATCTTCTTGTTGTGTTGCCACAGTGATAACCACTATTCCACGAAGCTGCCTCAAAATTCAAGCACCTTCATGACCCTTGAAAACCCAACATTAAAATTCATGCACAAGCCCCATGGAAATGTGGCTTATAGCCACATTTCCACTATATAGTTCTGCGCTACTCTTTTCTTTTCTTTACTACTTGTTTCTCCCGCGGCTGCGCCTCCATCACAACCGCGGAAAGCCGAGAATTGCTGGGGTGGGCGGGATCGAGGTGGCGCTACACTGCTGACGTATAAAGGACGAGACTGACTCCTCAACAACACAGAAAAAAATAGCGGATTACGAGTGGAGGATTTCCACGGTTTTTAACACAATGAATGTCTTTAACGAGACAAGAGAATTTTACAGGAGAAGACGACGTGGATTGAGACAACACACGTTGGAGCAGGAGAGGAGAATAGCGGTTGCCCAGGAGGAATCTGAAGCAGCTGCATATGAAGCAGAGATCATTCAGAGATCATTTCATTTGTTCAGTGTTCATGTGCATACATATGTCAAACGTCTTTTTTAAATAAAATGTTGTGCACTTTTAAACTACGTCGCCTCTGTTGTTCAAAACGGTTAAATGTTAACAGACGGTTAATTAAATGCTGAAACACCGGGGTAATTTAAAATTATGCAGAAGCTTAATCCTAAACCCCTTTAACTTACCAAATAATTTATAATATTATAAAAAAAGCCAATCCAAATCTAGACCCATTTTGTATATTGTGTAATAATGATACACTGATGATAAACTGACTTCCCAAAAAAAGCAGCAGCTATACAACGCACTTTTGGTTTGATGGAATTGCCAATTGACCTTGGAATTATATGTGGAAACTTGTTATACTTCAGTAACTTTAACTTACAAAATAATTAAAAATATTATAAAAAAGCCAATCCAAATCTAGGCCCATTTTTTGTATTGTGTATCATTTGAGTATCATTGTACAATCTATTGTTATTTATAAGGGTAATCTGTTCAGTGGTGGCTAATTACACACTAAAACAATGTAGAAAATGACTGCAAAGAAAATGCTGCAGCTAGCCAAGTCACTTTTGATTTGATGGAATTGCCAATTGACCTTGGAATTATATGTGGAAACTTGTTATACTTACAGTTAACTTTACCTTACCAAATAATTGATATTATAAAAAAAGCCAATCCAAATCTAGGCCCATTGTGTATCATTTTTCCAATCTATTGTTATTTATAAGGGTTATCTGTTCAGTGGTGGCTAATTACACACTAAAACAACGTAGAAATGACTCAAAAAAAATATGCTGCAGCTAGACAACTCACTTTTGGTTTGATGGAATTGCCAATGAACCTAGAAATTTTATGATGAAACTTTTTTTAATCCTACTAAATACACTGACATTGTCACACTGCCAACACCAAATTATAATTTTCTTTTTCAAACCAAAGATCACTATGGATCTATTGAATCACAATCGCATAGGTTTATCATATACATGTCAACGTTTACAACATCGAAAATGTTATATTTGGGTTTACATGTATGGGTATTTTCGCTTTATATTATACTAGACTGCTTATAATTTATTGGAATTCTCAGAATTTGGAATGCCGATATAACATTCAATTCACATGTACTTACCTTTTACCCAATTCGACTTTCACCTTTATCAGTGTCTACTGCTGAATGTAAATTACACCTGTGCAACTGCTTACAATTTTACTTAAAAACTGTACCCAATGTAGAGCAATGGATACAGCAGTGGTAATATTTATTAAATTTAACAATAACAATTACATTACCATTAAAAATCTTGACACCTTTATGGCTGAACAGCAGGATTAGGGTCATATGAGGCAATGGAATGTGTATGTAATTATTCGCCTTTATCATCCAGTGTTATAATATACAAACCACACTTTTATCCAAAAGACTAACATTTTATTACATTACAAATATTCCCAAAACATGTTAACAAATGGGGAGCTTTCAGTACTTCGACCAGACTGCCAAAATGGTTTCGGAAGGCTCCGTGGAAGGAAGCCGTCTCTGTCAGCTCATCCCTTCTTAATGCGGCTAACTGCAGGTGTCTTTCGCGCTGTTCGAGCATCCTTTCATGGATCCGCATCTCCTCAGCATGATTCTGGGCCATCAGTGATGCAAGGTCTGCAATGTTGCTGCTTTTCAGCTTGCCTATATGAAAGACAGAAGTCACTGTATTTAGATAACACCGGATCAAAACATGTCAGAAAAAATGGAATTAAACTGTTGAAAGCCTGTGGTGGGATGCTTCGTTGCTGTATTTAAGCTCAACTGTCATGTTGTTGCCCCTCAGTAGACTGGACTATAAGAAACTTCTGTGGTGATGTGGTTAGGCCCCCCTTCATTTCAAAAAGGATTAATTGTAAAAAGTATTTTGATTTAATGGGTTATTTTTAAAAGAATTTCTTTGTACTGTGGCCTCATAAATCAGAATGGGTTAATAGTGTTAGCTGACTTGAAGAATTTCAGTCAAGCATTTTGATTTGAAGTCTGTACATGTGCTCCTTTTTTTTTGTGAAAATACGACAGTATTTCCACCACCAACACACCTATAACACTGGGCCACTGTGGCTATGAACACCCCTGAATCTAGTATTTTTATAAACGTAGAAAGACATTTTAAATTCCTTGTTATGCGTCTATAGAAAACAATCACATATAAAAACAACCGGGTTATGGCTGTGTTGTGAGACATGTATATGTTGGACACTGCATATGTGATTTAACCTCACGATGAAGGAGAGCCAGCCCCCTGCGGTGCGGAGCCACAGAGCCTGGACCCCCTGCGGAGGACAGGGGACAGAAGACTTCCTGACCACTGAGGCTCGAGAGGAGAGAAGGGGGAGTTATGTAAATAAAAGGCTAATGAATGTGAATAAAGAGACTTTGATATAGATGTGTGATTTCCCCCGCGAGGGAAATGGTTTGATGTGAGAATGTTTAAATGAGAGAACTTTGGTGTGTTCAGTCTCTTTGTTCGCTGCTCAAGAATAAGAGCAGACAGTGGAATGATTTCTTGAATAAACTGGAATGGAAGACAATTCGGTTTCGTTATTCAAGTCTCCCCACATTGGTGACTGACGACGTTGAGAATGAACGAAGAAATTCTCAGGGTCCCGGACTCACAGCGCTCAGAGCTGGCGAGCGCAGTGACCGTTAAGCTGCCTGATTTCTGGCAGGATAACCCACGGTCGTGGTTTCTGCAAGCAGAGTCGCAGTTCGCGCTCGCAGGAGTAACGGTGGATGACACTAAGTTCCACCATGTCATCGCTAAACTGGACAACAGCACAGCTCGGTGCGTGCAAAGCTTGGTGGAGCAGCCACCCGCGACCGACAGGTACGGCAAGCTGAAATCCACCCTCATCAAGTTTTTCACCCCCTCGGCTGAAGTGAGGGCGAGGAGGATCCTGTCTTTGCTAGACCAAGGTGGACACAGGCCGAGCGCCCTGATGGAGGAGATGATACAGCTGAGAGGTTTGGACAACGATGATTTCATTTTTCAGTTCATCTTCCTCTCCAACCTCCCGGCGCATGCGAGAAGCACGCTGGCCGGCAAAAAGTGTCACACCCTGGAGGAGTTCCAGGAGCTGGCCCAGGAGGCAGATGGGATCCTGGACGCCTGCGGCGGGCAAGCAACCACAGCAGCGACCCGAGACAGCGGGGAGCCAGAGGCGGCAGAACCAGACTGGCCGACGACGGCGGCAACACGACCGCGACGAGGGGGAGCCAATAGCCCGGCGGCAGAAGCGCGGGCACGACACAGCGGAGGAGAAGATCTCTGCTTTTACCATCGGAGGTTCGCAGAGAAGGCACGCAGGTGTGTGCCGCCCTGCATCTTCAGGAGTTCGGGAAACGGCAAGACCGGGGGTCGCTAGCAGCTTCGACCCTCGGAGAACGCAACAAGCTGCTCTACATCACGGATGCGCGCTCCGGACGAGTGTTCCTCATTGACACCGGAGCACAAGTGAGCTTCATCACCCCAACATACGCGGACCGGGTGGCTGGACCCCACGGTAGCGGAGCTACAGCGGCAAATGGCTCGAACATCAACACCTACGGGAGAAGGACCTTGCCTTTATGCTTACATGGCCGCACATATGAATGGACTTTTGTAATAGCGGCGGTGAGTTTCAACATGTTGGGCGCGGATTTTTTGTGTTCACACAATCTGTTAGTTGATCTTGCTAATAGACGGCTGGTAAATGCACTCTCTTTTTACTCTCTCCCCTGTTCAGCTCGAGTGTCCCCGCCACCAGTACAGACCCACGTCGCTACAGCAGGTGGTAAGTTTCACACACTCCTCACCCAATTTCCAGCGCTCACTGTGCCCACTTTTTCAGCGACGGTCGCGAAGCACGGGGTGAAACACTTTATCCCCACTTCTGGTCCTCCCGTGTTTGCAAAAGCTCGGCGCTTGGATGCAGTTAAGCTCGCCATTGCGCGCGAGGAGTTCGCCAGCCTGGAGAGGCTAGGCATCGTTCGTAGGTCGAAGAGCCCGTGGGCTTCGCCGCTGCACATGGTACCGAAAGCCGATGGCTCCTGGAGACCGTGCGGGGATTACCGCAGGCTAAACAACGCTACGGCGCACGATCGTTATCCCATCCCGCACATTCAGGATTTTTCGGTGCACCTGGCGGGGGCGCGCATTTTTTCAAAGATTGATCTGGTTCGCGGCTATCACCAAGTCCCAGTCCAACCGGAGGACATTCCTAAAACAGCGGTAATAACCCCGTTCGGACTTTTCGAATTTTTACGCATGCCGTTTGGTCTCAAAGGGGCGGCGCAAACATTTCAGCGGATGATGGATGCCGTGTTACGCGATCTCCCTTTCGTGTTTGTGTACCTCGACGACATTTTGGTCGCGAGTACTTCAGAGGACGAACACGAAACGCACCTCACAGCAGTTTTTTAGGAGGCTGGGAGAGCACGGCTTAATAGTTAACCCAGCCAAGTGCCAGTTCGGCGTCGAGCGGATCGATTTTTTGGGTCACCGCGTCTCCCCGGAGGGAGCGGTTCCGTTACCAGAGAAAGTACACGCGGTAGCGGATTTTCCCCGTCCACAAACGGTCAAATCACTACAGGAATTCTTGGGGATGGTGAATTTTTATAACCGATTCCTGCCCCACGCAGCTCAAATCATGCAACCGTTATATGCCGCGCTCAAAAAACAAAAGCCGACCCAGGCGGTCGAATGGTCCCCGGAGCGGGAGCGCGCGTTCACAGAGGTTAAAAAAGCCTTGGCTGACGCTGCGCTCCTGGCCCACCCAGACCCTGCAGCACGTATCGCGCTGACGACAGACGCTTCAGATTTAGCCATAGGGGCCGTTATTGAGCAACAGGTAGCCGGAGTTTGGCAGCCTTTGGCTTTCTTTAGCAAATCTTTAAGCACGGCTGAACGAAAATACAGCGCGTTTGACAGAGAACTGTTGGCGCTGCATTTGGCTATTCGTCATTTCCAGTTCTGGCTGGAAGGACGGTGCTTCACCGCTTATGTGGACCACAAGCCGCTCACATACGCCATGGCCAAAATTTCAGATCCGTGGTCCGGCAGGCAGCAGAGGCAGCTGGCCGCAATCTCGGAATTTACCACTGACATTAGGCACGTCGCGGGCAAATTCAATGTAGTAGCGGATTGTCTCTCACGCGCGTTCACGACCCCAACACGCGCAGAGGCAGAACGGGCCACCGTGACCGCGCCGCAGGAGAGCGGCACGGTGGCGCGCGCAGCCCCGGTGCACGTGGGTATAGATTACGCAGCCATGGCAGCGGACCAGGGGGCGGACGCAGACGTGCGCGCGCTCCAGTCTGGACCAACAGGGTTGAGGCTGGAGAGCAAGTGTTTACAAACCGGTATGCCCCCCCTGATCTGCGACATGTCGACGGGGCGCCCGCGTCCGGGGGTTCCGGCCACGTGGCGCCGCCGTGTTTTTGACTCGGTCCACTCACTGGCGCACCCGGGGGTGCGCGCGTCGGTGAAACTAGTGGCGGAAAAGTTTGTTTGGCCGTGCCTGCGCAAGCACGTGAAGGAATGGGCAAAAACCTGCATTTCCTGTCAACGGGCCAAAATTCATAGGCACACAAGAGCCCCGTTAGAACCGTTCCGCATTCCGGCCAGAAGGTTCGACCATGTGCACGTCGACCTTGTGGGCCCCCTACCGGCATCACAGGGGTTCACGTATCTTTTGACAATGGTGGACCGCACCACACGTTGGCCGGAAGTGGTCCCACTGGCGACGACCACGGCCGCGGAGGTGGCTCGCGTTTTTTTAACGGCTTGGGTGGCGCGCTTCGGGGTTCTGTCGGACATTACGTCCGATAGAGGACCGCAATTCATCTCTGAGCTGTGGTCAGCGATGGCCAACGGCTTAGGAGCCAAAATTCACCGCACTACGGCTTACCACCCTCAGGCTAATGGTTTATGCGAGCGTTTTCATAGGTCTTTGAAGGCAGCACTCAGAGCGTCGCTCACGGATGCAGATTGGGTAAATAAACTTCCATGGGTTTTATTAGGGTTGCGTTCTGCGCCTAAAGAGGACTTAGACGCCTCCCCAGCGGAGCTGGTATTCGCACAAACTCTGAGGCTGCCGGGCGAGTTTTTACCAGAGCACCCAGAGCCCCCACCTCTCTCTGCTCTGGGACCGTTAGTCGGCACGGGGGCAGACACGCTCCCGGGTCCGGTTCATCACGCTTTTCCACGAGTTTTCGTCCCCAAGGCTTTGAAAAATGCCGATTTCGTTTTTGTCAGGCGCGAAGCCCTTAAAGCAACGCTCAAACCACCTTACGAAGGGCCATTTCGAGTGCTGGAGGCAGGTGATAAGCAATTTGTGCTAGATTTTGGAGACAGAAAAGAGACAGTCAGTATTGACAGACTAAAACCTGCTTTTGTCATGAAGGATGTGTCTGTACCGGTCGCGGTGGCGCCTCGACGAGGCAGGCCCCCGCAGAGGGCAATTAACCACTCTCTTCCTCAGTCAACAGACCCGAAGCAGAACAGCACCGCAGGCAAGGCGGGGCCAACGCACAGCAGATTCGGCAGACGGCTGAAGCCCAAGCGGCGCACAGACTGAATGTTGGTGTTGATTATTCAGTAGTGAGTAAGGTGCTATTAAATTTTGGGAATTAGTCTGTTCTTCATCGTTTGGGGGGGGGGTTATATGGCTGTGTTGTGAGACATGTATATGTTGGACACTGCATATGTGATTTAACCTCACGATGAAGGAGAGCCAGCCCCCTGCGGTGCGGAGCCACAGAGCCTGGACCCCCTGCGGAGGACAGGGGACAGAAGACTTCCTGACCACTGAGGCTCGAGAGGAGAGAAGGGGGAGTTATGTAAATAAAAGGCTAATGAATGTGAATAAAGAGACTTTGATATAGATGTGTGATTTCCCCCGCGAGGGAAATGGTTTGATGTGAGAATGTTTAAATGAGAGAACTTTGGTGTGTTCAGTCTCTTTGTTCGCTGCTCAAGAATAAGAGCAGACAGTGGAATGATTTCTTGAATAAACTGGAATGGAAGACAATTCGGTTTCGTTATTCAAGTCTCCCCACACGGGTGGTAATTTTCAGTTTGTTGTGCCTTACCAGCACTTGACTGGGAGATGCCGGGGCAGTCCAGTGAGGCGGACCCAAGGGATTTGAAAACTGTGTATAGAAGGAAAAAAACACACAATAACGCTCACAAACAAAGTGCAACATGTACCGCAAACACAAAACTTTTTAACCAGAATACAATAAGCTTACGTCAATGTTTTGTTCACGTGAATACTGAAATAAAAGCGCGATTCTGCAGCTTGATGCCAGGTAGCAGCAAGGTACAGAGGTAGCTAGCTATTAGCGGGCTAGCCATCACCACAATTGCCCACAATCAAACAACTTTCTTTATTGCTAAAATAAAGTGCGCTTTTGACCGAAAGGCAAGAAGACGGACAATAACAAAACAACACTCACCGTCACCGTTTTCCAATTCCGTGGCCGTGTCGAGTCCAAATTCTCTGCCAATAATAGCAGGCCGGACACTTCCTGGTATATTTTTTCATTGCAAGTTGCCCCACCAACTCGCTCTGGATGTAGTCATCGGCTACGAGGGACAGAAAAGTCTGCACCTCCTCGTTTGTTCATGGAATAAACTTGCGCATGGACATCGTTATATGAGAACACAATTTTGTGTCCCAACTCTGACTACTCAGAGTTGGGACCAGGAAGCAGAGTCGCAGTCTTACTCGCCTCTCTGCAGCTCCTCTTCATCCGCCACCCCTCAGCTTAGCCCCTGTCTTCCCCATCAGAGAATCGTTGTCTGCTCCCTCCAAAGTAAATAAAAATATCATGCATAAGCATCCCAAAGTGATAAAGCAAAACATTGGTAAAACTCAAATTAACATAAAGCCTCTAAATTGAATGATTTGGCCTCTGTTCCTCCTCATAATTTAAAAATTAAATGTGGTTTACTAAATATTAGGTCTCTAACTCCCAAGTCTCTGTTAGTCCATGATCTGTTAATTGATCATCAGATTGATTTAATTTCCCTTACAGAGACTTGGTTAGGGCAAGAGGATTATGTTGGTTTAAATGAATCAACTCCCTCTGGTTATTTAAACTGTCAAAATCCCAGAAGTCTCTGGTCGTGGAGGAGGAGTAGCAACAATTTACCATTCCAAATTACTAGTTAATGTAAAGCAAAAAAACATGTTATAATTCCTTTGAGGGCCTGGTCCTCAGTATTGGGCACTTTAGCAATTTTAGGTTAAACCCAATTTTATTTGCCATAGTTTATCGTCCCCCATCAACCTACTCAGAATTTTTATCCGAATTTGCTGATTTCTTAGCTGATTAGTGCTGAAATCTGATAGAATAATTATAGTAGGGGACTTTAATATACATGTGGATGTAGATAGTGACTGCCTTAATGTGGCATTTAATTCAATATTAGACTCGATTGGGTTTTCTCAGAAAGTAGGAAATTCTACTCATTACCTCCACCATACATTGGACCTTGTTCTGACATATGGCATAGAAATAGAAAATCTTGTAGTGTCTCCTCATAACCCTGTACTGTCAGACCATTGTCTGTTAACCTTTGATTTTACCATTTCTGACTATTTGGCTCCTAAAGAAAAATATTATTACAGTAGATGCCTCTCAGATGATGCTGTTTCCAAATTTATGTAGATTGTTTCCTCTATGCCATGTGTCAACACAACGGAAATAAGCTATAGACAGCTTGCTCCTTCTGTAATTGATAACATGGTGGATAGTGTTTCAGCTTCTCTGCATCAGGCTCTAGACTTGGTGGCCCCTTAAAAAGAAAAAGTCTAATCAGAGATTTCTAACTCCTTGGTTCAACACAGAAACTCGTAGCTTAAAACAGAAGACTCGTCAATTAGAAAGAAAATGGCGCTCTACTAATTTAGATGAAATCTATTTAGCTTGGAGAAATCATCTTTTGATTTATAAAAAATCTCTTAGAAAAGCTAGAACAAGTTATTACTCTGCATTAATAGAAGAGAACAAGAATAATCCCAGGTTTCTTTTCAGTACTGTAGCCAGGTTGACAAAGAGTCAGGACTCTGTCAATCCTAGCATTCCCTTAGAGCTTACTAGTCAGGACTTTATGAACTTTTTCAATAATAAAATTTCATCCATCAGAGATAAAATCAATCAGATTCTTCCCACAGTTAACTTAAATACTGTAACTACTACAACTCCTTCTTTTGATGTCTGTCTTGATGAGTTTACTCCAATCGACCTTTGTGAGTTAGACAAAATAGTTTCCTCATCCAAACCTTCAACTTGTCTTTTAGACCCTATTCCTACTAGGTTATTTAAAGAAGTCTTCCCACTTATTGGTAGCTTTATTCTTCATATAATCAATTCTTCATTAACTTTAGGCCATGTACCGCAGGCTTTTAAAACAGCTGTAATTAAACCCTTACTCAAAAAGCCAACGCTAGATCCAGGAGCTTTAGCTAACTATAGACCAATCTCTAATCTCCCTTTCATTTCAAAAATCTTAGAAAGAGTTGTTGCTACGCAATTATTCGACCACCTGCAGGGAAATGGTTTACTTGAAGAGTTTCAATCTGGGTTTAGAATCCATCATAGTACTGAAACAGCCTTAGCGAAGGTCACTAACGACCTCCTCATTGCATCTGATAATGGACTAGTTTCTGTACTTGTCCTTTTAGACCTTAGTGCAGCTTTGATACTATCAATCATAATATTCTACTTGATAGATTAGAACACTATGTTGGGACTTAATGGAACTTCGTTGCAGTGGTTTAGATCTTATTTATCTGATAGGTTCCAGTTTGTTCATGTAAATAATGAGTTTTCTTTCAACTCAAAGCTTAGTCATGGAGTTCCACAGGGATCTGTGCTAGGCCCTACTCTTTTTAGTTTATATATGCTTCCGTTAGGCAACATTATTAGAAAGCACTGTATACATTTTCATTGTTATGCAGATGACACACAATTATACATGTCAATGAAGCCAGATGATAGTAATCAATTAGCCAAGTTAGAAGCCTGTCTTAAGGAAATCAAAGCTTGGATGACTTGTAATTTCCTGCTATTAAATTCAGATAAGACTGAAGTCATCTTGTTGGTCCAAAAAACCTTAGAATTCCTTTCCAAATCAAACTTTCAGTTTGGATGCAGTTACTCTTTCTCTTAATAGCTCTGTGAGGAACCTTGGAGTTATTTTTGATCAGGATTTGTCCTTCAATTCACATATTAAATTTGTTTCTAAGACTGCCTTCTATCATTTGCGTAATATTGCCAAGATTAGGAGCATCTTGTCTCAGAGTGATGCTGAGAAACTGATACACGCTTTTGTTAGCTCGAGATTAGATTATTGTAATTCTTTATTATCAGGTTGTCCTAAAACATCTTTAAAAAGCCTTCAGCTGATCCAAAATGCTGCAGCAAGAGTTTTAACAGGTACTAGAAAGAGAGATCATATCTCTCCGGTTCTGGCCTCCCTTCATTGGCTTCCCATAGAGTTTAGAATTAAGTTTAAAATCCTTCTTCTTACTTACAAAGCTCTAAACAATCAGGCTCCTTTTTATTTAAAAGATCTGATACTACCGTATTATCCTAACAGAGCACTACGCTCCCAAAATGCAGGACTACTTGTAATACCTAGAATCTCCAAAAGTACAATGGGAGGCAGAGCCTTCAGTTATCAAGCTCCTCTCCTGTGGAATCAGCTGCCAATCTGGATTCGGGAGTCAGACTCAATCTCTGTTTTAAGATTAGGGTTAAAACCTACCTTTTTGATATAGCCTACAATTAGGGAGGGATCATGTGTTTCTGAACCCTCCCTTAGTTATGCTGCTAATAGGTTTAGTCAGCCGGGGGACCTCCAGTAATGCACTGGGCCTCACTCCTTTCCTCACTCTCTATGAAATATTTTTTTTTGCTGGTCATTAACATTTGTTTGTTCTCTCCCATAGATTGAGTCCCCATTGTGCTGTTTGCTCTCTACATGTCTGTTCTTTTCATCTTCTCTGTCCCCTCACCCCCCAGCCAGTCACAGCAGATGACTGCCCCTCCTTGAGCCTGGTTCTGCTGGAGGTTTCTTCCTGTTAAAAGGGAGTTTTTCCTCTCCACCGTCGCCAAGTGCTTGCTCACAGGGGATCACCTGATTGCTGGGGTCTTTCTGCAACTGTGGGGGTTCCCCCCTACAGTTGATAGTGCTATGAGATGACTGTTGTTGTGAAATGGCGCTATATAAATAAAGTTGAATTGAATTGAATTGAATTTTGAATCCAGTCACCGCGGTTACTCGCTGAAATTACAAATGGCGGACGTGTAGCTTCAACAGAAAACTAACGGACGCGTTTGGTGACGTTACGCCCTGACCAATCAGCGTTTAGCAGTCGATTGACGTCAATTCACACCTCGCTTTTCGCTCGCTTGTACCCTGCCTCTGAACAGGCACGAAAATCGTAACGGTTAAACCGTGAGGACTTGGGTGGAAATGGCGAAAAACCGAAACAAGTAAAAAAAAGTAAAGCCCAGGCGATACTGGTGGAAATGGGGCTTTAGTGGTGCTGGAGCGCCGGGGCGTGATGCTGGTGGGTCCTGGGCTGTTTCCGCTGGCGGCCCTCGCCCTGGGTTGGGATTTGGGGGCAGTGGGTGGCCTCATAAACCAGTCTGCAAGCTGGCTTCTGTGGGGGGGACGGCCTTGCTTTTAGACCGCCTACCTCCCAGTCTTATTTCCCGCCCTCCCCCTGATCTTTTTTGTTGCATTTAGGGCTTTGGGGTGGGGGTGTGCCGCACTGTGTCGGTGAAGGGGATACCTTTGCTGCGTGGTGGGGCTGCACTCACCTCAATTTTAATTGCATTTTAGACACTGAGGGCTTGGGGGGGATGGGGGCCCTGCTGCCCATCACAGTGGCTAGTGGTGCTCCAATCACTATCCCCCCCCCCAATATTTGAGTTTAAGTGTGAGTGAGGGGGTGATGAATGGAGGTGGTGATGATGGGTCGGTTTTGTGCGGCGCTTTGCATGCTGGGTGGCATCTTGGGGCACCTGCAGTGGTCTGCTGATTGTTCGCTCAGATGGGCGCCCGGGGGTGGAGGTCTGTTTCTGTGGCCTGCGCCGGTGGTCTCCCTGGTCACTGCCGGGCACTGGTGCATGTTCAGGCTCGCTGCATCTGCTTCACAGCCACCTTTTGAAATAAAGGTGAATGAGGAGTGAATTTGAGTGGGTACTGGAGTGAGAGAGAAAGGGTCAGTCTGGGTGAGTGAGAGGGGTGCGCATGGGAACATGTGGGTGTGAAGGTATGCGGAGGGGTGTGCCTGCGAGTCGGGAGGTGCTTGATTAAGGGGGGTAGTGCCTCTCGGCAACGTGGGCTCCCCTGGGCGGGGGGACTTCTTTGGATGTGGGGGTCCCCGGGGTGTGCGGCGGAGGCGCTGGGGCGGGGCCGCTGTGAGGGTGCCTGGGGGGGCTCGCGCCGGGAGGTGCGGGCTGGTCTCTGTCCTGGGGGGTGGGGTCGCTGGCCTCCTGGTGCCTGGGGCCTGGGGGTGGATGTTGGCCCCGCTAGGGGGGTGGGGGTCGGGCGGGTCCGGGGGTGTGGGCTCATCGCGCCGGCCACCGGGCGGCCTGCCCTCCCTTGATCGTCCCTCTGGGGGTGGATGCCTGGCTTTCCTGGAGCTTGCTGACCTCGGGGCTGGGGGTTGGTGGCGCTGCCTTGCCTGCTCGGGGTTCCCGGGGGGAGAGCTGCTGCGACCGGCCCTCCGCTCGTATGCTTCCTGACAAACCACTCACATGCACACACTTATTTTGCGTGCGTTCTCATATATATGCACACAGACATACACACACAAGTGTCTCTCCTTTAACAGGTGCGGAAACCAGACTCATGTTGCGTGCGTTCTCATATATATGCACACAGACATACACGCACAAGTGTCTCTCCTTTAACAGGTGGAAAAACCAGACTCATGTTGAGACATCTTCGGTGGAAGAAGCAGTTTGTCTTTTGTTTGTTTTAGTTGTTGTTGTTTTTTGTTTGTTTGTTTGTTTGTTTGTTTGTTCCCCTCCCTTTTCTTTTCCCCCTTCACACACTTCCTTTCCTTCTTCCCCATCCTGTTGGGTCTTCCATGGGTAAAGCAATTAAAATCAAGTATTAAAAGTTATTACAGGAGGAGTTTACAACAATATACAGTGCATAGTTAGGTACTGTATAAGGTCCTCTTGGCAAAGTAAATCTGTTTTGGCACAATAAGGGTGACAGATCCCTGTTCTGTTTGCCTAGCTGCCTGACAGGACAAGGGGAAAAAAAAAAAATTCAAGCACATACATACATACCCACATGCACACCAGCAGAGTATATCTCTACATATTTATATCAATGATATTTAAGTCACACCTATGTCCACCGGCAGCCAGAGGTAATACCGGCCCGGGGGACCAGGGCAGCCCCAAATCATGCATGCCCTGGGCGCTGAAGATAAGACCGGCTCGGAGGTCCTGGGCAGCCTCACAGCATGAGCGTCACTGGCCGCCGTCTGCCTCTGGGATCAAAACCAACATCTCCTGCAAAAATGCCACTCTTCACCACCGACTGCCTCATTCCTCAGGATCTGCCGTGCTGCTGTCCGGCACACCGTCTCTCTATGCTCGTCGGTCCGCTCCCGACTGCTTTCAACACCGCCGCAGCTGCCATCATTGTCCCGAACACTCTGGCCCCCCATGGCAGAACTCTGGGGAGACCTGAAGCCTGCTCATCAGCGCCACTCGCTGTCTCGGGCGCCTCACTGTAACGTCCAGCACCCTCGTCCAGGGCGGTCTGAGCTCCAGCACTGACACACTGCCTGACCTCCGTCGCGCACGGTTGCTGTTGCTCACTCCCGTGGCTCACAGCATTGCTTTTGCTGGTGTTGTTTCCCGACCCCGGCACCTCGCTGCTGCTCCCAGCACCCTCGTTCCAGGCGTTCCATTGTGCTGCCTCCGTGTCCGGCTGTCGCGATTCTTCCCCGGGGCTTTCAGTGTCACTCTCGTCGGCGTCACTCTCTGACCCGGGCGTTTTGTCGCTGCTCTTGGTACCCTTGTTCCAGGCACTCTGCTGCATCGTTTCCATGCCCAGCTGTCAATGTTCTTCCTCGGGGTTCTCAGCTTCCATGGTCCAGCTCACTCGCTGCCTAGCCTCTAGCTACGGGGATAACTCCTGCTGCTCTCCCTCTCTGCTGTCGCTGCACGCCACGCCATCCGACTCATCAGCGCTATGGTCCTGTACCATGCTGAGCTCCTTGACCGGCCCGCCGTCTTCAGTGACCGGGGCTCCTCCATTTGTGGCCCTGAGCCAACCTCGAGGTCTAGCTGGTAGCTCATAGCTTGGTTTTGGCACAAAGTTAGCTTAGTGGCAAACCTGTCCATAAGTACAGAACGGGTCATTAACTTCCCCCAGCTAACTAGTTTAGCCGTTCCTGGCAACAACAGCTCCATTACAAACAGCTTTGTGATCCTCGTCTGCTCGTCAAAGTAGTCGGCCAGCTGCTTGACAGCATCCTCATAGTACTCCGTTTTACCCAACATACCGAGAATTCTTCAGCCCTCCGTGCCGAGATTGTGGGCCAGGAGTGCTCGCCATCGTCTCCCGTCGAGCCTACTTAAGCCCAGCGCCCTGATATAATCCTCAAACTGCAGCCTCAGGATCACCGGCTCTTCCAGGTACTCTAGAAATGTTGCTAGTGGTGGAGGTAGCCCGTACGCTCCCATAATTTTTATCCTCGTTGCCAAATGTTATGTATGTAAAATGAGGGACAGGAGTCTTGTCTGTAATGCAGCAAGTTCACACTTTATTATAAGAACAGGACTATTTATATACAAGGGCCGTGCCTGCCTGACGTCACACCAGGGGCGGGTATGGCAGCACACACACACCACACTCACTACACCACACTAACTGCTGGAGAACCGTTCCTTGCAAGGTAGTCGATACTTTGGTATTGATACTTTTTAAAATATCGCGATACCACTGTGTCGATACCATCCATCCATCCATCTTCTACCGCTTTTCTGGAGGTCCAGGTCACGGAGGCAGCAGTTCAAGCAGAGAAGCCCAGACTTCCCTCTCCCCAGCCACCTGCTCCAGCTCTTCAGAGAGGATACCAAGGCATTCCCAGACCAGCTGGGAGACATAGTCTCTCCACCGAGTCCTGGGTCTCCTCCCAGTGGGACGTGCCCAAAACACCTCTAGTGGGAGGCATCCAGGAGGCATCCTAATCAGATGCCCATTCCACCTCAATTGACTCCTTTCAATGTGGAGGAGCAGTGGTTCTACTCTGAGCCTCTCCCGGATGACTGAGCTCCTCACCCTATCTCTGAGGGTGAGTCCACCAATCCTACGGAGAAAGCTCATTTCAGCCGCTTGTATCCGCGATCTCGTTCTTTCGGTCATTACCCAAACCTCATGACCATAGGTGAGAGTAGGAACGTAGATTGACTGGTAAATCGACAGCTTGGCCTTAGAAATAAGCTCCCTCTTCACCACAACACACTGGTACAACATCCGCATCACTGCAGATGCTGCTCCAATCCATCTGTCAATCTCTTGCTCCATTTTCCCCTCACTCGTGAATAAGACCCCCAAGATACTTAAACTCCTCCACTTGGGGCAGGAGCCTGTCCCCAACCCAGAGAGGACAATCCACCTTTTTCCAGCCGAGGACCATGGACTCGGACTTGGAGGTGCTGATTCTCATCCCAGCCGCTTCACACTCAGCGGCAAACCGTCCCAGCAAGAGCTGTAGGTCATTGCTGGATGAAGTCAACAGGACAACATCATCTGCAAACAACAGAGATGAGATCCTGTGGTCACCAAGCATGACACCCTCCATTCCCTGTCTATGCCTAGAAGTCCTGTCCATAAAAATTATGAACAGGTTCGGTGACAAAGGGCAGCCCTGGCGGAGTCCAGCTCTCACTGGGAATGAGTCCGACCGAGTGTTGGCAATACGAACCAAGCTCTCACAACGGTCGTACAGAGACTGAATAGCTCGCAACAACAAACCCGATACCCCATACCCCCGAAGCACCCCCCACAAAAAACCACGAGGGACGCAGTCAAATGCCTTTTCCAAGTCCACAAAACACATTTAAACTGGTTGGGCAAACTCCCACAAACCCTTGAGAATTCTCGAGAGGGTAAAGAGCTGGTCCGATGTGCCACGGCCAGGACGAAAACCACATTGCTCCTCCTGAATCCGAGGTTCGACCAACGGTCGGACTCTCCTCTCCAGTACCTTGGCATAGACCTTCCCAGGGAGGCTGAGGAGTGTGATCCCTCTGAAGTTAGAGCACACCCTCTGGTCCCCTTTTTTGAAGAAAGGAACCACCATCCCGATTTGCCATGCCAAAGGCACTGCCCCCGACCTCCACACAATGTTGCAGAGGCGTGTCAACCATGACAGCCCAACAACATCAAGGCCTTGAGGTACTCAAAGGCGAATCTCGTCCAACCACGGGGCCCGGCCACCAAGGAGATTTTAACCACCTTGGTGACCTCTGCCCCTGTGATAGGCGAGTCATCCCTCTCATCCACAAACCACTGCTTCCTCTGTGGAAGGCGTATCAGTGGGATTGAGGAGTCCTCGAAGTATTCCCTTCTACGCCCGACGATATCCCAGTTGAAGTCAACAGCGCCCCATCTCCGCACCCTTACACAGTGTGGACAGGGAGCTGCTTTCCCCTCCTGAGCTGCCGGACAGTTTGCCAGAATCTCTTCGAGGCCGACCGGAAGTCTTGTTCCATGGCCTCACCGAACTCCTCCCATTACCAGGTTTTTGTTCAGCAACCACCCAAGCTGCACTCCGCTTGGCCTGCTGGTACACCTCAGTTGCTTAGGGAAGTCCCACAAGCCAACCAAGCTTGATAGGACTCCTTCTTCAGCTTAATGGCCCTCCTCACCACTGGTGTCCCACCACTTGGTTCGGGGGTTGCCACCACGAGACTGCACCGACCACCTTGCGGACGCAGCTCTGGGCCGCCCGCTTCAAAAAACAGAGGTGGAGAACATGGCCCATTCAGACTCCATGTCTCCAGACTCCCTCGGAATGTGGTTGAAGTTCTTCCAGAGGTGGGAGTTGTAAGACCTTCCGGACAGGGGCTCAGCCAGACGTTCCCAGCACACCCTCACTATACGTTTGGGTCTACCAGGTCTGAATGGCTTCCTCCCCTGCATCGGATCCAACTCACCACAGGTGGTGATCAGTGACAGCTCTGACCTCTCTTTACCCCGAGTGTCCAAGACATACCGTCACAGGTCTGTGACACGATAACAAAATTGATCATCCACCTGCGACCTAGGGTGGTCCTGGTGCTAGGTGCACATATGGACACCCTTATGCTTGAACATGGTGTTCGTTATGGACAAACTGTGGTTAGCACAGAAGTCCAATAACTGAACACACTCGGGTTCAGATCGGGCAGGCCGGTTCTCCAATCACACCCCTCCCAGGTTTCACTGTCATTGCCACAGTGCGCATTGAAGTCCCCCAGTAGGACAATGGAGTCTCCAAGAGGAGCCCCTCCAGCACCCAGTCACAGACTCCAAAAAGGGTGGGTACTCTGAAACATCATTTGGCGCATAGGCACAAATGATGGTCAGGACCCCGTTTCCCAACCCGAAGACGCAGGGAAGCAACCCTTTCATCCACCAGAGAAAACTCCAATATAGAGGCAGCAAGGTGGGGGGATACAAGAATTCCCACCCCTGCTCGTCACCTCTCGCCCGGGGCAACTCCAGAAAAGGCCAAGCTCCAGCCCCTCTCCAGGAGACTGGTTCCAGAACCAGAGCTGGTGTGTTGAGGTGAGGCCGACTATATCTAGCCCAGTATCTCTCAACTCGTACACCAGCTCAGGCTCTTCCCCACCAGAGAGGTAACATTCCACATACCAAAAGCAGTTTAGAAAGCTTGGGATCAGTCCTCCAAGGTCTCCGCCTTTGACCACCACCTAATCCACATAGACCAGACCCCATGATCCCTCCTGCAGGTGGTGAGCCCCACTGGAGGGCGGACTCCTGTGTCTATACAAAACGTGCAATTTGTCTTCCCTTCTGACAGTTTTATGCATTAAAGATGTGTTTGGGGGTTTTTGAGTTGTATGCCGTTAAAGTAATGTGTGAAAAATGGTGAAAAGCCGCCCAGGCATAACAGACAATCTACGTGTCACATGATTATGGCAGCCTATCAGATGTCAGAGCCAAAGACTCACTGCGCACTGTGCAGCCTCATTCATGCTTCACCTCACTCAAGCCTTATGCTGCATTTCCCCTGTCAAGCAATCACTGACTCCCCGCCGGCGGTAATACTAAGCAGCATAATTTTGAAAAATAACAAAATAAGCACTATTTAAGTTTGTAAAATAAAATAAAAATTAAAAAAAAACATTGCATTGTGGGGAAAAAAATGCACATATATGCTGCTTGGTATTACCATAGAATCTGGATGAATGGTGAAACATTTCAGGAGTAAAAAATATTTGAATCCAGTTGACTTGACTGAGCTTTCATACAGCATACTTACCCGCCCGGATTACTGCGACTCTTCAGTAAATTAAGAAATTGACTCAATTTGCATTCATTATTTTTATTATAATTGAAAAAAATCCTTTTTTAAAAGTTTTTTTTGCTCATTCTATTACCATTTTACAAGCACATAACATTTTCATAACTTATGTTAAAGTGACCTGACATGATTTTCATTAATATTTTATATTGCCGTTGCAGTAAAGTTGTTAAAGGAACCTTATCTATCTATTAATTCAAGAAACCTCTGTCTGTTTGTGTGTGTGTGTGTGTGTGTGTGTGTGTGTGTGTGAGTGAGTGACAATCATAGGACTTTGTGTTGCCATGGTAACCATGTTAAAGATCAAAGGCAGGGATCACTGAACAAGTCGTGACGTCAAAGCTGAAAGGTAGGCATCACTGAAAGAATGGTGATGTCAAAGATCAAAGGCAGGATTCACCATGGTTACGGTTGCCATGGTAACCATGTATGACATCATGAAAGGCAGGCATCACTGAACGAGTGGTGACGTCAAAGATCAAAGGCAAGTTTCACCATGGTTACTGTTGCCATGGTAACAGTAACTTTCTATGGGCATGCAGAAATACTTGCTTTCTTCTTCTTCTTTTAGATTTGACCGGTGGTTGGCAACCACCTCACAGGTGCATTACCGCCATGCACCCCACTCCACACCATCACTTCATATATCTTGGCCGTGGCAACTGCCACCAACATCACGGGCATGCAGAAATACTTGCTTATACTTGGTTTCACTGAATGAGTGGTGACGTCAAAGATCAAAGGCAGGTTTCACCATGGTGATTGTTGCCAGACATACACTGTGACACACTGTGTCTGTGTGTGTGTCACGATCATAGGACTTTGTGTGTGTGTCACGATCATAGGACAGGCATCACTGAACAAGAGGTGACATCAAAGATTGAAGACAGGTTTCACCATGGTTACGGTTGCCATAGTAACCATGTATGACATCTTCAAAGATCAAAGGCAGGCATCACTGAACGAGTGGTGACGTCAATGCTCAAAGGCAGGTTTCACCATGGTTACTGCTGCCATGGTAACCATGTCAAAGATCAAAGGCAGGCATCACCATGGTTACTGTTGCCATGGTAACCATGTCAAAGCGAGTACTGATGTCAAAGATAAAAGGCAGGTTTCACCATGGTTATTGTTGCCATGGTAACCATGTCAAAGATCAAAGGCAAGCATGCAGTAAAAATACTTGCTTATACTTAGTTTCTCTGGGCATGCACGGGTACCATGTCAAAGATCAAAGGCAGGCATGCAGAAATGCTTGCTTACACTTGCTTTCTATGGGAATGCAGAAATACTTGCTTATACTTGGTTTCTACAGGCATGCACGGGTATGTATGAGTGACCAAAAAAGGAGCTGTTCACATGTAACCATGTCAAAGATCAAAGGCAGGCATCACCATGGTTACTGTTGCCATGGAAACAGTAACTTTCTACAGGCATGCAGAAATGCTTGCTTACACCTGCTTTCGATGGGCATGCAGAAATATTTGCTTATACTTGGTTTCTACGGGCATGCACGGGTATGGTATGCACTAGTAATAATAATAATAATCTGATTCTTCAGCATGGTGATATAAACTAACAAAATGAATTCCAAAATGCAGAGAAGATTGCAAACCTCAATATTTGTGTCATTCTCATTATTGTGATCTCTAAGGGGTGCCAGTGTTGTTGTTATTATTGTATATCATTTCCAGGTGTTCCCGGGCTTCCTGGCAGAGATGGTCGTGATGGAGAGAAAGGACAGAAAGGAGAACCAGGTAATGTATATTTAACTTTGCCACAGAGGTGAATACAGTGGGGCAAAAAAGTATTTAGTCAGCCACCAATTGTGCAAGTTCTTCCACTTAAAAGATGAGAGAGGTCTCCACTTTTCATCATAGGTAACCTCAACTAAGAGAGACCAAAATGAGAAAAAAAAATCCAGAAAATCACTTTGAAGGATTTTTAATGAATAATTGGTAAATTCCTCAGTAAAATAAGTATTTGGTCACCTACAAACAAGCAAGATTTCTGGCTCTCACAGACATGTAACTTCTTCTTAAGAAGTCCCTCTGTCCTCCACTCATTACCTGTATTAATGGCACCTGTTTGAAACTCGTTATCAGTATAAAAGACCACCTGTCCACAACTCCAAACAGTCAGACTTCAAACTCCATCTGGCCAAGACCAAAGAGCTGTCAAAGGACACCAGAAACAAAATTGTAGACCCTGCACCAGGCTGGGAAGACTGAATCTGCAATAGGTAAGCAGCTTGGTGTGAAGAAATCAACTGTGGAGCAATTATTAGAAAATGGAAGACATACAAGACCACTGATAATCTCCCTTGAATCTGGGGCTCCACGCAAGATCTCACCCTGTGGGGTCAAAATTATCATGAGAACGGTGAAGCAAAAATCCCAGAACCACATGGGGGGTCCTAGTGAATGACCTGCAGAGAGCTGGGACCAAAGTAACAAAGGCTACATCAGAAACACACTATGCAGCAGGGACTCAATCCTGCAGTGCCAGACGTGTCCCCCTGCTTAAGCCAGTAATGTCTAGGCCATCTGAAATTTGCTAGAGAGCATTTGGATGATCCAGAAGAGGATTGGGAGATGTTCATAGGTCAGATGAAACCAAAATAGAACTCTTTAGTAAAAACTCAACTTGTCGTGTTTGGAGGAGAAAGAACACCATACCTACTGTGAATTCATGGGAGTGGAAACATCATACTTTGGGGCTGTTTTTCTGCAAAGGGACCAGGATGACTGATCCGTGTAAAGGAAAGAATGAATGGGGCCATGTATCGTGAGATTTTGAGTGAAAACCTCCTTCCATCAGCAAGGGCATTGAAGATGAAACGTGGCTGGGTCTTTCAGCATGGACAATGATCCCAAACACACCGCCCGGGCAATGAAGGAGTGGCTTCGTAAGAAGCATTTCAAGGTCCTGGAGTGGCCTAGCCAGTCTCCAGATCTCAACCCCCATAGAAATCTTTGGTGGGAGTTGAAAGTCCGTGTTGCCCAGCGACAGCCCCAAAACATCATTGCTCTAGAGGAGATCTGCATGGAGGAATGGGCCAAAATACCAGCAACAGAGTGTGAAAACCTTGTGAAGACTTACAGAAAGCATTTGACCTCTGTCATTGCCAACAAAGGGTATATAACAAAGTATTGAGATGAACTTTTGTTATTGACCAAATACTTATTTTACCGAGGAATTTACCAATTAATTCATTAAAAATCCTTCAATGTGATTTTCTGGATTTTTTTTTTCTTCTCATTTTGTCTCTCATAGTTGAGGTATACCTATGATGAAAATTGGAGACCTCGCTCATCTTTTAAGTGGGAGAACTTGCACAGTTGGTGGCTGACTAAATACTTGTTTACCCCACTGTATGTCTGTCTGTCTAAAAAGTAATACAGATTGGCTTGAAAGTTGTACCTGAGGCACAACTTCCTCAACACAAAACTAATACTGTCACACGTGGCCTCTAGGGAGCCACGCAATAAGAGAGCAAGGGCAAGCCAGTCAGTTGTGATGTTTAATAGTGACAGGGTAAGGGATGAGGAAGCCACAGATGCTCATACATAGTTACACTCATGGGCAGTACAGCAACAGAGTTAACAGTTAATAAGGTGGCGCTCCCAAGTGATTCGCTAAGACTAGTAGAGGGCTTGCGCTGGACATGGGGGCACAGAGGCACAAATACTTCTTACGGGAAAACACTTACGAGAGATGCTGGATGATGAGACAAGGGCTGGCACCGGACGAAGGGGCTCCAGCCTAGTAGTGCTTATGTCGCAGCCCCGAATGATCGAAGCTGCTCCTCTTTATACTCATTAGCAGCGCCCCAGCTGATGAGGATTAATTGGCCCCAGCCGTCCCGCGACACTGACAGCTGGGAGCCAGCTGAGGCGCTGCCCAATGAGAGGCAGGGATAAAAGGAGCATGGGCTGAGCGCCGAGCCGGCATCTCACCCCATGGTGACAGAGCCTCCCCCTCACGGTCGGGCTCCCGAACGACCAGGAACATCCCAGCCCCCCCCCCCCCCCAACTTAGGGTGGGCGGAAGGGAGGCAGGACCGGAGGGGAAGATGCAAAGGGAAGGACAAAACAAAAAAAACCCCAATGGACAATGTAGGGTCGCAGGGCAGAGAGAGGAAAAAACCCAAATACAATACGTTACAAAACAGGGAAAAATTAACCCAGGGCACAGATGGGGAGAAAACTAAGTAGGACACAGGTTACGCTCTACTCAGATAACACAACGTGTAGCCCAAGGCAAGAAAGGGAGGAAAAAAACCCCAAAGAGGTAACAGGACAAATAAAGCAATTACAGAGTATGGTTAAGGGGGAACGAAACACACTACTCCATAACGCACTCATACAAAGCTAAAGACAAAATAAGGGTGATGAAAGACGCTGAGTATGGGTGGCAGGGAAAACAATACACAGCGCCATATACAGTGGGGTAAAAAAGTATTTAGTCAGCCACCAATTGTGCACGTTCTCCCACTTAAAAGATGAGAGAGGTCTCCAATTTTCATCATAGGTATACCTCAACTATGACAGACAAAATGAGAAAAAAAATCCAGAAAATCACATTGTCTGATTATTAAAGAATTTATTTGCAAATTATGGTGAAAAATAAGTATTTGGTCAATAACAAAAGTTCATCTCAATACTTTGTTATATACCCTTTGTTGGCAATGACAGAGGTCGAACATTTTCTGTAAGTCTTCACAAGGTTTTCACACACTGTTGCTGGTATTTTGGCCCATTCCTCCATGCAGATCTCCTCTAGAGCAGTGATGTTTTGGGGCTGTCGCTGGGCAACATGGACTTTCAACTCCCTCCAAAGATTTTCTATGGGGTTGAGATCTGGAGACTGGCTAGGCCACTCCAGGACCTTGAAATGCTTCTTACGAAGCCACTCCTTTGTTGCCCGGGCGGTATGTTTGGGATCATTGTCATGCTGAAAGACCCAGCCACGTTTCATCTTCAATGCCCTTGCTGATGGAAGGAGGTTTTCACTCAAAATCCCACGATACATGGCCCCATTCATTCTTTCCTTTACACGGATCAGTCGTCCTGGTCCCTTTGCAGAAAAACAGCCCCAAAGCACAATGTTTCCACCCCCATGCTTCACAGTAGGGATGGTGTTCTTTCTCCTCCAAACACGACAAGTTGAGTTTTTACCAAAAAGTTCTATTTTGGTTTCATCTGACCATATGACATTCTCCCAATCCTCTTCTGGACCATCCAAATGCTCTCTAGCAAACTTCAGACGGGCCTGGACATGTACTGGCTTAAGCAGGGGGACACGTCTGGCACTGCAGGATTTGAGTTCCTGGCGGCATAGTGTGTTACTGATGGTAGCCTTTGTTACTTTGGTCCCAGCTCTCTGCAGGTCATTCATTAGGCCCCCCCGTGTAGTTCTGGGATTTTTGCTCACCGTTCTCGTGATCATTTTGACCCCACAGGATGAGATCTTGCGTGGAGCCCCAGATCGAGGGAGATTATCAGTGGTCTTGTATGTCTTCCGTTTTCTAATAATTGCTCCCACAGTTGATTTCTTCACACCAAGCTGCTTACCTATTGCAGATTCAGTCTTCCCAGCCTGGTGCAGGTCTACAATTTTGTTTCTGGTGTCCTTTAACAGCTCTTTGGTTTTGGCCATAGTGGAGTTTGGAGTCTGTTTGAGGTTGTGGACAGGTGTCTTTTATACTGATAATGAGTTCAAACAGGTGCCATTAATACAGGTAACGAGTGGAGGACAGAGAAGCCTCTTAAAGAAGAAGTTATATGTCTGTGAGAGCCAGAAATCTTGCTTGTTTGTAGGTGACCAAATACTTATTTTCCACCATAATTTGCAAAATAAATTCTTTTAAAAATCCTTCATGTGATTTTCTGGATTTTTTTTTTTCTCATTTTGTCTCTCATAGTTGAGGTATACCTATGATGAAAACTGGAGACCTCTCTCATCTTTTAAGTGGGAGAACTTGCACAATTGGTGGCTGACTAAATACTTTTTTGCCCCACTGTACAAAGAGGGACACCCAGGGAAATAACTGTGACAGGGTAGGAACAGGATAAACATGAGGGAAAAATGCTGAGTACGGTTTACAAGGGGGAGAACGCAATACACAGCACCAAATAAACGGGGGATTACCTAGAGGAATAAAGGTGACAGGATCATAGGATAACAATAAGGTAAAATGCTGAGTACGATTAATAAGGGAGAAAACAATACACAGCACTAAATACAAGGAGGGTCACCTAGAGGGACAATGGTGACAGGTGAAACAGGGTAACAATAAGGTAAATTGCTGAGTACGGTTATAAGGGGAAAAAACACGATACACAGCACTAAATACAAGGGTCACCTAGAGGGATAATGGTGACAGGAGCACAGGATAATGATAAGATAAAAATGCTGAGTATGGTTAACAAAAAAAACAACACACAGCACAAAAACATACAGTATATTCCCCTAACGGACAAAGAAACTACACCCGAGTGACCTCAATAATAATAAAAGAAGTAAAGGACACCCGAGAAGATGGCAGACAGAGTCCAAAATGGCCGGAATTGTTCTGGTAATCTCCCCGCTCATTGTCCAGTTGGCAACCCAGGGAAGAGACAATGTTCGGGCGGCCAAGTCCAAACCCAAGTTCCAAGAAACTAGGCCACCGGTAGCCGTGCCAGGCCACCCAGCAACAATACAGTTCGTCGGGAGGTTGGACCAGCTCGCCGAACCAGAAGACTTGCAGGTCGAGCCGTCGACCCGCGTCACTCAACCACCAGGACCGTTGAGATGGGCGAAGGGTCAGAGCGGACCCCGGAGGAAGAGGCTTAGGGGAGAGCCGATGATGAGGTAGATGAGCGTCAGGCTGCAGGGGAACAGCCACCTCCCCACCGGACCTGGACAACACTGGAGGTGGCACCCGCGTCGGACCCTGATTGGGTCTCGGGCGAATCCACGTCGAGCACCGCTCCAGAACCGACCTCCAACACTGAACCTGGACCCCACAGCACCACGGGGAACGGCAACTCCTCGCCGGCGACCCTGGAAGAAGGCTCAGAGGAGAAAACAGAACCGGGGTCAGGATCACCGGCAGCGCCAGAACCCGGCGGAACGAGCTCGGATGCAGCGGGCGGCTGCACCCGGCTCATCCCCCCTAGAGACAGGCTAAAGTGCTCAGAGAAATAGAGGGAGAAAAGAGAGAGGAGCACTTGCCTGATCTCGGGTTCCGACGCCGTCCAGGACTGCGAAGATCCAGGATCCGTTGTCCGGAGGTCGTTGTCAGGCTCCCATTCGGCTGCGTCGGGCCCTGCAGCCAGAACGATGGCCAGCGCAGCTTGAGGTTCCTCCAGCACAAGTAGCCATGCCGACAGTCCACGCGGCGTGATGGTAGGAGAATCTCGTCCTGCTGGACCGAACCGCACCTCCGTGGAGACCCGGGGACGCTTGGTCGTCGGCGCAGACTCCACACAGCAGTCGGTCTTCCTCCTCCGCCCACAACGTAGCTGCGGAACCGCAGGCCCTCTCCTCGTCCCACCACGTTGACCCGGAGCCGGGGAGCGCTCATGGAGAGAGACACAGAGGATGCAGGATTAAAGGAACAGGTTACAGCAGGTGGTGGGAGTTCAGGGAGCTGCGAACCCTGAACTCCACCTCCAGGAGTGTGACAGAGCAAATCATTAAACTGATGTAAATAAACTGAGACTTGCCTGCCTCCTGGAGGTTGGGTGGAGCCTGCTGCGGTGAACATTGCTTCCTCCTCTCCCCGCCAGGCGATAACGGAGGACCCCCTGGGAAATCGTCTGGGGACCGCTCGCGTCGTCTCCAGGAGAGGGCTCACCAGGCCGGGATTCCAGGCACACACAGCAGTCGGGGAGCGCGTCGAGGAGGAGGGGGTATCAGCCGGGGTGAGCCAGCCCAAATGTCCTGGAGTGACAGCGGGGGAATGAGGCTCAAGGAACAAGGCTGTAAAATCTCCACACTGACGAGGCGAAAAGGTGACAGCTGCGTGGGAGGAGAGGTCCTGGTGGGAGCCCAGAACTGGATCCGGACGGGGTTCATGCTGAGGTGACTTGGCGAAGTGATGGCGGCTATTCCCAAGGGACGAAGCGAGGGGGGAACCCAGGAATCGCTGCTCCTGAGCAGAGACCGAGGCGAGGAAGGCATTGAGCTCGGGAAAGCTTCGCTGCCCTGGAGTCCTCTCCACCAATCTCACTGCCGCCGCCACGCGCCTGCAGATGGTGAATGGATGCACAGCGGGAATCGCGTCAGCCGCTCGGTCCCAGACGTAACTGCTGTCAGCTGCGGCTCCATGGAGGGAATCCTGAGTGACGTGGTGCAGAACGGGGGAAGCCCTCTGGGTGGTGCGAACTCCCGGGCTGGAATGGCAGCAGGAATGGGGTCCTGAAGCGGGGGGCAATGTCATCCACTTCGGCGTTCTGCCGGGGTTTCCATCCAACCCGCGGCGCTTCTCTTGCTGTGTGTCCATGGCGTCAATCCTGGCACTGACCTCAAGATGGAATAAGTAGCGAGTGTAACTGTCCAGGAGATCCTCAGCACGGCCCGGATGCCAGCGTCTCGCGTTGGAGACGTCGTGCAGGGTGAAGAGCGTCCTGTCGACAGCCTCCAGGATGGACCTCAGCTCGTCGCCCTGGCGTCGGAGGTGACTCCTGGGAAACAGCGTGCTAACGGCGCTAACACCCGGACAGGAAGGTACAAGTCCAAACCATTTACGGCCGCCGGCAACTCGTTCTGGCTGCGACATACTGTCACACGTGGCTCTAGGGAGCCACGCAATAAGAGAGCCAAGGGTGAGCCAGTCAGTTGTGATGTTTAATAGTGACAGGGGTAAGGGATGAGGAAAGCACAGATGCTCATGCATAGTTACACTCATGGGCAGTACAGCAACAGAGTTAACAGTTAATAAGGTGGCGCTCCCAAGTGATTCGCTAAGACTAGTAGAGGGCTTGCGCCGGACATGGGGGCACAGAGGCACAAATACTTCTTACGGGAAAACACTTATGAGAGATGCTGGATGATGAGACAAGGGCTGGCACCGGACGAAGGGGCTCCAGCCTAGTAGTGCTTATGTCGCAGCCCCGAATGATCGAAGCTGCTCCTCTTTATACTCATTAGCAGCGCCCCAGCTGATGAGGATTAATTGGCCCCAGCCGTCCCGTGACACTGACAGCTGGGAGCCAGCTGAGGCGCTGCCCAATGAGAGGCAGGGATAAAAGGAGCATGGGCTGAGCGCCGAGCCAGCGTCTCACCCCATGGTGACAAATTCAATTTTGGATAAAAGATACAATGAAAATCCCCCTCCCCCTTTGCTCCAAGTTGGGGCTCCTCAGACAGGACCAGTTTACTAGGGATAGTTTGTTCCTGTGAACATACAGTAGCTCCATGGATCACTGGGGCACATTGGTCAATGATAAGGTGGCAAATCATCCATAAACCATCCAACTAATTAGACAGACTCATTTAGGACATGTTGGCAGTTACGTGCAGACTACTTCAGTCCAAAATCAGGATCAGAGGTGGTGTTACAGTTTTCATTATCTGTCATTTTGATGGACAGGGTTTTAAAAATTATATCATCATTTATTATTACCTGTCATTTTAATTTTCATAACAAGATACTAAACAGGTTTGTTTTTGTTCACATGTTCAGATTTATTGATGAATCTACACGATTATCATGTAGATCATGGATTTATTTATTCAGAAACTGAACTGATGAAAACCGTGTAACCTCAACCTAGAGAAAAAAACAGAAATGTTGCAAGTTTTTTCATATAAATTTGTCACATTTATCTTGGAAATTTGCAAATTTTTCTTATAAATTTGCAACTTCTTCATTATAAATTTGCATCTTTTTATCATGAATTTGCTATTTTTCTTATAAATTTGTTACAGTTTTATTGTAAAATTGCAATATTTTCACCAGAAAATTGCAACATTTTTCATCATAACTTTTAAATTTACTGTTTTTTTCTTATAATTTGTTATTTTTATCTTGTAAATTTGCAACTTTTTTCGAATTAATTGGTAACATTTTTCTCATAAATTCACAGAAGCTGGCGAGAATATACTGGATAATCACTATTGTAATATAGGCTATAATGTGGACAGGTGGGAATAACAGTAAATTTTACAATAGATAATCCTCAGTGTGATCTGTCAAAATGATAGACAGCCTTTCTGTCATTGATCATGTTTACATGTACATGAATAAACTGGTTATGATTGGCTTTATCTGATTATTCAAGTGACAATGTAAACAGAATAAGCAAAGGACATGTTACTGGGGTCATTAACTCAAGTCGTTTACCCTCACTTAATCCATTTATTCTTCGCATGTAAACATTGCCATTATCGGTTTATTCACATTAATTGGTTTATTGTGACCATGTAACCAAGATCAGTGACACAATATTCAGTTAAAGCAACCTCTGGATTAATCGCATTGGCTGTCAAAATCACTGGAGAATGGAGATGTATCTTCTTACTGTAGAAAAGTAATAAAATTACTGCAAAGTGAGTAAATAGCCTAATCTTTTACAGGAGTATTGTGGGAGGGTGGCTCCAGCTCACAGAAGGGGGCAAAGGGGGAGCCGGGGATGACAGGACCACCTGGTAAACGAGGCCAGAGAGGAGATCCAGGAGAACCAGGAAAAGCAGGGTTTGCTGGCCCTCCAGGAGAACCAGGAGAACTCGGGTATGTTATTAGACAATATTAAACCATAAGAAAAGAGGCTAATTTCCTTCTACAAGAACCTTTTAGTAGCAAAAACTAAGCTAGTAATAGAAATGAAGATAAAACAAATGAGTTAGAGATCTTAGTTTATTTTCATCGATATGAACACGAGAGGCCACATTCAGCTTCTCAGCATGCACCAATACCACCACCATGGGTTCCATGCTCCAACCTGTCATTCAGATCAATGAAGATGCCAGATTTTTGTGCCATATACAGCTGTTGTAACGAATGGACAAAGAAAACTAAAGAACAAGGCAGAACATTTCATAGGTGAGATATTACCACTGTAAAAATGCTCTGAAATAAATATGCAAGGATTTAAATCTGAAAATGTGGCTCCTTTAAGTGTCTGTATACGGATGATGATAATAACAAATATAGCAACTTTTCAAGATTGTCTCCTGTAAATGCAAGTGATTATTTTGTTTGTTGTCTTCTCATTCTTCTTGTTTGCCAATAGAAAAAGAAAAAGAATACTGAACTGACACTGATGTTTTAAACAATAACAAATATTGAAAATGTCTATAATCAGTAATTGTCTTACTCCCTGAAAGTACCAATTTAAACAACTATATTACACTGAAGTATTTGAGAACTTGATGGGAAGGCTCAAAAGAATATTTTTTCAGTTCATATGTTTTTTAACTGTGTTGTTTATCCATTCAGCACAGTCATACAGCACAGCACTGTACAGTTCTGGTGACGTTCAGCAGAAACCAGTCTGCTGCTTTATAGAGAGCCTAAGTCACGCCCCCCTCTACTTCCGCATATGGGACTTTAAATTGAAAAACATTCTCCACTGAAATGAATGGCAACAGCAAAATTATCTTTTGATCCCGATCAAATTTCGCCACAAGTTACATATACACTACTCACAAAAAGTTTGGGATATTCGGCTTTCAGGTGAAATTTCACGAGGCACCTAAAATGCACTATAACCTTTACAGGTTAACTTAATTTGACCTTCTCTAACTTTTTGAATGCACATGTCCAACTGTTCAATGTTTCAACACTTTTTGCATAACTTGCTGTTCTCTAACAAGGTGCTTAACAGCATAATTCACAACAGGTGTTTGATCCATGAATCAACCAATAAATTATCTGAGTAAATTAGAATTGGTATTTAAACAGTCCTCTTCATCATGCTGTTCACATTTTGACATCATGAGACCAAGACGACACCTCACAATTGATCAACAGTACCTCACCATTGCACCGGAGTGGTGGCTCAGTTGGTAGAGCACCCGCCCCACACCCGGGAGGCAGGGGTTCAAATCCCAGCCGGGTCATACCAAAGACCACATAAAAATGGTGCTTTCTGCCTTCTAGCGTGGTGCTCCGCATAATGGAATGAGGAAAGTAAAGTTACACACAGAGCTACCAGAGGATTGACCCCCCACTGTAGCTTCCACTACTTGCAGTAGCTGTGTGGCCTAGGGTCAGAGAAACGGAGATAGGCGCCGCCCATATACGCCTTCATGGTGTGAAGGGATTAACTAACTAACCTCACCATTGCGAGGCTTCAAATAAGATGTTCTCAGAGGAAAGTGGTCACTGAGCTGAAAGTGTCACAGAGTGTCATCAGCAGGTTGCAACAGAGATACAGAGAGGCTGGAAAAGTCACAGAAAGGCATAGTAGCGGACGTTCTTTGGCCATATCTCATGCTGATCACCGCTTCATTGTGAACAGTGCCCTGTAGAAACGGATGATGAATGCCACTCAACTCCAGGTACATTTAAGGGAGGTGAGAGGCACCCAAGTGTCACGTCAGACCATTCAAAACCATTTACATCAGCATGGTCTGCGTTTTAGACTACCTGCAAGGGTACCTGACCACACCATCAGGCACAGGCATCATTGTTTGCATGGGCCAGGGAGACGTCAAAGAGAGCGCTATGCATCAGTCACTGCTGTCACCATGTTACAGTCTGGGCAGGTGTGTCTAGACAATACAGAACTGCCTTACATCTTGTGAATGGTACAGTGACAAGCCAAAACTACTTGAATAACACTATTAATCCAGCATTAATCCAGTCACTGTGCCCCTGCATGAACAACACGGGCCTAATTTCATCTTCTTGGCCGACAATACTCCAGCTCATCGAGGTTGCATCATTTGGGAACGTCTGCTAGAGGCTGGGGTACCTCAAATGGAGTGGCCTGTACTTTCTCCAGAGCTGAAGCCCATAGAAAACCTATGGGATCAGCTGAGTCGCCGTGTACAGGCTCGTAACCCTGCACCCCACAACCTCAATGGCCTGAGGGCCGCCCTTCAAGAAGAGTGGAATGCCATGCTTCAGCAGACAATAAGTCGACTTGTGAACAGCATCACACGTCGTTGTCAAGCTGTAATTGATGCTCAAGGGCACGAGACAAGTTATTAAGACACTGATACTTTTTGTTGTGGTATAACTGCCACGTTCTTAGAGCCGGGGGATCCCACTGGGCTCAGGTTGTCTGCTTTTTTTTTTTTCATATTTTGTACTGTGTTGTCATTTTGAATTGTCAGTATGATTTATTTTCCCGCTTACATTTGTTATAGTTTGTTTATTGTATTTTTGAGGTTGCCTGTACCCATCTCTGCCACATCATTATGTTTATATTCTGTTGTGTTCTCTCTCTCTCGGGGTAGACAGCTGTTCATGGCTTTCTGGGGTTTCACTCTGCGTGGCTGTGGCCCTGTCAGCTGTGAACTCCGATTGATCCCTCCTCTTTCATCATTTCCAGCTGGCCTAAATTGTTTCTTCGTTTTCTCCTACCCACTCAGGTTTACCACACCTGTTACCACTTGCTTTATTTTGTGTCTAGCCTTATTTAAGGGGCTGCACACTTTTGTCCGGCGCACCACCCTGCTTTCAACTTGCTTCTTCAAGACATAAATTCCTTGTAAATCTCCTGTTCCTCTTTATGTATAGCTCTGTTCTACAGGTTTAGCCGGCGATCCCCCTCGCCTTAGCTGTTCACTATTTTGCCTGCCTGTGTTTTTCTTTATTCACGAGTTTTGTAACTCTGTGTTATCTGTAATAAACTCCCAGACTCAAAGCCTGCATGTGGTGCCTTTTATCCTGCCCTGAAGGGCATTTATGACAGAAGGGTGCTGCCAGGGTGGGCACCGACAGCTGTGAGTTTTGCCTTTTTTCTTTTCCCTCCCGTGTTTTTCTTTGCTGACATGGCAGCGTTTTCCGACTATAGTCAATGTGGATTTAGTGAGGAGGAGTGTTGGGCTGTTAGCATTATACATAGCGTCTTATCGGAAGCTCATGCTTCCCACACTCCCAAGGCAGTCCAGGAGTACCTGGTTGGAGCCGCACAAGTGCTGGAAGCATGCCTCAACCTGTGGAGCCATCTGGAGCTCACAGACTTTATCCTCTCTATAACCAACCCATTGTCCATGCTCCACGGGCTAGGGGAAACCTCCTCCAAACCCCTACCTGTGTCCACAAGGAAGCGGTCCCGGGCGCAGAAGCCCTGAGACTCTCGCTGCTCTCCAGCAGTCGCAGCTCCACCTTCTCCTCCCAAACTGTGGCCCGAACCATCGGCAGAGGAGCTGGAGGAATGCCAGCGGGTTTTGGCAGCAGACGTGGATCTGCTTTTGGAGTATAAACCATCGCTCCTCCCTGAACTCATGGCCCAAGCAGAGGAAGGATATCCAGCTCCACCCATCAGCGTGCCTGCACCTGCATTGGTGCCCCCGGCCCCCGCAGCCAGTAGCAAGGAATCTTCTGGGCCATCTGCAGCAGCCACCACCACACCTAGGGAGCACAGACAAGTATCTTTTCATTCTTTTAAATCGGAAAATGAACTGTCTTGCCTTGTTCCCGATGGGGGGGCTCAGCTGCAGTCACCCATTTTGACTGAGCCTTCCCTGCCTGCTGCTGCAGCTATATCTTCATCTTCACCTGCCTCTCCTGTATCCTCCCCTGTTCTCCCTGTTTGTCTGCCAAACTCGGGAGGGAGCCATCAGGCGAAGAGGAGGTCAGTGGTTCCAGAGGACCTGGTGACAACTGTGCAGCCATACTCCAGAAGGGAGAGGAGTGCCCGATGAGGGCTGAAATCTGAGCCGACGAGGAGTCTCCTGATTTCAACATCAGGGAACCCGGTAGCATGGGTGAGGCGAGTCCTGGGTCCCCCAGCGTTAGCCACCATGCCTGGAGGTCCACCAGCGCTCATCACCTCATCCGAGGTCCCACCAGCGTCAGCCGTCATGCCTGGAAGGTCGCCAGCTTCCTCAGTCACCATGCCTGCTGCCTGGGCCACCGCAGCAAAATCGCCAGAGTCCCGGATGGTGGTGGAGCTCGAGTCCAGGCAAGTGCTCTGTTCTGCCTTAATATTGTCAGATTCAGAGAATCCTTGTCTGGCTCAGGGTGGGGAGAATCAGGTGCAGTCGTCCTCTGCTCCTGAGCTCTCCTCACCAGGCTACACTGCTGCCTGTGATTCTTCCCCGGTGTTTGTCTTTTTCCCTTCTCCCAAGGTGGCTGCGTCGGGAGAGGTAGCCCAGACAGTGGAGGCCGAGACATCTCAGCTGGAGTCGCCAGAATCCTGGATGGCGGTGGAGCTCGAGCTCAGGCAAATTTCCTCATTTAGCCTAGAGAGATCTTGCCTGGCTCCTGGTTGGGGGAACCAAGTGCATCCATCAGCTGCACTTGAGCTTCCCCCGCCAGGCTGCACTGCTGCCAGTGACTCTGATCCAGTGTGTGTCTGTTCTTTTACTGAGGTCTCCAGGGGTCCCGCCTACCTGCCAGAGTCCACTGTGGATGCTATGCCTTCACCTGAGGCCACTGTGGATGTGACGCCTTCGCCTGAGGCCAATGTGGGTGCTTTGCCCTAGTCCGGGACCTCCATGAGAGCTTCGCCAGAGCCCGGGGCCTCCAAGGGTGCAGCTCTGGCCCAGTCCGGGTCCTCTGTGGGTGCTGCTTCCCATCCTGCTGAGGTCATCGCGGGTGCTGCGTTCCAGCCTGGAGCCACCAAGGGTGCAGCTCCACTCCAGCCCGGAGTCGCCGAGGGTGCAGCTCTGCTCCAGTCCGGAGCTGCTGTGGGTGTAGCTTTGGCCCAGTTCGGGCCCACCGTGGGTATAGCTTTGGCCCAGTCCAGGCCCACCGCGGGTGATGCTGTGCTCCATCCCGGAGCCACCGTCAATGCTGTTGTGCTCCAGCCTGGAGCCACCACAGGTGCAACTATGTTCCAGTCTGGGATCTCCGAGGGTGCTAGTGGCCAGTCCACGGGTGTAATGATCCCTTCTCCTTTGGGAGAAGGGATCATAACACCCTCATAACACAGGAGGAGGGACCACCATCGTGGTCCCCCCTCCTGTGTGGGACATCGTCGTGGTTCCCCATCCTTTGCCGGACGCCGTCGTGGTCCCCCATCCTCTGCCTGGCGCCATCATGGTTCCCCTTCCTCTGCCAGTCGTCATTGTGGTGTCTCATCCTCTGCCTGACATCATTGGGGCTCCCCTACTCCTCATCCTTCCTCACATCTGGTCATCCCGGTTGGGCAGCCGCCCCCTGGACCACCATCTCTGCGGTGGTGGTTAAAGAACTCTGGCCGACCACCTGATAGGCGTTGCCGCTGGGTTGGGTGGTTCATGTTCTCCAGCAGACCATCCGACTCTTTCCTCCTCACCGTCTGTCAGGCCTGGGACTTCGGCCAACCACCAGAACTGCTCTGTTCTTTCATCTAGGGGGGCCTAGGTACCCAGTTCTGTGTGGGTCCTGAGTGGGATTTTGTTTTTGTTTCCCTCTAGCCTGGGCTGCTGGGAGACTATCCCGAAAGTTGTTATTTTTTGTTCCTTTTGGTTTGGTTCAGTCCCTCCATGCCTGGGTCCCTCTCCTCCCACCCATGGTGGGGTTGTTTTGTTTGTTGGGGTGGGATTTCTGTGTGTGGGGGTTCTTTTCTTTTGATGTTACCCCGGGGTGTCTGGTATCCACCCCTTGAAGGAGCGGAGGTGCTCTGTCATGTTCTGAGCACGGGGGGATCCCACCGGGCTCAGGTTGTCTGCTTTTTTTTTTTTTCATATTTTATACTGTGTTGTCATTTTGAGTTGTCAGTATGATTTATTTTCCCATTTACATTTGTTATAGTTTTTATTGTATTTTTGAGGTTGCCTGTATCCATCTCTGCCACATCATTATGTTTATATTCTGTTGTGTTCTCTCTCTCTCTGGGTTGACAGCTGTCAGTGGCTTTCTGGGGTTTCACTCTGCGTGGACGTGGCCCTATCAGCTGTCAGCTCTGATTGATCCCTCCTCTCTCATCATTTCCAGCTAGCCTAAATTGTTTCTTTGTTTTCAACAAATCTACCTACAGGTACAAATATAGTAACCTGAACCTGAACCACTTGCTTTAATTTGTGTCTAGCCTTATTTAAGAGGCTGCACACTTTTGTCCGGTGCAGCACCCTATTTTCAACTCGCTTCTTCAAGATGTAAGTTCCTTGTAAATCTCCTGTTCTTCTTTATGTATAACTCTGTTCTCCAGGTTTAGCCGGCAATCCTCCTAACCTTAGCTGTTCGCTATTTTCCTTGCCTGTATTTTTCTTTATTCACGAGTTTTTAACTCTGTGTAATCTGTAATAAACTTGCAGACTCACAGCCTGCGCATGGTGCCTTTTATCCTGCCCTGAAGGGCATTTATAACAATAACCACCACTGTTGTTGGCTTTTGTTTCAATAAATTGTTTGAGACGAGGAAATCACCATTGCATGCTTCTACTTAAATGCCCTACTTTCTTGATATTATACCGCTGTAGCGTGAACTTTAACATTTTCCATAAATTTCACCCGAAAGCCAAATATCCCTAACCTTTGTGAGTAGTGTACTTAGCCTGCCAACAAACAGATTTCTGTTTTGAAAAATATGCGTTAGCATATCTGTGAAAATCAGATACTCCCTGGATGGGAATCAATCACCTCAAAAGTTAAAGCAAATAGAGCCACTCAGTCCATTGTCTAATTATAACAGAGTAATACATATTTAGCTTTTGTTTCAATGATTAGCGGACAACTCCCATCATCCCACATCACTAAACACGAGCATGGCAGGAGATTACTAAAACCTCACCTCTTGTTTCCTGACCAATGAAAAAAGATCCAAAGAGGAGAAAAAACAACTTAAAGGTATTGTTTTGTATTGAGAGAACTGCAGCTAATCCAGAGGACTGTTAGTTACTTCATCCTGGGCGGGCGTGCTTTGAAAAAGATGACATAAGCTACGTCCATCAGTGTTTGTGTGATGTGTGAGATATGTGTGTCTGGGATGCCGTGCCCACCCACGGGGTGATGTCAGGTGGGCACAGCCCACTCTGTATATAAACCCCAGTTATGTGTAATAAAGTTAGTTGGTTGCTGCATGAAGACTCGCCTCCTTTTCCATCATTTCTCAGACATAACATTTGGCTACGAGGAGTTTAATGGAGGCGTGCTGGTTGCCTCGGCCGTTGGCGCCATTTCTGGAGCATGAGGGGGAGCCGGTAATCCTCTGGCCGGAGTGGAGAGCCTCATTTGAGGAGTATATTGGGGCGCTGGGCCTACACAGGCTGGACGGGAGATGTCGGCGGGTGCTCCAGGCCCACAATCTCGGCACGGAGGGCTGAAGGATTCTTGGTGCTCTGGGTGGCGCGAACCTCTACGAGGATGCTGTTGAGCAGTTGGCCAAGCACTGTCAGACGAGGGCCATGAAGCTATGTGTGATTGAGCTCTTGGCACCAGGAACTGATGGGCTAGCTGATAGGCTAAATGCGCGCCAAGACAAGGTTAAGGGTGCCAAGCTGGGCCTCGAGGCGGACCAGGACTGCGAGTAGAAGAGTCCCCGGTCGCCGAAGTCAGCGAGCCAGCCATGGGGCCCAGCTTGACCTGGGACCATGGTGCAGGCAGGTCGGATGGAGCGGTATGCAAGAACGGCGGAGAGTTGGTGCAGCAGGATGCAGAGGCGACACAGCAGGAGTCGGCCCCACTATTGGAGGCTGTACAGCAGGCGAGCAGGACCGTGCAGGTCAAGGGCTTCGGGGAAGAGTCGCAGCCGGACATGATGATGGCGCAGCGGAGTTCCGGGACCGAGAGCGCTGGATGCAGCGTCGAGGAGCCCGGGTCGGTGAATGAGCCCGATGAAGGTGATGGTGAGGGCCCCGGAGGTGAGCAGCAGCAGCCAAATACGGAGGTGGAGCAGCAAAGCACCCTGGAGGAGGGTGCTGGGTGTTTTAAAGAGGTGCCGGAGGCAGCGGACGAGGCCAAAGAGCGAGCTTTGGTTCTACCCGAAGTGCAGCCACTGGGGGTCGGAGTGTCTCGAGCCATGATAGCGGTGTGTAAAGTAGTTGGGAGCAGCTCGCCAGGCGCGGAGAGGCAGCGCACCGAACGTCAGCATGGCGCGCCCAGAGGGAACAAGCGCCGACGGCCGGATGTACAGACGCCATGGGGCTGTCTTGGGCCTCCGTTTAGAGACATTTTTGCTAGGGAGGAGGACTTTGACCCTGGGGGTGGACGGCAACTGGGTGTGCATATGCCATGGGGTTGCCCAGGTCCTCCGTGGCAGACTAGAAGACGGTGGCTGGCCCGAGACATTGGGGTCACTTGAAACATGTATTTAATATAAATATCTGTGTACATATTTGGGAAAATGTGCACTTTGTATATCTGATGTGTATGTGAGTGAATGAATGTATGTATAATATGGGATTATTTTGTATTCTAAAGAGACATGGTCCGATTTTGAGTTGTTTTGTGTGAATGTGATAGGGTTGTTCTAACGCAATACGTTATTCCCCATGTTTTCTTACTGTGTGATTTGGGATACCAAATTTGGGTGGGTTTCCTGTATGCTTGACATTTTTTTGAGGGGGGGGAAGTGTGATGTGTGAGATATGTGTGTCGGATGCTGTGTCCACCCATGGGGTGATGTCAGGTGGGCACAGCCCACTCTGTATATACTGTAAACCCCAGTTATGTGTAATAAAGTTAGTTGGTTGCTGTATGAAGACTTGCCTCCTTTTCCATCATTTCTCAGACATAACAGTTTGTAGTTTTTAATTTACATATTTTCATAACCTTATACCTTAACAGTTAGACAACAACCTACATCCTTAAATACGTGGAAAATTATCTTTTAAATTGACAAGCATCATACTATGTGTAACTCCTGGCAAAATTTGATCAGGATGAAAAGATAATTTTGCTCTTGCCATGCATTTCAATGGAGATTTTTTTCTGATTTAACACTCGTGCGGTCCCCGGGGGTCAACCCAACCCCCCCTCATCTTGTCCTAGCACCCCCTTGGGGTCTGGGGTCGTGACGACCCCCCTACCACCGCCACCAAAAACTGGAAACCCAACCCTATATCTTGGTGGTGTGTGTATGTGTGTGTGTGTGTGTGGGGGGGGGGGGTCCACCCAACCCCCCTCATCTTGTCCTAGCGCCCCCTATGGGTCTGGGGTCGTGGCGGACCCCTACCATTACCACCATCTCCAAAAACTGGAAACCCAACCCTATATCTTGGGGGGTGTCAACCCAACCCCCCCATCTTGTCCTAGTGGCCCCTAGGGATCTGGGGTCATGACGACCCACCACCACCAAAAACAGGAAACCCAGCCCTCATTTAAGTAATTATTAGACTCTATACTCTATAATAAAATTGTCAAGCAACCCCTTTTTTTTCCTAAAACTTAAGAGAAAATTGTTAATGTACAACAGACACATTAACTGATTTACAGCTGAATTTGGCCAGAAGAGAGGATGTGTACGTAATTTTTGACTCTTTTCCCACTCAGTGTCCTAAGAGACAAAAACACACACACACACACACACACACACACACACACACACACACACACAATCATGATGCAAACACAGTCACCATGGTTTGTTACAAGTAGCAGTCAAATTTCAGATTGTCTTGTTTAGCGTGTATATTCAAGTTAAAAAAGACACGGGGTGAGGAGACACAGGGCCACTCATGTTCACAAGGTCGGCCAGTACAGCCAGGAAAGCCTGATTGAAGGCAGCAGTTTGAGCCATCTCCTCCCTTTGCAAGGTGGCTTCTTGCTCCCTTGCTTCACGTGCTTCATCGGCAAGCTGGTTGATGGCCTGGACGTACCGGGCATGCGATTCACACTGCAGTTCAAGCTGTCGTTGATTGAGCCGCACCTCATTGGCCTGAACCTGGGCAAACAGTGGCAAGGTCCATTGTGGAGTGGCTCACTTTTCCTCTTGCCTAGACGAAAAGACAGAAATGGGTGGTGGTTAGTTAAAGCAAGTTCAAAACATATATTTGTGAAATACAGTTGTGAGGTACCCGTCCTCGTGGAGCTACACGGAAGGGACGATAACGTCTGGAAAAAAAAATCCCAAGTCCTAAAAAAATGACTTGATCGCGCAAAGCAGACACGATACTTTGGACCTATACATGAATGAGCGATAACGTCTGGAAAAAAAAAATCCCCCAAGGCTTGAAAATGACTCGATCGTGTGAAGCGGGCACGATACTTAGCCCCCGCGGCCCTCCTTCACGAAACCGGCCCGCAAGGACGGGCAAAAAGGAAGTCGCATTACTAAGGGTCCCTTGCGTCGGATCTGTGACTGCCAATTCTCGCAAAAAAAACAAAAAACAATGACCACTCTCTCTTTTTTCTCTCTCGCTCCCTCCCTCTCTCTCCCATCTCTACGACATGTCGTGCACATGTCCATGGACCGGGAGGAAAGAAGAAGAAGAAGAATCCCCCTCTGCCGTCACATCTTCTTTTTCTTTGGTCCCGTACCGGCTCCGCAGTACGACGGAAGTGACAACTATGGTTTGGTATATGCAGCACCGCACCACGGGACCCCGTGGTGATAATGGACCACACAAGGGACCGCGAGCAACTCCCAATGTCCCCAAGAGACCTCGGAGATGAAGATTGCGGCGACGAGGAGAAAGGACAAAAGCAAGAAGAAGAAGAAAAACAAGAAGACGAAGAGGTAGAAGAAGGTGAAGAAGAGTTAAAGAAGAGGAATCGGACACAGAGGACAACGATGACGAGGAATCGGACACAGAGGAGGATGACTATGACGATGAGGAAGAATAGTAAGAAGAAGAGGACGACAAAAGAGGAGGACCGGATTACTGTTACTTTCGCAACGCTCCCACGGAATTGATGACCTCGAAATGCGGGAATGTCATGTGGAGCTCGAAGCCTTGCCCACCATCATTGCAGTCGTCGCAGCAGCAGCAGCAGCAGCAGCGTCCTCCTCAACTGCCACGGCGCCCGCCGCTGACCCCGGACCCCACGAGAACAGTGCGCGAGGCCGTCGTGGACATGGCTTCGGCGTTCCTCACTTACTTTCAGCCCGACCTGGAGGACGCGGTGATCACCATGACCAACCTGGAAGGTGCCAGGAGGACGTCGCAAGGGCTCGACGGGTGGAGGCCCATGGATCGGACCAACCTGCGCACCTACATAGGGCTGCTGATCCTCGCGGGCGTGTACAGGTTGCCCAACAAGCCGGCCAAGGAGGACAAGCTGTGGGTGGCGTACAATGCCTGGTCCAGCTACACGTCGAAAATGCAGGTCTACACCGGTAAACCTGAATAAGGAGGTCCCCCCGAAAAGAACCTGGCCACTCGAGTCGTCCTCGACCTCACCGAGGGACTGGGACCCAGGTGGAACGTCACCTGCGACAACTTCTTCACATCCCACAAGCTCGCGCGGAGGCTCCTTCTTGAAAGGGGCCTGACCATACTGGGGACACTGCGCGCCAACAGACCCGAGATCCCGCGCAAGCTGCTCAACATCAAGGGCAGGGTGGTTGGCTCCTTCGCATTTGCCTCCGGGCCCTCCGAGGCTCCCGATGTCGCCCTGGTGTCCAATTCACCAAGAGGAACAAGAACGTGCTGCTCCTCACCACCGCCGACAGGTACCTGCGAGGACCCCTGCTGAGCAACCGCGCCAATCGCAAACCCCTCACGGTGCTCCATTACAATCGCACCAAGGGAGGCGTCGACAACCTAGACAAGGTCGTGGCCACGTACAGCTGCAGGAGAAAAACCTCATGCTGGCACCTGGTCCTGTTCCACAATATGGTGGAGGTGTCGTGTACAACGCCTTCGTCCTGTGGCAGGAGCTCAATCCCGCGTAGATGCCCGGCAGACACAACAGGCACAGGTTGTTCACGGAGCAGCTGGGCAAGGCACTCGTGGCCCCGCTCGTGCGCAGGAGAAGGAGGGAGAGGATCCCCGACGGCGAACCCAAGGCCAAGGCCGCGAGAACACGGGACCCTCCCGTAGAAGGAAGAAAAGAGGAAGAGGTGCCGTGCGTGTCCCAGGAGCAAGGACACCAAGACCAAAACGCTGTGAAGCGGGTGCTGCTCGCATGTGTGCGGAAGATGCATGCTCACGTACTGCCCTGCCTGCGCTCCCGCCAGTCGCGGTCCTCTCGCCGCCTCTGCCGAATAGCAAGTCCTCAACAAACCGGGAGATCAACTATCCATTCTGGAGAAACAAAAAAAAAAAAAAACAGCAAAAAACAATGGGGTCGATATGACCTCTCTCACCCAAACCCGAGGGGGGGTCTAGTCGACCCCCCCCACCCGTCCTCAAACCACAGGGAGATCAACTATCTATTCCTTGAAAAAAAAAAAAAAAAAAAACCCAGGGGGGTCGATATGACCCCTAAAAACCCCGGGGGGTCGATATGACCCCTCTCACCCAAACCCCAAGGGGGGTCTAGTCAACCCCTCCCCCCATCCTCAAACCACGGGAGATCAATTATCTATTCCTTGGAAAAAAAAACAGGGGGGTCGATATGACCTCAAAAAACCCCAGGGGGGTCGATATGACCCCGCTCACCCAAACCCTGAGGGGGTCTAGTCAACCCCCCTCCATCCTCAAACCACTGGGAGCTCAACTATCTATTCTGGAGAAACAAAAAAAAAACAAAAAACAATGAGGTCGATATGACCCCTCTCACCCAAACCCGAGGGGGTCTAGTCGACCCCCTCTCCGGTCCTCAACAAACCACCGGGAGATCAACTATCTATTCTGGGGAAACCAAAAAAAAAAAACCAATGGAGTTGATTTGACCCCCAAAAATACCCAGAGGGTTGATATGACCCCTCTCACCCAAACCTGAGGGGGTCTAGTTGACCCCCATCGTCCTCAACAAACCACCGGGAGATCAACTATCTATTCCTTGGAAACCAAAAAAAAAAAAAAAAACACCCAGGGGGGTCGATATGATCCCCCCAAAACCAGGGGGTCAATATGACCCCTCTCACCCAAACCCCAAGGATTCCCCTCACCCAAACCGAAAGAATGAGATTGCAGATAGAAGAGGCTGAAATGAGCTTCTCTGTACGGTTGCTGGACTCACCCTTAGAGATAAGGTGAGGAGCTCAGTTATCCGGGAAGGGCTCACTGCTCCTCCAGATCAAAAGGAGCCCGTTGAGGTGGTTTGGGCATCTGATCAGGATGCCTCCGGGACGCCTCCCTCTTGAGGTGTTTCGAGCACATACCACAGGGAGGAGACCCTGATGTAGACCCAGGACATGCTGGAGAGACTATGTCTCCCAGCTGGCTTGGGAGTGCTTTGGTATCCTCTCTCGCATGCGCACGTAGCGACCGGCAGTGGGTGAGAAAAGTTTGACATCTGTGTCTTTGTTTTTATGCACTTTAATGTGTTTCAACGTAGTTCTCTGTGTCATTTTTGTCCTTGAATGTTTGTGGACTATATAACGAAGAGCTCCCTGGTTCCATCAGTATGGATTTCCTTCTTGTTTTCGTACTGTGGTTTCTTTCCTACTGGCTCTTTGTCTTGGAGGTAAGCGCGATCGCGGTCACGCCAGGAAGAACGCAGTATTCCAGAAAAATGTTACTGCATTTAAACATGGATAATGCAGCATCTGTGTTTGAGTCTGTGCCGCAACTGCCGGACTTTATTTTAAGAAATTTTCATGGACACAGCGATGAAAAGAGAGACAAGAGGAGGAAACGCGGAAAGCATGGAGGCATAAGATTAAATAAGATAAGATAAGATAAGCCTTTATTAGTCCCACAATAGGGAAATTCCAGGATTGCAACAGCACAGGGATAGTGACACTCAGAGCAACAATCAGAAGACAAGAAAAAAACAAGAGCAGCGAGTATACATATGTACATATACAGTGGGGTAAAAAAGTATTTAGTCAGCCACCAATTGTGCAAGTTCTCCCACTTAAAAGATGAGAGAGGTCTCCAATTTTCATCATAGGTATACCTCAACTATGAGAGACAAAATGAGAAAAAAAAAATCCAGAAAATCACATTGTCTGATTTTTAAAGAATTTATTTGCAAATTATGGTGGAAAATAAGTATTTGGTCAATAACAAAAGTTCATCTCAATACTTTGTTATATACCCTTTGTTGGCAATGACAGAGGTCAAACGTTTTCTCTAAGTCTTCACAAGGTTTTCACGCAATGTTGCTGGTATTTTGGCCCATTCCTCCATGCAGATCTCCTCTGGAGCAGTGATGTTTTGGGGCTGTCGCTGGGCAACACGGACTTTCAACTCCCTTCAAAGATTTTCTATGGGGTTGAGATCTGGAGACTGGCTAGGCCACTCCAGGACCTTGAAATGCTTCTTACGAAGCCACTTCTTCGTTGCCCGGGCGGTGTGTTTGGGATTCATTGTCATGCTGAAAGACCCAGCCACGTTTCATCTTCAATGCCCTTGCTGATGGAAGGAGGTTTTCACTCAAAATCTCACCATACATGGACCCATTCATTCTTTCCTTTACACGGATCAGTCGTCCTGGTCCCTTTGCAGAAAAACAGCCCCAAAGCATGATGTTTCCACCCCCATGCTTCACAGTAGGTATGGTGTTCTTTGGATGCAACTCAGCATTCTTTCTCCTCCAAACACAACAAGTTGAGTTTTTACCAAAAAGTTCTATTTTGGTTTCATCTGACCATATGACATTCTCCCAATCCTCTTCTGGATCATCCAAATGCTCTCTAGCAAACTTCAGATGGGCCTGGACATGTACTGGCTTAAGCAGGGGGACATGTCTGGCACTGCAGGATTTGAGTCCCTGGCGGTGTAGTGTGTTACTGATGGTAGCCTTTGTTACTTTGGTCCCAGCTCTCTGCAGGTCATTCACTAGGTCCCCCCGTGTGGTTCTGGGATTTTTGCTCACCGTTCTCGTGATCATTTTGACCCCACGGGGTGAGATCTTGCATGGAGCCCCAGATCGAGGGAGATTATCAGTGGTCTTGTATGTCTTCCATTTTCTAATAATTGCTCCCACAGTTGATTTCTTCACACCAAGCTGTTTACCTATTGCAGATTCAGTCTTCCCAGCCTGGTGCAGGTCTACACTTTTGTTTCTGGTGTCCTTTGACAGCTCTTTGGTCTTGGCCATAGTGGAGTTTGGAGTCTGACTGTTTGAGGTTTTTTTTTTTTTTTTTTGTTACTTATTTGTACCCGTAGGTAGACTTGGTTTGCAGTCTGCTGACAAGCCACCGGCTGCTGGTCGCTGCGTGCACGAGCGCCCTAAACCTACATGTTTTTGGTGTGCGGGAGGAAACCGGAGAAATCTCGGAGTAAACCCGCGCAACACGGGGAGAACATGCAAACTCCACACAGCTCACTGTTGGTCGGGGGCTGGGATCGAACCCACGATCTCATGATCCCCGCGGTCCCCCGGCAGAGGGTAAAACTGTGCTGCCACAGTGCTAAACCACTGCGCCACCGTGCAGCCGGTAGGGGTTGTGGACAGGTGTCTTTTATACTGATAACGATTTCAAACAGGTGCCATTAATACAGGTAACGAGTGGAGGACAGAGGAGCCTCTTAAAGAAGTTACAGGTCTGTGAGAGCCAGAAATCTTGCTTGTTTGTAGGTGACCAAATACTTATTTTCGACCATAATTTGCAAATAAATTCTTTAACAATCAGACAATGTGATTTTCTGGATTTTTTTTTCTCATTTTGTCTCTCATAGTTGAGGTATACCTATGATGAAAATTGGAGACCTCTCTCATCTTTTAAGTGGGAGAACTTGCACAATTGGTGGCTGACTAAAGACTTTTTTGCCCCACTGTAGATATATAAATATATAAACACACAGTGCGGAGCATTGTAGCTAGATGGAATAAATATATAAATATATAAACACACAGTGTGGAGCATTGTAGCTAGATGGAATAAATATATAAACACACACAGTGCGGAGCATTGTCGCTAGATGGAATAAATATATAAATATGTAAACACACAGTGCGGAGCATTGTAGCTAGATGGAATGAAACAGCATAACCGTCTACTTAGTTATCCTACATGGTATGATTATGTACCCATACATATTGTCACCCTCCATAGCGACCGGTATTTTCCTAGTTGTATACCGGAGGGGACCACTGTGTAAGTCTGTTGCGTCTTTTGCATTCAATACTATTAGGTTGTCACGTCTTTTTGCTATCTCTGCGAGCAGCCCTGCTTAGGTTATATAGTCTGACAGCCGTAGGTAGGAAGGACCTGCGAAACCTCTTGGTTGTGCACCTAGGATGATGTAGTCTGCTGCTAAATGAGCTCCTCAGTGCATTCAGTATGTCCTGCATAGGGTGGAACTCGGACTCCAGCAGAGATGACAGTTTAGCCACCATCCTTCTCTCTCTCAACTCCTCCACTGGGTCAAGGCGCTGCCCCAGGACAGAGCTAGCTTTCTTGATCAGTTTGTTCAGTCTCTTCCTATCGGCTGCTGTAACGCCACTGCCCCAGCAGACCACTCCAAAAGTGATGGCTGATGCCACCACCGTGTCGTAGAATGTCTTCAGCAGCGCCCCTTGTACACCAAAAGACCTGAGTCTCCTCAGTAGGAACAGCCTGCGCTGTCCCTTCTTGTAGAGTGCGTCAGTATTGTGACAGTCACACAATACTGACACAATACACAAATCTGAGGAGGCGTCAGCTTAACTGCATTCCTCTTCCTTCCATTATTATGGGGAACATACGTACAATCCCTGAGAAATAAAGTGGATGAAATTCAAGGGAATGTACGATATCAGAAGGATTTCAAGAACTGCTGTGCCATGGCTTACACGAAGACGTGGCTTACGGCGCATGACCAGGACCCAGACCTGTGTATTGACGGCTTTGGAGACCCACTTCGCTCTGATCGGCAGGAAGAGGTAACGGGGAAATGTCAGAGAGCGGCGTATGTTTATATATTAACAAACAGTACTGTACATCTGTCATGGTCAGAGAGCGCATCTGTACACCAGATGTGGAGCTTCTGCCTGTATCACTATGTCCCTTTTATCTGCCCCGCGAGTTCCCCCAACTTTTCATAACGACTGTGTACATTCACCCGAGAGCGGATGCTGACTCCGCCTCCAGCACCGTCTTTGATGTGGTACAGCGGTTGCAGTCGATTTCTCCAGAGGCTCAAAATTTTATCCTTGGGGATTTTAACCATGTTTCTTTAAAGAAGACACTTAAAAACTTTTATCAGTATGTCTCCTGCCCAACCAGGCAAAAAAAAAAACATTGGACCTGTGCTATGGATCCATTGAGAGGGCCTATAAATCTATTCCCCTTCTCCCTTTAGGATCCTCAGATCACAACTGTGTACATTTGCTGTCCACATATAAAACTGCTCTCAGAAGAGACAAGGCGAAGACCAGAGACATAAATGTGTGGACAGAGGATTCAGTGCACTGTCTCCAGGAATGCTTTAACTGTACGGACTGGGAGGTGTTCATGCTAGACTGTGAAGAAGATTTGGACTCTTTAGTGGACGTGACATGCTCATACATGGCTTTCTGTAGAGACATGATTGTTCCACGTAAACGTGTCCAAATATATCCCAACAACAAGCCATGGGTTACAAAATCAGTTTAATCCTGCTTACAGAGGAAAGCACTTGCCTTTAAATAGGGGGTTGTTTCTGAGCTGCAGGTTGCCACAAAAGAGCTGAAGGCCGAAATTTTAAGAGCAAAACAGAATTATAAATCAGAGTTGGAAAGTAAGATGGCAACAAAGAGACTTGGTTCAGCCTGGGCTAGTATGAAAACTATTGCAGGCCTTCAGAGCATAGAGCGCAGTAATCGTGCATTTTTAATTCAGACACAGAGCTGGCTAATGCACTTAATTGTTTTTATGGTCGTTTTGACTCCTTTGATTTTAGCACAGAAACCCAAGGTTTGAAACAGAAACTCAAAGACAATCAGCACTTTAATATTGAGGTGCAGGATGTTAAAAGGGCGTTCTGTGCTGTAAAAGTGAACAAAAGTCAGGGCCCTGATAATATATGTGGGCGCTTGGTAAAGTCCTGTGCACATGAATTGAGTCCTGTATTTCACTACATTTTCAGTAAGTCCTTAGAGACACAACATGTGCCCAAGATCTGGAAAGATGCTGTGGTCGTCCCCGTTCCAAAATCCAGCTGTCCTAAAACGGTAAATGATTTTAGACCAGTTGCTTTGACTTCAATTTTAATGAAAATTTTTGAAAAACTGGTCAGATTTGAGGTCCTAAAGCAGACTGAGCATGCACTGGATCCTTTGCAATTTGCCTATAGGCCTCACAGAGGAGTGGAGGATGCCACTGTCACTCTGCTTAACATGCTTTTTGAACATCTGGATTTTAATGGGACACACGCCAGGCTTTTATTTGTGGACTTTTCTTCCGCCTTTAATACAATCCAACCTCCTATTTTAGTTAAAAGGCTCCTGCAACAATTTGATTTGAGTAATAATCTGGTGGGTTGGATTCTGGATTTTTTAACCAACAGGTCACAGAGAGTAAGGGTCAATGGTACATTGTCTGACCAAAAGGGTTCTTCTACTGGCTCTCCTCAGGGGTGTGTGTTGTTACCACTACTCTTCATCCTGTAAACAAACATGTCTCGGAGCGGACATGACAACAGACACATTATAAAGTATGCTGATGACTCAGTTGTTGTCAGTCTCCTCCAGGATGGTGAGAGTGGCCACGGCCCAGTAGTTGATAATTTTGTTCACTGGTGTGAGGATTCCTACCTGCAGCTGAATACAACAAAAACTAAAGATATGATTATTGACTTTAGGAGGAAAACTCCCAGGCACAAAGTCACTGTACCAGACTGGTACAGTAAAGTCACTGTACCATTTGTAGGCCAGACCACTGAATGTGTACAATCCTACAAATATCTTGGGACGATTATTGATAGTAATTTAAACTTTGAAGAGAACTGTGAAAGGGTGCGCAAAAAGGGTCAGCAACATTTGCATTGTTTGAGGAAACTTGCATGCTTCCAAATTGACCGAACCATAATGACAATGTTTTATCGGGTTTTTATTGAATCTGTTTTATCCTTTTCTTTAGTGTCATGGTTTGGTCAGATAAAACTGAAACAGAGGAAATCCTTGGATCAGGTGGTTAGATGGTCCAGTAGTTTGCTTGGTGAGTCACAGCTGAGCCTGACATCCCTGTACACCAGACAGGTACAGAGGATTGTAGGATTGACTATATTGACTATATTGAGGATTGACTATACTAGCATCAGCACCGGATCACCCCAGGGCTGTGTACTTTCCCCCCTACTCTTCTCCCTTTACACCAACTCCTGCACCTCCAGCCACCAGTCTGTCAAGTTGATCAAGTTTGCGGACGACACCACCCTCATCGGGCTCATCTCCAACGGCGACGAGTCCGCCTACAGGAGAGAGGTGGCCCAGCTGGCGTCCTGGTGCAGCAATAACAACCTGCAGCTGAACGCTCTGAAGACAGTGGAGATGATTGTAGACTTCAGGAAAGTCACTACTCCTCTGCCCCCCCTCACCCTCTCAGGCTCTCCCATCACCACTGCTGATTCCTTCCGCTTCCTAGGCACTACCATCACCAGGGACCTCAAATGGGAGCTGACCATCAGCTCACTCATCAAAAAAGCCCAGCAGAGGATGTTCTTCCTGCGGCAGCTGAGGAAGCTCAAGCTACCCACCAAGATGTTAGTGCAGTTCTACACAGCCATCATCGAGTCCATCCTCACCACCTCCATAACCGTGTGGTACGCAGGAGCCACTGCCAGGGACAGACTAAGGCTGCAGCGCGTCGTGCGCACTGCTGAGAAGGTGATCGGCTGCAAGCTCCCATCTCTCCAGGATCTGTACATCTCCAGGACCCGGAGGCGTGCTGGCCGGATCATAGCCGATCCCTCACACCCTGGTCACGTACTGTTTGCCCCCCTCCCCTCTGGTAGAAGACTTCGGTCCATCCAGACTAAAACCTCCCGTCACATGAACAGCTTCTTCCCCTCTGCCATTAGACTGCTGAACACTAAGTGACTCTCGTGCACCATGTACAGCAGCTCAACCAGACTCATGTCAATCATCACTGTTTTCTTCCTGCATTACCGACTGCACTATATAGTTCTCCACAGTATCTGCTGCTGGCTAATATATATTTTAACTGTTGACCAGTATCACTTAATCTTATCCTACACTTTATTACATGTATAGTTTATTTCTCTTATCTTATCATGTTTAATGTTGCAGCATTGTACCGAGACAAATTCCTAGTTTGTGTACTACATGAACAATGGCAATAAACCTGATTCTGATTCTGATTCTGATTGCTACCTCCATTTTAAACGATGACTCCCACCCTTTGCACTGCCACTTTCAGCTTCTTCCCTCCAGACGGAGGTTTGCTGTCCCAAAAAGTAAAACCCAGCGCTACAAAAGCAGCTTTGTTCCTGCTGCTGTTAAAGAGTTGAACAAGATGTAACAATATATTGCACATAATTCATTTACCTATTTATTAATTTTATTTTATATTTACTTATTTTTGTAGGTTTTTTATTTGGGTTCGAAATCTTTTATTGGGCTTTAGACTTGAGTTTTTAACCTCTTTGACTAGTCTTTAACTTTTTAATATGACACTTCTCTCTTATCTCTTTGTTTTTTTCTCTTATCTCTTTGTCCTATGTCCTGATTGGTGGAGCCTTTAGTACTTTTATCATGTTTATAGTCAGCTTCATGTGTGCCTGTGTTTGTGTTCATGTTGAATGTAATTGTGGTTTGTAAATATGGCTGTCACCTGACTGCAAAACAAATCTACCTACGGGTACAAATAAAGTAACTTGAACCTGAACCTGAAGAGCTGGAAGAGGTGGCTGGGGAGAGGCAAGTCTTGCCTTCTCTGCTTGGGCTGCTGCCTTCGTGACGCAGATCCCCAGAAGGGTTGTAGTAGATGGGTAGATGGATTTGTGGCCTCTCATAAATTTCTCCTCACAAAACATGCAAATGTTGGTGTGTTCTCTGCAGGACTATTGCAAACCAGCAGCAGGTAGCCTTCAGCGTTGCCAGAGCAACCAATGACTATCCGGAAAGAGGAGGAGTGATTCGGTTCACTAAAGTCATCACCGACATCAATGATGACTACAACACAGGCACTGGACACTTCAGGTGAGATTAAATCATGTTTGTCATTTTACAAATTTACCAGACAAGTCACAAATATAGGAGCAGCACACTTTAATTTCATAAGAAAATTCAGAGAATTTTAAGAAAAGTCATGAATTTACAATAAAAGTTGATAGATATGAGTTTAAAAAAATCAGATCATCAATGAAATGGAGTAGCACATTCCAGCCTGATGAAATCACCCCAAAAGCTCAGATCTCTTGACTGTTAACTTTGACCTTAAGCACAGCCAGGAGTCAGACCCATCTAGGATGTGCTTAAAGTCAAGGTCAATGGCCTAGGGGGAGTAATGTTTTTGATGAAACCATTAATGCCCAGATCTCCTGACCTTTGACAATGACCTTGTAACAACCTGGATGCAGACTCTAAGTGAGTATGGTGAGCTTTGGAGCAAATGCCTAGGATGAGTAGCGGTTCCCATGAAATGTGGATGGAAGGTCTGATAGACAACATATCGTTGCATTAGCTCCTTTTGGCTTTGCCGGAATGAGCTAAAAATCAAATTTGTGAGCTGTAAAAAGTTAGGATAAAAGTTGACTGAATCACAGTGCTGTACTGGAGCTTCAACTGGCTACCACTCACTGAACTGAAAAACGCAGAGCAGGCGGGTTTGTTCACAGTGTACTAGTACATTCACTGAACTGAGAGTCATCTGAACTGAGTAGGTGGCTGCAGCATTGAAGATGAGCATCGGTGTTCATCTGTATATATCAAACAGGCTAATTTTGTCTTAGTGTTAAACTGATCTTGTTCTTCTAGTAAGAAGAACTGGCTTTGTAACTATCTCGTGTTTTCTCCCTACTACATTAAACATGAGCTCAGGGGAAATCCCCCAGTTGGTGATTCAATACAGAGCAGGCAGTAAAACAGCATGCTTTCTCCTTTCCTTCTCCCATTCATTATGTGAAGCATTGGGTGCGTTGCAGTGTGTTTTTTGGCTAAAATCTTTTAAACGTGCATTTGTGTGTGTGTCAAATTAAAAAAAACTTCAGCAACTAAACAATATATTTCTCCCCTGAAATATCTTCAGAATCATTTTTTTGCTGCACCATTTTCAAGACATTAGAGTTTATTCTGAGACAGCACCATGTTGGTTTAGTTTATGTCCTGCAAGACTTTCCTTTCATGGGCGAGTTGTCCAATAAAAGCAGCTCTGGGTTTTTGTGGCTGTAGGCGGGCTAGGAAAGTTGTCAGTGAAGTATGAGATTAAGATGCTGCGGATTCAGTACGTAGGTGGATCCACCATTTTGTAAGTGATTCAGTACAGTACAGTCACCATTTCAGTGGGTTAAAACCTACAAAAACACAGTTTTTCAGTGAACAGGACCTTTAAGCTGATATATGTGGTGAAATGACATTGTGTTGCAGGAGTCAGGTTTCAGGAATGGACCACTGTGTATGGTGTTTTGTGTTATGTTGTTTTATGTTTTTATGCTCTAGGTGTCCGGTTTCAGGAACGTACTATTTTGTGTACCATGCCTCCATAGAGGACAAACTCTGCGTTCTTCTTAAGATTGATGGAACACTGGTGACATCTTTCTGTGATCATCGAGGCTCCAAAAGACAGGTACTACTACAACTTCCACTACTACTAGCACTATATGGATATGTCACAGTTTGAAACTGGAAATTACTGTGAACACAATTTAAAATATAAGACTCCCGGGCCACAACAAGGGTGAGGAGCTCAGTCATCCGGGAGAGGCTCAGAGTAGAACCGCTGCTCCTCCACATTGAAAGGAGTCAGTTGAGGTGGTATGGGCATCTGATTAGGATGCCTCCTGGACGCCTCCCACTTGAGGTGTTTCAGGCACGTCCCACTGGGAGGAGACCCCGGGGCAGACCCAGGACACGGTGGAAGGACTATGTCTCCCAGCTGGTCTGGGAATGCCTTGGTATCCTCTCTGAAGAGCTGGAGCAGGTGGCAGGGGAGAGGGAAGTCTGGGCTTCTCTGCTTGAACTGCTGCCTCCGCGACCCGGACCTCTGGAAAAGCGGTAGAAGATGGATGGATGGATGGACTCCCGGGCCACAACACAGACACTCAGGGGCAAGAAGATACAGTTCAATGCTTTACTTAAAAAATACCCTAAAATCCGAAAAAAAAAAAATACCCAAGAGCTTGTCCAGAGGAAATAAATATCAATAGTCCAACTGATCTAAAATAGGAGTTACCCTTTACACTAAACAGGCAGAAAGAGAACCTTTGACATGTTTTACAGCGGGGCGGGTGCGTGTCCGCCTTCCATGGGTGCACGATCATACGCTGTCGTCCTCACCGGCCTCACATGGCTGAAATTCATTCACATGCACACAGACAAATAAGCACGTTCCTTCCACTTATCTGTGTACGAGCCTTTTCTCCACACAGCTGCGTCTCCTTCGGCTGGACCCTCTGGCGTCCTCACGGCGTCTTCGGTCCCAAACTGCCGCTGCCAATCCCAGCATCTGCTGTGTTCATATCATCCCACTCACGTGAGCCTCCCCTCTGCATCCTCTCCTTTCACCTTGCCTGCTCCATCAGTCCATCCATCCGTCCATCTCGGTCAAATCTGCGTCCCAACCCTTTCCTTTCTCCTTCTCTGTCCTGTTTCCATTTCTCCGCTCCTTCCCTCGTTTCCTCTGCTCTCCCTCTTTGACCCCCGAGTGCCCGGGCGTCCCCCCCTTCTTCTTCTTCCACCTCCTCCTCCCTCCTCCTTCCTTCCTTCCTTCCTTCTCTCCTCTCAGTCCTTCCCTCTGTCATCCTCCTTCTTCTTCTTCTTCTTCTTCTTCTTCTTCTGATGTTTTATGGCGGTTGGCAAACAGCTTATAGGTGTATTACCGCCACCTTCTGGAATGGAGTGTGATTCAAAATGGCATTACCCTCCTATGTATATCCTTGAAATTAGACCTGTTGTCCTAATGAATCTAAAAACTGCCTTATAGACCACATCCCCCGAACTTCTCTGCAAAATCTCTTTCATATTGAGCTGGGTTTTGTGCCTGTATAGACTGTCCACCAATGCTAACCGTGCAAACTGATACTTTGGACAGTGTATAAATATATGTTCAACTGGTTCGTTGTTTCCACAATAATCACATTTTCCATTTGGGTGGGTTTTTTTTTATTATAACTAATGTACTATTCAGCCCTGTGTGACTTAATCTTAACCTGGTTATGATGTCCTCCTCCTTTCTACCCCTGTGAACTTCTCTAGCTTCCCCTACTTTCTTTTGTATGCCATACAGGCTCCGTCCTTTACTTCCTCTTTCCCACTCTTCCTGCCACTTCTTTTTCATTTGTGTTTCAGTAATGCTCTTGACCTCTGCCTTGCCATATTTCACATTCCTACCAATTTGACTCTTCCTAGTTGCACTTTTTGCATATTTATCTGCTAGCTCATTCCCCTCCACTCCAATGTGTGCTGGGATCCAAATGAATCTAATTTCCACACCTGCCTTTGAAATTCTCATTACTGAATGTACAATTTCCATTACCAAATCCTGTCTTGATTCTGAATGCATTTTCCTAATACTCTCCATTGCGCTGCTAGAGTCAGACCCTATCAAAACCTTTCTGGGCTTTACGTCTTCCACCCAACCCAATACCAAAAAGATTGCCAAAACCTCACCAGTATACACAGCTATAGTCATCATTAACCCTTTCCTTCTTCATGACATCTAATTCTGGAATGATGAATGCTATTCCCACAATATTCTTTGTTGATTTAGATGCATCCGTATAAATCTTTACAAAGTCAGGATAATTACTGTCTAAATAGTTATTGACCTCATTCTTGTTTATCCTCCCTCTTTTGTCATTTGTTAAAAGTCTAAAATCCACCTTTACTTCTTCCAGACACCATGGTGGATCTGCAGAAGGAGGGACTGTTGGATATACTTCTCTATCAGCAGCCCTTAGCTCCCTGACTTTATTCTCTTATTGTCCATCCAAAACTTCTCATTTGCCTCTTTTCCTTCTCTTGGCAAGACTTCAGCACACTGTGTACTGGGTGACTGTCACTAAATCCTCTGATGTTGGTCCAGTATGTCGCTGCTATCTGAGTTCTTCTTAACTCCAGAGGCATCTCACCCATCTCCACCTGGAGTGCTGCTACTGGAGTAGTTTTTATGGCCTCACAGCACAACCTCAGAGCTTGGTATTAAATTATATCCAACTTTTTCAATAATGTTTCTGAAGCTGATCCATACACAACACACCCGTAATCAAACACTAACCTAATTAAAGCCACATATGTTTTTAAAGCACCTCTATTTGCTCCCCATTCTCTTCCCCTCAAACGTCTAATAATATTTAAAACCTTCTTAGATTTTGCCACAATTTTGTCAACATGAATATTCCAAGAACATCTCTTATCAAAGCACACACCCAAATACTTGAAGCACTTGACTGTTTCTATGTTTTGATCATATATTTTAAGATTGACTTGTTTACTCTCTTCCTAGTGAAGACCACAGCCTTTGCTCTGTCCATCCTTTCTTCTACACCAGGGGTGTCCAATCATGTGCCATGGAGGGCCAAGACCCTGCAAGTTTTCTCTTCTACCCATTTTCTTCAGCAGGTGTTTTCACTTTTCAGCAATCAGTGGGAAGAAATTCAATGGAATCTGCTGTTGAAGACACTGGTTGGAGGTAAAGCCTCCAGGGTCTTGGCCCTCCATGGCACATGATTGAACACCCCTGTTCTACACCATCCTTTAATACAGGGGTCTCAAACTCATTCCATGGAGGGCCAAGACCCTGCAGGTTTTACCTCCACCCAGTGTCTTCAACAGGTGATTTCACTGAATTTCTTCCCAGATTGCTGATCAATGAAAACACCTGCTGAAAACACTGGGTGGAGGTTTTTAATATATTTAATAAATAATATAAAAAAAAAAAAAAACCTGCAGGGTCTTGGCCCTCCATGGAATGAGTTTGAGACCCCTGCTTTAATAGGTCTCACCGGGGAAGAGTTTGCAGCTGGAGCTCACTGATTGGCTCCTGCTGATTGGAATCAGTCAGCTCAGGTGTAAACAATAATCATTCACAATCAAACAGGGAAAATAACAACCCAATCACATTTGAAAGCATGCAACAAAACAAAACACTACAAATCCAACATGCACTACATTAAGAAAATAATAAAATTCACACAAATCAGCCCTGGAGCTGCAATAAGTTTAAAAAATTAAATTACACACTCACAACCCTGAAGCTGCTTTCCTGACAGGTACCCTCACAAATTTACATGGGAACAAAATGGGAAATTTAATTTATCAAAAAAATATATAAAAAGCAGCAAATTCACAAATTAAAGAGTCAGATTTGTAAATTATCCAATTTTTTGATAATTCTCAAACACTGTTAAATATTAACTATTTCACAGATGAAAGGTCACAATTTTATAAATAAATTGCAAAGCTACATTTTAACAAGTCAAATTCATAAGCAATCATAAATAAACAGAGGTAAGTTTACAAGAAAAGGGTCACAAATTTAGGAGGAAAGCTCACAAGTTTTTGACTTGTCTCACTGGAAAGAGGTCCTGGAGCCAATGGTGGAGCTGGGGGGTAGCCAAGAGTGGCCATGACTTTTTTTTTCCTGAGATTAGTGGGTTTTTGTACTGAACTGAGAGCCAAATGTGAATCGAAAAATCGATTCTGAAACAAATCATGACCTCCAAACCTGGAATCAAATTGAATCATGTGACTTCTAAAGATTCACAGCCCTATTGTCTAGCTTTGTCTTGAGTGCGGTACATTCTTTATCGTGGTAAATGCCTTCCATCCTGATCTTATTCTTCATGAAATTTCTGTATCCACATCTCAGGACATACAGTATTCACCATCTGTCCCAAGTAGGTGTACTCGTTCACCACTTTGATTTCATCGCTTCCCACTACTATATGGCCTTGTGATACATCATTTGAATGCATGAATTTAGTTTTCTTGTGGTTTATCTTGAGGCTGATGGCTGCGCTTCAGTTTTCCATCTGAGTCAGCATGGCCTGTAACTGATTTGTGGTTTTAGCGAGCAGCACAATGTCATCTGAGAATCGAAAGGGAGTTAATAGCTCACCTCTGATAGCGCTATTGTTGCAGTCGAGATCTCTGATGCCCATCTTGAGACATGCGGTGAAGAGTGTTATGTCTGGAAATACCTTGTAATGATGAGGCCAGGTGCACAGTTGAACTTCGCTTTATTATGAGGTTGGGAACACACAGGATACAGCCACCAGGCAGGGGCATCGGCAAAGAGGCCGAACCCTGATGCCCGCTGGTATTTATAGGGGCGGTGCAGTGGCGGAAGGAAGTGGCCGCCACTACACCGCACTTCACAAATAAGAGCATCCCCATAACAACATAACTATATAATACCCCCTCCCTTTAGAAAATTCCAAAAACACACACACAGTCAAGAAACTCTCCGATTTAGAACCCGAATCACACACTAATAAAACTAAAAAACTGAAAACACTAAAGGGCCTATCACATTCATACAACAAAACCTAAAACTAGGGAGGACGGGTGGACTACCATCCTACCCTACTCGGCAAGGTGGATTATTCTGCCACCTTTAAAACAAATAATTATAGTCCATTAATAACACAAAATCACTGCCGTGTTCTCTAAACTAAACAAAACACATAAAATAATCCCAAGAACTACATACAATTATATACACAACAAAACACTTTTTTTTTTTTACACATGCACACATATGAACATTATTTCAAAACAATTGCAAACCCACTATTAGAAAAAACACACTATTATAACTTCTTTCACTCAGTCATATAAATAGACTCACAGTCCACACGGTTAAGTATGGGAGGAACTGGTCTGTGGGGCTCTTGGACTGTCTCGCCGCAAGTCCGCCCCTGGATGCAGCATGCCTCCTGGGCCCCAGCTGATCGCATAAACGATGATGTGCCTCTTTGTTCTTGTCGTCGGACGTCCCTCTTGTCCGGGCCCAGCACCCGCAGTCTCCTCCCGGGCACGCCGCAGCTCATTGGTGTGTCTCCACTAGCCATCTGACAGTTGAAAATAGGCAGCGCCTCATTTACCCACGATGCGCAGCCGCCCCTGGTGATTTTCAGACTGTTGTTTGGTCAGTATTCACCGTGGCTGTCCCTTCTCACGAGCCCGAACCAGATCCGTGACTCTGAAGGGCCTTGCTCGGCCTACATTGTTGCTGCTCGGCACCCGGTTCAGTGCCTGTTGGTCTGGCCCCAACTCGTTGTAAAGCTGCTGCAGCATTCGCCATTGAAGCTCCAGATCCTCCAGCCCACTGCAGCCGAGCTCCGGAGAAAACTGAGGCTCGCTCGTGGGCATCACTCATCGACACAGGTGCCTCGCCATCACGCTCGGAACCTTCATCCAATGTATCCCGAGTGCCAGCTCTGAGACCCTCCTGTGTCAAACCTGAGTGAGGCTGGTCCTGCTTGACCACCATGGTACAAGACAAATCCTTCCCCCACACCATGTCGTCCTTCGCTACTGGAACCGGGCGGTTCCGTCAGCCACAACCAGTCCACTCCTTCCCAGCATCATTTCTAATGGCGAACCCCAGTCTGTAAAACAGGTCGCAGCCCATAATGTTGTCGCCTCAGGCTGTCACGTGGAATATGCAGTTAGGCATCACCGCTGACTTGTACCGAGCCGTCAGCTCCAGCGTTCCAGCCGTGCACAGTCTGCCACCTCCATAACCATAGAGTGGTGCTGGGTCATCTCTTATTCTCTAGTAGGGAAAACATTTCCTCACCGTGGCCCAATTCAATAATGATCTCTCTGCCCTTGTGTCAATCAGCACTGGCACCTCCTTGTCATCCAGCATCACCACACAGTACTTGAACCCATTGGTACCTGGAGACACCGCATGGACAGCTACCGGGGCAGGTGTAGGTGTTAGTTTCTGTGGGCTCCCTGGCTTGGACACACTGCACACCCTGACAAAATAGTTCAAACGTCCACACATGCCACAGCGCTTCCTTCTAGCCGGGCATTCCCTAGCCTTGTATCGGTGCTTCACGGACCCACAGCCCACGCACACGGGCTTTCTCAGGGCAGACCTAAGGTTGATGTCGTAGGATTCCACGTTGTCATCCGCTGCCCTAGCCTCGCTGTCAGGGTCTGCTACCAATGCTGTGGCAGCAGGTCCCAGCTGTTGTTGTGATTGGCGCCACTTTAGCTCTGAAGGTAGTTTGTCCACGTTCTCCACCTCGAGAGCTAGCTTGACACCCTTGGCAAACATCAGTTCACTCAGTGCTGGAAAGCAGCCTAGTTCACAAAACATTGCTGGTTGTGTGTTCTGCCAGCTGGTCACATACCATTCCCTCCTCCAATGTCCCAAAACAACACTCACTAGCTAGCTGCTGCAGGTCAGCGACAAACTGGTGGATGGGCTCACCCACACGCTGGTGTCATTGTCGAAACTGAATCCTCCGGACGGTGATGTTGTCCAGAGTGTGGAAATGGCGCGCCAGCAACTCGACCACATCCTCATACGGGTCGGTAGCTCCGAGTGTACACAAGATGCACTGACCCTCGAACCCCAAATTATGCACCAGAAGCACACGTGCCCTCTGCCTATCTAGCTCACCCAGGTCGAGCGCTGCGATGTAGTTTTGAAAGGTGGAAAACCATCTTCGCCAAGGCACAGGTGGCTCACCCGGGAGCTCCAGGAAGGGCAGGAGCAGTGAAACACATGCCTCCATTTTTATTCTCATTGCCAAAATGTTATGTCTGGAAATGCCTTGTAATGACAAGGCCAGGTGCACAGTTGAACTTAGCTTTATTATGGCATTGGGAACACACAGCATACAGCCACCAGGCAGGAACATCGACAAAGAGGCCGAACCCTGATGCCTGCTGGTATTCATAGGGACGGTGCAGTGGCAGAAGGAAGTGGCTGCCACTACATCGCACTTCACAAATAAGAGCATCCCCACAACACAATAACTATATAACAAAGAGCTTTGGGAAGATTGGATTCCCTCTGTTTTTCGCCCTTACCGACTGGGACTCTTACAGGTGATGACAGCAGAGAGATATTGGTGGTCTGAATTTGAGTTTGCCTCCTTGAGTATCCTGATATTGTGCCTAGACTCCTTTCATTTCCAGAGAATTCAGCACTGTATTGATCTTGACTCCGACAAAAGACCTTCTCATAATCCACAAAAGCGACACAAAGGGGTAGATTGTATTCTTTTGCTTGCTCTATCAGCTGTGTTAAAGCAAATATGTGGCCTATCCTGCTGTAGTTCTTACAGAAACGTGGTTTCTCCCTTGGCTGTTGTTCATCAAGATGACTATGATCTTAATGAACAGCTTCTAACGGTGAGATAAGAGGCACATGGGGTGATAATTTAGGATGTGTGTGGAATTGTTTTGGGGCAAATCTGAGAGGGTTGAGCTTAAGGGATTAGAGCATTTTACTTGGAATGATCCTCCCTATTCTTATTCCAGGTAACTTCAGGTGGTCTGGCTGTCTATATTTCAAAGGATCAGGAGGTTTGGTTGGAAACTAATAACTACAGAGGGATGAGAGGGAAACCCAGTGGAGCCAGTGTCTTCTCTGGATTCCTGCTGCACCCTCACTGATCCAAGAGAAATGACCAAGCAAGAAAAATAAAACGGCACAATGTGTACCCTTCCCTCATATTAATCTTTCACATTTAAGGAAAAGGTAGCTTTTTGGCTCACTGAGTTTATCACATTCATCAAGTTCTTATTACAGTGCTACATCTAATACAATTAACTGTCTTTTTTTCATTAATTTGTCATTTAACAGGTTATTTCAATCAGAAATCATGATTAAATCTGTATTTTAATAGCAGAGCAAATTCTGTGTTCATGTGTGCCTGCCTGTGTGGAGCATCAGTTAAAGGCTATTGTAGAAATAGCATTCATGAAATTTAGGTGTTAATGTTAAACTGCTATGTGTTGATGGTTTAAAGTGCTATCAGATGACTATATGAATAAAGTTAAGCTGAATTGAAAACAGGAAGCGTCTTTTACTGTTATTGAGAAATCATTTGTCTGCGTTATCAACATTTGTTTTCTGTTGTTTTGGACTGTAATCCTGGTTTTATTATCTACCGGAGTGGTGGCTCAGTTGGTAGAGCATCCGCCCCACACCTGGGAGGCAGGGGTTCAAATCCCGGCTGGGTCATGCTGAAGACCATATAAAAGTGGAACTTCCTGCCATCCAGCTTGGTGCTCAGCAATAAATGGAATGGAGGAGGGAACTCTGTGGCGGCGCCTTGCATGGCAGCGGCCCTCTGATTCTGCACTTGGGGTGTGTGTGATTTACACTGTAGATAGGTAAAGCACAATCTCGTTCTGCTGTACATGATTGGTTGTACGGTTGAATGACAATAAGGGTGATTTAATTTAAATAATTGAGTTCTGTATTTGGGGTATTTGGGTTCCTTATTTCTAAAAAGTGACAATCTGCCAAAAATCAAGTTTTTTTTTCTTTGTTAACATGTCTAACATGTTTTTTATGACCTACAAGACTTATCAAGACCTAAATCACTTATGTGTCATGTCTGTGTTTTTCTGCTGTGAAAGTTCAGTTAAATTCCTCCCCTTGGAAAAATGCAGTTCTAGACGGAGCGTTTTTGTGATGTCACTATAACAGATGAACAAATCAGGACTAAGCACTGGTTGTTCAACAGATGAACTTCAACTGGGGTAAATGAGAGGCACTTCAAATGGCGGCAGGTGTGCGCCAACTCCCACCCAACATGAATTTGAATGTGATTGGTCAACTCTGAACACAGCCACATCCCCAGTCACAAAACGGTGTGCACATTAACGCAAACAGGCCACTGCAAGTTTTTTTTCTTTTATTTCTGTCTTATTCTATTTTAGCTTGTTTTTGTTTCTCTTTAATTTACTTTTTAGTTTGCTTTCAAATTCTTATGTATTCCTTTTGCAACTTGCTGTAATGCTTTATGGAAAGCACTTCTTGTACACAAAACATGCTGTACAAATAAACTTGCCTTACCTCAACACAGACAACATGTCCGCTGGTCTCATTCCCCAGACATAACAGAATGGGAACTATTGGTCAAGAAGACCAGATTGCAGCCGTAATGGACTGCATCCGGAGACAGTGGAAATCCTGGGTAAGACAATGAAAGTTTTTTGTGGAAAAAATGGCATACGGTATCATTTTTAACAATGTAGAATTGTTTTTAAGGGATTTATATCTGCTGGAGTGCATCTTTCATATTGAACTGGAGCAGTGGCCTAGTGGTAAAGCATCTGCCCATAGAGGTCATGGGTTCAACCCCCAGCTGGGTAGGTCATAAGAAGGACCATCTAAAAATAGTACTTTCTGCCTTCTAGCGTGGTGCTCAGGATAATAGAATGGAGAAAGAAAGTTGGTTTACCCAGCCACAGGGGCAAACATGCACACACACACAAAGCGTACTCCTTGTGCCAGTCTGAAGGCCAGGTAAATGGGGAGGGTTGTGTCAGGAAAGACATCCAGCAGAAAATCCTTGCCAAATCATGTATGCAGACCAGCAATCCACTGTTGTGCCATCCCTCCGGTTTTTATACAGTCTGCTCATGTATTTTGTGTATGTACTCTCTTTAGTTGAGTTTATAGGTTCTGTTTCTTTGTGTCTGCCATGTCTCTCTCATATGCATGTGTTGTTTTTGTCTGTTCACCTCTGAGTCTGTCTCCCTCATTAATGACTTTGACCTTACCTGCCAAATTGTGCCCAGCTGTTACCATCCCCAAATTGTTCTCCATTTCCTTATATTCCATTCAGTTTTGTCTCTCCTTTGTTGTGTTGTGTGATGTCCTCGCTCGTTCCTGCCCTTGTTCCTCTGGTGTTTACCTCCCATGTCCCCAGCGCTCCCATCCTGCCACCCCAAATTTGTATTAATGTCTAGTTTTCCTGTTTATGTACATATGTATATTAGCTGCTCTTGCTTGCTTGCTTTTTTTTCTTGCCTTCTGATTGTTGCTCTGAGTGTTGCTATCCCTGTGCTGTTGCAATCCTGGAATTTCCCCGTTGTGGGACTAATAAAGGCTTATCTTATCTTATCTTATCATATCTTATCTTAGTGCAGTCCACACACCAAGCAGCACGTATTTCTCACAGAAATACAAGCTCCGTGATTAAACTTTAAGATTGATGTGTTTAGTTAGGATTAGATTTTAAAAAGGGCTCTTAACCAGTATCTGCTATGCTTTTATTCCCTTTACAATAGATGCAGCCTTATAAAAAATCATCAGCAAATTTAAAACCAAGGAGGATGTCTATCTTCTGGTTGTTCACAATATATTTGTGTATGATTGCCAGTGCAAAGGGGAAGAGAGAACAATAGAGAAAGGGAGAGAGTCCAGGAAGAAGCAGGTGAGAAATAATAATCCAAAACTATATTAAAATATATAGGTGTGTGTGTGTGTGTGTGTGTATGTGTGTGTGTGTGTGTGTGTGTGTGTGTGTGTGCGTGCTGCACTCTCCTCAGTTCCTCCTTGTCGCCAGACCTAAAAGCCCTCTTCTTCTTGTTAAGAAGTGCTTTCAGGTCACTGGTGATCCATGGTTTGTTGTTGGGGAAACAGCGCATGGTCTGAGCTGGCATAGTTGTTTTCACAGAATTTGATGTATTCTGTGATACAGTTGGTCGTATTGGCCATGTCCACCCCATGTGGTTCATGAATACGTCCCAGTCCGTCATCTCGAAGCAGTCCTGTAGTGCATCAGCAGCCTCCTCACAGTCCGTGTGTAAGCAGGCTGCGTTTGCACAAGGGGGACATACTTGGGTGATAACAAAACCAGGTTGTGATCTGATCTGCCAAGCGGGGGTAGAGATGTGGCGCTGTATGCATCTCTGGCATAGGCATACAGTAGCTCCAGTGTTTTATTTTCTCTGGTGGGACAGTCAACAAACTGGTGGAAGTTTGGTAATGTTTTGCCCAGTGAGACATGGTTAAAATAGAATAGAATAGAATAGAATGAGTGAAATTCTGGGCAGGAGAATTGAGGTCTGTGTGTTGTGTCACCAAAACATGAATAATTTAGATTCAAAACAGACATTCTGATAATTTTTTGTTAATGTTATGGAGACCATTTACAAATTCTATATGATCTAAAGGCACACACACACATGTCATTAGAAAGACGTATTTCAGCAGATAGAATGATCACTATATTGGACATCTGGACATGGAAAAAATTGACAGATTGACAGCTCTTTCTTGATACCGTGGGTGGTGGTGCATGGCTGTTCTTAGTTGGATCTTTGACATAGCCTATAGTTAGGGTTGGATCAGGTGACTCTGAACCCTCCCTTAGTTATGCTGCTAATAGATTTAGACAGCTGGGGGACCTCCAATAATGCACTGGGCTTCACTCCTTTCTTCACTCTCAGTGAAATATTTTTGCTGGTCATTAACATCTGTTTGTTCTCTCCCATAGAGTGAGCTCCCATCACGCTGTTTGCTCTCTACATGTCTGTTCTTTTCATCTTCTCTATCCCCTCACCCTCCAGCCAGTCGCAGCAGATGACTGCCCCTCCCTGAGCCTGGTTCTGCTGGAGGTTTCTTGCTGTTAAAGGGGAGTTTTTCTTCTCCACCATCATCAAGCGCTTGCTCACAGGGGATCGCCTGATTGCTGGGGTCTTTCTGCAATTGTGGGGGTTTCCCCTACAGTTGAAAGTGCTATGAGATGACTGTTGTTGTGAAATGGCACTATATAAATAAAGTTGAATTGAATTGAATTGAAAAAGTTGGAGAATACGGTGGCGTACATCAAATCAGGCATAGTTCGCCACTCTCCTCTGAAAATTAATTTTCAGCATGATGAAAATTTTCCGACATATCCAGCATGGCTGATATGTCCCGCATTCGTGGAGCAAATGGCATATTTGCAGCGTTGGTTCACAGGAAAAAAAACCTGTACAGAGATGCCTGCAGTGCATACACACACACCTATTTATTCGTATAATTAGATTAGATTCAACTTTATTGTCATTACACATGTATGAATACAAGGTAATGAAACACAGTTTAGCATCCAATCAGAAGTGCAAAGGACAGCAGTGCAGTATATACAGTAACTGACAGTATGTGCAATTTAAGCAAATATATGCAAATATATGCAGCAGTGCAGAAAGTTAAGAGTACTGTTATGTGCAAATAATGTACAATAAGTTAGATGGGCAGTTATGTACAGGTGAGGATGGTAAGAGATGATGGTAAGAGAGTCAGAGGGGAACTAAGTTCAATAACGTGACAGCTGTTGGAAAGAAACTGTCCCTAAACCTAGAAACTGTTCCTAAACCTATAATGGGACATGTCGGGGTTTTTCCATTTGATTGGTCTGTACCATCAGCTGTCCAGTGTTGTTCTGATAAATATGCCAAAATGTCAGAACACTGGAGGAGGTGGATCCAATCAGCTGATTGCCTGATGTGCAGAGCGCAGCTGTTTTCCATGATAAATCATGCCTTCCTGTTGGCTGTGCCTCCCAGCAAAAGCACACTCCATGCATTATCTTGTTGTTTTTTTTTCACTTTATTGAAAATAAACTTTTTTTATCGCCATCAGTTCGTGTACCTTTGAGCCAGGTTGTGACAACTGTTATCTGATGTTCCTGACGTGTCACATCAGCTGTTTTAGATGTGACCGACCTGACAGACTTGACAGCTCTGCCAGATCGGTCACGCCCCCCACCCTGGTCTCTGGAAGGGAGAATCATCTGGGTTGAACAGAAATTATCTCTCCCACACCCCGGATTCATGGATTGGGAGGCAATGGCAGTTTGGCATGAATGCGCTATGCATGTCATGACTAAATACTAAGGAGGCTTAAGAGCAGGGCAAACCACATCGGATGAACACTCAGACACAAGAAGAAAGTTTAACACCACTTTAATGAAACCCAAAATACACAAACACGCCAACTTAATAAACATACACACATGACACAACTAATGAAAAACGCAAACAATGTCGACTTGAGAGAGAGTGAGCAGCACCAAGTTCCTGGGGGTGCACATCTCTGAGGACCTCACCTAGACCAACAACACCACATCACTTGCCAAGAAGGACCAAACTCGCCTCCATTTCCTCTGCAGACTGAGAAGAGCACCAGTTCCACCCCACATCATGCAGTCTTTCTACCAGTTCACCATTGAGACCATCCTCACCAACTACATCATGGTGTGGTATGGAATCTGCACCGCCGCCTGCTAGAAGACACTACAACACATAGTGGATGCAGCCAGCAAGATCATCGGTGCCCCCTTCCCCCCCCCCCGACATCTACCCCACCCTCCTCACCCGCAGAGCCATCAACATCACAGACAACACCTCCCATCCCCTACACTCCCTCTTCAGCCCCCTGCCCTCAGGGAAAAGGTACCGTAGCCTCCAGGCCTGCTCGACAAGACTGCTGAACAGCTTCGTTCATCAGGCCATTAGGACCCTGAACTCTGTTCACCGCCCCCCCCTCCAGACGGTAACACCTGCACAATAACTACCTCAGATGTTGGCACAGAAAGACTGGCACACCAACAATAAGACTGTTGTTCTGTTGTACTTTTGCTGCTATATGTCGCTGCACTTTAACCACAACCATTTGCACAAATGCTATATCTGCTGCTGTCTGTATGTCACTGCAATACTGATCATGTGCAATCATATCTGTCACTACCTGCACCTACCCTACTGCATTGAAATGCAACTATGGGTATTCATCTCTAGCTGTCTGAATATAGGATTGCTGGGTTCATTATCACTAATCGTTTACCTAAACTAATTGTTTACCTCTATGGAGGGCAGTGTCCTTCTGGCTGCCATTGGTTGCATCACTATATATATGTAGACTGTACATAGACTGCTGCTGTCACTGTTTGTTCTTGTTTTTTCTTTTTTTGATCCAGCCTTATTCCTTTTCTTTTTATAAAATGCACACCAATGAAGAGAGAGAGAAACACCATTTCAGTATGTCCTGTACTTATAGTAGTATTGACAATAAAATCTTGAATCTTAAATATAATGAAGACAGGTGCACCCTGGAGCCACACGTAGCCTGAAAGAGAGGAAAGGAGAAAAGGAGATTAATGACTGAGATTTATCAAATGGGGAATAATAACTGAGGAGGCAAGTCTTACAACACAAGCAGAGAGCCCAACAGTGAACTCCAGTATGGAACATAAAGGGGTGAGACTAGAGACTGTAGGGGAAGATGGGGATGAGGAAATGACTGGGTGACCTGGGTGAAGATGCTGTTGTCTTGGAAAGAACTGGTACAGGCGAGTGCACACAGCCCCGGAGACACACCGCTGGAGTGGCAGCAAACCTGAGGAGAAGAAGATACAGGAGACAAGACAACAGGGTAAAATAAATTTGCCAAACAACATGAACTGGAGTTGCTCTGGCAGCAATACCCAACCATGCAGCAGCAAGCTCTTCACACACTGGCTCTTAAATACCCTGATAGATCAGGAAGCATCAGGTGTGTCAATCACGCAGGTGTGTTGATGAGCTCCGGAGCGGGGAAACACAGAAACAGGAACAGAAAGGGAGGGGGGAAGCACGCTCGCCTGATCATCACAGTGCCCCCCCTTCCCTCAAGGGATGCCTCCTGGTGACCCTCCGGGCTTCTGGGGATGCGCCCGATGGAAGGCCTGTACCATGCCCTTGCTGTGGAAGTAGGACCTGGGGATCCACGACCTCTCCTCCGGTCCATAACCTTTCCAGTAGATCAGATACTGAAGGCCCCAACGGTGGACATCCAAGATCCTCTGGATGGTGTTGGTGGGATGGCTGTCGAGGAGGGAGGGGTCCGGAGGAGGGCAGCGGGGGCTGGCAGAGAGGGGTTTGATCTGAGAGAAGTGAAACATCGGGTGAATGCGGAGAGCCAGGGGCAGATCCAGCTGAACGGTGACATCATTAATGATGCGGGAGATGGTATACAGACCCAGATAGCGAGGACACAGCTTCCGTGATTCCGTCTTCAATGGCATCTGTTCGGTGAATAACCAGACCTTCTGCCCCATGGTGTACTTCGGCACCGGCGCACATCTGCGGTTGGCATAGAGGCAGTTCCGCTCGGACCAATGGAGAGGGGCAGCCTGAGTGGACCTCCAAAGGTGGCGGCAGCAGCGCATGTGAGCCTCCACCAATGGCACAGCGATCTCCCTCTCTGTCATGGGCAGTAGCAGTGGTGTGTACCCTATGGAAGCCTCGAAGGGTGTCAGTCCGGCAGCGGAGGAGACGGCCATGTTGAGCGCGTACTCCACCCAGGTCAGATGGGAACCCCAGGTGGACGGGTTGCGGGATGCCATACACTCAGGGTGGTCTCCAAGGACTGGATGGCATGCTCGACCTGACCATTGCTCTGCGGATGGTAACTGGAGGTAAGGCTGACGGTGGTACCCAGGAATCGGCAGAAGGCTTTCTACACCTGTGATGTAAATTGCTTCCCTCGGTCTGACACAATGCCTATAGGAATGCCGTGCAGGCGGGTGACATGGAGGGAAAGTAGGTTGGCAGTCTCAGCAGCAGATGGAAGTTTAGGGAGGTGAACTAAATGAATGGCTTTGGAGAAACAGTCAACAATGTTGAAAATGATAGTTTTACCTTGGGACGGAGGGAGGCCTGTGACAAAGTCTATGGTGATGTGGGACCAGGGGTGAGTAGGGACAGGGAGGGGATGGAGGAGATGGCCGGGGGGTAAAGAGTAATTTATTGGAGACACAAGTATGACAAGCCTTCACATAGTCCTCAACGTCCTTTCTGAGAGATGGCCACCAAAACACACGCTGCAGCAGCTCAGTGGTGCAGGAAATACCAGGATGACAAGCAAAAAAGCTGGTGTGCTCCCACTGGATGATGTCACTGCGTTGGGAGGAGGGCACATACAACCTGTTGGGCGGGCCTCCCTCGGGGATGGGTTCCACAGACTGGGCCTGCTGGACCCTCTGCTTAATATCCAAAGTAAGGGCTCCCAGAATACAGGAAGAGGGCAGGATAGTGTTGGGGAGGGGGGCAGCAGCTGCAGGAGGGAGGGCCGAGGAGGAGTCAGAGGAAAACTGGCGTGAGAGAGCGTCAGGTTTAACTTTGCAGGACCCTGGGCAGTATGTAACAGAAAGATTGAATCTAAGGAAAAACAGGGCCCACCGAGCCTGCCAGGAATTCAACCGTCTGGCAGATCTGAGGTACTCTAAATTTTTGTGATCTGTCCAGACAATCACCGGCTGACTAGCTCCCTCCAACCAGTGCCTCCACTCCTCCAGTGCAAATTTAATGGCCAGCAGTTCGTTATCCCCTACGTCGTAATTTCTCTTGGCTGGGGTCAGCCGCTGAGAGAAAAATGCACAAGGATGGAGCCTCTGATTGGAGCCGAAACACTGTGAGAGCACAGCGCCCACCCCCAAATCAGAAGTGTCCACCTTGACCACGAACTGAGCTTGGGGGGTCAAGCTGCGCCAAAATAGGTCTGGTGGTAAATTTATCTTTGAGTGCTGCAAAAGCCCGTACAGCAGCCTCGGACCACTTAAAGAAGCTTTTGGTGGAAGTGAGCTGAGTGAGTGGCAGAGCGGTTTTGCTGTAATCACGGATGTCTGGCAGTAGAAGTTGGCAAAACCCAGGAAGTGTTGAAACTCCTTCCTGGTTTGGGGAGTCGGCCAGTCTACAGGTGCATCTCAATAAATTAGAATGTCAACAAAAAGTTGATTTATTTAGGTAATTCAATTTAAAAAAAAATAAACTTCTATATTATAGAGACATTACACAGAGAGTAATATATTTCAAGTGTTTATTTATTTTAAATTTTGATGATTATGGCTTACAGCCCATGAAGAGCCCTAAATACTAACAGATACAACAGGGTTCTCGCCCACTGACGTTGTCAGTGGCTCGGGCCCTAATAATTTTAAAATGAACTCTAAAATGCATGGGTAGCCAGTGGAGCAAAGCTAAAATGGGTGTGATGTGATCTCTTTTATGCGTACCTGTTAAAAGACGAGCAGCAGCGTTTTATACTAGCTGCAGACGTGAAAGGGATGACTGGCTGACACCGATGTAGAGTGCATTACAGGAATCCAGCCGAGACAAAATAAAAGCATGGATTTACTGTTTCCAGGTGTGGTTTAGAAAGAATGGATTTTACTTTTGCTAAACACCTTAGATGAAAGAAGCTGGATTTTACCACAGAACGAATCTGAGTGTCTAATTTAAAATCATTGTCCATGATAAAACCAAGATTCTTGACTGGGTTTCACATAAGGTGTGAGGGGGCCCAAGTTTACAGGAGGGGACTCACAGGGGCCACTAGGTCCAAACACCATCACTTCTGTCTATAACTCAAAGGAATATTATGAATACTGCATGTTCATGTCACTATAACTACTGTGTTTTACCTTTCACTGTTAACTGTTCTCTGGTATAAAAAGGAATAAAAATAAATACATAAATGGGGATCATGGATATACTGAGCAAGGAGCTGTAATTACAAACTGAAGTGACAGGAAAAAATGTCAGAAATTAGGATGTGAGAGTAACAGAAAATGATAACCAAGCACATTTGTCAGGTTAAAATTATATATAAAAAAGTAGATTTGGGGAAATGAAATAATTTGTGGAACAGGAACTTGAACTCCAAACAGAGGTTAAGATTTTCTGACTGGAATCAATGAAGAAGTTCCAAGAAAAACAGAACAAAAACAAAATTTTACAGGATATATTTTTATGTGGAGCTTCATCATCTTCATCGCTATGGAGAGTGAGAATATGTATGGGCACATAATCATACCATGTAGGATAACTAAGTAGACGGTTGTGCTGTTTCATCCCATCTAGCAACAATGCTCCGCACTGTGTGTTTACATATTCATATATTTATTCCATCCAGCTACAATGCTCTGCACTGTGTGTTTGTGTGTGTGTATATATATATTTTATTTTATAGTAATATGTACATATGTATATTAGCTGCTCTTGCTTGCTTGTTTTTTTTCTTGCCTTCTGATTGTTGCTCTGAGTGTTGCTATCCCTGTGCTGTTGCAATCCTGGAATTTCCCCGTTGTGGAACTAATAAAGGCTTATCTTATCTTATCTTATCTTATCTTATCTTATCATGAGTTCTTTATGATTTCTGAAACCTTTTCACTTTTTCTGATGACCTGACCTGTGTCCTCACAAGTGAAAATGAGCAGAGCTTCAGTTTTATAAGAAAAAGCTGCAAATTCATGAGCCAAACATTTCAAAAGTTGTACATTTTAATATAAAAAGAAGAGTCACAGGTTTTATAGTCACAAATAAATAAATACACATTTGAAACTTGACAAAACAAAAGTTGCCAAGTAGAATATAAAGCTCAAATTTTTAAAAAAATTTACAATAAAATTTGTGAATTAACAAGAAAACGTTTTATGAGATCATCAACATCAACAATTTTTTTAAAAAAAAATTGCAGATTTACAATAATTAAAACTAAAAAAAAAATTACAATTTAACCAGAACAAGTTAGTAGATTTATGTGAGAGGTCACAAATTTAAAAAAGTGGGCACTTGGTGTGTAAAATCTTGATAGTTTATCAAAATAAAGTAGAAAATGTATTACAATTTTTCTAAAATTCATTAAAAAAAAAAGGTAAATAAAGTAAAAAAAAAATAGAAGTTGAAAAAATTAACAGATCACTGACTGAAGAATTTTTTTGTGTTTTAACCTTCTGAAATGTGTCTATTGGTCACATGATTATTGAGAAAAAAAATCAAAATGCTCACTTTTCTTATTAGACTTAGACACACACGCATGCACGCACGTATGTGTGCATGTGCACACACACACACACACGCACAGAGTGCCTCACCAGCCATGAACCTCATTGCACGTTACTAACCAATAGTGAGCCTAAATCACAGTCCCTCAACTTGGATGGACTCACATGGGACCTTAATCAGAAAAATTCTCCATTGAAATGAATGGCAAGAGTGAAATTATCTTTTAATCCCGATCGAATATTGTCACGAGTTACACATACAGTACAATTGAAATTCCCCCCCAAATCTGTGACCCAAATCACGCACTAAAATAACAAGAAATAATGTACTAAACTGGCCTAACACACTCACTCAAAACAACCTAGAATAGGGCTGATGGGTGGACTACCGTGCAGCCCATACAGCGCAATGGATTATTCTTTCACTGGTAACTAAAAGTCTTTATTGAAACTAAAAATCACAGCCATGCTCCTAACAACAAAACACATTAAAAAAAAACCCATATCACAACATGCATGCATTAAAACACAAGAACTATAAATAAAGTGCTATCACACAGTCATTGGGGTGGAAAAAACTGGAACTTGCATGGGGGGGTCCTGGGCAGACCCTTAGCAGGCATGCCCCTGGAGACCGCAGATGGCCAACCCTCTGGATGACAGAGCCTTGGTCCCACACCACCATCACCGACTCCGTCCAGCCTCGCCACCTGGAGCATCTTCCCGGACACGCCGAAGCTGATTGGCGTGCCTTGACGAGCCGTCAGACAAGCTGAAGCACGCTACGCCCAGCTTAGCCACAATGTGCAGACACCCTCGATGTTTTTCTGGCTGTCGTTTGGCCCAATTTTGCTTTGGACGTCCTTCACCCAGAACCCACACCAAGTCCATAACCCGGAGTGGAATTTTACTTGGCCCGATGGGATGCTGCTGAACATGCAGTAACTCTATGCTCGTCGGAAATACGTCATATCAACGTGTGGCTGACGTACAGACATGCGCAGTAAACATATTTTCGACCCAAGCTTCGGGATAATAGTTTATATGCGCACCAATCGGAATAACAATCGACATAACCCACTCATCTCAATCGGAATGAAATTTTGATCCGAATGAGTGTGATCGGGTCAGAATATTCAGATTGGCATGTTTACATGAAGCATTTTTATGCCGATCAGGCTTTTAATGCGGTTACTTGTGTCCATGTAAACATGGCTTATGTCTCCCAGTTGGTCTGGGAACGCCTTGGTATCCTCTCTGAAGAGCTGGAGCAGGTGGCTGGGGAGAGGGAAGTCTGGGCTTCTCTGCTTGAACTGCTGCCTCCACGACCCGGACCTCCGGAAAAGCAGTAGAAGATGGATGGATGAATGGATTGAGAATGTACTTGTACATGTACAGATTGGATCCTGGGGTCCACTTGGGGTGCTCACTTGGTCAGGGGTCCACATGACCTGTGTCCCATGAAACTATCTTGTGAAGGGAGGAGATGGCTCAGAATGCCGCCTTCAATCAAACGGTCCTTGGTGTGCTGGGCCACCTTACGAAGGCGAGGAGTCAGCGTTTGTGGCCGGTGTGTGTGACCCATTCTGAGTTTTTTTTTTACACTTTAAAGCTTGAATTTTGCACATTCTAAATAATCTGGATTTTGCAGGTGAGTGTAATAAACAATTTAGTGACTTATGTGTTTGCATCATGATTTTCTGTTTGTCTTTTAAGACACCGGTAGGAAGAGTCAACAGTACAAACCAAACATTTATCAATGACGTTGAAAATAATGGCTCATTTTTAAGAAAAAGTAACCAAAAACAATTATTTTATTTACTGAAGACTGTATTGTTGGATGTGCCAGTCCAGAAGACACTGCACACTTTAGTGATAGTACCAGTATATGGAGGAATTCTGGGCCATATTGGCATCTTTATTTCCTAATAATGAGTTAGGGTTTAATGGGATTTAACATGTTTTAACACAAACTACTTTATGGCTCATAATTCTGTTGATGGACTTACACCAAACCAAAAGTGATTTCTCAAACTGCTGGATTATTTAGACAGCTTTTCCAATGTTTTAGCATTTAATTTATGTCACTAAATCTTGGTAACCTTCACAAATAAAACAAACGTGGTGACATATCTGCAAAAGGCACAAAAGTTTACTGTAAAAATTTCTAGTGCAATACAAAAGGAGCACATAGTATTACGTCTGCAAAACGTGGGACAATGATGAGGCGAGTGGTGAACTACACAGGACTTTATTATAGAACTCACAGTGTATATACAGAAGCTCCCACTAGGGTGAGAGGTGGTCAAAGAGACCGCCCCTCTGCCAGCAGCCCTCTTATACTCTGGGTGACGTCACCACCCATGTCACACCATAAAGAGTCCAAATAACAACACTACATTTCCCCCCCTGTAGAAAAGTCCAAAACGCACACACACAATTCAGACCCTCCCAAATTTGTAGCCCGAATCACACACTAGCAATAAACAAGATATTTAGGCCTATCCATGCGTACAAACAATTAAAACTAGAGGGGGACAGGTGGACTACTGTCCCATCTCCACACAGCTAGATGGATTATTCTGCCATCTTTATCAATAAATAGTCCATGAAATAAAAAAACTGCCGTGTTCCTAATGTAATGTAAAATAACTGCATAAACATATATACATATAGGTAAAACCTCAATTCAACAACCAACCAGTCAATATTTACATTCACGCCCTGCTATTAACACACCCGACAAAACCAGCCCATAACTGGGGCCAACCACACAGTAATATATGCCCCAAACACATCAACACAAACATTACTTGGTTTTCTCTTTTTTTTTTCCCATGGGCAATTCACATAGCAACTCGGCATAAGAAACATATTAACTACGTAGCCAGAATGATGCACACATTAATATTTCAGCAGTTCACACATAAACAACATGCAGAACACATTAGCTTGGGCAATCAGCAATAACATATATTAAACACATTGCCCCCTTTAACTTATCAGTCACATACCATGGAGCTCCCCCCCCCCCCCGAGACCCGTCAGGTGGGTCCCAACCAGAGCATCATCTCTTTTTGGCGCCCGGGGGTGACCCACGCCGGTACCGAAGCGCCTCACCTTCCTCACTGGTGCACCGCAGCCCGTTTGGACGTCTCCATGTACCATCAAACAGCTGAAGGTAGCCGTCCTCCTGAACAGCCACCACCTGCAGCCGCCCTTGGTCCTCCTGTCATTTTCTTTTCCTGCAAACCCCTCTCAACTGGGCCATCTCCCTGGGCTGGACCACATCAGCGACCCCCAGAGGAGCCTGGCTCGGCTTCCAGTGTTCCTGTGTGGCACATCGTTTCACCGTGCCAGCCAGTCCTGCCCCGCTCGCTTTCATTTCAGACGCTGGCAAAGCCGTTGTGACCCCCTGCTTCTTGGTACCTCCCAGCCGAACTCTGGAAACAGGATAAGTCATCCACTCGGCTCCATCTGCCGTCACAGGCGTACCACTGCGCCGCCCAGTTCCCTCAGCTAGGGCAACTTGGACCCTGGCGCAGGCACCCTCCCGCAATGGCCCTGGATGGGGTTGGTCCTGCTCATCTCCCAGGATACTAGGCCAAGGTTTGTCCCATATTGCGTAATCCAACACCCGCGGAACTGGCCGGTCCCACAAGCTACAGCCCAATCACTTCTCTCCACTACCGCTGGTGATCGTAAAGCCAAGTCCGTAGAAAGGATCGCAGCCCATCACATTCGCTCCACTGGTGGTCACCACAAACTGCAGATTGGCTACCTCCGCTGCCTTGTATCTAGCCGTCAGCTCCAACAAACCCATAATGGGCAATCTATTCCCACCATATCCACAAAATGGCGTTGAAAGACCTCTCACTCGGTGATATGGGAAAAAACTCCTCATGGTAGGCCAGTTCGGCACGGACCTCACCGCGCCCATGTCCACCAGTAACAGCACCTCCTCGCCATCCAACTTCAGTATGTACGGCTATCTGTGCTCGGGGAAACGGTGTGAATCACCGTAGGAGATGGAGCAGGGGTATCCGCTTTGTGTCGCATTCCCCTCGCTCAAACCTATTACAGGCCCTGGCAAAATGATGCAGGTGTCCGCACTTGCCACAACGTTCACCTCTCGCCGGACACTCTCTAGCCTTGTACTGGTGCTTAGTGGACCCACAACCCGAACATTTGGATGATCCCGGGGCGGACCTCATCTTTACAGCTGCAGCACATTCCTCTTCTTCGCTGTCTTCACTGTCCTGATCCACAGCCTGCGTCGTTGATTGTGAGTCATGGCGGCGTAGCGTAGCTCTCTCACCGAGGTCATGTGATAACTTGTCTGCCGCTTCACACTGTTGGGCTATCTCCACAGCCCTGGCTAAAGTAAATTCGCTGGAGTGTGTAAGCAATCTCAACCAAGCTGACGAACACAAAGTGTGCTCCACCTGCTGGTCGCAGACCATTTCTTCCTCTAAGTCACTAAACTGGCAGTCTCCAGCCAGCTGCCGTAGGTCTGCAACATAGTGCTGCACCGACTCGCCAGCCCGCTGGAGGCGCTGCCAAAACTGGACCCTCTTGACGATGACATTTGTAGGTGCGCGAAAATGTCATGCCATTAGCTCAACCACGTCATCGAAGCTATCACTAGCTCCCAAGGTAGAAAGGATACGTTGTCCTTCTATGCCCAAATTGTGGCCCTTGCTTGTACCGTCTTCAGCTCACCAAGGTTTAGCACCACCAAGTAGTTTTTAAAAGCGGCGAACCATCTTGCCCAAAGCAATGGAGGCGCTCCTGGAGACTCCAAAAACTGCCTAATTGAAAACACGCCAGCATCCATAACTTCATCCTCGTCGCCAAATGTTATGCCTGTAAAACATGGGACAATGATGAGGCCAGTGGTGAACTACATAGGACTTTATTATAGAACTCACAGTGTATATACAGACGCTCCCGCTAGGCCAGGGGTGTCAAACTGATTCCACAGAGGGCCAAGACCCTGCATGTTTTACCTCCACCCAGTGTCTTCAACAGGTAAATTCACTGAATTTCTTCCCACTGATTGCTGATCACTGAAAACACCTGTTGAAGCCACTAGGTGGAGGTAAAACATGTAGGGTCTTGGCCCTCCATGGAATCAGTTTGACACCCCTGCGCTAGGCTGAGTGGTGTTGGAGGGACTGCTCCTCTGCCACGCAGCCCTCTTATACTCCGGGTGACGTCACCACCCATGTCAAATCATAAAGAGTCCTAATAACAACACTACACATAGTACACTATTCACACATAGAATATATATTTACACAGTATCTACATGTACAGTATATACCCAGTAAATCCATGTATTTTCCATGTAACCTTGTGACTGCATTATTTTAATTGCTTTTAATCCTAGATCAAGTTTGTTTTGGGTTAAAAATGCATCATAATTGTTAAATATATTTTATTATCCCTAACTCAGTACTGTTTACCTGTTAAAATACATATATTTTACAGCTAATATAACCTCATAACTATAATATGGCAGCTTGCAATCAATTTTTGCCAGCTGATCACTTTTTGCCACAACACCACTGGCTGGAGCAGATACATCCCATGAAGTCTCAAAAGTCTCTCCATGATTTTCACACAGATCAGAGCAATCTGTAGCACAGGAAGCTAAACATTTCTACAGACATTCTGAAGTTCTACAATCACTGCGGTTCGTGAAGCTGAGATGACATCCCATCACTGAGAGGCTCGGTTGAATGGCCAGACCAACGGTTTGAAGCAATAATTTTGCCACAAGAGAGCCATCTGAAACACACACACAGCATACATATTTTAGTACCTAATAGCAATAACTTGCCGTGATTACAATGTAGTATGGAGGACTTATTAGTGCTTAACTGGCATTAGCAATCACAAATACATACCCGTGCATACCCATCCATGACCGTAGAAACCAAGTATAAGCAAGTATTTCTGCATGCCCGTTGCTGAAGGGTCTCCTCCTGTCTCAGACGGCTGTGTTGTTCACAGTCATGCCTGCAGCGTACTGCTGGAACCTGAGGTGTTTCATGTTCACAGCATCTTTTCTGACGTGCGTCAGTTCTCGTCATTCTATTGCTCTCCATCTGGTGGGTCTTCTTCTTCTTCATTCAGACCACTGGTTGAGGGATAGGTGCATCATAATTCTAGTACAGGGCAGGATGGTGAAAATAGATCTGAGCAAAAAGTGGCTTTCGACCCTGTTCAGGAAGGCCCGTGCATGCCCGTAGAAACCAAGAAACCGGAGCACCCGGAGAAAATCAGCGATTTGCTTGGTATTTTACACATTTGTAGTGTGGACTGGCATTCTTCAAGGTTATACATCTCTACTGTGTCAGCACCTCTTTAAAAACAACATTGCTGAGAAAGCGACGCTTTTGCTTAGTTTCTTCATCTTGAGCAACAATACGAAGACTGCTTGATCTGGCAACTCTGCTCGCAGCAACGTAGAATTGGCCATGGCTGCAGAAATCTGTTGTGCAGAAAACACAAACGCGCTGTAAAGACTGGCCCTGTGACTTATTCACCTTGCCAATTTTGAGCCATATGACATCATAAAGACACATTAGTCTAGGCATCGTGAGTGATGGACTATATGACATCATAAAGACACATTTGTCTATGTGTTGTCATATAGACATCATATCTTTATGACGGCATCGCAAGTCCTATGATGCCAGGCAGACATCATAGGCCGTCCTATGATGTCCTATAAACGTGACAGACACACACACAGACACACAGAGATTTCTTTCTTTAATAGAGTGATAGAGTGACGAGCCATATGACATCATAAAGACACATTAGTCTAGGCATCGTGAGTGATGGTCTATATGACATCATAAAGACACATTTGTCTATGTGCCATCATATAGACATCATATCTTTATGATGGCATCATGAGTCCTATGATGCCTGAGTTCATAGGACGTCCTGTGATGATCAGGCAGATATCATAGGCCGTCCTATGATGTCCTTATAAACTTGACAGACACACACATAGACACACAGAGATTTCTTGCTTTAATAAAGTGATTAGCTTACCTTCATATGTGATGTAGTTTGTATCCTCACGTCTTCTGCTGCCCCATGGCTTCCTAAACTCTCAAGTACTTTTCCAGAGTTTTGGCTAGCCGCCTGTAGCCTTCTCTGGCTCTCCTTTTTTGCCTTTACTCTGACATAAAGCCAGCGAGCAGCAGGCTCGCCTCCATATCCATCTTCTTTTTTTCTTATCATATACAAATGATGTCATGGGAGTGTTGGGCCGCCTTGCTGTAAAAATCTCACTCACTCAAGGTGGTATTCAGTCGTAATGGATAACAAACAACACCGTGTTGAGTCAGGCTGAGAAGGTGCTAGTGGAATTATTATTATTCTCAACATGGGGTCTACGCTATTTGCCGTCCAAAATGGCAGGAAAATAATGTGGCACATGACCACTGACGTCACATGCAACCCATCTATACCTCATGAGAAGGTAACCCCAGCCTTGCTATCTGCCCTGCTCTATTATAGAAGGGTTGCACGTGACGTCAGTGGTCACGTGTCACATTGTTTGTCTGCCATATTGGACGCCACGGCAAATAGTGTGGGCCCTGTGTTGAGAATAATAATAATTCCACTAGCACCAACTCAGCCCAACTCGCCTCAACTCAACACGGTGTTGTTTGTCTTCCATTACAAGTGTACCAGTGAGTGTAAGTGGGTGAGATCTTTACAGCAAGGCAGCCCGACACTCCCATGACATCATTTGTATGTGACAAGCAAAACACAAGATGGATATTGAGGTGAGCCTGCTGCATGGTGGCTTTTTCTCAGAGTAAAGGCAAAAAAGGAGAGCCAGACAAGGCAACGGACGGCGAGATGAAACACTCTGGAAAAGTACTGGAGAGTTTAAGAAGCAATGGAGCAGTATAAAGCCGAAGACATGAGGATACAGATTAGATCACATGTGAAGGTAAGCTAATGATTGCTAATTCTAGTTTGGTACAGTCATTATTAAGTCCCCCGTAATACATTGTAATCACGGCAAGTTATCGCTATTAGGTATTAAAATATGTATGCTGTGTGTGTGTTTCAGATGGCTGTCTTGTGGTAAAATTATTGCTTCAAACCATCGGTCTGGGTGTTCAACGGAGCCTCCCAGTGGTGGGATATCACCCCAGCTTCACAAACACGCAGTGATTGCAGAACTTCAGAATGTCTGTAGAAACGTTTAGCTTCCTGTGCTGCAAATTGCTCTGATCTGTGTGAAAATCAAGAAGAGGCTGTTGAGACATCATGGGATGTATCTGCTCCAGCTGGTGGTGTCGTGGCAAAAAGTGATCAACTGCCAAAAACTGATCACCAGCTGTCATATTATAGTGATGGGGTTATATTAGCCAAAATATATATATACACTACCGTTCAAAAGTTTGGGGTCACCCAGACAATTATTTTGTGTTTTCCATGAAAAGTCACACTTATTTATTGTTTATTAAACAACAAGGTGAGTGTATGGATGCGTGTGTGAGAGATTAGTGTGTGATGTGGGTGGAGGATGCAAGCCAGGACAGAGCAGCACGTCGTGCGGCTAGACAACCCTATGGGAGAGAGGAGATAAGGGGTTAGCTAGGCAACCACACGGGAACGTGATCTAGAGCTGTGCTTACTTGCAGAAAAGCGGTGGCTGGCGTTGGCAGGTCCCAAGCCTGGGAGACAACGTCCTGCTGTGCGTCCGGGCAAAGCGGTGAGGCAGAGGAGCGGCGGGACGATGGAGGGTAAGTCCGCCGCCGGGTAATCCACCTGTGCACAGGGGAGGCTGATAGAAGAAGATCAGCAGACAATAATGACAGCTTACATGTCCTTTAGCATAGATCAGCAGGCCTGATGAGGAGGAAGCTGCTGGGAGATTTCAATGTTGGGAGACAGACGGCTCCAGGCTGCAGCTCAGGGCAGGATGGAATAAATAGCAGCACACTAACGAGGAGCAGGTGTGCGCGCAGCTGAGGTGGAAGCCCGTGAGCTGCGGGTGATGACAGTACTCCCCCCCCTACCAGCGCCTCCTGGCGCTGGCTTACCTGGGTATGTCCGGTGAAACTCTGCAATGAGGTCTGGATCCAACACCCACAAAGAGCGCACCCAGGATCTCCACTCTGGCCCATAGCCCTCCCAATCCACCAGGTATTGCAGCCCACGACCCCGACGCCGGGAGTCCAGAATGGCAGTAACACCCCACGCCGGGTCACCGTCGATCATTCTAGGCACGGGAGGAGACCTAGGAGGAGGGCAGAGTGAATTGGACACAACAGGCTTAAGCTTGGAGACGTGGAAAGTGGGACACACACGGAGGGAGGGGGGAGGGCCAAACGCACAGCCACCGGGTTGATGATTTTGGAGATCACAAAGGGGCCAAGGAATCTCGGGGCCAATTTCTTCTTTTCTTCTTTCAGGTTGATGTCTTGAGATGACAGCCACACCCGCTGACCCACCTGGTAAGCAGGAGCTGGTCTCCTGTGACGATTGGCGGTGGAGCTGTTGCGCGCCGCTGTGCGTAAAAGCACGTCCTTAGTTTTGGCCCAAATCCTCCGGCAGCGCCTGATGTGCGCCTGGACGGAGGGAACGGCCAGCTCACCCTCCTGCTCAGGGAAAACAGGGGGGTTATATCCCAAGGACGCTTCAAAGAGTGACACTCCAGTTGCCATGGACTGGGCCGAATTATGGGCGTATTCTACCCAGGTCAGGTAGGAGCTCCAGGACGAAGGATTGGAGGATGTTATGCAGCGCAGAGCGGCTTCCAACTCCTGGTTCGTGCGCTCGCACTGCCCTTTGGATTGGGGATGGTGACCTGAGGAGAGACTCACTGTGGCCCCTAAAGCGCTGCAAAAACTCCTCCAGACCTGGGAGACAAACTGTGGACCCCTGTTCGAGACCACGTCCAGCGGGATACCATGCAGTCTGACGACATGGTGGACCAGTAGATCGGCCGTCTCGCGTGCTGAAGGGAGACCCTGAAGAGGCACAAAATGGGCAGCCTTGGAGAATCTGTCCACAATTGTCAGGACTGTGTCATAGGTGTTAGAGACTGGTAAACCGGTGACGAAGTCAAGGGCGATGTGCGACCAGGGCCTGCCCGGGATCGGCAGGGGCTGGAGTAGACCCGCAGGTGGAGAGTTCTGGGTCTTGCCGGTTGCACACTAGGGACAGGCCCGGACATAGTTGGTAATGTTTTTATGGAGACCTGGCCACCAAAATGAGCGCTGCAGCCAACTCACCAGGCGGGTAATGACGGGGTGACAAGCGAGTCTGGAGGTGTGGGCCCAATGGATCACCTCACCCCGAACTGCAGATGGAACAAAGAGTCTCCCCTCCGGCCCCCCGCCAGAATCCGGTTCCGTCTTCTGAGCGTCCAGGATCTTGTCCTTAATGGGCCAGGCGATCACTCCTAAGATGCATGACTTGGGCAGGATGGTATGACCGGATTCTTCTGGGCCCTTGGGGGCAAACTGTCTGGAGAGGGCATCGGGCAGCCCATTCTTTGAGCCTGGACGGTACGTGATGGTGAAGTTGAAACGAGCAAAAAATAGAGACCAGCGCGCCTGGCGGGCATTCAGACGCCTCGCTGACCTCAGGTATTCAAGATTTTTGTGGTCCGTCCAGACCACAAAGGGTTGGGCTGCCCCCTCCAACCAGTGATGCCATTCCTCTAGCGCAAGCTTGACAGCGAGAAGCTCCCTGTCGCTGACGTCATAGTTACGTTCCGCTGCCGTCAGCCGTCAAGAGAAGAAGGCACAGGGACGCTTGACTCCATCCACCGGCGAGCACTGAGAAAGCACCGCCCCCACTCCCGTGTCACACGCGTCAACCTCCACTAAGCGCTGAAGCGTAGGATCGACCTGGGTCAGGACCCGGGAGGACGAGAATTCCACCTGGAGGGTCTTGAAGGCAGTGGCCGCTTCCTCGGACCACTGGAAAGGCACCTTCGATGACGTGAGACGGGTCAGGGGGGAGACGATGGCGCCAAAATTAGGGATAAAGCGCCGGTAGAAATTTGCGAAGCCAATAAACTGCTGCACCTGCTTCCTGGACGTGGGCGTGGGCCACTCGACCGCCGCTTTAACCTTCGCGGGGTCGGGGAGGATCTGGTTATGCGAAATGACGAACCCCAGGAAGGAGGTGGTACTGGCATAAAACTCGCATTTCTCGGTTTTAATGAACAACCGGTTCTCCAGCAGCCGTTGTAGGACCCGCCTCACATGGGCCTAGTGTTCATCTCGTGCCTTGGAGAAGATGAGTATATCATCCAGATATACAAAAACGAACACTCCCAGAAAGTCCCGGAGGATGTCGTTGATTAGACGTTGGAAGACGGCAGGTGCATTGGTGAGCCCAAACGGCATCACGAGATACTCGAAGTGGCCGCTGGGCGTCCTAAAGGCCATCTTCCACTCGTCTCCCTCCCGGATCCTAACGAGATGGTAAGCGCTGCGGAGGTCAAGCTTGGTGAACCAGGTCGCCCCCTGGAGGGAGTGGAAGGCAGTGTCCATAAGGGGCAGTGTGTAACGGTCCTTAATGGTGATGTCGTTCAGGGCTTTGAAGTCAATACAGGGGCGTAGGGACCCATCCTTCTTAGCCACGAAGAAGAATCCTGCGCCAAGTGGGGACGAAGATGGGCGGATGATCCCAGCGCTGAGCGACTCCTTAATGTACGTGTCCATTGCTTCTCGCTCCGGTGCAGAGAGGCTGTACAGACGGCCTGACGGCAAGGGGGCCCCCGGGCGGATGTTGATCGCGCAGTCGTAAGGTCGATGCGGGGGAAGAGACAAGGCTCTGGACTTCCTGAACGCCGCCCCTAAGTCGTGGAATTCCTGCGGTACCAGGGTCAGGTCCGGAGGTTCGGAGACGGGCGCTGATGGAGGGGAGGACGGTGCACAGGGCGCCGACTGGAGACAGGTGCCCAAGCAGAAGGTGCTCCAGGACAGGACGCTGCCGGTCCTCCAATCCAGGACAGGGTTATGCAGCTGCAGCCAGGGGTATCCCAGGATGACACGGTCCGACAAGGAGGGCAGGACGTAGAAGGGCAAATCCTCCCGGTGGTTGCTGGAGACTATGATGGGGACTGGCTTTGTGCGATGTGTAACAGTTCCCAGGGGAGAACGGGAGAGAGTGACCAAGTTTAAGGGGTTAGGCAGTGGTTGACATGGTATGCCCAAACGGGGTGCCAGGCTTTTAGAAATAAAGCTCTGCTCTGCCCCGGAATCCACCAGTGCGTGAATGGAGTGCCCAGTGGAGTTGTGGCAGAACCGTAAGGGCAGTGTACAAGAGGATAGGGAGTTAGACCGGTTAGAGTCCGCGAGGCCCCCTATAGTGACTCGCGGACCTCCCCGTTTGGCTTGACCGGGCACAGCTCCACGGGATGCTGGTCATCTCCGCAATACATGCAGAGATCCCGTTCCCGCCGGCGTTGTCTCTCCGCTAGAGGGAGCCTAGTGCGCCCGATAGCCATGGCCTCTGGTTCATTGGCGGACTCCGGAGCCAGTAACGCCAGGGGGCGAGACTGAGCTGGTCGGAGGGAAGCTCCGCGCGAGCGGCTGGCAGACTTCCGCTCCGCAGCCCGCTCACGTAGCCTGTTGTCCAGGCTAATCGTGAGTGAGATTAGCTCAGAGAGTCGCCCTGGGAGGTCCCGGCCAGCTAGCTCATCCCTCAGACCAGAGTTGAGGCTACGGAGGAAAACGCTGTAGAGAGATGCCTCTCCCCAGCCCACCTCCTCCGCTGCCACCCGGAAGTTGACCACGTATTCCGCCGCTGACCAGCCTCCCTGTTGGAGACCGAGAAGCCGGTCAGCGAGGACGCTGTCGGGACAGGAATGGTCAAAAACCTCTAGAAAGTCCCGCACGAACCGGTCATACGAGAGGTTAGCGTAACTGGGCTTCGTCATTACGGCATAAGCCCAAGTTAACGCTCGCCCCTCGAGAAGATTGGCCATGTAACCGATTCGGCTGTGGTCTGAGGGGAAATCCCCAGGGATGCGCAGAAACACCGACTCACACTGCAGGATAAACCCCTTTGCTCCACCGAGTTTCCCGCTGAAGCGAGCGGGGGTTGGGATGGGTGTGAGACGGGTTGGCGCCTCCGAGCCAGGCTGGCCGGCCGAGGAGACAGCCGGAGCCGCGGCACCAGGAGGACCCAGAGGGAAGGACCGTGGAGGATCCAGGCGGTCTAACCGGTCTGTAATTAATGTCAATTGATTTAATATCACCTGCTGTTGGTGAGCTATCATATCCACCCGAGCCTCGAGGGTGGAAATACGGCGTGCGAGCCCGCTGTCTGCTGGGCCGCTTTGCTGGAGCCATACTGACATATTGTCGGCCCAGGAAACACGCACGCAGGCTCAGGTAGATTTGACAGCTTTATTAAACAACAAGGTGAGTGTATGGATGCGTGTGTGAGAGATTAGTGTGTGATGCGGGTGGAGGATGCAAGCCAGGACAGAGCAGCACGTTGTGCGGCCAGACAACCCTATGGGAGAGAGGAGAAAAGGGGTTAGCTAGGCAACCACACGGGAACGTGATCTAGAGCTGTGCTTTCTTGCAGAAAAGCAGTGGCTGGCATTGGCAGGTCCCAAGCCTGGGAGACAACATCCTGCTGTGCGTCCGGGCGAAGCGGTGAGGCAGAGGAGCGGCGGGACGATGGAGGGTAAGTCCGCCGCCGGGTAATCCACCTGTGCATAGGGAAGGCTGATAGAAGAAGATGAGCAGACAATAATGACAGCTTACGTGTCCTTTAGCGTAGATCAGCAGGCCTGATGAGGAGGAAGCTGCTGGGAGATTTCGATGTTGGGAGACAGACGGCTCCAGGCTGCAGCTCAGGGCAGGATGGAATAAATAGCAGCACACTAACGAGGAGCAGGTGTGCGCACAGCTGAGGTGGAAGCCCGTGAGCTGCGGGTGATGACAACAAATGTTGCTGACCCTTTTTGCACACCCTTTCACAGTTCTCTTCAAAGTTTAAATTACTATCAATAATCGTCCCAAGATATTTGTAAGACTGCACACATTCAATGGTCTGGCCTTTTAGTACAGTGACTTTGTGCCTGAGAGTTTTCCTCCTAAAGTCAATAATGAAATCTTTATTTTAATTTTTGTCATATTCAGCTGCATGTAGGAATCCTCACACCAGTGAACAAAATCATCAACTAGTCAAGGCAACTGGTCTAAAATCATTTACCATTTTAGGACAGCTGGATTTTGGAACAGGGACAATCACATCATCTTTCCAGACCTTAGGCACATGTTGTGTCTGTAAGGACTTATTAAAAATGTAGTGAAACACAGGACTCAGTTCATGTGCACAAGACTTTACCAAGCGTCCACATACTGTATATTATCAGGGCCCTGACTTTTGTTCACTTTTACAGCACAGAGCACCTTTTTAACATCCTGCACCTCAATATTATAGTGCTGATTGTCTTTGAGTTTCTGTTTCAAATCTTGGGCTTCTGTGCTAAAATCAAAAGAATCAAAACGACCATAAAAACAATTAAAAGCATTAGCCAGCTCTGTGTCTGAATTAAAACCATCTAAAAACACACGATTACTGCGCTCTGTGCTCTGAAGGCCTGCAATAGTTTTCATTTTAGCCAAGGCTGAGCCAAGCTTCTTTGCTGCCATCTTGCTTTCTAATTCTGATTTATAATTCTGTTTTGTTCTTAAAATTTCAGACTTCAGCTCTTTTGTGGCAACCTGCAGCTCAGAAACAACCCCCTGTTTAAAGCAAGTGCTTTCCTCTGTAAGCAGGATTTAACTGATTTAGTAACCCATGGCTTATTGTTGGGATTTATTTTGACAAGTTTATGTGGAATGATCATATCCTTGCAAAAAGCCATGTAAGAGCATGTCACGTCCACCAAAGAGTCCAAATCATCCCCGCAGGACAGTGTGAACACCTCCCAGTCCGTACAGTTAAGATGATTCAGTTTAGAGCACTGAATCATCTGTCCACACCTTTATGTCCCTGGTCTTCGTCTTCTCTCTTCTGAGAGCAGTTTTATATGTGGGCAGCAAATGTACACAGTTGTGATCTGAGGATCCTAAAGGAGGAAGGAGAAGAGAGTTATAGGCCCGCTCTATAGATCCGTAGCACAGGTCCAATGTCTTCTCTCACCTGGTTGGGCAGGAGACGTACTGATAAAAGTTTTTAAGTGTCTTCTTTAGAGACACATGGTTAAAATCCCCAAGGATAAAATTTGGAGCCTCTGGGGAAATCGACTGCAACCGCTGTACCACATCAAAGACGGTACTGGAGGTGGAGGCAGCATCCGCCCTCGGGTGAATGTACACAGTCGTTATGAAAAGTTGGAGGAACTCGCGGGGCAGATAAAAGGGGCGTAGTGATATGGACAGAAGCTCCACATCTGGTGTACAGATGTACAGTACTGTTTATTAATATACAAACAAACGCCGCCTCCCTGACGTTTCCCCGTTACCTCTTCCTGCCAATCCAAGCGAAGTGGGGCTCCAAAACTGTCAATACACAGGTCCGGGTCCCGGTTGTGATCCGTAAGCCACGTCTCCGTGTAAGCCATGACACAGCAGTGCTTGAAATCCTTCTGATATCAGACATTTCCTTGAATTTCAGCCACTTTATTACTCAGGGATTGTACATTCCCCATAATAATGGAAGGAAGAGGAATGCGGTTAAGCTGACGTCTCTTCAGGTTTAATCTTACGCCTCCACGCTTTCCGCGTTTCCTCCTCTTGTCTCTCTTTTCATTGCTGTGTCCATGAAAGTCTCTTAAAATAAAGTCCGGTAGTTGCAGCACAAACTCAGACACAGACGCTGGATTATCCATGTTTAGCTGCAGTAACATGTCTCTAGAATACTGCATTCTTACCAACGTGACAGCACTGATGTCCCAGACAAAGAGCCAGTAAGAAAGGACCCACAGTGCAATAACAAGAAGAAAATCCATACTGATGGAACCAAAGACCTCTTCGTTTTATAGTCCACAAACATTCAAGGACAAAAACGGCACAGAGAATTACGTTAAAACACATTAAAGTGCATAAAAACAGAGACTAAGACGCCAAACTTTTTCACCCACTGCCAGTCACTGCGTGCGCATGCGCCAAGGACCTATCAGCGTCGCGCCCCCAGCACCACAAACATGATGGAGCAGCCACACCCATTCGCACTCATCTTGCACACACAAACATGTACAACAACAATAATCACAATAGTGAACAATGGGCCAAACCCATATGGCACCCCACATGCCAAGTGACACCCCTGAGCACCTACCGCAAGCTCACCGACCACCCAACCTAGACGCACACCAACAGCAGCAGGCTGCCCCGCAGCCACAGCCACCCCGGAGCGGCCCGACGGCAACACGGCGACCAACCCACACCAATGCCCCCCTCCCCCCCGTGCACCCACACACACCCGGCACCAAAGACCTCAGAGGCAATGCAACAAACCACCCCGCCCCTAACACAATGCTGGGACAAGCAGGCCTCGAATCACCAACCCCCATGCCTCTAGGAGGTCCGCCCCACCCCGCCACCCAATGAGGTTCCCTCACCCATACACACGTCCTCCACCCCCACACATCCACCCACAGGTATCTGCACCCATACACACACACACAGCCCCGCCCGCCCTCATGTGCATACACACACACACACACACACACACACACACACAACACACACACACACACACACTCACCATCATACATGCCCACCTACACCCACACACACCCCCACATGCCCACACACAACACACAACACACACACACTCACGCATCCACTTCCACACACACATGCATCCACTCTCACACACGTGCACACACATACGTACATGCACATGCACGCCCACACCCGTAGGCCCCAGAGGACGGGGAGGGCGACCCCCCCCCCCCAGGACGCAGGCACCCGCCCCAGAGCACCGCCAGGGCCCCAGGGAGGACATGACCCCACCGCGCAAGGGTGTGCCAGGGCCAGCCTGCATCAGTGGCGCACACCCGACCCCGACACAGGGGGGGAACACCCCCCACCCACCCCCCCAGCACCAGGGGCCCAGGGCAAGGCCAGCCGGCCTGGGGCCACGGCCCACCCTGCAAACCCCCACCACCAACCAACCTCCCCCGGGCCAGACGCATGGCTACCCTGGAACAGGCCCCCCAGACACCGGCCCCCCACGGTCTGGGTGCCAGAGGCGCCAAGGAGACCGAATCACCACCCACCACCCCTCTTGTTATAGAATTAATAAGTGGGGACCACAGAGAATTGAATTCTGCCAATTGATTATTTGAGGAGGCTTACATTCTCTCCAGGCTAATATAATCTAATAGTAAGTTATTACAGTGAGTCATACATAAATTATTTCTTGATTTCCACTTCATCAGGATAGTTTTCTTTGCGATGCATAAGGCGGTGAGAACCATGTGTGACATCCTTGCATCTATATTTATTTCACTTAGATCACCTAATATGCAAAGTGTGGGTGAGGATGGGACACTATACCCAAGCCATGCTGACAGGTCCTCACATGTCTTCCGCCAGAACTTTTGAACCGGTGCACAGGGCCACATAACATACATATAGCTATGCGGGATGTTGCTGGTGCAGTAGGAGCAGATATTTGTGTGACTCAGGCCCATTTTGAACATCTTTTGTCCTGTGTAATGAATTCTATGTAGAACTTTATACTGTATAAGTTGTAAGTTAGAGTTTTTAGTCATCTTAAAAGTGTTTAAACATATTTGTGTCCAGAAGCTTCCCTCCTTATTGATCGATAGGTCTGTCTCCCATTTTGATACTGGAAGAGATACTGACCCATCCAGTTTTGATAATAGTCCATGTATTTTTGATATCAATTTAGGGGAATAAAGATTTTTAGAAACTCTGCCACCTTAACTGGTACCTCTAAATCTGTCTGATTAAGATTGAATCTTGCTTTAATTATGGATTTAAGCTGTTGGAAGTCAAGATACTTTTTATCACTGATGTCGTACTGTGACACTAGTTTCTGAAACTGGATAAAATTTCCACCTTGAATAAGATGCTCTTAAGTTTTTTATTCCCTTCTCCTGCCATAGTGGAAAATTTAACATCTTCTTTTGTTGCAAGATATCAGGATTATTCCAAATGGGCGTGAATTTACAGGGGACAAGTGAAGACCCTGTTATTTTTAAAAATTTCAACCAAGCCGTCGGAGAAGAGCTGATATTAATGCTTTTAAAACAGTCATGGCATTTAATACAAGGACTCATAAAAGGTAAGTCAGAGATATTTAGCGACCCACAGAGAGTCTGTTCAGCATCTAACCATGGGTTTCCTAGTGGGGTTGATTTTGACCATTTAGAAACAAACTGCAGTCTATTGGCTAAAAAGTAATTTAAAAAATTTGGTAGGTCTAAGCCTCCACACTCTTTTGCATTTTGAAGAGTTTTTAAACTAATCTATGATGGTTTATCCTCCCATAAAAATTTACTTATATTTGAGTCTAGAGACTTAAACCAGGCCATAGATGGTTGGGTAGGAATCATTGAGAACAAATTGTTGATTTTAGGAAGGACCATCATTTTAATGGCTGCGACTCTTCCCATTAACGATATAGGTAGTGTCCTCCAGTGCATAAGGTCATCTTGTATTGTTTTTTAAAGGGGAATGTGATTTAGTCACAATAACTCTGAGAGCCTGGGGGAAATATCCATTCTTAAATATTTAATATTACCTGATTGTATAGGAATAGTGGATGTATTTGAGAAACTACAATTTATAGGTAAGATTGTTGATTTACCCCAGTTAATAGAGTAGTCTGATAATGATGAAAATTTATCATTGAGCGCCACTGTCTGAAGAAGAGAGCTTTGTGAGTTTTCAAGGAAAATCAATACATCATCAGCATAAAGACTTATCTTGTGTTCTTTTTCTCCAGTTTGGATACCTCTGATATCAACATTTTGTCGTATGGCTGCTGCTAATGGTTCGATAAAGATGGTAAAAAGTTAGGGAGAGAGTGGACAACCCTGCCACCTAGTACCTCTCTGGAGATTAAAGGTTTGGGAAGTCTGATCATTTGTTCGGACAGACACAGCTGGACAGCTACGTATATAGTGTTTTAATCCAGTTTATGAAAGATGAACCAAACCCGAACTTGTTTAACACCATAAAAAGAAATTTCCAGTTAACACGGTCAAAGGCTTTCTCTGCATCCAGGGAAAAAAATTGTAGGTTCTAAGTTATTAATCTTGCAGTAGTCTATTAAATTAAATAGCCTGTGTGTATTACTAGCCGAGTGCCTACCCTTGATGAAACCTGTTTGATCTGGGTGTATAATAAATGGAATTATCCTTTCCAGTCTTTTGGCGAGAGCTTTGCAAATTATTTTAAGATCAACATTCATAAGTGAAATGGGACGGTAGCTGGATGGAAGTGTAAATTCTTTTCCAGGTTTAAGGAGCAGGATAATACTTGCCAAATTCATATCTGGAGGGATTACATTATCTTTACCTCCGCCAAAGGGGGAGGTTATGTGATCATCAGCGTTGGTTTGTCTGTCTGTCTGTCTGTTTGTTTGTTTGTCTGTTTGTTTGTTAGCAAGATAACTCAAAAAGTTATGGATGGATTTTCATGAAATTTTCACAGATTGTCAGAAATGGGGTATCCTACAGATGATTAGATTTTGGTGGTGATCCGGATCACCGTCCACAAGAAAACCGCCATTACGCAAAATGCCATTTTTGTGAATAACTACTAAACCACTAATCCTATCATTGTCAATCCAATTGCTTGTCATATGTTTTCATGGTCAAGGAATCTGAAGACTGTATGGGGGGAACTGTGGCGCTAAACCACCATTACAAAAAATGCCATTTTCGTCAATAACTACTGAACCACTAATCCTATCATTGTGAATCCAATTGCTAGTCATATGTTTTCATGGTCAAGGAATCGAAAACGTACACACAAACACTGTATGGGGGGAACTGTGGCGCTTGGCGGAGGTCTGCGCTCTCCGAGTGCTTTTCTAGTCTTTAATTTGGTTCACCATTTTAAAGTAAGTAGGTGTCATCACAGGCCAGAATTCTTCATAAAAAATCTGGTCACGGAGCTTTGTTGTTTGGGATGTGCTTAAGTGCATCCTTGAGTTTGAACACCAGAAGAGGTGCATCTAGAGCTGCAGTCTGTTCATTATTTAATCGTGGTAAGTTAATATCGTCCAAAAATTTATTTATCTCTGAGTCAGATGGGTTAATTTGAGATGATTAGGGATTTTCATAAAGCTTTCTGAAGGAGTTATTTATTTCTTCAGGCTCATGGGTAATATTTCCAGTTGTATCTTTAATAGAGTGGATAGTTATTATTTCTTTATTCAATCTAAGCTGGTTCGAAAGATATCGCCCCGATTTATTACTGTGTTCAAACCTCAAGACGCAGTCTTTGTATTAAAAACTGTGTTCTTTTGTTTGTAATTTCTTTTAATTCCAGCTTTAATTTTCTCAGATTGCTAAGTGTCTGTTCCTCTGGAGCAACGGCACAGGTTGTCTCCAGTGATTTAATTTTCTGTTCTAACTCCAGTACCAATGCTTTTTCTTTTTTATTCTTATATGAACAGTAAGAGATTATTTTTCCTCGCATGACCGCTTTTGCTGCTTCCCAAAGAACACACGGGGATATTCCTGGCACATCATTATATTCCAGATATGATTCCCACTCTTTATTAAAGTAGTTAAAGTCTTTGTCTTTTAGTAGTGATATATTAAATTTCCAGCTCCTAGTTTTCCTTTTAACTTTCCTATTTACTAGTGTAAGAGATACTGGATGGTGATCACTAATAGCTTGATTTGAACATATTTCAGTGTCTGTGATGTCCCTCACAATAGAGTTACTGGCTAAAAAGAAATCTAGATGTGAATGTGAACTATGAACTGATGAAGAAGGTGAAGAGAACGCCATTCATCGCAAAGACCAAAATCATTCCTGTATTGTTTGAGAGTGTCAGTAGCCTGCCATTTTTGATAATTCCCCGATGCACTGAGCCTGTCAATTGCAGGGTTTAATACCAGGTTGAAGTCTCCTCCTGTTATGAGTGTAGCGTCCAAGTGCTCAGAAAGAGAAGTGAAAAAAGTGTGAAAAAGGGATGAGTCATCAACATTTGAGCCATAAATGCTTGCAATACATAGATCCAAATTTTGAACTGAGATTGTTAATATTATAAATCTACCTTCCAGATCTGCTATGGTATTATTCACAACAAAGCGTATTCCTCTGTTTACCAATATAGCTACCCCCCTTTATTTAGAATTAAAGCCAGGTGAGTACATGTGGGGAAATTCCGGGGAGGTGAGCTCATCTACAGACGACTTAGAAACATGTGTTTCCTGTAATAAGACAAAGTTTTCCTGTAGATTTTTCAGTCGATTAAAAACTTTTAGGCCTCTTCTCCCTGGTACCAATTCCACATACTGTATGTTCCACGTGACAAACTTAAATGGAGACATGTTTTCATTAACTGGTTTTCTGCTAAAGGCTAGCTAAATTTGCCAATGTGATTATATGTCTGCAATGTATGCATGTGTATGTATACGTATGTTGTGTGTAAAATATATACCTATGCACGTATGCTTGGGAGTGCACGCTTGATGTGTCTGTTCCATTTGCTTGCAATTGCAAGCAAATGGGGTGTATGGACTTGGGTGCATGTACTTAAAGTCATTTCCTATAAACCAGAAGTATGAAAGAAAACAGACATAAACGTTAGTAAGTGGTGATAAAATGCAGATAACATACAACAACGACCGAACAACTTCAACAAAATTAGCTACAACAGACAAACAACAACCTCAGCAAAAAAGAAAAAAACATTTTGACAAATGTTAACAAATTAAACCGAGATCGAGTAAGAGACCTGCGCACAATCGCATTTTTTCCACCTGTAGCTAAAAAAACAAAATAGGCTCTACAATAACCAGGGCATTATAGTTTCATCCATAAACAGCTTGCCATCTATATACAGTCTATCCAGAAACAATAGCTCGTTTACCTTCTTGGATTTTTTATTTCCTAATGGGAAAAAACTTCCTTCTCCTTTCCAAGATTTCCTGTGGAAATTGATCATTTAGACCATAATTGGTGTTTTTAAGTTGCCTGCACTGCCTCTGTACCAAAATTTTTTTGCTTGAAATGCTCATATTTGGCAACAATAGGTCTGTGACGTTTATTCTGGGAATTTTTATTTTTTGCCCAATTCGGTGGACTCGGTGGAAGGCAATTTATTTTATGACTTCGGAGTATAGTTTCAGTTGCGTTGACATAAATTCATGGACCAGCGGTTCAGGATTTTCATTATTTTTTTCAACAATTCCAAAATAAACAAGGTTATCTCTCATGCTGCATGACTGCAAATTGAGAACTGTTGCCTTCATTTTTCAGTTTTCTCCTTCAACAACACCAGACCGCGTGGTTAGTGTGTTTACTGACTTTTTCAAGCTATTGTTTTCCTCTACAAGAGAGATGAGCTATGCTTGACTGTACTCCAGACTCTCACGCATGCTCTGGAATTCTTTATGAAGCAGCTCAACCAACGCCAGTCTACCATCCATGCGGGTAAGTTTATTCTCAATAGAGAAAAGGATGTCACTAACCTTGGTGCCCTCCCATGATTTCTCGGATGGTAAATTTGGAGAATCCGCCGGTCTGGGGCACATGGACATGGAGTTGGAGGAAGCAGGACCGGGAGATACATTCTCCTCCATGACACACCAGCGATAATGAAACTCATCTATATAATTCTCAAGTTCCTCCAGCTCCATTGAGAAGATGGCAAAATGAAATTCAAATGAACAGATAATCAATTATGCAGATTAATTTCAAAAGAAAAGAAACGCTACCTGTAGAAAATTCTTATTCATGCTCGGTCGATGCGAGTCTCCGTTTTAGATTATTGCGCAACCATCTCACGTCTCGCGATCACAGTGTCATGCACCTCTCTCAAAGCCCTTAAACGAATTATCTTTTTTTTCACTTTATTGAAAATAATTTATTTTATCGCCATCAGTTAGCGTGCCTTTGAGCCAGGTCGTGTCTGGCCGCTGCTTCTCCCGGCATGTTCTGTGTTGATTTGTCAAAGTCGGTCCCCACTGACACTCCCCACTGTCTGCTTGCGCACCTCATGTTCTACACATATGCCGAATTATCCTTTAGACCTACGCAATCACAGCAATTTTATGGTATAATTTTTTTCAGCATTAAATCTTCAGTATTATGTTTTTCTAGTCAAATGTGTTATTTTTCACTTCCTTGTTTTGTCCAGGGAACACTGTGGTGACTGACAGGTTGTGGTGCTGTGTATTATCCAATCAGCATGGTTGTGATGCCACGTATTATCCAATCAGCATGGAGTTAATCTGAAACTCTGCCCACATTTCTTGAAGCCAGGGCATGATGAGACACAGACTGGTGACAGAGTGGTGGCTAAACTTTTATTGATAAAAAATTATATATTTGGACTGAGTGACTCCATACTCGGGAATGCACACCCTCGTAACCTCAGCAACCCATGTATAAAACCTTTGGTCAGTCTGACGAACGATTCAAGAGATATGCGTGGAGCAGACACACAGACAGAGATTCTGTGCATTTATAAATAGATTAGAGCTCACCTCAGTGGAGAGAGGCTGACAGACAGGTGGCCTGGTATTAGCTTAACTATTGATCTGGCCAGTTTTGATCACTATTTTCTATAAATTCTATTCACTCTCACTGGAATCCTTGTTCATCTACCAATACTTACTACATACAGTAAATCCTTCTTAGACATTATTAAGCTCAGTTATAGTTTATTTTCTCTAACCGAGATCCAAGGCAGCTAGCTGAAACTAGCAGTTTAGCCACTTATTCGTGAATGTTTCTGGTCTTATTGTACTTCAGGGATGAGTCCTATCCTATCAACCACTGAAACCACACACTCTTGTCAACCAGTGATGCTTTATTTCATTCATTCTTTAAGACAGATTTATATTAGCTGGTTCAGGTTCACTACCTGAGCTAGGAGCTAGCCAGCTAGCATTAGCAATCTAAGTAAGGATGGGTGGAGTTAAGTGCAGCTATTGAGAATTTAAAGAGACATGCACTGAAATGAGCCATTCTGAGGGAGGCTGCAAAAGATGATTCACAGTGATGCCGCAGTAATTTAAGAGAATATGACCAAAATACTGTATGTCACAAACATTTCATTAAAACACTTGGAAGTTGTCAACATGTGGGAAAAGTGCAGCAAATGGGACCTCCAAAAGTTGTACTGTAAAGGATGGAAATTTTAGAGAAAATCTTCACTGATTAACAAGAATAAAACACCAAAGTGACAAAGTTATGATGAATGACCTGATGATGCAGTCACTTTGTTGTCCTAAAACTGTTGTAACAGACATCTGGTGTTTTGGTTTAACTTCCACTTCCTGTTTTTGATTTCAGACTGAGCTGGCAACAGAAGCTGTGAAGCAGCAGAAGTTGGGAGCTTCTCATCCGGATGTTTTAGAAACCTGCAAATGGTGAGAATATTTTTACCCTATTTTCCTTTATGTTCTGTCTAGAACAGGGGTCTGCAATCTAAAGTCTAGTCCGACATGCAACTTTTTTTGCCCAAAGCTATTAAGGCCTTGAAAAAATTCAAAACTTTAAATGGAAAGATTTTTGAGTAGGGGAAATATTAATTTACACAAGAAATAATAAACTTCATTGGAAAGGTTGAAAATGTATGCCAAAATTTTTTGCAAATTTAGGAAACAAAGGTTGGAATTTCATAAGGAAAACAACACAATGAATTTGCAAGAAAAGGGTTTACTGAAAAGTTTAAAAAAAAATTTTAAAGAATAATGCGACAGATTTATGTTAAAAGTGCTACAGATTTACCCTCAAAAGGCATCAAATTTACAAGGGAGAATAGAACATATTTATTAGAAAAGCAGAAAATTTATGCCAGAAATATGACAAATTTAGAAAAAAGTTGCAAAAAATAAATAAATCACAAACTCACTGGAAACATTGGATTTTTTTTACAAGAAAAAAATGTCACAAAAGAATGTGGAAAGAGGCAGGAATTTTATCTGAAAAGATAAATTTTCCAAGAAAAATATAACAAATTTATTAGAAAAGCAGAAAATTTATGCCAAAAATCTCACAAATTTTGGAAAAAGTTATAATTTTATGAGGAAAATCCTGTTATAATGTTGATGTTGTCAGGTTGGTTTGTTCTGATAATGTTGTTGTTTTACTATAGCTTTCATCCATCCATCCATCTTCTTCTGCTTAATCCTTTTCGGGTCGCGGGGGGACTGGAGCCTATCCCAGCATCTTTGGGCGAGAGGCAGGGTACACCCTGGACAGATCACCAGTCCATCGCAGGGCCAACACAGAGAGACAGACAACCATTCACTCTCACAGTCATACCTAAGGACAATTTAGATGAATTTTGATGCCAATTAACCTAACTTGCATGTTTTTGCCATGTGTGAGGAAACCGGAGAAATCCCGGAGTAAACCCACGCAGACACGGGGAGAACATGCTTTCAGGCTCAGATATTTTTTGTGTCTCAGTGCTAATTTTTGTGGTCAAAATCTCTCAAAGTGACTCTTTGTGGCAAGGTTACCGACCCTGGTCTAGCAACTCTGCTTTTGTTGTCAAACACATTAAGTCACCTCATGTGACTCTTTTCTCATATATTTATGACCTTTTTTTGGTACATTGGTGGCATTTAGTCATAAATTTGTTTATATTTCTTCCCATAAATTTGTGACCTTTTTCATTTTTACCCATTTTCTGTCTCCTACATGACTTTTCCCATGAGATTATTGCATTTTTCTCATAAGTTTGGGGTTTAAATTCAGAGGTTAATGTGTCTCTTTGCTGTTTCAGGCCCCCTGGTGTACTGCAGTGCTCCTGTTTTTACTCCATTTTTCCCAGACCTCTTCTCAGGTCTGCACTAGGGGACTCCCGGGGGTTCCTGGGATACCTGGAACCCATGGGGCCCACGGCAAGGATGGACCTAAAGGGGAGAAAGGGGACCCAGGTGAATCATTTCCCTATTGTTTTAGATTATCTAGAGGGTCACTTTAGGTAATGTTGACTACATGTTTGAGGGCAGTTATACCCCAGAGGCGATGGCAAAGTATTGTGATCACCGTGGCTGTGTGTTTGTGTTTCTACCAGCAGGTGATTTGAGGGGGGACGCCATCCCCCTGGGTTAACAATATGGCCAAAAACCCTCCTCCTTGTTAGCCAGCCACCCCCTCGTCAACATAAAAAGTACAATGATAGTGCAGTAGAATATAACAATGAGGGGGGGAAAAAGAATTTAACAATGATAGTTGCAAATGTTCAATAAAAATCTAGAATGTTTATGAGAACAAAGCTGCAAATTTAATAGAAAAAAAGTCACTTTATGTGTACAGAGTTGCAAATTTGTGTGGGAAAAATGATAAATTTATCACAAAAAGTGGCAAATTTATAAGCAAAAAGTATTATATTCATTAGCAATGTCACAAGTTTGCCAGTAAAAAGTCTCATAGTTTTGCATCTTTATTCTTCCAAATTTGTACTTAAATTTATATTTATATATCTGTACCCTATGCTGAATTTGCACCCTCACCCCCATCCCCCTTGTTTAAAAATACAAATCACTTACTAGTTTCAGCATAGTGTTGAGTCAAAAAAATCATCGGAAAAAAAACAGTTACATGAAAAGGATTCCTCACACTGTTAAAAAAAGATTCCCAAAAAAAATGAGTGTTCTACATGCCGAAAAAAGGGTTGAAAATGTAAAACTGAAGGACAGACGGACTGTGAAATACGACAATAAAAAAATAAAGGTTCTGCAAACTAGAAAAAGGATTGTTCTGTGCACTGTAAAACATGATAGCTCAACAGAGACTATTAAAGACGTCTACTCAGTGTAAAAAAAGATGGTTCTACATGCTGTATGAATTTAGCACACTGTAAAAAATGAGGCTTGAAAAGCTCTCAAAATGACTTTTTGGGTGCTTCCACACCTCCAGGCTTTAGGTTGTCTCAGTTGAACTCAAGTTCATTTTCTCTGTTAGTGCGGTGTGGTAATCGCACTCAAGTGCGCACCAAAACAACCGTACCGAGACCTCCTGAAAGAGGTGGTCTCGGTTCAAATCAAATGGCAAACTCTGGTGTGGTCCTGCAGGTGAGAAAGTGACCGCACTAAAACAGGGCCAGCGGTAAACTGTAAAACATTTTATACCACTGTACATACCTGATAGATCTTTGAAAATATGTGTGGCTGAGCACGTCATGGTTCTGGAGGATTAACGTTAACATGTTATTTTCCATCCGTAGCAGCGCTTCATTTTCAAACTGTACGATTTGCTGAAAGTGGTATATGCATGTATGTAATAAACGAGAACCAGGGCGATGAAACCCCCCCGTAGATTACGCTACATTACGTTCTGACGTAAGTCTCGCAGGATTTAACATGACGCAATTTGGTCTGCTTGAATTTTTGCCTGTGTGAAAGGGGACTGAACCAAGGAGAAAATGATACAAAGTAACAAACTTGTTAGCTGATTCGGACCAAATTAAACAAATTTAGGTGTGAAAGCACCCTTAGAGTGGAAAAAAAGTGTCCAAACCCCTGATGAAATACCAGGTTTTTATGTAAAAAATGAGATCTTGATAAATGCGGTCTATAACCTGTAACTCAGTTGAAAAACAAATAAATCTGTTATTGAGAAAATATTAAAAAAAAAAAAAAAAAACCCACAATGAGCTGGTTGTACTGGTTTTCACACAACTTAAATTGATACTTTCTTGAAGCACCTTTTTCTTTAATTACAGCAATAACATTTTTAGGGTGGAATGCCATCAGCCAGTTGGTTTGGATGTTTACTTGTCATTATTGTATCAAAAACTGAAATTCTTCTTCATCTTCAGCTTTCTAGCAGACACCTGACGGTTTTGGTATTGATTGGTATTTGGAACTGTTCATAATTCCCTCCAGCCCAGCTAAAGCCCCAGTTCCAGCTGAGGAAAAGCAACCACAAAGTATGATGCTGCCATCACCGTACTTCACCATGGATATAGTATTCTTTTGGTGATGTGCAGTGTTGTTTTTGTGCCAAATATACCTTTGTGGCCAAAAAAACCTCAACCCTGATTTCATCAGACCACACATTTTCAAAATTGGTGTAAATCAAGGTTGGGGTGGGGGGAACAGAGAACTGTCACCCTAAATCATCATAAACCTTTCTATGTCATGTTACATAACTGAATAAAACGCATTTGAAACACCAATGCTAAACATCAATGCAAAAAATATTTTGTATAAATTTGCAACTTTTTTGCCATAAATTTTACCTTTTCCTTGTAAATTTGCAACATTCATGTGGATGCAGGTTAATTTTTTTTATTATTTTATGTAATGTTTAATTAAATATTAAAACTTTGTTTTTAAAATGTTTTTGTTGGGAGGACTTTTTTTTTTTTTCAAGGATTTGAATTCTTCCTCATTCCAAAAATAGGGCCCCCAAAACACAATCTTGCACAGGCCGCCCACAAAACTAGAAACAACCCTGACTACAATAATACTGATAGTGCCCCCCTCAACATTAATGGCCTGTTTATTGTCTCGCCCAACAGTGAAAAGAAATATCCACCTTTGCATTTTCCCACATGCTTTTGGGAGATTTGATGCTTTTTTTTTGTTGTTGTTTTTGGCTGTATTTAACCAAAGACAGAAATTCCTGCACCTCCTTCACTGTTGGTGCAGGCCTCTCTTGGCAACCTTGGCAGACCAGTTTTCAATTTGTCTTTTTATATGCCTGTCTCTAAAGACAGGACAAATTATGGCATGATGATGTATGTCTGTCTGTTCGTATGACTTGTCCAGCTAACTCCTCCCACAGTTTTTGTGTCACACAGTGTTTGTACATGTATTGAAGATGAGCATATTGTGCAGCCCAGAACCAACCTCCGAGTGGCCCAGGCCCAGTCTGTGGTCTAGCCAGAGAAGCAAAGGCCAACACGTTTCACAGAATAGCAGAAATCCATTAATTACTACAGCCCATAAATGCAACACTCCGTGTAGCCTAGCAACCGTCAACCCACAAAGCAGCGCATTTGTTTTGAAGTGTGGGCTCCATTATTATGACTGTGGCTAATGGTGCTAGTAGCAAGATACCAAGCTTACACCAAATGCGAACAGGCAGTGTGAGTGCATAGCGAGTACACACAAAATTCCATATTCACGTCCGAGTGATAGTGCTAGCTTTGAGATTCTGCCGTCATCAGAGTAAAAGTATCAACACTGGAGAGTAAACTAGTTTGAAAATGAGACTGTCACTCACCTGGAGAAAGAAGGACTGGGAGCTCTTCAGCTGAATCGGGATGTTGTTGTTATTTACCCATGGCCTTCTGCCATGGACGTGCTAGCAGCAGGCTCGCAATGTAAATGCCTATGATCTTGTGAAGTTTTAGAGGTAAGGACAACTTTTTCAGGTGAGCCCCCTGTTGGATAATGTAAACCTAAGCATGACGTTATTTTGGGGATTTCAACAGCAGGTTGAACACTGCTGCAGAAGTTATAAAGGCAACGTTGCCTATCTGCAATTCACTCAGATGATGAATTCATGTCTATTCATGTGTTTACATTGAGTTATAACTTTATCACGCCAGGTGAAAAATTCGCCCATTTGCATTTGGCGTGACAGCACCTTAAAACATGTCATTCTCAACTCTAAAGCGTAAAATTGATGAAAATTGTCAGTTTAACCCTGCCTGGACTGATGTGTGTTTGTAATGGAATGTGTAGTTATAAAATGAGGTTCCTACTCACACATGTGGTGATTTAACACAAAACAAACCACAATAGTGGATGTACAATTTTTGTTAATGTTATCAATCTTTTCTTGGGGGTTGTGCACTGAAGCAGAGATAATTATCATCTCTACTGCTAATTATCATGCACAGTCTACTGGTACTACTGTTACAGAAATTAGCACCGGGTACAAATTTGTAATTTGTAATTATACACTGCTCGTTGCACAATACTCATTTGCACACTGTACCTAGTGTTATTAGTACTCATTAGTTTTTGTATTTAGTATCAAGATGTGCTAAGGAGTCCTAACTGCTTAACTGTATGTTGGTGTGTGTGTGTTATTAGCATCCATTAGTATTAGGATTGAGTTACTGTGTTAGTGTGTCATGACCTTATTAGAATTGTTGTTTCTGTACCTATTACCTTGGCATTCGTTCGTAAAGCAAAGTAAGAATTTCATTGCTCAGGAAATGTAGCATTTCTTAACTGTGCACATGATACTAAAGCCTTTGAATCTTGAATCTTCATGCTTGGTTTGTGTTCTGCCATGCACCGTCAACTGTGGGACTTTATATAGACAGGTGTGTGCCTTTCCAAATCATGTCCAATCAACTGAATTTACCACAGGTGGACTCCAATGAAGCTGTAGAAACATCTCAAGGATGATCAGTGGAAACACGATGCACCTGAGCTCAATTTTGAGCTTCATGGCAAAGGCTGTGAATACTTATGTCCATGTGATTTCTTAGTTTTTTATTTTTAATAAATTTGCAAAAATCTAAAAAAAAAAAAAAAATGTAATCCATTTTGGAATCAGGCTGTAACATAAAATGTGGAAGAAGTGAAGCGCTGTGAAAACTTTACAGATGCACTGTAACAGGTGTGTGTATCTACTGTACACGTTGTTAAATACTTCAACAATTTTACTGTAGAAAACGAGGGTTCTGCACACTAGAAAAGGACTGTTCCACACTGTAAAAAAAACTATACTTTAACACACTGAAAATGGCTCTGTACACTGAAAAAGAAGGTTCTACATGATTTAAAAACTAAAGCTCTGCCCACTCTAGAAAAAGTGATAACACACAATAAAAAAATGATTGTTTTACATACTATACAAACAGTTCAATACGTCCACTAAATACAAAAAGGTTCTTCAAAGTAAAACAAAGATGGAGTCACGTACACTGTAAAATATATATATATACTGTATGTATATATATATATATATATATATATATATATCAGCTCCTCGTGCACATTGTTAAAAAAAAACAACAAAACAGTTCTACACACTAAAACATGAGGGTCTGCTGCCTCTGCACATCAGAAAAGTTAAATCATGTGAATGAGCATTTATCTCTCTGAGCAGGTGAGACTGGTCATCCCATGAGAGGCCAAAAAGGAGCCCCAGGTCTGCAGGGGCCCCCTGGTCGTCCTGGGCTAAAGGGGGACCTGGGTCTGCAGGGACTACCCGGGATGCCAGGCCAGCCTGGAGAGAAGGGGAGACCATTTAACCCTTCAAACCAGCAGAAGTCCTTTTTTTCCTACAAACGTGTGATGTCGCAGTTGCCAGAGCTGGACTCAGATATCATCTTCAACAGGTTGTTACCAACACTTTTCCTCCTCAGTTTTTCCCCCTAATTCTCATTTTGCATTTGTGGAGTTCATTCACAACACTTTTCCTAGTTCATTTTCCTCTTCTTTCCAAAACTTGAATTTGTCAAAATATACAGTATATGTGATGTATTGGTTATATCGGTGTCTCCAGAGGGGATTCTTGAAACAGCCTGTTCTATATGCCACCTCTGTTGTACCATTCCTGCAGAGAATGAAAAATAAAGGAGCCACATTCAAGGTCATGGCTGATTCCTCCATTAATGTTTATACTGATAAGGGCCCCTTTACACAGCACAGAGATCGTTGTGAGATTGCACCAGTTTTTTGCTCTTTGGGATCATTTGGGAGATCCTTGTGTGTTTTGGAGTCAAAACTTTGTGGAGACCGTGGCAACTGTGGAGATTACTGGAGATCATTGATGGATCAAAAATTGGCCGGCTCTCTCAATGATCTGCACCCCTGTGTAAAGGGGTCAACTCCTGTACAGGAGCTGTCCTTCCCCACAGAAGCCAGAGCTCCTGAGCTGTTTTCTATAACCAACGTATGATAGGTTAATTGGTGATTCTAAATTGTCCCCAGGTCTCTGCTAAGCCCTTAAATAGATGGTTAGTGTAGCTACTAGTAAAGCACTTTGAGTGATAAATACAGGTCCTGCTATCTCTTCCTACCATACATTTATAAATCCCATCCTGCCTTTTGCCTCTGTTCATTCCCATTTTTATGCCTTTTGCCCTGTTCCTCAAAATGCTTTCCTCTGTGAAGCCCAGGAGCCACAGCAGATCCTCAAAGCCTTCCCCAGATGGCAGCGTAGCAACTGTATCCAGCTACTTATCTTCAGCTCTTCCTTTATACAACTCTCCTTTCTGTTCAATAAACTCATTAATGAAATATGAATTTGCACTATTTGTAAATTAATTTGTTTATAAAATCTTGGATGTGTCTTTCCCACAGTGAGATTTTACCTGACCTGGACAAACAGTTTAAAGGCACATCACTGATTGATGGGACCTTCAGGTGTGATGTCAAAGGTGTTTATTTCTTCAGCTATCACATCTCAGCAAAGAGACAAGTGAGTCTTTGTTCACATATAAATAATGATATTATCTACCTCTTTAGTATTGTACATTTTTAGTTCATTTACAGCACACATTTCACCTGACTTGATTAAGTTCATGTGATCCTCTCTCCCTGGTACGGCTCTATCACCAGGCTAACTCTATGTCAGGCTAGCAGCCAGAGGAGCACCATCAGTGTGGGTTTGGACATTCATGGGAATGCCCCCACCATTGTTAAAATAAGTAGAGATGAAGGTGGGAGGGTGGTGTCATTTCGCAGAGATCCAGTTATCACGTCATAATGGAGCAAAATCAGAACTACTCATTTAGAGAGAGGTACTGAGACCAAGGCGGTTGTATTGATTGGCTAGACAGAGAGAAGGATGTGCAGCAAGTTAGGTTGATTTAGGCCAGAGATGGTAATGCACTAATGAGAGACGAGTGTGTTGAAAAGGTGGAAGGAGTACTTTGAGGAGCTGATGAGTGAAGAAAACGAGAGAGAGAGGAGGATGGATGAAGGAAAGATGGTGAACCAGGAAGCTCTGAGGATTAGCAAGGCGGAAGTGAGGGCAGCTATGAAGATGATGAAGCATGGAAAGGTAGTTGGTCCAGATGACACCTGTGGAGGTATGGAGATGTTTAGGAGAGATGGCAGTAGACCAGATTGTTTAACACAATCTTAGAGAGTGAGAGGATGCCTGAGGAGTGGAAAAGTGTTTTGGTACCAGTTTTCAAGAACAAGTGTGATGCTCAGAGCTGTAGTAACTACAGAGGCATAAAGTTGATCAGCCACACTATGAAGAGATGGGAAAGCGTTGCTGAAGCCAGATTAAGAGGAGAGGTGACAATCAGTGAACAGCAATATGGTTTCATGCCAAGAAACCCTAAAGATGCAATGTTTGCTTTAAGAGTGTTGATGGAGAAGTATAGAAAAGGTCAGAAGGAGTTGCACTGTGTCTTTGTGGATCTAGAGAAAGCACATGATAGGGTACCAAGACAGGAAATGTGTTACTGTATGAGGAAGTCAGGAGTGGCAGAGAAGTATGTGAGGGTGGTGCAAGACATGGATGAGGGCAGTGAGACGGTGGTGAGGTGTGCTGATTCAAGGACAGATGGATTCAAGGTGGAGATGGGATTACATCAGGGATCAGCTCTGAGCCCCTTCTTGTTTTCCATGGTGATGGACAGGCTGATAGATTTGGTCTGGCAGGAGTCTCCATGGACCATGATGTTTGCAGACGACATTGTCATCTGTAGTGAGAGAATGGAGCAGATGGAAGGGTACCTGGAGAAATGGAGGTATGCAGTCAGTAGAAGAAAGACTGAATACATGTGTGTGAATGAGAGTGAGGCAGGTGTAATGGTGAAGATGCAACGTATAGAGGTAGTGAAGGTAGATGAGTTTAAATACCTGGGGTCAGCCATCCAAAGCAATAGAAAATGCACAAGAGTACAGGCAGGGTGGAGTGGCTAGAGTCGAGTGTCGGAGGTGATTTGTGACACAAGGATAGCAGCTAGAGTGAAAGGGAAAATTTACAAGATGGTAGTGAGACCTGCTATGATGTATGGTTTGGAGACAGTGGCACTGACAAAAATATAGGAGGCAGAGATGGAGGTGGCAGAGTTGAAGATAAAAAAGATTTTCATTGGGAATGACTACAAGGGACAGGATTAGAAATGAGTATATCAGAGGGAAACCTCAAGCTGAGCAGTTTGGAGAAAACTAAGAATTGAGGCTGAGATGGTTTGGACATGTGCAGAGGAGGGAGAGTGGATATATTGGACAAAGGATGCTGAAAATGGAGCTGCCAGGCAGGAGGAAAAGAGGAAGACCACAAAGACCTATTTGGTTCCTGCCTTTCAGACTTTTCAGTTTGGTTCAGACCAAAATTTTATGTGTGAAAGCTCCCCCGAACCACGGTCCGCACCAAAGAGCCCAAATTTGGTTCGGCAAAAAGAGGTGGTCTCAGTCCTGATCAAACTGAACCTTGGTCCAGTTTGTCTAGAGTGTTTCAAAAAGTTCAGACTTTCAGACTTTCACAGTTAAGGCAGCCGATAAGAGGGAAAATGAACTGCGGTATGACTAGGAGAGAGGAAGAGATCCAGATTTTAATTTAAATATGATCCATTAGCAGCATAAATAGTCAATTAAAATAAAATCGTAAAAATGCAGAAACTTACCAGATATTTTCAGAAGGGATGTGATGGAGAGTAGTGAAAGATTGGAGGAGCAATGCCACCTGAAAATCATCACGGCTGGTGAGAAGAATAAACATAATACCTTGTTAATATTCTAGCCTCACTAAACTAGTTCACTGACTAATATGATGGAGTCTGAACCAGTTTCCACTTAAAGTGGGGTTATCAATGTGTCCCGAGCTGCAGAAAACACCTCTGATGGTGAGTAGCACGCTTGCTAACTGCAGCGTGTGTGCTAACTACATAAACGTTGTCATATCAACAATACGTCATTGCATTATGTAAAGTTGTTTGGTCCACTTGGATAAAGAGCGGTGTGAAACCAAACCTAACCAGACAAAATAAAAACTTTAGTCTGGAATTTGGTGCAGACTTTCAGGTGTGAAAAAGCCCTAAGAAATGAAAGAATTTTCCAGATCAAATATTGCCATTCAGTTTGGTCGAACAGTTTCTCAGCATCAAGTGATACAACAATTTCTGGATCTTGGGATGACGGTGAATAAATGATTTAAAGAAACAGTCGTAACAGAGCTTAATTGCTGCTTTGGAATAAAATCTGTTTGATCTGGGGAAACAAGACACAAAATAACCTTCTCCTGGTGGGGGGATGAGGAAGGGGCTGTGGATATATTGTAATTTGTAAAATATTCTTCTTTTCTCTTATTCTGCATTTTCTTTTGATGAAAAAAATCAATTAACAGATTGTTAAATGAAGGATTGTGGGAGGGCAAAAACACAGAGGAACCCAATTCCCCCAAAATAACAGTCAAAGCTCACCCAGAACCATGATAAATTTTTTTTTAATCAGTCACACAACATGTTTCTGCAAATTTCATGTTCAGTTCAGCTTTATAGACAATAATTATTATGCTCCTTTTTCTTTATTTTTATTGTTTATTAGCTTCTTCCACCGTTTTATGCTGGTTAACTACTTCTGCAATTTTTCTGCATACTTAGACTTTTTGCTAGAATTTTCTTAGAATTAAGCTTGTATTTAGCATCTTCAACTATAAGTGCTATTGGTTTAAATGCTAACATTTTTTCAGTTAGGCTATTTTAGCAAGTATAAGTAATTTAGCATTTTTTTAAGTCTTAAGATTATATGTAGAATCTTTAAGCCATCTTCCTGCAACAATAAACAATTTCTACTTTTATGCTAATGTTTTTCAAGATTAGGCTATTTTGCTAGCTTTTTTAAGAGTTACGATTTAGCATCTTTAAATTAACTTCTTAAACATAAAAACTTAAAATTGGGAGGAAATATTTTCATGTAACTTTAATGCGACTTTCCGGAAAAAAGACATCTTTCAACTTCAAATGGACTTTTTTTTTTTTTTTTTAGAAATAATTGATGTCTGCTGTGATGGTGTTCTGCCTTATTTTTTCTAAAATTTACGTGCATGTGTGTGTGTTCTTACACTAGTAGCATTTACAGAATTGAATGGTAGTGCTTAAATTCCACACGGTGCTTCTAGCCCCTGTTCTGCTTCATAAAGCTTCTGCAAAGATTGCCTTGTCTTCAATATGAAATTAAAAGATTTCAATGGCAGATTTGGATGTTGAGTGTAAAACAAGAATTTGCTGTTATACTAATGTGACAAGCATAATTAACATTGCAGTCATATGAACTTTCTTCTTGCAAAGGTAAATCTTTCTCACACAAATTTTCACCTGAAAATGAAACACGTGTTTAAACCAGATGTTTGACTCATACAATTACGAGTTTCTTAAAAATCTGCAAGAAATGTGGTTGTCAGTGTTTGTGTTTTAAAATCTGTTCAGGTGTGTTTGAAGTTGATGAAGAACACCGTCCCTCACATGACCCTGTGTGACCAGTCAGATGGCTTCCTGGTGACTTCGGGCTCTGCGATCCTGGATCTGAATGTTGGGGACACAGTCTCTCTACAGCCCACCAGGTTCAGCAACATGGTGACCAGTGTGGGAAGCACCAGCCACACCTTCACTGGATTCCTCCTTTTCACGAAATCCTGAGACCTGTCGATGCCTCTGATCCACAGTCAACAGAATCTCACATTTTTTGGATACAAATAATAAATAAAGGAAATGATTCTGACACTATGTTGTCATGACAACATGTAGTTGTGTTCTCTTGAAAAACGAGCAGTGTGAAACCAACCAAACCGAACCAAATGTAGACAATGGAACAAAAAAAAAAAAATGAACCTTGGTCTGGGCCTTGGTGTTGACTTTTAGGTGTGAAAATATTCTAAGATTGTTTAACTTTGTGACGGTTTGTCAAATTTAGTGGTTTACAGTAGCACAATGTAGAGTGACATCCACTTTCTGGTCACACTTCAGGTCCAGTTCCAGTTCCATTATATTTGCCCACTTTGTAGTGCTTTCTCATCAATAAATCAATTTTATTGCTTTCATTTATCATTGTACATATTACAAATAGTGTGTTGGATATTTTTTTCCTTTATGAAGTTCATACTGTGCCGTTTCATTGTTAGCCCAGGTAGCTTAGCATAGCGCAGCAATCATGTTGTTCATAAACAGTGTTGGGAGTAACGCGTTACTGTAACGCCACTACTTCTGCAGTAACGTGGTGTGTAACAAAATTACTGTTTAAAAATTCAGTAGTGCGTTACAGTTACTGAAATTTGAGCAGATGCGTTACTCGTTTTATCAATATGAATAGATATTTCAGCGCAAACAAGCCTACAACTTGCAGTTGCTAGACACCCTCCTCATCAGCTGCCAACTGGGGATGAATACACAGTTTCGGCGGCTATTGGCTGGACAACTGCCATCCCCAGCGCCTCACGCCACTGGAGGTTGTAATGCCAAAAGCAAAGGCAAGCAAATAAATATAAACTGACCCTACCGTAACTGACGCAGCCGTCACACAGTCTCCTCCGCGGGTCCGTTTCCTGTCCTGCCCCAGTTCACTTCACAACCCTATGGGAAGAAATGCGGTGGCGACTTCTCATATCAGCCCCGATCACCTGTTGGCCGAGCAGTAAGTAGCCCCTAACAGTTCCTACCTCTGTAGTTACACATGAGTATTTTTGAGCAAGAAGCTCGCATTTAATGTCCGCATTAAATGCATTTAAGTTTTCTTATGCACAGAGAAAAAGTGACTATGATTTGTTGCAGTAAAGAACAGCTACTTCTAAGCGGTGACCTTTCATTTATCTGTGCTTTCTATTTTATTTTACCTCATTCATTTACATGCTGTTGTGATATGTAACAATTTCATGGAAGTAAATCCTCTAAACAAACTGATTAAGAAAGCTAGCTCTGTCCTGGGGCAGCGCCTTGATCCGGTGGAGGAGATAGGAGGGAGAAGGACGGTGGCTAAACTGTCATCTCTGCTGGAGTCCGAGTTCCACCCTATGCAGGACGTACTGAATGCACTGAGGAGCTCATTTAGCAGCAGACTACATCATCCCAGGTGCACAACAGAGAGGTTTCGTAGGTCCTTCCTACCAACGGCTGTCAGACTGTACAACCTAAGCAGGGCTGCTCGCAGAGATAGCAAAAAGACGTAACAAACTAATAGTTTTTAAATGCAAAAGATGCAATAGACTTACACAATGGTCCCCTCCGGCATACAACTAGGAAAATACCGGTCGCTATGGAGGGTGAGAATATGTATGGGCACATAATCATACCATGTAGGATAACTAAGTAGAGGGTTATGCTGTTTCATCCCATCTAGCAACAATGCTCTGCACTGTGTGTGTTTATATATTTACATATTTATTCCATCTAGCTACAATGCTCCACACTGTGTTTTTATATATCTATATATTTATTCCATCTAGCTACAATGCTCAGCACTGGGTGTGTTCATATTTATACGTATATCTATATATTTATTCCATCTAGCTACAATGCTCCGCACTGTGTTTTTATATATCTATATATTTATTCCATCTAGCTACAATGCTCTGCACTGTGTGTGTTTATATATTTACATATTTATTCCATCTAGCTACAATGCTCAGCACTGGGTGTGTTTATATATTTACATATTTATTCCATCTAGCAACAATGCTCTGCACTGTGTGTGTTTATATATTTACATATTTATTCCATCTAGCTACAATGCTCTGCACTGTGTGTGTTTATATATTTACATATTTATTCCATCTAGCTACAATGCTCTGCACTGTGTGTGTTTATATATTTACATATTTATTCCATCTAGCTACAATGCTCAGCACTGGGTGTGTTCATATTTATACGTATATCTATATATTTATTCCATCTAGCTACAATGCTCCGCACTGTGTTTTTATATATCTATATATTTATTCCATCTAGCTACAATGCTCCGCACTGTGTGTGTTTATATACTTACATATTTATTCCACCTAGCTGCAATGCTCCGTACTGTGGGTGTTTATATATTTACATATTTATTCCATCTAGCTACAATGCTCTGCACTGTGTGTTTATATATTCATATATTTATTCCATCCAGCTACAATGCTCTGCACTGTGTGTCTGTGTGTGTGTATATATATATTTTATAGTAATATGTACATATGTATACTAGCTGTTCTTGTTTTTTCTTGCCTTCTGATTGTTGCTCTGAGTGTTGCTATCCCTGTGCTGTTGCAATCCTGGAATTTCCCCGTTGTGGGACTAATAAAGGCTTATCTTATCTTATCTTATCTTATCTTAAATATGCATTTTTAATGGTATGGTCCAGGGGTGGCAAACGTATGGCTAGTGGGCCAAAAACGGCCCACCAGGGGGTCCAAAATTTTCTCTGTGAATTCACAGCTTTATTCCTAGTAAATTTATGACTTTCTACTTACTACAATAGTTTATGTAAATCTGAGACATTTTTTTTTCTCTGTAAGATAAGACCTTTTTCTCATCAGTTTACTTTTTCTTACTTTTTCTGATAAGATAAGATAAGATAAGATAAGATAAGATAAGCCTTTATTAGTCCCACAACGGGGAAATTCCAGGATTGCAACAGCACAGGGATAGCAACACTCAGAGCAACAATCAGAAGGCAAGAAAAAAAAAAAAAAAAAACAAGCAAGCAAGAGCAGCTAATAAACATATGTACGTATTACTATAAAATATATATATATACACACACACACAGACACACAGTGCAGAGCATTGTAGCTGGATGGAATAATATATGAATATATGAACACACAGTGCAGAGCATTGTAGCTAGATGGAATAAATATGTAAATATATAAACACCCACAGTACGGAGCATTGCAGCTAGGTGGAATAAATATGCAAGTATATAAACACACACAGTGCGGAGCAATGTAGCTAGATGGAATAACATGTAGATATATAAATATATAAACACCCACAGTACGGAGCATTGCAGCTAGACGGAACAAATATGCAAATATATAAACACACACAGTGCAGAGCATTGCCGCTAGATGGAATGAAACAGCATAACCGTCTACCCAGCTATCCTGCATGGTATGATTATGTGCCCATACACACTCTCACCCTCCATAGCGACCGGCATGCTCCTAGTTGTATGCCGGAGAGGACCACTGTGTAAGTCTATTGCATCTTCTGCATTCAAAAAACTATTAGTTTGTTACGTCTTTTTTGCTATCTCTGCGAGCAGCCCTGCTTAGGTTGTACAGTCTGACAGCCGTTGGTAGGAAGGACCTACGAAACCTCTCGGTTGTGCACCTGGGATGATGTAGTCTGCTGCTAAATGAGCTCCTCAGTGCATTCAGTATGTCCTGCATAGGGTGGAACTCGGACTCCAGCAGAGATGACAGTTTAGCCACCGTCCTTCTCTCTCCTATCTCCTCCATCGGATCAAGGCGCTGCCCCAGGACAGAGCTAGCTTTCTTAATCAGTTTGTTCAGTCTCTTCCTATCGGCTGCAGTAATGCCACTGCCCCAGCAGACCACTCCAAAAGTGATGGCTGATGCCACCACCGTGTCATAGAATGACTTCAGCAGCGCCCCTTGTACACCAAAAGACCTGAGTCTCCTCAGCAGGAACAGCCTGCGCTGTCCCTTCTTGTAGAGTGCATCAGTATTGTGTGACCAGTCTAGTTTATTGTTCAGATGAATACCCAGGTACTTATAGGATGTCACCATCTCGATGTCTGTTCCCTGTATATTTACTGGTACTGTGAGGGGCTGCCCATGCCTGCGGCAGTCCACCACCAGCTCCTTAGTTTTCCTCGCGTTGATCTGGAGGCAGTTCCGATGGCACCAGTCCACGAAGTCCTGGATAAGCCCTCTGTACTCAGCTTCATCTCCATTGGAGATGAGGCCAACGATCGCAGAGTCATCAGAGAACTTCTGTAGATGGCAGTGTGTTGTGTTGTGTGAGAAGTCCGCAGTATAAAGAGTGAACAGGAAGGGAGCCAGCACCGTTCCCTGGGGGGGCCCCCGTGCTACTGATGATCGTGTCGGACACACAGTCCCGGGTTCTCACAAACTGAGGCCGGTTCGTGAGGTAGTCCAGGATCCATGATGACAGGTGCTGGTCCACCCCTGCGCGCAGCAGCTTGTCCTTCAGGATCATCGGTTGGATGGTGTTGAAAGCACTGGAGAAGTCAAAGAACATGATCCTCACCATATTCCCGGGCTTCTCCAGGTGGGACAGAGAACGGTGAAGGAGGAAGATCACCGCATCCTCCACCCCAATGCCATGCTGGTAGGCGAACTGGAGTGGATCCATCGCTGGTTCCACCAGGGGGCGGAGGTGAGCAAGGAGCAGTCTCTCCAGGGTCTTCATCAAGTGGGACGTCAAGGCCACCGGTCTGTAGCTGTTCAGGTCTTTGGGGTGGGAAGTTTTTGGTACAGGTACCACACAAGATGTTTTCCACAGCTGTGGTACCCTCCCCAGTTTCAGGCTCATGTTGAAGATATACGTCACAATCCCACACAGCTGGTCTGCACAGGACTTGAGGAGCTTTGCGCTGATGCCGTCCGGTCCCGGCGCCTTCCTCGCCTTGATCTTCCTCAGCTCCGTCCTCACCTGGGTCCTGGTCAGGGTCAGGATGGGGGGCTGTGTGTTGGGAGTGGGGGGGTGTTGGTAGAGTGGGGAGTGGGCAGCAGGACTTGATTTCTTTAGAGGCAGCAGTGGTTGTTGTGCAGTCAGGGGGGAGGGCGGTTGGTCAAATCTATTGAAAAACAGATTCAGGTTGTTCGCCCACTCCCTGCCCCCTGTGGCCTGGGGGGAGGTATTCTGGAGCCCCGAGATGGTTTTGAGGTTTCTCCAGACCCCGCTGATGTCGCTCTGTTGCAGCTTGTCCTCCATCTTCTTCCTGAAGCTGTCCTTGCCTTCTCTGATCTTTCTCCTCAGCTCCCTCTGTACGGACTTCAGCATCTCCCTGTTCCCTGACCTGAAGATCCTCTTCTTCTCTCTCAGAAGTGTTTTAATCTCAGGGTTGATCCAGGGTTTGTTGTTTGAGTGACGCCGTATGGTCTTGGTGGGAACGGATTTGTCCACACAGAAGCTGAGGTAGCCCGTGAAGGTGTGAATGAGGCCATCGATGTCCTCACCATGTGGATCGCAGAGCTGCTTCCAGGCGGTGGCTTCAAAACAGCCCTTTAGGGTGTCCATTGTCTCCTCAGACCATAACTCCACAGTGTGCATGGCCGGAGGTTGTCTGTGCACTAGGGGTTTGTACACCGGCCGGAGATGAACCAAGTTGTGATCCGATCTCCCGAGTGGGGGTAGTTGTGATGAGGTGTACGCCTCCTTAGTGTTTGCGTAGAATAAATCCAGTGTTTTATTGTCTCTAGTGTGGCATGTGACATACTGGGTGAACGTGGGTAGAATGGGAGACAGTGAAACATGGTTGAAATCGCCTGAGATGAGGAGAAGAGCATCTGGGTGTTCTGTCTGCAGCCTGCTGGTTACTGAATGGATGACGTCACGTGCTGTCCCAGCGTTCGCCGTCGGATTTGCATAAACAACAATGCAGATCACGTGTGAGTGTTCTCTCGGGAGATATGTAGGCCTCATGCTAACAGCTAGCAACTCAATGTCTTTGCTGCAGTGTCGTTGTTTAACAGTGATATGTCCCGGTCTGCACCAGTTGTTGTTAACATACATGATCACTCCACCGCCCCTAGCCTTGCCACTGTCTGGTGTTCGGTCAGCTCGTATCATGTGAAAACCCTCCAGCTCAATGTTAGCATCTGCTGCTAGTTCAGTTAGCCACGTCTCAGTAAACAAAAGGAGAGAGCACTCCCGGTATGTGCTATCATAACGGGAGATAGCCGCTAGCTCATCTAACTTTCCCAGTATCGACCGTACATTTCCCATGACAACAGATGGAAGGGAGGGTCTGTACCTTATATTTTTTGTCCTCCGCCTTACTCCAGCCCGGCAGCCGCGGCGTTTTCGCCTCAGTTCTCTCGGTATGTCGAGTATTTCCAATGGGACCGGGTGGCGGTTGAATGCTAGCAGCTGTTCTCTGCTGTATCGTATCCTGCTATAGACAGTGGCTCCGTCCACCGGCTCAGGAGACATTTAGGACGATCTGTGTGTCCGTGATATAAGTGGGGTGAAAAAAAAAGACGGATCAAAAGAGAGAGGAAGGGAAAAAGACTCGGAATCGAGCCGCTGTTGCAAAAGGCAGCCGACTCGTGTGGCGCCCCTAGTGAGATGATGAGAACAAGGGGCCCTTGATCTTGCTATGTGTGCAAGATGGTTTAAGTATGCATTTAAAAGTAACGTGAAAGTTACTTTTCCAAGTAACTAGTTACTTTAATCATGCAGTAACTCAAAAGTAACTGTTACTTTTGAAAAGAAGTAACTAGTAACTGTAACTAGTTACTATTTTTTAGTAACTTGGCCAACACTGTTCATAAATATGTTGTTTGTGTCTCTCCTATTCCAAATACCACTGCATGGACTGTAATGGACCTATGAAACTCACCGAAACACACTGTATGTCTGACTCCCAGTTGTTACCCGACTTGTTTTACTATTATTTTATGTATTCAGAATCCCTCAGTTAATGCTGTCAGCATTACTGCCCAGGTAGCCAAAATGTTTTGACCCAAATCTGACCTGAATCTGGCAGGCCAGAAAGCCAGAGCCATGCCAGTTGTGGGAGTGAATAACGCGCCAGAATCTGTCCAACACAACGAGCCATATGGGGGTCGAGTCAGTCAGTATTAATAATAACTCATATTATAAATACTTATTAAATTCATTAATGTGCATAATTGTGCATAAATAAAGTATATGGAAATACCCTCCCAACATCATCGCCTGATCTGTATCCTAGGCAAATAAGGTGACCACAGTCTGTTCTAAATGTGCCATATCTCAACCGTCAGTGGACCAATCCGGACACCCAAAATTCAGCCGGATCTGGCAACCATTAATAGCCCAGATCAGGCTGGGTTTTGACGAGCCATCGCAGAGCACAGCTGAAGGTGTTGGCTACCTGGGTGTTGTTATTAGCCTAGTTAGCTGCCAGTTACTAGTGTGTTATTTATTCTCTTAATAACTAAAATCAGAGTCTCTACCATACCAACTATTGGTAACTTTATTCCCCACATTCATTTGAGTCCAATTAATGTTACTAGGAGTGAGACAAAGTTATTAAGAGAATCAATAACACACTACCAACTGGAAGCTAAATAGGCTAATAACAATAAGAGTAATGCCAACAGAAATAACCAAGGGATGCTGAAAACAAGTCAGGTAACAGCTGAGAGACATATGCTCTGGTGAGTTAAGTCCATTACAGCCTTTGCAGTGGTATTTGGAATGGGAGAGACATAAACAACATGAAAGCTGCACGATGTTAAGCTTACTGGGCTAACAATGAGACATAGACATGAAAACTAGGCGTTTGTCCTGCCTCAGCATGTGTTAATCCTGCTGCCAAGTTGGTGTGGTGTTCCAAGCTCAAACCGGTCATTCAGCTCAATGAAGATGCTGGACTTTTGTGTGCCGCATATGGCTGTTTTAACAAATGGACAAGGCACAACATTTCATAGGTGAGATTTTACTACTGTAAAAAAAAATGCTCTGGAATAATTATTATGTAAAGATTTCAATATGAAAATGCAGCTCCTGAGCTGGGAGCAGTGTTGCCAGATGGGAAATGCTGAAATGCTTGCAGACCAGCACCTCTACCTGTGTGGAATACAGGATGAGTCCCTGGCCTGCACTGAACAGCCCAGACTTAACCATCTTCTATATGGCTTTGGTTGAATCATCATGTATCAAGGTCTTGCCTCAAATATTTTGAGAAGTACTCTGTTTATACATTAGGAATAAAGATCAATTAATCCACCTAAACTTCTACTAAAATGCCTCTGATAACTCAATCAGAAATCTGTTTCACAGTTTTATTGAGAACCACAATCTGGTGATATTTTTGCACAAACATTTGCACATTGTATCAGCAACAGAAAGCTTTAGTGCCAATGCCAACAACAGGTTAGAACCACCCAGTAAAACTGAGGTCTGTATCCCCCATTCGTTTCTTAACCTGCTGGTAATGTTGCTTACTTGTTGAGTCTGCCATGCCTGCATTAGTACTATAAAAGCTAGCAAAAGTAAGTAAAATTTATTTATATAGCACTTTTCACAGAAAGGATCACAAAGTGCTGCACAATAAAATAAAACACAACATCACAAATACAATAACAAAGGCATAAAAACATCAAAAAACATAAAAACCAAATCAAACTAAAAAGCCTGTTTAAACAGCAGTCTTCAGCTGCTTTTTAAAAGCCTTGACAGAGTCTACTCAGCGCAAAGACAGTGGTAGAGCATCAAACAATTTTGGTGCCACTGCCTGAAAGGTTCTATCACCTCTAGTTTTAAAATGGGTTCGAGGGACAGCCAATAGAAGTTGATCCGAGGACCTCAAAGACCGCGAGGGGTTATACACATTATGTAGCTCAGTGATGTATTTAGGGGCCCGATCATGAATAGCTTTAAAAACAAGAACTAAAATTTTAAACTGAATCCTAAAACCAACTGGGAGCCAGTGAAGCGCTGTCAAAACCGGTGTAATGTGAGCCTTTTTCATAGTGTGAGTTAAAAGTCTGTCAGCCAAATTTTGAACAACCTGGAGGCGTTGAAGGTGCTTTTGGCTCAGACAAGTAAAAAGACTATTACAGTAGTCTAAGCGAGAAGAAATAAAAGCATGAATAATCATCTCAAGATCCGCCTTTGACACCAGGGTTCTCAACTTAGAAATATTCTTCAGATGGAAGAAACAATTTCTAATTAATTGATTAATGTGGTTCTCAAAAGACATAGCCGAGTCAAAACTGACACCAAGATTCCGAAGTCTCACCTGGACAGAGGAACCTAGTATACCCACGTGGTGCTGAATACCCCAAAGACCTAAACAGTTACAGACCAGTGGCCCTGACGTCTCACATGATGAAGACCCTGGAGAGACTGCTCCTTGCTCACCTCCGCCCCCTGGTGGGACCAGTGATGGATCCACTCCAGTTCGCCTACCAGCATGGCATTGGGGTGGAGGATGCAGTGATCTTCCTCCTTCACCGTTCTCTGTCCCACCTGGAGAAGCCCGGGAATGCAGTGAGGATCATGTTCTTTGACTTCTCCAGTGCTTTCAACACCATCCAACCAATAATCCTGAAGGACAAGCTGCTGTGCACAGGGGTGGACCAGTACCTGTCATCATGGAGCCTGGACTACCTCACTAACTGGCCACAGTTTGTGAGAACCCGGGACTGTGTGTCCGGCATGATCATCGGTAGCACGGGGGCCCCCCAGGGAACGGTTTTGGCTCCCTTCCTGTTCACCCTTTATGCTGCGGACTTCTCACACAACACAACACACTGCCATCTACAGAAGTTCTCTGACGACTCTGCGATCGTCGGCCTCATCTCCAACAGAGATGAAGCTGAGTACAGAGGACTTATCCAGGACTTCGTGGACTGGTGCCATCGGAACTGCCTCCAGATCAACGCAAGGAAAACTAAGGAGCTGGTGGTGGACTGCCGCAGGCAAGGACAACCCCTCACAGCACCAGTAAACATCCAGGGAACAGACAATGAGATGGTGACATCCTACAAGTACCTGGGTGTTCATCTAAACAATAAACTAGACTGGTCACACAATACCAATGCACTCTACAAGAAGGGACAGCGCAGGCTGTTCCTACTGAGGCGACTCAGGTCTTTTAGTGTACAAGGGGCGCTGCTGAAGACATTCTACGACATGGTGGTGGCATCAGCCATCACTTTTGGAGTGGTCTGCTGGGGCAGTGGCGTTACAGCAGCCGATAGGAAGAGACTGAACAAACTGATCAAGAAAGCTAGCTCTGTCCTGGGGCAACGCCTTGACCCAGTGGAGGAGATAGGAGAAAGAAGGATGGTGGCTAAACTGTCATCTCTGCTGGAGTCCGAGTCCCACCCTATGCAGGACATACTGAACGCACTGAGGAGCTCATTTAGCAGCAGACTACATCATCCTAGGTGCGCAACCGAGAGGTTTCGCAGGTCCTTCCTACCTACGGCTGTCAGACTGTATAACCTAAGCAGGGCTGCTCGCAGAGATAGCAAAAAAAAACGTGACGACCTAATAGTATTGAATGCAAAAGACGGAATAGACTTACACATTGGTCCCCTCCAGTATACAACTAGGACAATATCGGTCGCTACGGAGGGTGACAATATGTATGGGTACATATTCATACTATGTAGGATAACTAAGTAGCCGGTTATGCTGTTTATTCCATCTAGCTACAATGCTCCGCACTGTATGTATAAATATATATATATATTCCATCTAGCTACAATGCTCCGCATTGTGTGTGTATATATTTATATGTACATATGTATATTCGCTGCTCTTGTTTTTCTTTTCTTCTTGATTGTTGCTCTGAGTGTTGCTATCCCTGTGCTGTTGCAATCCTGGAATTTCCCCATTGTGGCACTAATAAAGGCTCATCTTATCTTATCTTATAAGCGGGATCTTGTTTTCAGGGGCGATAATTAATGTCTCTGTCTTGTCTGAGTTAAACTGTAAAAAGTTTGCACTTAACCACTGTTTGATGTTAGACAAGCAGTTAGATAAAGATGATGGCATGTAAAACTCAGACTCTTTAAAAGAACAATACAACTGAGTAATACAAGCTGCAGTATATCATTTTAACCTGGCTGGAAAAAATATATTTACTCTGTCACAAGAGCCCCTCTGGGACGAAGAAGAGGACCCAATCGCAAGGCGACATTGGTGAACCATGATTTATTATAAAACAGAAAATAAAGCTGCGCATGGGCAGAAATAAAAAGGCAAAAAACAGGCAGACTACAGACTGGCAGAATGATACAAGACTTGGCATGAACTGACTGGACTGAAGTGTGTAATCACGTCAACATACACCAAGGACACCACACAGGACACAAACTGAAACGCACATACAGTGGATATAAAAAGTCTACACACCCCTGTTCAAATGCCAGGTTTTTGTGATATAAAATATAAGTCAAGATAAATCATGTCACAACTATTTCCACCATTAATGTAGCCTATAGCCTGTACAACCCAATTGAAGAACAAACTGAAATCTTTTAAGGGGAAAAATAAAAAAACTAAAAGTGCCTTCACACCAAACGTGAACGGGCAAATTTTTCACGCGGTACGATTACATTATAACTCAATGTAAACACGCAAGCAGACATGAATTCCCCTTCTGAGTGAGATGTAGACAGATGAAGTTGCCTTTAAAACTTCTGCAGCTGTAGTCAACCTGCTGTGGAAATTCCCAAAAATAATGTCATGCTTTGGCTTAGGTTTACATTATCCGATGGGGGGGCTCACCTGACAATGTTGTCTCAGCCTCCAAAGCCTCACAAGATGATGGGTGTTTCCGTTGCTAGCTTGCTAGCCTTGTCAGCACGTCCGTGGCAGGAAACCATGGGTAAATAACTCTGAAGTCCAGATTCAGCTGAAGAGCTCCTGGTCCTCCTGTCACCAGGTGAGTGAGTCTCATTTTCAAACTAGTTAACTCTACAATGGTGACGCCTTTACTCCGGTGACAGCAGAATCTCAAAGCTAGCAGCTAGCTAGCTAGACAGCCTCGGACGCAAACACACCTCTTCCCATTCACTTTGTATGGATTTGCGCTGCCCGTTCGCGTTTGGTCTGAACAATAACCTGTTTGCATAAATATACACACTCTCTTATAACTGGAGATGCAGCTGTGTTCAGAATTAACCAATCACATTCAAACTCATGTTAAATGGGAGTCAGCACACACCTGCCACCATTTAAAGTGCCTGTGACTAACCCCAAATAAAGTTCTAGTAGGCTTTTCCTGACATTTTTGTAGTCACATCTTACAGCACAAGCCATGTTCCGCAGAGGTATCAGTCAGGAGAAGGGCACAAAAGAATTTCCAAGGCATTAAATATACCATAGAACACAGTATGAAAATCATGGAGAGACTGCTGAGACATCATGGGATGTACCTGCTCCAGCCGGTAGTGACATGGCAAAAAGTGATAAGCTGCCAAAATTTGATCGCCAGGTGCCATATTGTAGTTATGGGATTATACTGTATTGTCCATAACATATTCAACAGGTAAACAGTAATGAGTTAGGTATAATAAGATATATTTAACAATTATGATGCATTTTAAGCCAAAACAAACTTGATCTAGGATTAAAAGCAATTAAAATAATGCAGTCACAAGGTTACATAGAAAATACATGGATTTACTGGATATGCATATGTAGATACTGTACAAATATATATTCTCTGCATCAACAATGTACTACATGTAATCATTTAGTACTGTACTTGGAATTTTGACAATAAACCTTTGCACTTTTGCAGGTCTGTCTCCACTTTTGTTTTGTGTGAAGGTTACCACCAAGCGACATAAATTAAATACTAAAAGATTGGAAAAGCTGTCTAAGAACAATCCAGCGGTTTGAGAAGTCACTTTTGGTTTGGTGCAAGCCTGTCAATAGCATTATGAGCCATAAAGCAGTTTGTGTTAAAATGTTAAATCCCATTAAACCCTAACCCAAAGACCCTGTAGGCTTTACCTTCAACCAGTGTCTCCAACAGCAGATTCCACTGAATTTCTTCCACTGACTGCTGATCAGCGGAAACAATTGCTGAAGAGACTGGGTAGAAGAGAGAACCTGCAGGGTATTGGCTCTCCATGGCACATGACTGGACAACCCTGCCCTAACCCATTATTAGGAAATACAGATGCTAATATGGCCCAGAATTCCTCCATATACTGGTACTATCACTTAAGTGTGCAGTGTCTTCTGTACTGGCACATCCAACAATACAGTCTTCAGTAAATAAAATAATTGGTTTTGGTTAGTGTTTCTTAAAAATGAGCCATTATTTTCTACATCACTGATAAATGGTTTGTACTGTTGATTCTTTTCCCACCGGGGTCTTAACAGACAAAATAGAAAATCATGATGCAAACACAATTCACTAAATTGTTTATTACAATCAGCAGCAAATTACAGATTATTTAGAATGTGCAAAATTCAAACTGTAAAAAAAAAAAAAAAATACTTAGAATGGGTCACACACGCTGCCTCACTGAGAAGCAACTGGATGTGCCGCTCACGCTGGTCCCGGTTCAGCAGATCTTTATCCTGCATCTCTGTAAATAGTGATGCAAGGTCTGGTTTGGGTGTATCGTTTTCCCCTTGCCTAGACGAAAGTCAGAAATGGGTGGTGGTTAACCAAAGCAAGTTTAAAACATATTTGGGAAACACACTTGTTGCTAAAAGCCAGTGGTGGAATGTGACAAAAAAAAGTACTTCATTGCTGTATTTAAACACAATTTTCATGTAGCTGCGCTTCAGTGAAGTAGATTTTACAAGGGCTGGATACATTTAAAATTATTTGTTTTTACTGTGGCCTCAGCAATCAGAATCAGTTGACGCCTTCAGTTGAATGGGATCTAGTACTTTTAACTGAGGCTGTGCATCCCCGAGTATGGAGTTGCCCACTCAAAATATGTAATTTTTATCAATAAAAGTGTAGCCACCGCTGTTACCGCTGTGTCTCTTCTTGCCCTGGCTTCAAGTGTGGGTCGTGTTTTGTACTTGTATTGCTAAAATATAAAAGGATGCACTACAATGGATCTCAAATATTTGTAATGTGTCCTGTTACAGTACTGCATGCGTTTATTGACGATAGACTATAAACTACACATATAAACTAAATTATAATGGTGACTGAACAACTGCCACTCCACAAAGTGCAAGACACACTATTATGAATATAACTCAAAGGATCACACAAGTGATCTGACAAAAAATAAACAAGCATTTCTTAAACAGTGGCTAATATTGGATGTCCCATTCATTCCCTGGTAAAAAATAAACATACTAAATATATTTAATTTCGGTATATTTTAGTGTATTTTAATATATTTTGGTAAAGTAAATTTTAAGTGTGCTATTTTGGAACAACTTTTTTTGTATTCAATACATTTTAGTTAAATTTAAATTGAAATAAAGTTCAACTTTAAGTATGCTTAATGTATTTTTATGTACTAAAGTGGAACAATTTTAAGTACACTTAATGCATTTTTAATATATTATGATCTGTGACGATTTACTCATTCACTAATACACTATGATTACACTACTTTCATATTTTAAGTGCATTTATTGTGTATTAGCAATAGTCTTATAATTGATTTATAGTTTATTTAAAACCTATTTAAAATGACTGCAATACACAGAAATGTCATTTAAAATACTCTTTAAATATACAATGTTTCTATTGTAAATACACTTTTCGTATAATGAAAATACTTCCAAGTATACACTTAACAAATATATTTTATTTGTATTTCAAAAAAACCCAAAAATACATTCAATTACAATGTAGTGCAAAAATTGTAACTAAAGGTTTCGAACCTCGAGAAGTGAATTATGCAAAAAGTAGAATAATCTCAAATGAGTTAGTGCTGTCACTTCACATGACTCTGGTCTGAAGTGTCCCCTTAACGTCATTGTCTGCAAGTTGAAATAAATTTAATAGAATGCATATTACTGACCCCTTGGACCGACATTTTGATGTAAAGAAATTAATTTCTTTTTTTTTTCAAAGTTCTTCCCTTTGCTGATTTCAGCCTCAAATCCATAGGCAAAAATTCAATATTTCTCTCCCACATGTGGGGAGACTTGAATAACGAAACCGAATTGTCTTTCATTTAAGTTTATTCAAGAAATCATTCCACTGTCTGCTCTTATTCTTGAGCAGCGAACAAAGAGAGTGAACACACCAAAGTTCTCTCATTTAAACCTTCTCACATCAAACCATTTCCCTCGCGGGGAAATCACACATCTATATCAAAGTCTCTTTATTCACATTCATTAGCCTTTTATTTACATAACTCCCCCTTCTCTCTTCCCGAGCCTCAGTGGTCAGGAAGTCTTCTGTCCCCTGTCCTCCGCAGGGGGTCCAGGCTCTGTGGCTCCGCACCGCAGGGGGCTGGCTCTCCTTCATCGTGGTTAAATCACATATGCAGTGTCCAACATATACATGTCTCACAACACAGCCATATAACCCCCCCCCCAAACGATGAAGAACAGACTAATTCCCAAAATTTAATAGCACCTTACTCACTACTGAATAATCAACACCAACATTCAGTCTGTGCGCCGCTTGGGCTTCAGCCGTCTGCCGAATCTGCTGTGCGTTGGCCCCGCCTTGCCTGCGGTGCTGTTCTGCTCCGGGTCTGTTGACTGAGGAAGAGAGTGGTTAATTGCCCTCTGCGGGGGCCTGCCTCGTCGAGGCGCCACCGCGACCGGTACAGACACGTCCTTCATGACAAAAGCAGGTTTTAGTCTGTCAATACTGACTGTCTCTTTTCTGTCCCCAAAATCTAGCACAAATTGCTTATCACCTGCCTCCAGCACTCGAAATGGCCCTTCGTAAGGTGGTTTGAGCGTTGCTTTAAGGGCTTCGCGCCTGACAAAAACGAAATCGGCATTTTTCAAAGCCTTGGGGACGAAAACTCGTGGAAAAGCGTGATGAACCGGACCCGGGAGCGTGTCTGCCCCCGTGCCAACTAACGGTCCCAGAGCAGAGAGAGGTGGGGGCTCTGGGTGCTCTGGTAAAAACTCGCCCGGCAGCCTCAGAGTTTGTGCGAATACCAGCTCCGCTGGGGAGGCGTCTAAGTCCTCTTTAGGCGCAGAACGCAACCCTAATAAAACCCATGGGAGTTTATTTACCCAATCTGCATCCGTGAGCGACGCTCTGAGTGCTGCCTTCAAAGACCTATGAAAACGCTCGCATAAACCATTAGCCTGAGGGTGGTAAGCCGTAGTGCGGTGAATTTTGGCTCCTAAGCCGTTGGCCATCGCTGACCACAGCTCAGAGATGAATTGCGGTCCTCTATCGGACGTAATGTCCGACGGAACCCCGAAGCGCGCCACCCAAGCCGTTAAAAAAACGCGAGCCACCTCCGCGGCCGTGGTCGTCGCAAGTGGGACCACTTCCGGCCAACGTGTGGTGCGGTCCACCATTGTCAAAAGATACGTGAACCCCTGTGATGCCGGTAGGGGGCCCACAAGGTCGACGTGCACATGGTCGAACCTTCTGGCCGGAATGCGGAACGGTTCTAACGGGGCTCTTGTGTGCCTGTGAATTTTGGCCCGTTGACAGGAAATGCAGGTTTTTGCCCATTCCTTCACGTGCTTGCGCAGGCACGGCCAAACAAACTTTTCCGCCACTAGTTTCACCGACGCGCGCACCCCCGGGTGCGCCAGTGAGTGGACCGAGTCAAAAACACGGCGGCGCCACGTGGCCGGAACCACCGGACGCGGGCGCCCCGTCGACATGTCGCAGATCAGGGGGGGCATACCGGTTTGTAAACACTTGCTCTCCAGCCTCAACCCTGTTGGTCCAGACTGGAGCGCGCGCACGTCTGCGTCCGCCCCCTGGTCCGCTGCCATGGCTGCGTAATCTATACCCACGTGCACCGGGGCTGCGCGCGCCACCGTGCCGCTCTCCTGCGGCGCGGTCACGGTGGCCCGTTCTGCCTCTGCGCGTGTCGGGGTCGTGAACGCGTGTGAGAGACAATCCGCTACTACATTGAATTTGCCCGCGACGTGCCTAATGTCAGTGGTAAATTCCGAGATTGCGGCCAGCTGCCTCTGCTGCCTGCCGGACCACGGATCTGAAATTTTGGCCATGGCGTATGTGAGCGGCTTGTGGTCCACATAAGCGGTGAAGCACCGTCCTTCCAGCCAGAACTGGAAATGACGAATAGCCAAATGCAGCGCCAACAGTTCTCTGTCAAACGCGCTGTATTTTCGCTCAGCCGCGCTTAAAGATTTGCTAAAGAAAGCCAAAGGCTGCCAAACTCCGGCTACCTGTTGCTCAATAACGGCCCCTATGGCTAAATCTGAAGCGTCTGTCGTCAGCGCGATACGTGCTGCAGGGTCTGGGTGGGCCAGGAGCGCAGCGTCAGCCAAGGCTTTTTTAACCTCTGTGAACGCGCGCTCCCGCTCCGGGGACCATTCGACCGCCTGGGTCGGCTTTTGTTTTTTGAGCGCGGCATATAACGGTTGCATGATTTGAGCTGCGTGGGGCAGGAACCGGTTATAAAAATTCACCATCCCCAAGAATTCCTGTAGTGATTTGACCGTTTGTGGACGGGGAAAATCCGCTACCGCGCGTACTTTCTCTGGTAACGGAACCGCTCCCTCCGGGGAGACGCGGTGACCCAAAAAATCAATCCGCTCAACGCCGAACTGGCACTTGGCTGGGTTAACTATTAAGCCGTGCTCTCCCAGCCTCCTAAAAACTGCTGTGAGGTGCATTTCGTGTTCGTCCTCTGAAGTACTCGCGACCAAAATGTCGTCGAGGTACACAAACACGAAAGGGAGATCGCGTAACACGGCATCCATCATCCGCTGAAATGTTTGCGCCGCCCCTTTGAGACCAAACGGCATGCATAAAAATTCGAAAAGTCCGAACGGGGTTATTACCGCTGTTTTAGGAATGTCCTCCGGTTGGACCGGGACTTGGTGATAGCCGCGAACTAGATCAATCTTTGAAAAAATGCGCGCCCCCGCCAGGTGCACCGAAAAATCCTGAATGTGCGGGATGGGATAACGATCGTGTGCCGTAGCGTTGTTTAGCCTGCGGTAATCCCCGCACGGTCTCCAGGAGCCATCGGCTTTCGGTACCATGTGCAGCGGCGAAGCCCACGGGCTCTTCGACCTACGAACGATGCCCAGCCTCTCCAGGCTGGCGAACTCCTCGCGCGCAATGGCGAGCTTAACTGCATCCAAGCGCCGAGCTTTTGCAAACACGGGAGGACCAGAAGTGGGGATGAAGTGTTTCACCCCGTGCTTCGCGACCGTCGCTGAAAAAGTGGGCACAGTGAGCGCTGGAAATTGGGTGAGGAGTGTGTGAAACTTACCACCTGCTGTAGCGACGTGGGTCTGTACTGGTGGCGGGGACACTCGAGCTGAACAGGGGAGAGAGTAAAAAGAGAGTGCATTTACCAGCCGTCTATTAGCAAGATCAACTAACAGATTGTGTGAACACAAAAAATCCGCGCCCAACATGTTGAAACTCACCGCCGCTACTACAAAAGTCCATTCATATGTGCGGCCATGTAAGCATAAAGGCAAGGTCCTTCTCCCGTAGGTGTTGATGTTCGAGCCATTTGCCGCTGTAGCTCCGTCACCGTGGGGTCCAGCTACCCGGTCCGCGTATGTTGGGGTGATGAAGCTCACTTGTGCTCCGGTGTCAATGAGGAACACTCGTCCGGAGCGCGCATCCGTGATGTAGAGCAGCTTGTTGCGTTCTCCGAGGGTCGAAGCTGCTAGCGACCCCCGGTCTTGCCGTTTCCCGAACTCCTGAAGATGCAGGGCGGCACACACCTGCGTGCCTTCTCTGCGAACCTCCGATGGTAAAAGCAGAGATCTTCTCCTCCGCTGTGTCGTGCCCGCGCCTCTGTCGCCGGGCTATTGGCTCCCCCTCGTCGCGGCCGTGTTGCCGCCATCGTCGGCCAGTCTGGTTCTGCCGCCTCTGGCTCCCCGCTGTCTCGGGTCGCTGCTGTGGTTGCTTGCCCGCCGCAGGCGTCCAGGATCCCGTCTGCCTCCTGGGCCAGCTCCCGGAACTCCTCCAGGGTGTGACACTTTTTGCCGGCCAGCGTGCTTCTCGCATGCGCCGGGAGGTTGGAGAGGAAGATGAACTGAAAAATGAAATCATCGTTGTCCAACCCTCTCAGCTGTATCATCTCCTCCATCAGGGCGCTCGGCCTGTGTCCACCTTGGTCTAGCAAAGACAGGATCCTCCTCGCCCTCACTTCAGCCGAGGGGGTGAAAAACTTGATGAGGGTGGATTTCAGCTTGCTGTACCTGTCGGTCGCGGGTGGCTGCTCCACCAAGCTTTGCACGCACCGAGCTGTGCTGTTGTCCAGTTTAGCGATGACATGGTGGAACTTAGTGTCATCCACCGTTACTCCCGCGAGCGCGAACTGCGACTCTGCTTGCAGAAACCACGACCGTGGGTTATCCTGCCAGAAATCAGGCAGCTTAACGGCCACTGCGCTCGCCAGCTCTGAGCGCTGTGAGTCCGGGACCCTGAGAATTTCTTCGTTCATTCTCAACGTCGTCAGTCACCAATGTGGGGAGACTTGAATAACGAAACCGAATTGTCTTTCATTTAAGTTTATTCAAGAAATCATTCCACTGTCTGCTCTTATTCTTGAGCAGCGAACAAAGAGAGTGAACACACCAAAGTTCTCTCATTTAAACCTTCTCACATCAAACCATTTCCCTCGCGGGGGAAATCACACATCTATATCAAAGTCTCTTTATTCACATTCATTAGCCTTTTATTTACATAACTCCCCCTTCTCTCTTCCCGAGCCTCAGTGGTCAGGAAGTCTTCTGTCCCCTGTCCTCCGCAGGGGGTCCAGGCTCTGTGGCTCCGCACCGCAGGGGGCTGGCTCTCCTTCATCGTGGTTAAATCACATATGCAGTGTCCAACATATACATGTCTCACAACACAGCCATACCACACACCTAATTTTCCAAACTTGTAGACAATAACATCAAGCATATCCTCAGAGTGAGCAGCATCTGAAAAGAGCAGCCCTCTCGGAGCTTAGAAGCACATTAAGAACTGCTAGACAAGAGATAAACTGAACACATTCATCACCACTTTTTGTCAAAACTTATGTGGTGTTGCTTGGTACCTGGTAGCATGAAAACAAATGTACAAATAACAAAACTTTTTTTTTTACACTTTTTGGCAAACAGCCCTTAACAATGGGTAGAAAAAGAAACAATCAGACCCTACACAAAACATTTATGGCCTCTTATGTGAAAAATGTTCATTGTTGCACTTCTTGCGTAGTGCAGCTCGCACCTCAGACACTGTGGTTCCGGGAAACTCCTCAATCACCGCGTCTGCAAAAGAAAACTTACTTAATACAGATTTTAAGTATATCTATAAACCACGTTTTTGTACTGCTATGTACTAAAATGTATAAGGAGATCATTTCAAACAACAAATCACCTAAGACAAGGAAAGAATTAGTTTTATTCACTCTACATGCTCTATAGTTTAAAGGTATGTCTGGTTACACAGTTGAAATTACCTGTAATGGCCAGCACCTTGGCTACATCAAGCTGGCCTTTGGTCATATCTCCTCTTCCATTTCTCCCGGTTAGTGTGGAATTTGCCAGAGTGTCCTTTGAAAAAATCAGAACGGCCAGTTCTGGTGCGAAAACAGTCATCCTTGTGCGGTTTAAACGTAGGAGAGACCTTTTGGAAACAGCCACCGACTTCCCAGGTAAGAAGTGCTGTACAGATAAAGATAATAAAAGTGACATTGTGTGTTACACATTTTTGATTCAAACACATCAATTTGAAGCAAACATATTGTATACAATTTGATATGAAATGAAACTTACCATCTCCCCTTCACTCTCTGATGAAGACATTGCCGATGACATAGAAATTGACATTGAATTGTCTGAGACATGTGTCATTGAAGCATTAACTTTTGCAATGCAATCCTTCATCAATTTCAATGTCTCTGGGAGTTCTTCAAAAGCAGAATAAAGAAGGTAACAGCAGGATTACATAAGCCACATTTACAAATAAGAATACAAATATATTTCCATAAGAGCCTTTATACATACCACGAAGACAGTCAATTATTTCAGCCATAGTTGGCACAGCATGTTGAACCTCAATCAAAGACTACAAACAGAGAAAACATTTTTAAATAATTCTAATTAAGTCCACCAAATTATAAGTACTTACCTCTGAATTGGCATCTTCAGTGTCTTCAGCCTAGAAATTGACACATTAGTCATGATAGAATTTAATGTAAATACCAAGTCAAACATGGTTTTACAAAACTTACAATGTGCAAAGGGCGAGGACTGCCGATGTCATTTTCATCACCACTATGATCAGGTGAAATCTGCTGTATGCGTCTTTTCTTTAAGAAAATAAAAATCTCATATAAATATATACAAAATGATGACTGGGATTCTTTACAGTCAAAAACACCAAGCCAACCTTGCGAATAGGGGTCTGACAATCATCTGAGCTGCTGAAAAGCTCTTCAGATGCCTCCAGCAAACGCTTTTGTGAGAGTCTGTCTTTTAGGTTTGCAAATACTTTGTCCCTTGCGTCTTGTTGAACAGGTTTTCTTGACTTTTTCTTTGCCTAGAAAAATAAAGTACAACAGTGGTCAGCATTTAAAGGGGAATTCCAGTCAATTTTTCTCATCTGTATCTTTGCAAGGAAAGCTACCGAGAAAACCCCAAGAAAAAACATGCCAGTAACAAGTAGTTTGGGTCAGGCACAGATTTTCCTTATAGTGGCTCAAACGGGGAAACATTATAACGTTATTTTACCCTCTTAACTAGTCTAAAAAAAATGTTTAATTGAATGGCCGTGGTGGCCGGGCCCTACAAATTTCACACAGTTCACGATGACAGCAGTAGCAAGTACAGAGTTGCATAAAAGTTGAACTTTATAAGCCAGCGAACATACCTCTGTTCTCTTCCGGATTCCAGTTCGGAATCATTTTTCATTTGAATCTGTCACACTGTACTCTCACAAGCTATTTATATTTTTATTTTTTATAATATCTTATTTCACAGTTTAATTTTTATCAGTGGCTTATTTTTTAGGTTGCTACATCAGTGACACTTCACTGCAGGCGTTTATTTAATTGTTTCTAAAGTAAGGATTGTGAGACCATTACCATCATATTCATTTATCTCTCAGCTGTTAAACTTCCACCATGTATTTCCCATAATACATAATATGATGTAGCAACCTCAAAATTAAGCCACTGATAAAAATAAAACTGTGAAATAAAATATTATCAAAATAAAAAAGAGCTTGTGAGAGTAGTCTGACATGCATTATGTTCATGCAAACGGGTGGCTCCCTCTGCTATTCACTGTGTGTGATACCACAGGATACAAAATGACACATTGTGAGGGAGTCAGTCACGTGATTTTCCCAAACCAACACACTCGCTGACACAAGTCGGCTGAGGCATAGTTTTCTGCGCTGTGCGAGTTGTTTTTGGGTGGACAAAAAGCACACTTTGGATTATGGGACTGGATGATTTCGACGATTGATTTGTGTGGACTCGACTAGAAACCAGACGAGTACAGAGGTATGTTTTCTGGCTTATAAAGTTAAACTTTTACACTACCGTTCAAAAGTTTGGGGTCACCCAGACAATTATTTTGTGTTTTCCATGAAAAGTCACACTTATTTACCACCATGAGTTGTAAAATGAATAGAAAATATAGTCAAGACATTGACAAGGTTAGAAATAATGATTTGTATTTGAAATAATAATTTTTTCCAGATACTCAACCTGCTCAAAGGAAGGTCAGTTTTATAGCTTCTCTAACCAGCTATACTGTTTTCAGCTGTGCTAACATGATTGCACAAGGGTTTTCTAATCATCCATTAGCCTTCTGATGCAATGAGCAAACACATTGTACCATTAGAACACTGGAGTGATAGTTGCTGGAAATGGGCCTCTATACACCAATGCAGATATTGCACCAAAAACGAGACATTTGCAACTAGAATAGTCATTTACCACATTAGCAATGTATATTAGATATTAGAGTGTATTTCTGATTAGTTTAAAGTTATCTTCATTGAAAAAAACAGTGCTTTTCTTTCAAAAATAAGGAAATTACTAAGCGACCCCAAACTTTTGAACGGTAGTGTATGTACTAGCTACTGCTGTCATCGTGAACTGTGCTGACTTAGTAGGGCCCAGACACCCGGGCGATACAATTGAAAACATTTTTTAAGACTAGTTAAGAGGGTAAAAGAATGTTATAAGGTTTCCCGATTTGAGCCACTATGAGGAAAATCTGCGCCTGACCCAAACAACGTGTTACCAGCATGTTTTTTCTTGGGGTTTTGGCTTTAAGTAGCTTTCCTTGTAAAGACGCAGATGAGATGCCTGAAAAAAAATGACCGGAATTCCCTTTAAATTTATAACATCTATCACTGCCATACATGTGAACCTAGTATATTATGTATGTGTGGGGAGCGTGAAAAGACGAGGCTGAATTCAGGTTTTAATCTTGCAATCACATCCCCAGCTATCTCTCAAGAACAGAAGAGAGAGAGCTGAATCAAAACCTCCTCATTTATACATACAAGATCAAAGGGAGAATCACATATCACCGTCAAAACCCCTTATTGACAATAACTCTCCCCCCAAGTCCTTCAGTCCTCCGCCTGGCCCCCAGGAGGTCGGCAAGTCCTTTCAGCTCCTTATCACCGTACCTCCGTCTTCCAGCTGTTATCCACAGGCGGTCCAGACATACTGTCCCATCCAAGACGTGAGGTCAAACCACACATGTAATCCCAAGCATCCCATTGTGCTTAAACATATGTAGGTAAAAATACATGAGCTACATATGTAACATTAGTATGTTATTACTATGTGTGTAGTCAGTACAGTGCCTCCTCAGTGAGTTTAGGCTGCATTGGGAGTTACAGTTACAAATATTCGATTTGTTCAAAAACGTCACATTACTGCTCCATTACTATTACGTTTAATACATTTTTACAAATCCCTAGAGAACAGTTTTGTAAGAATGGCAAAACAGTATTCTACATTAGAGACTTACCTGGCTAGCACTTCCCTGTCCTTTGTGTGCAATGACTGGTGTGGCCCAAATGTCTTGTCCCAGTATAAACTGATTCTTTTTGTGAATCAAGTCTTTGAAAGAATCTGCAAACATTAATTATACACATACATTAATTACACATCTTATGTCTCTCTAATATACAAAATAATATTTTGCAGGGAACTTACCTCCAAAAAGTAAAACTTAAACTGCCTCCGTTTTTCTAGGCTCCTTCCTTGAAGGACATTTCAGTTCTAACCAATTTTCATCATCCAAATCTGGTCGTGATTTTATTTGAATAAAGTTTCCATTACTACCAACTATCAAAGATGTACTTTTGACCTTCACAACCTCATTGTGAAAGTAGAACAACGCAAATTTGTAAGCCATCGTCATTTGAGCAAATTGTTGTTTTTCGAATAAAAAGTAAAATGGCGGCGGCTACGTACTGTGCGCGCAACCCACGTACGCATGTGCTCAAGCCCAAGGGTTCTCATTGGCTGTGGCGAAAATTCCTCAAGACCAGCTGTTTTCATTGGCTGTAGAGAGAACGATGAAGATGCACAGTTAAAGATACATTCTACGTTTATTACTGAAGTGTCAAAGACCAATAATGTATTTGCTGTGGACCCCCTGTCACTAAAGCATAAGTGTGTAATGTTAAGTTGTCTTAACATGTTCTTTGTTGTCCCCCTTCCAAACAATATTGAACGAGATTGAAGTATCTTAAAAATAAAATATTAATCTGTTTCAATTATACATTGTAATTATTTGTATATTTTTGAAAAATGCTTCGTGTTTTAAGCGTACCAAAAATATGTACTGATTAATACATTTTCATTTATGTTCATACATGCAATTAAAACTGTAAATACTCACTTATGTACTTTGAAATAAGTCAAAGAATAGTGTAATGTATTAAATGTATTGAAAGTATGCAACAAAATACAATTTTAGCTAAATATTACTTTAATATATTTATTGTATTAAAAATATATACTCAAAGTATGCATAAAATATACTTTAAATGTATAATGAAATAATTGAGTAGAAGTATATTTCCAATTAGACATATATAACCCACATATACAACCCACAGTCCTTGAGTAAACATACAGCCCCCGAGGCTCCTTGGCGTCTCCATTGTCTCTCTCATCCTTCTAGCCTCTGGGGCTCCTGCTGGGACTTTCTCTCCCACTTCCCGTCTCCTAAAAGACCCACTTCACACCTCTCGTCGGTCTCTGCAGGGTCAGGTCCTCTTTGGCCATTGAGACGTGAAGCTTCCAGAATATGCACCGTCATGCCTACTAGGTATATGTGGGTGAATATGAATGCCATATATGCGCCCTAAATATGCGCCATAGACTTACAATATTTCTTTATAATATGTTTCAGGTAGAAGAAGAGAAAATACTCAAGCATTGCCCGACTCGCTGGCTGTCACTGGAGAAAGTTGGCAACAGAACGCTATCACAGCTTCCTGCCCTCAAGTCATACTTTGCCAGCCATGAAGATGTTGAGAAGCCAGGCAAAGTCAAGTCCATCAACAAGAGGCTACATGACCCCCTCACAGAACTTCTTCTGCTCTTCATGAAGTTCATCCTGCCTATCATCAACAACTTCAACACCATCTTTCAAGCAGACGAGAGCAAGATATGCAGTCTCCTCCCTGAAATGGATCGTCTCTTGAGAAAACTATTGGTCAAATTTGTTCAAATGAAGTATGTAAAGGCAACCGATGACCTAAGAAGGCTGGATTTCCTGGACAGTGACCTGCAGCACTCTGATGAGTTTATCGCCATTGGACTGGAAACCAGAGAAGCCCTACAAACCCATGAACTTGACCCAGGCACAGAGCAGAAGTTCTTTGAAGCAGTAAGAGGCTTCTATGAAGCTGTAGTGAGAAAGAGGCTCAACAAGTTCCCCTTTGACAGCAAAATTCTGCCACACCTCTGTCCTCGACCCCAGGAAAACAGAGTCCCTGACCTATGGCCCCATTGTAGAGCTTGCTGCTGCATTTTGCCCCACTGTTGATACAGAAGAGCTGAAAGAAGAATGGGAGGACCTGCAACTGCTGCCAGAAAACACAGTGCCTCTACAAGACAAGGATGGCAAGCCTGTCCGTGTTGATGTCTACTGGGGTCAGGTGATGGCCTTGAAGACAGCCCTTGATGTGCCCCGCTTCCCCTAGCTCCTCAAAATGTACTCAGCACTGCTTTGCCTTCCTCACAGCAATGCTGACAGTGAGAGGGCTTTCAGCATGGTCAGGAAAATTCACACCGACTTCAGAAAAAGTATGCTCCCAGAAACTCTGACTTTTCATGCAAGTGAAAATGAATTGTGACACTCCATGCTTCAAGGTCAAGCCTTCAAAAGAAATGCTAGAGTCAGCAAAGACTGCTACTTGGAACTATAACAAGCAGCATCAGTGAACATTTTCTTGTTTCAAGTTCATCCAAGTGCCTTAGTGTAACAAAGCTGAAAATTAAAAACTCTTTAATTCCAAGTGTATATATCTAGCTGACAATTAAGAACTATATTCAGAATTATTCTTATTGTGTACTTTCAAATTAAGCAATCTACCTTGTGCTAATGTAAATTTGAAAAATATTGTTTATTTGTTTTTATTTATTTATTATTAATATCATTTATTATTTTTTTAATTTATTTATTTATTTTTTGTGCTACCTGGCTTATTATTTTCACATTACCAAAAAGTTATGGCTCAAGATTGTGTCCATATAAGTGTACATTTGAATAAATATGATTGAAATAGTTCATGTTGCAATTGTTGTTGTTTGTTTGTTTGTTTGTTTTTGCTTCAGTTTTCTTTCATCTGCCGATAAATACAGTTTTTAAGTACTCAGTACAGGTATGAAAGCCCCCCCAATAAGGGAGGCATGAGGTATGCCTTGACAGGTATGTTAAGGTTTGAGCAAAGCTCTGAACAGAGTGACAGTGTGGTTGAGGTTTTTGGCTGAATTTCTCTTTGCACAGAGAGACAAAGGAAGGCCAGTGTTATGACCCGAGCACCGGTTCTGATCGCGCTCGGGCTAAGTTATTCTCGCTGCCGGCCGTGACAGCTGCGGGTTGTATTCTGGCCTCGCCGGGCTCTTATTGTGAAAGTGCTCGGTGGGGCTTCCGCCTGTCAACGGCCGGTCAGCTGATTGTCATTACCGTCGTTAGTGCTTCGCCCTTTTAAGCCCGGCACTGACAACGGTAGGACGCAGGAGTATTGGTCAACATTCTGTCAACGTCTCGTCTCATTTTGCTGTTCAAGTCTGGGTCTACGCCTCGCCATGTTTGGGAGTGCCGTGAGACCTTCATGTCAGGTTCGTGTATCATAGTCTTGTCACAGTTAGCTCGTAGCGGCTGGGTTAGCCCTACGAGCCCAAGTCTAGGTCTTGTGTGTGTTTGCCCTAAGGGGTTCATAGTTGTGTTTTGTCACGTCTGTAAATAAATAACATCTCAGCCAAACTCTCTGGTGAACTCTGTGGCGTCTCTTGGGGATCCGCGAGGATCACCACATGACCGTATACTCCTGCCAGGTCGCCTAAACGGAGGCGCCGCATCGAGACGCCGTTTCACCGGGAGTTTGTGCCATATCTGGACTGTTGTTTCTTCTCGTTCGGGTGTCAACATCTGGGAGAATGCCGTCATCCAGGGGCCGCGGTCGGCGCCTGGACAAGGAGCTAGCGAGCGCTCTGGAATACGCCGATGGGGTGCTCCTCGCCGCTACATTTGACGACACCTCCAGCTACATGCGTTGGCATCTGGGCGTCGCTGAGGAGTATCTGGACAGCCTTCCCCTCGACTACGACGATCATCCGGAGGTGATATCGAGGTGGGAGGAACTCGCCGCTCAGCGCGAGGTTCTTCGTGGGCTGGAGGAGGAAGAGAGCGGGAAGCAGAGGAGGAGGCATCCTCGCTCCCCGCGTTGGTGTCCCGTTCCCGTCCCGGAGCAGGTCCAGGAGTACGCGCCGTCTGGGGGCCGACGAGGACGTCGGCGTAACGGCACGGGCAACCCTCAGCGGAATCCCCGGCTGGACTCGCTGCCGGCGTATCCCGTCAGCGAATCTCCGAGAGCGGCCCCACCTCATTTTCCCAGGGGGCCCTCTGTCGCCATCCAGCGGGGAGAAGGAGGAACGACGTCCCCCACAGCAGGAACCATCTCTGCCCCCGGAGGAAGGCAAGTGATCGTTTGTTTGTCACATCTTAATAATGATCTGCCTTGTCTGACTCCTGGGGGCGGAGTTCGGGGTTCGCAGCCCCCCGAGCTCCCTCCACCTGCTGTGGATAAAATTATTAAACCTACTGCCTCTGTGTTCTCCCCCGTGGAGCGGTCCGCGACGCCAGGCCAGCGTCGCCGGACGAAGAGGGCCCCTGCAGTGCTGGTTAGCCTGCATCCGGCCCTGCAGTCACGTCTTGGATGGAGGAGAGGAGTGGACTGCGGCCCGGAGCCTGAGCCGACGAAGAAGCATCCCCGGGTCTCCTCGCCGGAGCAGTCTGAGCCAGTGGGTCAAGGGTTCCCTGCCTCCACGCCATACGGGTCGTCGGCGTGGACAACAGCGTGGGAGGAACCTGAGGCTGCTGATGACGTCGTGCCAGCTGCGGAGCCCGACGCAGCTGACGAGAGTCGCCCTGAACCCAGATCGTCGGAGTCCTGGGTGGCAACGGAACCCGAGTGCAGGCAAGTGCTCCCTCTTATGTCTCTGTCCTCTTTTGTTGAGCATTTTTGCCTGCCTCTCGGGGAGACGAGTGAGGAGCAGCCGTCTGCTGCGCCCGAGCTCGTCTCGCTGGGTTCCGTTGCTACCGGTGATGCTGATCCCAGTTTTCCTGTCCCCGAGCTTTGTTTTAGTGTCACCAGCGGGGAGCGGGTCGGAGTCACCGAGGTGGAGGTCCCAGGTTCGGGGGTGGAGTTCGTCAGCGGAGCTGCACCGGAGGCCCAATCGGGTCCCACCGCAGGAGCGGTTCTGGCCCAATCGGGGCCCAACGTGGGTGCAGCTGGGACCCAATCTGGGTCCAGCGGTGATGCAGTGCGAGCGTGGCCCATAGGCGGAGGAGGAGCTGCAGACCCTTCTTCGCGGAGCGGATTCTTGGCTCGCCCTGCTCATCGTTTCCCTGTGAGTCACCACCCCTATTCATCATCGCCGGGGGCCATGGGGGTCCCTGTTCGCTCGCCCCGGTTCTCCCGAGTTTTGTCCTGGGTGTGTCTCTGTATTTGTGCTTTTTTTTTTTTCCTCTTCCTGGTTGTTTTGTCTTGTGCTCATGCCTTTGTTTTGAAAGCCACAGTCAAGTCAGTCATGTTATGTCAAAGCAATTTTAGATTGCCTCATGTGTTTTTGAAAGCCACAGTCTAGCCATAGTAAAGTTATGCTAAGCAATTTTAGATTGCTTTGTGTGTTTGCAGTAGCCTTGCTGGCTTATGTATTGTCTGGGTAGAGCGAGTAGTGCTCTGGTTTTTTTTTGTTTGTTTTTTTTGTTTTCACGTAGTCTGGTATGAGCAAGTAGTACTGGTTTTTGGTGTTTTTTTTTTCATGTATAGTTTGGTTTGAGCGAGTAATGCTCTGTTTTTGTTTCATAGTCTGGTATGAGCAGGTATGCTCTGTTTTTTGTTTTTTCATGTTAGATAGATAGATAGTTTATTTCGAACACAAAAATATAACAAATACAAGCAAATGGCAAATGCAATAAAGTAACATTATACACTGTTCGAAAGGGAGAAGGAAGAAGTGAACACTTATTAATTCCATCTCCTCTTTTCCGTAGATACACCCATGTGAATTTTATACAAATTACCACCTTTAAGACCCCAAGTAAACAGTTTACTGTATTTTATGTTAAGTCTGGTATGAGCAGGTAATGTGTTCTTGTATCTAGTTTATCTGAACCTGTAGTTCTGGTTTTTGTTTTCCTTTGTACATTTTTTCTTGTTTGTCTTGTCATTGTCTTGTATGTTTTTTTTGCCTTGTCATTGTCTTGTATGGGTTTTTTTTTTTTTTTTTCCTTGTTCATGGGTTGGTTTCTCTCCCTCCGCACCTGTCCCCCAACCTCCCACCCTGGGGGGGACGGGGGGGCAGGGTGGTTCCTTGGGGCGTTCGGAGTCCGCCTGTGGAGGGAGGGTACTGTTATGACCCGAGCGCCGGTTCTGATCGCGCTCGGGCTAAGTTATTCTCGCTGCCAGCCGTGACAGCTGCGGGTTGTATTCTGGCCTCGCCGGGCTCTTATTGTGAAAGTGCTCGGTGGGGCTTCTGCCTGTCAACGGCTGGTCAGCTGATTGTCATTACCGTCATTAGTGCTTCGCCCTTTTAAGCCCGGCACTGATGATGGTAGGACGCAGGAGTGTTGGTCAACATTCAGTCAACGTCTCGTCTCGTTTTGCTGTTCAAGTCTGGGTCTACGCCTCGCCATGTTTGGGAGTGCTGTGAGACCTTCATGTCAGGTTCGTGTATCATAGTCTTGTCACAGTTAGCTCGTAGCGGCTGGGTTAGCCCTACGAGCCCAAGTCTAGGTCTTGTGTGTGTTTGCCCTAAGGGGTTCATAGTTGTGTTTTGTCACGTCTGTAAATAAATAACATCTCAGCCAAACTCTCTGAACTCTGTGGCGTCTCTTGGGGATCCGCGAGGATCACCACATGACAGCCAGTTTGCTTTTTTGAGTTGCCATCGCGGAGTTCTTGATTGCACATCCACTTCTGTAGACGTCCACTGCTGGGATAAATAACTTAAAAGATGCATAATATCACATCATATATCACTCACCATCCTCTATATCCTAATATCACGGCTTTCAACTGCTGAAGTTGGGTGCTCCCATGGCCATAAATTCATTTTGGGTGGCTCCGTCTAGTTCCCTCTGGATTCTCTCATCAGCTGAAAGGCACAGAAAACTCTGCTGGACTGCAATGTTGATTTCTGTGGGTCTGATTTCTGTGAAGCCATTCTATCGTTGTTTATACTAATGCTTGCTTGATGGCTCATGGATGAATCTTTGCAAATGGTAGCGTGAGATTCTGGAATTCAGCCTTAAGATGTCGCTCTCATGACGTTACACCCGGACCAATCAGTGGCCTGCAGTCTTTTGATGTCACATTTTCAGGTCAGAACGGAACACTTAAGGTGCTTTTCCACTTGGCACACTTTGGCCTCGTTTCGCACGGTTCGGCCTCCTTTGTCCGCTTTTCCTTTCGGCACCCAATGGCCTAACAGTTCCGTTATTTCGGAACTGTTCGACTTTTATTAGCACCAATAAAAGTAGGTCCGAAGGGTACCAGCACGGTTTTGTCACGCCACTGCTGGCCATTCATTGGTCTGGGCGTAGCGTCATGAGAGTCGGCATTACGCTGACTTTTGAGAATCGCTTGCTGGTCGCCATTTGCAATTTTTCGTCAGTGAGCCCGCGAACAAGTGATATTATAAACCACAACGATAGAATGGCTTAACAGAAATCAGCAGAAATCTAACGCCACGGTCCAGCAGAGTTTCCTGTGCGTTTCGGCTGAGAGAATGCAGAGGGAAGCAGACTGAGCTTGCAGTGGGGTGCACAAGCAGACCCACCACAAAATAGATGGAGATGCACCGGGAATTAGACCCAGCCACCCGAATTGAATTGAATGTACAGCCGCGACGCACCCAACTTCAGCAGTTGAAGCCGTGATATTGTGATATACAGGACGGTGAGTGATGTGATATTCATGCTTTGTTATTTTTTCCAACAGTGGAAAGTTCACTTAGGACAGACGAAAACTTAATCGTGTTTAAACGATGACCTAGCTTAATGCTACGTCCGACCTTGTATGTTGCTTTTTTGTGTTGACAATAACTGATGAAATAAGCTAGTTGTAATCCTGGTTAAATTTTTTTTTTTTTTTTACATGTTGCACTTTGGTGCTGTGCATGAACTTAATTTGTGTGTATTTCATTGTAGAGTCCAGACAGCAGTGTATTGTGACAGGTAAACAACACATCATATTTATAGTCAAATCTTTTGCTTTTTAAAGCGAGGTAGTCGGATACGCAAAAGCCGATGGTGTATAGAACACCTATATTAGGATGTGAAATGTCGGCATCGAAACTGCTCCCATTTAGCTGTAATTAATATTCAAAAATGATATTTTCGGGAGGAAAGAATTCAATTTAAACAGCCAAGGACCAAAAAACGTACATTTGCTCATGGAACAGGTCATTCACACTCGCAGACAATCACGCTATATGTGTCTGTAGGATTTTCTTTCCATGCACGCAAAAAAAGCATTTTTTTCCCGGATCCGACTACCTCACTTTAAGTTAAAGTTTAGGTAAAGTGCCAAATTTAAAGTAGCACAATTTCCACTTAATATGAAAGGGACTGAATTGAGATTTATTTGTGAATATTAATTACAGAGTATTTGAAAATGAATGGCACATCCAATAGTAGCCACCATAAAATAAACGGCTTGTTTATTTTTATCAGATCACTTCTGTGATTCTTTATGAGTTCTAGTCATAATAGTGCATCTTGCACCTTGGGGAATGGCAGTTGTTCAGTCACCATTAGAATTTAGTTTATATGTGTATAGTATTTCATCTTTAAACTCATTCAGTAATAAAACACATTACAAATATTTGAGACCAATTGTAGTTCTTCCTTTTATATTTTAGCAATACAAGCAGAAAACACCACCCACACTTGAAACCAGGGCGACACAGCGGTGGCTAAACTTTTATTGATAACGTTATTTCACACCATCACAACAACTCAGTATCTAAACTCAGTATAAATGGTGTAGAGATTGAAAGGGTATCCAAAATTAAAATCCTTGGTGTAATAATTGATAATAAACTGTGTTGGAAGTCACATATTAATTATATTAAAGGTAAAATATGCAAATCAGTCACAATACTGCGCAGAGTGAAATATTTGCTGAATCAACCCACACTATAGACTTTGTATCATTCATTAATGCTCCCATACATGACATCCATCCATCTTCTACCACTTTTCCAGAGGTCCGGGTCGCAGAGGCAGCAGTTCAAGCAGAGAAGCCCAGACTTCCCTCTCCTCAGCCACCTGCTCCAGATCTTCAGAGAGGATACCAAGGTGTTCCAAGACCAACTGGGAGACGTTGTCTCTCCAGTGAGTTCTGGGTCTGCCCTGGGGTCTGAGAACTACTACCAAGCAACACTGTTTCAGTGCAAGGAGTCAGACTGTGGAACGCTTTTGGACCTGAATTAAAATCATGTACAAAGCTTGGACAATTTAAACAAAAACTAAAGGAATAAATACTCCAAACATACACACGTGGACAAAATTGTTAGTACCCCTCTGTTAATGAAAGAAAAACCCACAATGGTCACAGCACAGTGACTACTTGTCACCCTTTAAATAGGCCGATTGATTACAAGTTTGTAGACACCTGTGATGTTAATTAGAGGACACATCTTGGTTGAACATGTCCCTATGGTCATGTTCATGTCCCTATGGCCTATTTTCAATCTTTTCTAGGGGTACCATCATTTTTGTCCAGGTCTGTTTCATGAGTTTGTTTTTAAAATAATTCTGTTGAACCACAATTCAAAAGCATTGTCTGATTTTCATTGGTTAATTTTCATAGAATTTTTATTTATTACCACTTTTGTCAGATTCAAGTTATTTCTGTGACCATTGTGGGTTTTTCTTCGATTAACAGAGGGGTACCAACAATTTTGTCCATGGCTGTATATACAAAACGACATGTAAAATAACACAAGGATTATCATATCCAGTCTGTGTTGTGCTGTTGCTTATTTTTTGTCACGTTTTGTCTTAGCTTTGTTCTGATTTGTAATCACTCTTATTTTATTTTATTTTTGAATTCTTAGCTGGAACATGGGTGGGCAATATAAGCTGCTGCTTCAGCCATCACCCATTTCTGATAAGTTATGTTGAATTGTATAATCCGAGGAGTTCCTGTTTAATTTGACCTTATTGGATTTTTTCCCCCTTTGTTCTATTATTCTGTTCCTTTCTTTTAATCTAATTATCCGAAATAAAAATTCATTCATTTCTCAAATATGTTTTAAACTTTCTTTAATTATCCACCACCCATTTCTGTCTTTCATCTAGGCAAGGGAAAAACGATCCACCCAAATTTGAATTTTGCACATTCTAAATAATCTGTAATTTGCTGCTGATTGGAATAAACAATTTAGTGATTTATGTGTTTACATCATGATTTTCTATTTTGTCTGTTCAGACACCGGTGGGAAAAGTGTCAACAGTACGAACCATTTGTCAATGACTTTGAAAATAATGGCTCATTTTTAAGAAAAGTAACCAAAACAATCATTTGCTGAAGACTGTAAAACAAAATAGAGACATCTGCAAAAGTACAAAGGTTTATTGTCAAAATTCCCAGGGCAATACTACATGAATACAAGTATAGTTCACTGTTGATGCAGAGAATATACAGTATATTTATACAGTATCTACATGTAGTCAGCAATACTCAATACGATATATTTCCAATTAATCCACGTATTTCTCCATGTAACCTTGGGACTGCTTTATTTTAATTACTTCTAATCCTAGATCCATTTGTTTTGGCTTAAAATGCATCATAATTGCTAAATATATCTTATGCCTAACTCAGTACTGTTTACCTGTTGAAATATATATTTAACAGCTCATATGGCACCTGATCCATGTTTTGCCATGACACCACTGGCTGGAGCAGATAAATTCCATGACGTCTCAACAGTCTCTCCATGATTTTGACACAGATCAGAGCAATTTATTTCACAGGAAGCTAAACATTTCTACAGACATTATAGCCACTTCACGTTCGTGAACTTGGGGTCACGTCACTGTGATGAACATTAACGCCGACCGTTTGAAGCGATATTTTTGCCAGAAGAGAGCCATCTGAAACACACACACAGAATACATATTTTAGGACCCAATATCGATAACTTGCCGACATTACAATGTTGTACGGCGGACTTAAAAGCAAAGTAGCATTAGCAATCATTAGCTTACTGTCATACGTAATGTAGTTCGCATCCTCATGGCTTCTAAATGCTCCAGTTCTTTTCCAGAGTGTGTCATATTGCGGGTTTGCCTTCTGTTCTCCGTTTTTGCCTTTATTCTGGCAAAAACAGCCAGAGAACGCAGACGCCTCGTATCCTGCCAACTTGTGTTTTGCGTAATGTTACGCTTGATTTACGCCAGTTACACTTGTTTTACGTAGCGGGAGGGAGAGGGTTGCGCCGCTTCCCTTTTAACTAATTCCCACCCACTTCAAATGACACCTAGTGCAGTAGAAAAACATGCGAGCCGAACTGTACTGTGCGAAACGAGGCCAAACAAGGCCAAAGTGTGCCAAGTGGAAAAGTGCCTTTAGAACCACTCTTGAGCAGTCCCGAAAAATCGGGACTGAAACCATTACAGTTCCTAATGGAAAAGCCTACAAAGCGTGCCGAAACAAAATGAATAGGGCCAAACAGGTACTAGTAGAAAAGGAGCTGAAAGCCCCTTCAAGGTGGAGGGAATTATGAACACTTCCAAATACCAGTCAGTGTTGGCACAAAACCTTCAGGCTTCTGCTAGAAAGCTGAAGATGAACTTCATCTTTCAGCACAACAATGACCCAAAGCACACATCCAAATCAAAAGAATGGCTTCACCAGAAGAAGATTAAGGTTTTGGAATGGCCCAGCCAAAGTCCAGACCTGAATCCAATCGAACATCTGTGGGGTAAGCTAAAGAGGGCTGTGCACAGGAGATGCCCTTACAATCTGACAGATTTTGGAGCGTTTTTGCAAAGATGACTGGGCAAATATTGCCACATCAAGATGTGCCACACTGATAGACTCTTAACCAAAAAGACTGAGTGCTGTTATAAAAGCCAAAGGTGCTGCAACAAAGTATTAGTTTAAGGGCGTGCATATTTATGCAACCAGGTTATTGTAAATTTTTGATTTCTTTATATTTCCCCTTAAAAGATTTCAGTTTGTTTTTCAAATGGGTTGTACAGGTTATACACTATTCACAAAAAGTGAGGGATATTCGGCTTTCGGATGAAATTTCAGGATGCACCTAAAATGCACTATAACCTTTACAGGTGAACTTAATTTGGGCTCCACTAAGCTTTTGAATTCACATCTCCAACTGTTCAGTGTTTCAATACTTTTTGCATAACTTGCTGTTCTCTAACAAGGTGCTTAACAGCAAAATTCACAACAGGTGCTTGATCCATGAATCAACCAATAAATTTTCTGGTTCAATTAGAATTGGTATTTAAACAGTCCTCTTCATCATGCTGTTCACATTTTGACATCATGAGGCCAAGACAACACCTAACAATTGATCAACAGTACCTCACCACTGCAAGGCTTTAAACAGAATATTCTTAGAGGAAAGTGGCCACTGAGCTTAGAGTGTCACAGAGTGTCATCAGCAGGTTGCAACAGAGAGACTGGAAGAGTCCCAGAATGGCACAGAAGTGGACGTCCTTTGGCCACATCCCACACTGATGACCGCTTCATTGTGAACAGTGCCCTGTGGAGCCAGATGATGAATGCCCCTCAACTCCAGGCACATTTAAGGGAGGTGAGAGACACCCAAGTGTCACATCAGACCATTCAAAACATTTACATCAGCGTGGTCTGTGTGCTAAATGACATGCAAGGGTACCTGACCACACCATCAGGCAAAGGCGCCATCATTTGCATGGGCCAGGGAGCATTTACGCTGGACAAGGGACCAGTGGGCTTCAGTGCTGTTCTCTGATGAAAGTTGATACAGGCTGAGCAGAAATGATGGCCACCAATGATGTTGGAGACGTCAAGGAGAGAGCTATGCATCAGCCACTGTTGTCACCATGTTACAGTCTGAGCAGGTGTGTCTAGTCAATATAGAACTGCCCTACATCTTCTGAATGGTACAGTGACAAGCCAATATTACCTGAATAACACCATTAATCCAGTCATTGTGCCCCTACATGAACAACACAGGCCTAATTTCATCGTTATGGCCAACAATGCTCCAGTTCATCAACATTGCATCATTAGGGAATGGCTACTGGAGGCTGGGGTACCTCAAATGGAGTGGCCTCCACTTTCTCTAGACCTGAATCCCATAGAAAACCTATGGGATCAGCTGAGTGGCCGTGTAGAGGCTCATAACCCTGCACCCCACAACCTCAATGACCTGAGGGCTGCCCTTCAAGAAGAGTGGAATGCCATGCCTCAGCAGACAATAAGTCGACTTGTGAATAGCATGAGACATCTTTGTCAAGCTGTAATTGATGCTCAAGGGCACATGACAAGTTATTGAGACATTGACATTTTTTGTTGTGGTATACCCACCACTGTTGTTGGCTTTTGTTTCAATAAATTGCTTGAGATGAGGAAATCACCACTGCATGCTTCTACTTAAATGCCCTGCTTTCATGATACAATATCACTGTAGCATGAACTTTTTACATTTTCCATAAATTTCACCCGAAAGCCAAATATCCCTAACTTTTTGTGAGTAGTGTAGGTTAGATTAATGGTGGAAAAAGTTTTGAAATGATTTATCTTGGTTATGGCTGTGTTGTGAGACATGTATATGTTGGACACTGCATATGTGATTTAACCTCACGATGAAGGAGAGCCAGCCCCCTGCGGTCTCCCCACATTGGTGTCATTTTCTACATCACAAAACCTGGCATTTGAACATGGGTGTGTAGACTTTTTATATCCACTGTATATAGACAGCTGGGATAATCACGGCAATACAGCACAGATGGAGAGTAATCATGACAATGGCTGACACATGAGGAAAACAGAGATGGCAGGATGGTGTGGGGTTACACACACACACACACACACACACACACACACACACACAATCACAGACAGAGGAAACAGAACATGACAATGGGACTAAGGACGAAGCGAGGATAAACAATACAAAATAAACCCACAATTGGAACCAGAACATGAACAGAAAACGCTGTCAAATTAAATCCCAAACCAACAATGACAGGAATAATAAACCCAAGATACAAATAATAAACACAAAGAAACACAGAAATAAACTCAGAGAGTGGGCATGACCCTACGGTCATTCCCCAAACCATGACATAGCCCCCCTTTAAGGGAGGTACGCCAGTCACCCCTAGACACTACCCCAAAAAAAGGGGGGGGAACCCACCTTCCCAGTGGGGGTGGTGGGGGCACAGGCCAGGCGGGCCGAAACACACTCTGTCCACCGTAGAGTTCAAAACAAAAATGCAGCTTGGGAAACCAACCAAAGTCCCACGTCCCAAACCAATAAACAAGGCGGGTAGTCTTCCATCAACCCACGGTCATTGGACCAGGGAACAAGGGGGATCTGGGGGCCTACCCAAGTCCATGGGTCCCCAGACTGAAGTACCCAGTGGGTCTGGCAGCCTTCCAAGGTCCAAGGGCCACCAGATGGGTGAACACGGTGCCACGGGGGTGTTGACCCCAGGAGCTTTAAACACAGGCATTAAAGGAACTTTTTGCTCAAAAGATAACATAGGAGTTCTAACCCAAGAAAATAGTATGTGACCCATGCTGGCAAAATGAGTCGAAATGTGCACTGGGTAATTATGAGCTACAGGCACGTGAAGTTAGAAATCATGATTCTTTGTTTGCTGGCAGCAAGTCCCGGGAAAACCCCCATCAGTGCCTGGTATTATTGTAATGCTTGGAACTCCTACTTTCTAAAAATACACGTTTTTGCGGAAAACATAACTCAGGACTGAGTGAAGGTGAGTTTTCAAACCAGCCAAAATATAAACAAAAGTCCTCATTGCGACTCATTTTGCCAGCACGGGTCACATATGGAAATCTTAAACTCAGGAGATGACACAGGAGCTTTAACCTCATAAGGTAAGGAAAACACAGGCACTTTAAACTCTGGAGACAAAGACAACACAGAGGCCTTAACCTCAGGGGGTGACAATATAGACCCCTTCCCCTCAGGAAATAACATGGGAGCTTTTTGCTCTGAACACCACCAAGGAGCCCTTTGCTCTGGAGATAACAACATTGCAGCTCCAAACTCAGAAAATGACCTAGGAGCTCTTTGTTCTAGAGCAGGGGTGTCCAATCATGTGCCATGGAGGGCCAAGACCCTGCAGGCTTTACCTCCAACCAGTGTCTTCAACAGCAGATTCCACTGAATTTCTTCCCACTGTTTGCCGATAAGTGAAAACACGTGCTGAAGAGACTGGGTAGAAGAGAAAACCTGCAGGTCTTGGCCCTCCATGGCACATGATTGGACACCCCTATTCTACAGAAAACAATATAAGAGCCCTTTGCTCTGGGAAAAGCAATGTAGGAGCTCTTTGCTCCGGGGAAAATAATATACAGCGGTATGAGAAAAGTGTTTGCCCCCTTCCTGATTTCTTATTTTTAACTTAAATATTAGACAAAGAAAACAAGTAAACACAAAATGCAGTTTTTAAATGAAGGTGTTTATTATTAAGGGTTAAAAAAAAAATCAAAGTCTACATGACCCTGTGTGAAAAAGTGATTCCTGCCCCATAAAAACTAATTAACTGTGGTTTATCACATCTTTGGAAAGCGGAGTTCAATTTCTCTAGCCACACCCAGGCCTGATTACTGCCACATCTGTTCTCAATCAAGAAATCACTTAAATAGGACCTGCCTGAAAAAGTGAAGTAGACCAAAAGATCCTCAAAGTGCTAGACCTCATGCTGTGAGCCAAAGAAATTCAGGAACAAATGAGAAACAAAGTAATTGAGCTCTATTAGTCTGGAAAAGGTTATAAAGCCATTTCTAAAGCTTTGACACTCCAGCAAACCATAGTGAGAGCCTTTATCCACAAATGGTGAAAACATGGAGCAGTGGTGAACCTTCCTAGGAGTGGCCAGCCAACCAAAATTACCCCAAGAGCGCAGCGACAACCCATCCAAGAGGTCACCAAAGACCCCACAACAACATCCAAAGAACTGCAGGCCTCACTTGCCTCAGTTAAGGTCAGTGTTCATGACTCCACCATAAGAAAGAGATGGGGTAAAAATGGCCTGCATGGCAGAGTTCCAAGACGAAAACCACTGCTGAGCAAAAAGAACATAAAGGCTTGTCTCAGTTTTGCCAGAAAACATGTTGATGATCCCCAAGACTTTTGGGAAAATACTCTGTGGATTAAGGAGACGAAAGTTGAAGTTCTTGGAAGGTGTGTCCCCCATTCCATCCAGCGTAAAAGTAACACAGCATTTCAGAAAAGGAACATCATACCAAAAGTAAAACATGGTGGTAGTGTGATGGTGTGGGGCTGTTTTGCTGCTTCAGCACCTGAAGACTTGCTGTAGTAAATGGAACCATGAATTCTGCTGTCTACCAAAAAATCCTGAAGGAGAATGTCCGGCCATCTGTTTGTGACCTCAAGCTGAAGTGCACTTGGGTTCTGCAGCAGGACAATGATCCAAAACACACCAGCAACTCCACCTCTGAATGGCTTAAGAAAAACAAAATGAAGACCTTGGAGTGACCTAGTCAAAGTCCTGACCTGAATCCAATTGAGATGCTGTGGCATGACCTTAAAAATGCAGTTCATGCTCAAAAACCCTCCGATGTGGCTGAATTGCATCAATTCTGCAAAGACGACTGGGCCAAAATTTCTTCACAATGCTCTAAAAGACTCATTGCCATTTATCAAAAATGTTTGATTGCAGTTGTTGCTGCTAAGGGTGGCCCAACCAGTTATTAGGTTTAGGGGGCAATCACTTTTTCAGACAGGGCCATGTAGGTTTGGATTTTTTTTTTTTACCCTTAATAATAAACACCTTCATTTAAAAACTGCATTTTGTGTTTACTTGTGTTATCTTTAATATTTAAATTTGTTTGATGATCTGAAACATCAAAGTGTGACAAAACATACAAAAAAAAAATGAGAAATCAGGAAGGGGCAAACACTTCTTTACACCACTGTAGTTGCTCTGTGCTCTGGGAAAAACATTGTAGTAACCCTAGGCTCCGGGGAAAACAACACCGAGTTCCTTGCTCAAAAAAAACTTCTTAAACTCAGGAGAAGACGGCAAAACCCTTTAAACTCAGGAGGTGGCAACACCAAACTTCTAAACTCTGGAAGTGAAAATATAGCTCCATTAAACTTAGAAGATAACATTGGAACCCTTTGCTCAAAAGAATCAACTTGGGGGTTTTAAACTCAGAAAATGGCATTGGGGCTCTTTGCTCTGGGAACCACAAGGGGGCTTCCTGCTCATGGAACAATAACATAGGAATTTTGTGCTCTAAAAATAAACTATAAAACTCAAGGATAATGACAACATAGGAACATTTGCCTCAGGAAAAAAAAACATGGGAACTCTTTGTCCTGAAGAAAATAAAATAAGAGCCTCTTGCTCAAAAGAAAACAGAGTAGGGGACCTTTGCTCAGAGGACAGTAACATAGAGGTTCCAAATTCTGGAGCAAGCAACCCCAGGGGTCTTTGCTTAGTCGAAAACAACAAGGGAGTTTCAAACTCAGAAAATAACATTGGAGTCTCTTGCTCAGGCGCTAATAACACAGAAGTTTCCAGCTCTGGAGTTACCAATATAGGAGCCTTTAGTCCAGAAGCAAGCAATGGCGGAACACTGACCTCAAGGACAGCAGATTGAAACCCCCCAGTTTCTGAAACAAGGGGAGGAGGTCCATCGACCCCAGGAACTGCGACAGGCGAAGCGGACTGCTCGCCCTCAGGAACTGCAGTGGCTGCAGGTCTCCTGACTTCGGGAACATCGGCTGCAGGTCTCCTGACTTCGGGAACATCAGCTGCAGGTCTCCTGACTTTGGGAACATCAGCTGCAGGTCTCCTAACTTCGGGAACATCGGCTGCAGGCCTCCTGACCTCGAGAACATTGGCTGCAGGTCTTCTGACCTCAGGAACATCGGCTGGAGCGTGGTCCTCCTGCGGCCCCATCCTCAACATGGCCATCTCAAATGAGGGAGGAGAACAGGCTGTCAGTGAGGTGACACCACAGCCATTAGCAGCAGAGACTGGTAGGAAGGGCCCAAGAGCTGGTGGACTCTGCGCTTGGGTCCCCCTGTTGTGTTGTTTTGGGGACATATTATTGTGTGACATGGGTGGTGGCTTCACCTTTCCGGTTCCGCCGCCACCTGGGGTATAAAAGAGCTGTGAGGGAGAGGGGCGGTTTCCTGGCCTCCTCTCAGCTTAACGGATGTGCCTGTATTGTGAGAGTGAGTCACAAATAAAGTTGTGTCTAGTTCAACGCTTGGTCTCTTCCTTGGCTCATATTACCGATATAATAACACACACCCCCGCCACCAGAAGTAAGGCAAGCATTTTCAAAAGTCGTAGTAGAAGACAAAGAAACAAGTACTTGCCTTAGTTCCTGGTCTCCTGTTGCTGAGGTGACAACCTCAGAATTAGCTACAGGGGCAGCAGGCTCAGCCACTGGAGCCAATGATGATTGGGGTGCGTTGACTTCCGGAACAGTTGATGGAGGCTCACCTGCCTCAGGAATGGATGCCTGTGGCATGGGAGAGAGGTGGAGAGCCGTAACTAGAGAGGCAACTCCTGTCTCCAGTGAGCTGAAATCAAATGGTTCATTCACCTCTGGCACAGAGGAAAACTCACTGGAGAGCAGGAATACCTGAAGGAAGGCTGGAATGTCCTCCCACAAATGGGGCTTGGATGCTGCGATTCTACACGCCATGTCCTGCCACCCATTCCTCTGACGACAGAGGTTGAAGCACTCATCCACCTCATTGATAACTGTCCATGGATCCTCGCAGGTGACCAAGTCTTTGGGCGTGGAGCTCAGGAGAGAAAGGGGTGAGGCAGGTGGAGTATGGGAGCAGCAGCAAAGTATACAGCAGAGACAGGGAGAGAGGGCTCAGTGGTGGTGATGGGTGGCTGTCACTGAGCCCCCTTTCCAGAAACAGGGTAAGACCCTTCATTAATAGGTGTAAAACAATGATAAGATATTTGCCCTTGTTCCTGCTCTGCTGCTGCTGAAGTGTCAGGCAAGTCCTCCTGGAAGCTGCTGGATCATCTGACTGAGGATCTGACCAATGGAGTGGAGCTGAAATAGCAGACTCTGGGGCTGGAAGGTGCCGTGGAGCAGGTTCAGGGACAGGGAGGCGCCATGAAGCAGGTTCTGGAGCTACAGTGCGACGAGGAACTGGAACTGGGAAGCGATGAGGAACTGGTACAGAACTGGGGAGTGACGAGGAACTGGAATTGGAGCTGGGTCATGCCGTGGAGTTGGTATATCCATTGCCAGCTGGTTCCAACCCAGCTGGGACACATGCTCTGGAAGAAGCCATGGTATGTAGTTCAGCATAAGCTTCTTCTGGGTGAGCACAGTCAATTGGGGCTCCTCCTACTCTTCCTCATCAACCGAACACTGAGGCTCCAACGTTGCCAACCCAATCCGGCAGACGACTGGATCCTCAGAAACTGTGGGCTCTTCCCAGACGATCCGGTTCCTACCCAGGATCGGCAGACACTCAGAAAACACACGAGTGGACACAGGGAATGCAGGTGAGGATGGAGGGATGGAAACAGCAGCAGCAGAAACTGCAGCAGATAACAATGGAGAGAGCTCAGCAGTGGTGATATTTAACTGCTGCTGAGCCCCCTTACCTGGAACAGAACAAGACCTTTCTGTAGCAGATGTTAAAAAATGGAAAGGTACTTGCCTCTGTTCCTGTTCTGCTGCTGCGGAGAAGTTGGACAAGTCCTCCGGGGAAAAGCTGGAGCTTGTCTGACAAACAGCCAGAGCCGGAGCTACATGACGTCGAGAAGAGTGGCATCTTCCGGCGCCTTTCTTCCACTCAGCCCTGCCAAACGCCAACCGAGATTCATAAAGCTCCTCCTCGGCAGTGGATTCTGCAGGTGATAACAGTGGCAGGAGGTCTTCTGGCTCTGGCGAGGGGGAAACGGTGGTAGCGGAGGAATAGGGTGCTCCCTCACCCGGGGATGGGAACGGATGTCCGGTTTTGCTTCCATCAACACTGCGGCAGCCTCCCAATGCTTTACAGTGTCCTCAGGATTAGAGCAGCGTTGTGCAGAGGCCTCACAATCCAGTACCTGGATTACCACACAAAGCTGCTCCATTCGCCACCTCTTCTCACTTCTTGCTTTCTCCACAATGCAAGCAGGTAGTCTGTGTACTGCTGTGATTGAATACTGTGTGCATTTTTTGTGTTTTAATGCATAATGCTGCCACTCATTTTTGCCACTCATTGTTTTGTAACTGCCATGAGTCCTGTTCTGTGATATGTGCCTACACTCTATTCTATGGACCAAGAAAAATTTTCACAAGACGGCAAAAAACTATCAGCATCTCCAGGTTTCTGTTTCCATAGCAACCAATCTTATTCTATGCTGAGAAAGGCATGCTGTTTTTTTCCTGTGCAACAGCACAGCCTAGTGGTAGAAAATAACACTAATGAAAATCACATTTCAATATTCCCTGCTTAATTCCCTGAAAACACAGAACCCCGAATCACAAGCTCACACCCATCACCTGGAGTAAACAAACAGGTAAACAAATACATAATAAACCTAAAACTAATAAACTGTGTAAATATCCCTTAAACAAATGAGAAAGCCAATTAAAAAAAAAAAACATGTCATGTACATGCACGCATGCACACACACGCCCTCCTCCTTATATCCAAATAAACACTTGATACTATATATTGTCCCTTTTACACCTACAAAGGCATACAAGTCATGTTTTGTATTGTGAACTTATTCTACTCTGTATTTTATAATCCCATGCAGGCTGGGCACCTTCTGATGTGGCACTCCCTGAGAATTTATTATTATTTTTTTTTAGTTAATGCATTGAATTAAGTTGAGGAGAGTGTGGGAAATGATGAGGCAGGTTTATGAGCAGATGAAGCTTTATTAACACTCTCACATCATCCAAACACAAAAACGCAATGAATCAGCCAAAACCAGGTTTCTCCTTATAACCTCCACAGATCATCTCACATCTGCATGACATTTCACATCACACTGCATGATATCCAACTCCACAATACATTTTCCTTCAACCCCCAGCTCCCTCCTCCTGCCAACTCCCCATGACGTCCTTGCATCTTATTCTCTTATGTTTAATCACTGCCTCCTGACTGAGACGCTGTCTGCAGATTCCTCCACAATATGCATTTCCACCCCCCCCCCCCACCCCCCAGACAGAGTTTCAGTCATTACGTCTTTTGGGCTTCAGTCTCCTCCCATATCTGCTGTAACTGGGGTCTCTGTGCCGGCGGGGGGCTGCTGGACGTGTGTCTGACTGCGGGTAGGCCAAGGCAAGGGGGGGGGGGGGACTTCGCTTTGCCTGTGTGGCTGTTCTGGTGAATCATTTGCCTGGGGAGTTCCCCATGGGGGTCTTCCACGCCGGGGGGCACGGGCCAGCAGCACTTGTTCGTCCGCCACTACAAAGGCGAGCTTAAGTCTGTCTATGCATATTTTCTCCCGACGCCCCCCCCAAGTCAAGCAAAAAATGCTTGTCCCCTGTTTCCAGCACTCTGAACGGGCCATCATAGGGTGGGCGCAATGGCGGGCGGTGGGCATCGTGTCTGACGAACACGAACTCCGTGGGCCGAGCCCAGCAGCGTGCCTGTGTCTGTGCACTTTGGCTCGTTGGCACACTACGCAGGCTGCAGCCCACTCTTTCACTTGTTTGCGCAGGCCTGGCCACACGAATTTTGCTCCCACCATTTTGACTGACGCGCGCACTCCTGGGTGTGCCAAAGCGTGAACTGACTCAAACACGCGGCGGCGCCACGCAACCGGGACCACCGGGCGTGGGCGTCCCATGGAGACGTCGCAGACTGGGGGGGGGGGGGGGGCTGCTGTCTTGCAGTACCCTGCTCTCCAACCTTAACCCTGTTGGTCCAGACTGGAGCGTGCGCACGTCCGTATCGCTAATCTGCTCTGCGGCCATGACTGTATAATCTATCCCTACGCAGACCGGGGCCACAACCGCGCGCGAGAGGCAGTCCGCCACCACATTCAGTTTACCCGACACATGCTGAATATCGGTCATAAACTCCAAGATCGCGGCCAGCTGTCTCTGCTGCTGGCCCGACCATGGTTCTGAAACCTTGGCCATCACAAACGTCAGCGCCTTGTGGTCCACGAACGCGGTGAAGCTGCGCCCTTCCAGCCAGAACTGGAAGTGGCGTATGGCCAGGTGGAGAGCCAGCAACTCTCTGTCGAACGTGCTGTATTTACGCTCACTCTCACACAAAGCCCTGCTGAAAAAAGCGAGCGGCTGCCAAGAACCGGCGACACATTGCTCCACGACGGCCCCCTATGGCCACGTCCGAGGCGTCGGTAGTGAGCGCTATCCGGGTCACCGGGTCTGGGTGCGCCAACAGTGCGGCGTTTGCCAGGGCTGCTTTAACCTCAGAGAACGCCTGCTCTCGCTCCGGAGTCCATTCGATTCCATCCGCGGGTTTCCGTCTCTTGAGCGCGGCGTACAATGGCTGCATGAGTTGAGCTGCATGGGGGAGGAACCAGTTGTAAAAGTTAACCATCCCCAAAAATTCCTGCAGCGCCCTGACCGTCTGAGGCTGGGGAAAGTTCGCCACTGCATGCACTTTGTCGCGCAAGGGTATCACTCCCTCCAGTGAGACGCGGTGCCCCAAAAAATCAATCCCCGTCACGCCGAACTGGCACTTCGCCGGGTTGATTATTAACCCGTGCTCCTCCAACCTCTGGAAAACCGTCCTGAGGTGGGTTACATGTTGTCTTCAGACGCACTGGGTACCAGGATATCATCCAGGTAGACGGACACAAACGGGAGATCGCGCAGCACCGCGTCCATCATGCGCTGGAACATCTGTGCCGCTCCTTTTAATCCGAATGGCATGCGCAGAAACTCGAATAAGCCAAACGGAGTTATTACCGCTGTTTTGGGTACGTCCTCCGTGCGCAATGGAACCTGGTGGTAACCGCGGACCAGGTCTATTTTAGAAAAAATGCGTGCTCCGATGAGGTGAAGGGAAAAATCCTGAATGTGGGGAATCGGGTAGCGGTCGTGTGCTGTGGCGTTATTCAACCTGCGGAAATCGCCGCACGGTCGCCACGACCCCTCAGCCTTAAGGACCATGTGTAGCGGGGATGCCCATGGGCTGTTCGATCGCCTGATGATGCCCAACCTTTCCAGGTTGGCGAACTCCTCGCGCGCTATGGCCAGTTTAGCTGCATCCAAGCGCCAAGGTCGTGTGAAAACAGGAGGCCCGGTGGTGGTGATAAAGTGCTCCACCCCGTGTTTAGCTATGGCCACTGAAAACGTTGGGACCGTGAGTGCTGGGAACTGAGTGAGCAGTGTGTGGAACTTACCGCCTGGAGCTGTGACGTTGGCTTGTGTTACTGGCCCGGCCCCTCGAGCTGTGCAGGGGAGAGAGTCAAAGGACAGTGCATTAACCAGGCGCCTGTTAGCAACATCAACTAATAAACCATGCGCACACAGAAAATCAGCTCCCAGGATTGGGAAACTCAGTGCTGCTATGACAAAAGTCCACTCGTATGTGCGGCCGTGTAGAGATAAAGCCAGTGTCCTCTCACCAAAGGTCTTGATGTCCGAGCCGTTTAGTGCTACCAGCCCGGGGCCGCTAGGTCCTACCAGCCGGTCGGCGTAGGTTGGCAGGATGAAGCTCTTCTGGGCTCCGGTGTCTACGAGGAAGCGTCTCCCCGAGCGCGAGTCCGTCACGTAGAACAGCTTGTTCTCTTCACCGGCGGTCGCAGCTGCTACCGACTGCCGGCCTCGGCATTTCCTGAGTGCTTGAATTGGTACGGTGGCGCACATCTGCATGCGTTCTGTCCGAAGCGGCGGTGGTAGAAGCAGAGTGTGTCTCTCTGGCGCTCCTTGGCCCCCGCTGCCGCTACCATTGGCGACTCCTCGCCTCCTCTGGTCGTCTCGCTGGGTTCCGATGCCGCTGCGTTCACCGTGAGCGCTCTGGTGGTGAGGATGATCCGGTCTGCCTCCTGGGCTAGTGCACGGTTGTCACGCGCAGCCAGCAACGGTGAATTGGCTAGGACCGCTCTCGCCTCTGTTGGAAGGTTCCGGAGGAAAAGGTGGGCAAACAGAAAATGCCCGTCGTCCGTGCCCATTAAAGCCAACATCTTCTCCATCAGATCGACGGCCGAACCATCTCCTAACTCGGAACGCCTCAGGAGCCTCTCTGCTCTCTCACAGTCCGAGAGCGTGTAGCGCCGAATCAGCGCAGCTTTGAGAGCCTCGTATCTGCCGTGGGCTGGGGGCTGGTCGAGCAGGCTCGCTACCTGCTGAGCTGTGCGAGCGTCCAGCGCTGCAACCACATGGAAAAACTTGGTGTCGTCTGCCGTTATTCCCCGGAGGGCGAACTGGGCCTCGGTGTTGCCAAAAGTCCGGTAGCTTGACTGCAACAGCGTACGCGTTGCTGGGGGTTCCCGTCCGGGCCGTCTGTGGGATGCTTGCCGCGTTACTGGGGCTTCCCGTCCGCACCGACTCCGGGGTTCTTGCCTCGTGTTCCAGAATACGTCTTGGGTCACCAGTCTGGAGAGTGTGGGAAATGATGAGGCAGGTTTACGAGCAGTCGAAGCTTTATTAACACTCTCACATCATCCAAACACAAAAACGCAGTGAATCAGCCAAAACCAGGGTTCTCCTTATAACCTCCACAGATCATCTCACATCTGCATGACATTTCACATCACACTGCATGATATCCAACTCCACAATACATTTTCCTTCAACCCCCAGCTCCCTCTTCCTGCCAACTCCCCATGACGTCCTTGCCTCTTATTCTCTTATGTTTAATCACTGCGTCCTGACTGAGACGCTGTCTGCAGATTCCTCCACAATATGCATTTCCACAAAGTAATAATTATAAGACAGTCCTTTTTCAAGATCAAATAGTTTTTATAAAGCATTAAATATGACTCAAATGCACTAATAGTAGGTCATATAATAATTACACTCTACCTTATTCATCATTCATTAAAGCATTAAAGTTGGACCATTTGCCTCCTCAGTTTCATTTGACCAATTCTGACTGATACTAAATCTGTCAGGGTCAATCACAGAGGAAGCACTAAAATACCGATACAAAGCTGAACTGTTTTTACCATGAGGTCTGCCACATCTCAATGTCAAATGATGTTTACTGGTAATAACTTTGATGCTGATGAATTTATGATAATAATTATTAATCTCTGTTGTCAAAATAAAGCACTAATTTTTGGCACTAATGTGCTGCTTCACTCTGAGACAACTGCTGCTGCTATTAGCTTAAACTGTGGGTTAACTCAGTTGTGCTGCTCACCTCTCTTCTCAAAGAAACTGGTGAGAAGCTGGCTCCCTTCCCATAATTTTGTCTCCTTCACTTTTCTTCTTCTTCTTTAGAGTTTAACGGCAGCTGGCATTGTAGCGATGTGTAGCACCTTGGGAGAGCCAGATTGTCTAGCATCTCAGACAGGAGACAGTGGATAAGCTTGGGAGAACAAAGAGCAGGGGATTCCTGGTGAGATAGCAGGAAGGAGTCAAGGATGAGGGGGTTGAATGCAGTGTGATGCAAATGTCATGTGTGTGATGTAAATGCCATGAAACTTAAGAGAGGAGTTTCTGCTTGAGAGTTCAGTCTGTTCTGTGCTTGAAAGACGTGAGTGTGTAATAAATCGTCTGAAATGATTCCGCCTCTGATTTCACACACTCCACACTGGTGACCCAAGACGTATTATGGAACACGAGGCAAGATCCCCGGAGCCGGCCCGGTCAGGAAGCTACAGCGAGGCGGCAGCCATCCCACAGACAGCCAGGACTGGAACCCCCAGCCACGCGTGTGCGGTTTCAGTCAAGCTACCAGATTTCTGGCAGCACAACCCGCGCTCTTGGGTCCACCTCACCGAGGCCCAGTTCGCCCTCTGGGGAGTAACGGTAGATGATACCAGATTCTACCATGTGGTCGCAGCGCTCGACGCCCGCACAGCTCAGCAGGTAGCGAGCCTGCTCGATCAGCCACCAGCCAGCAGCAAATATGAAGCGCTCAAGGCTGCGCTCATCCAGCGCTACACACTCTCGGAATGTGAGAGAGCGGAGAGGCTCCTGACGCGGACCGAGTTAGGAGATGGTTCAGCCGTAGGCCTGATGGAGAAGATGCTGGCGTTAATGGGCACGGACGACGGGCACTTTCTGTTTGCCCACCTCTTCCTCCGGAACCTTCCAACAGTGGCGAGAGCGGTCAGAATCAGAATCAGAATCAGATTTATTGCCATTGTTCATGTAATACACAAACTAGGAATTTGTCTCGGTGCCATGCTGCAACATTAAAAACATAATGAGAAAAAGGGATAAACTAAAAAACTAAAGGACTAGAAACGTGCAATAAGTGTAGAAAAATAAGTAATAATAAGTAATAATAATAATAATACTAGTAATAATGAGTAGTACTAGTCAAGGCAGTTTTAAAAAATTAGCATGTAGCAGATAATGTGAAGTACCACATAGTGCAGTCAATAATGCAACAGAAAAACAGTGATGATTGACATGAGTCTGGTTGAGCTGCTGTACATAGTGCACGAGAGTCAAAAGTCACTTAGTGTTCAGCAGTCTGATGGCAGAGGGGAAAAAGCTGTTCATGTGCCGGGAGGTTTTAGTCCGAATGGACCGAAGCCTTCTACCTGAGGGGAGGGGGGCAAACAGCACGTGACCAGGATGTGAAGGATCGGCTATGATCCGGCCAGCACGCCTCCGGGTCCTGGAGATGTACAGGTCCTGGAGAGATGGGAGCTCGCAGCCTATCACCTTCTCAGCAGTGCGCACGACGCGCTGCAGCCTTAGTCTGTCCCTGGCAGTGGCTCCTGCATACCACACAGTTATGGAGGAGGTGAGGATGGACTCGATGATGGCCGTGTAGAACTGCACTAACATCTTGGTGGGTAGCTTGAGCTTCCTCAGCTGCCGCAGAAAGAACATCCTCTGCTGGGCCTTTTTGATGAGGGACCTGATGGTTGGCTCCCATTTGAGGTCCCGGGTGATGGTGGTGCCCAAGAAGCGGAAGGGAAGGAAGCCAGCGGTTCTGGCCAATTCGCCATGGCTGACCGCGCGCGACTACCGTGCACTAGCCCAGGAGGCAGACCGGATCATCATCACCACCAGGGCGATTACAGTCAACGCGGCAGCGGCAGAGCCCAGCGAGACGACCAGAGGAGGCGAGGAGCCACCGACGGTAGCGGCTGCGGGGGCCAAGGAGCGCCAGAGAGACACGCTCTGTTTCTACCACCGCCGCTTTGGAGAGAAGGCACGCAGATGTGCGCCACCGTGCCAATTCAAGTGCTCGGGAAAACGCCAAGGCCGGGGGTCAGTAGCAGCTGCGACCCTCGGTGAAGAGAACAAGCTGCTCTACTTAACGGATGCACGCTCTGGGAGGCGTTTCTTCGTGGACACCGGAGCCCAGAAGAGCTTCATCCGGCCGACCTACGCTGACCGGCTGGCAGGATCTAGCGGCCCCGGGATGTTGGCAGCAAACAGCTCGGATATTAAGACCTTTGGTGAGAGGACTCTGCTCTTATCTCTACACGGCCGAACATATGAGTGGACTTTTGTCGTAGCAGCACTGAATTACCATATACTGGGGGCTGATTTTCTGTGTGCACATGGTTTACTGGTTGATGTTGCTAACAGGCGCCTGGTTAATGCACTGTCCTTTGACTCTCTCCCTTGTATAGCTCGAGTGACCCAGCCAACAGCACAAGCCAACGTCACAGCTACAGGCGGTAAGTTCCATACACTGCTCACTCAGTTCCCAGCACTCACGGTCCCGACGTTTTCCGCGGCCATCGCTAAACACGGGGTGGAGCACTTTATCACCACCACCGGGCCGCCCGTTTTTGCAAGACCTCGGCGCTTGGACGCAGCTAAACTGGCCATAGCGTGCGAGGAGTTCGACAACCTGGAAAGGTTGGGCATCATCAGGCGCTCGAACAGCCCATGGGCTTCCCCGCTACACATGGTCCCTAAGGCTGAGGGATCATGGCGACCGTGCGGGGCTTTCCGCAGGTTGAACAACGCCACAGCGCACGACCGCTACCCAATTCCCCACATACAGGATTTTTCCGTTCACCTCGCCGGAGCGCGCATTTTTTCCAAAATAGACCTGGTCCACGGTTACCACCAAGTCCCAGTGCACGCTGAGGACATACCCAAAACAGCGGTAATAACTCCGTTCAGTCTATTTGAGTTCCTGCGCATGCCATTCGGGTTAAAAGGAGCGGCACAGACGTTCCAGCGCATGATGGGTGCAGTGCTGCGTGATCTCCCATTCGTGTTCGTCTACCTGGACGATATCCTGGTAGCAAGTGCATCCGAAAACGAACACGAAACCCACCTCACAACGGTTTTCCGGAGGTTGGAGGAGCACGGGTTAATAATCAACCCGGCGAAATGCCAGTTCGGCGTGACGGAGATTGATTTTTTGGGGCACCGCGTCTCTCCAGAAGGAGCGATCCCGCTGCCCGACAAAGTGCGCGCCGTGGCGGATTTTCCCCGGCTTCAGACGGTCAGGGCGCTGCAAGAGTTTTGGGGAATGGTGAAATTTTATAACTGTTTTCTTCCCCGCGTGGCGCAGCTCATGCAACCATTATACGCCGCGCACAAGAAACAGAAACTCGCGGATAGGGTCGAATGGACCCCGGAGCGAGAGCGGGCGTTCTCGGAAGTTAAAGCGGCCCTGGCAAACGCCGCACTGCTGGCGCATCCAGACCCGACGGCCTGCTTAGCGCTCACCACCGACGCTTCAGACGTGGCCAATAGGGGCTAACTAACTAACTAACTAACTACCCTGCACTTATATAGCGCTTTTCTAGTCACAAAGACCACTCAAAGCGCTTTCATTAATACTAACCCTCTATTCTAAGGGCCTATAGGAAACAGATATCTAGGGACAATTTAGAACAGCCAATTAACCTAACATGCATGTTTTTGGCATGTGGGAGGAAACCGGAGAAATCCCGGAGTAAACCCACGCAACACGGGGAGAACATGCAAACTCCACACAGATCACTGTTGGTCGGGGGCTGGGATCGAACCCACGATCCCACGATCCCCACAATCCCCCGGCCAAGGGAAAACTGTGCTGCCGCAGTGCTAACCACTGCGCCACCGTGCAGCCCACCACTGCGCCACCGTGCAGGGCTGTTGTGGAGCAGCGCGTCGCCGGGGCTTGGCAGCCGCTCGCTTTTTTCAGCAGAACTTTGCGCGACAGCGAACGTAAATACAGCGCGTTCGACAGAGAGTTGCTGGTCCTTCACCTGGCCATACGCCACTTCCAGTTCTGGCTGGAAGGGCGCAGCTTCACCGCGTTTGTGGACCACAAGCCGCTAACATTCGCGATGGCCAAGGTTTCAGAACCGTGGTCGGGCCAGCAGCAGAGACAGCTGGCTGCGATCTCAGAATTTACTACCGATATTCAGCATGTGTCTGGTAAACTAAATGTAGTGGCAGACTGCCTCTCGCGCGCTGTGGTGGCCCCGGTCTGCGTGGGGATAGATTACGCAGCCAAGGCCGCGGAGCAGATTAGCGATGCAGACGTGCGCGCGCTCCAGTCTGGACCAACAGGGTTAAGGCTGGAGAGCAGGGTGCTGCAGGATGGCGGCCCCCCCCAATCTGCGATGTCTCCACGGGTCGCCCGCGTCCGGTGGTCCCGGCCGCGTGGCGCCGCCGCGTGTTTTGAGTCGGTTCACACTCTGGCGCACCCAGGAGTGCGCACGTTGGTCAAAATGGTGGGACAGAAATTTGTGTGGCCGAGCCTATGCAAACAAGTGAAAGAGTGGGCTGCAGCCTGCGTGGCGTGCCAACAAGCCAAGGTACACAGACACACGAAGGCTCCCTTGGAGCCGTTTCGTATTCCGGCTAAGAGGTTCGACCATGTTCACGTGGACCTCGTGGGCCCCTTCCCGCCATCATAGGGGTGCACGCACCTCCTGACAATGGTGGACCACACCACGCGCTGGCCAGAAGCAGTCCCGCTGGCAGCAACCGCGTCCGCGGATGTTGTGTGCGCTTTTTTAACAGCATGGGTGGCGTGTTTTGGAGTCCCGTTGGACATTACGTCCGACAGGGGCCCGCAATTTGTTTTCGAACTCTGGTCTGCGATGGCCCGCAGCCTGGGTGTTACAATTCACCGCGCAACCGCGTACAACCCACAGGCCAATGGGTTATGCGAGCATTTTCATAGATCATTGAAAGCAGCACTCAGGGCTTCATTGACGGATGCAAAGTGGGTAGACAGGCTGCCATGGGTTTTATTGGGGTTGCGCTCCACGCCGAAAGAGGATCTGGAAGCTTCCCTGGCAGAGCTCGTTTTTGCACAGCCACTACGGCTGCCCGGGGAATTTCTACCAGATAATCCCGCGCCAGGCAGCTCCCCATCTCAGCTTTTGCAGCGTAGCGCAAACACAGGCACGCTGCCGGGCCCTGCCCACCACAGTTTTCCGCGTGTTTTCATGCCTAAAACTTTGAAGAGCGCGGAGTTCGTGTTTGTCAGAGACGACGCCCACCGACCTCCATTGCGCCCACCCTATGATGGACCGTTCAGAGTGCTGGAAACAGGCGATAAGCATTTTTTGCTAGACTTGGGGGGTAGGAGGGAAAAAATTGGCATAGACAGACTCAAACCCGCTTTCGTTGTGGCGGACGAGCAAGTGCTGTTGGCTAAGGCCCCTCGGCGTGGAAGACCCCCACGGAGAGCTCCCCAGGGAAACGATTCACCAGAGCAGCCACACGGACAGACCGAAGTGCCCCCCCCCCCTAATAACAGCCCACCCGCAGTCAGACACACTCCCAGCAGCCCTTCACTGGCACAGCAGCGCCACGGAGGCGGTAAACCTCAGTTACAGCAGATACGGGAGGAGACGGAAGCCCAAGCAGCATGTGGACTGATGTTCAATTGTTCTATCACAGCATGTGGACTGTTATTCTATTGTCCTATCTAAGATGCTGGGGGGGGGGGGTGATGTGTAGCGATGTGTAGCACCTTGGGAGAGCCAGATTGTCTAGCATCTCAGACAGGAGACAGTGGATAAGCTTAGAAGAGCAAAGAGCAGGGGATTCCTGGTGAGATAGCAGGAAGGAGTCAAGGATGAGGGGGTTGAATGCAGTGTGATGCAAATGTCATGTTGTGTGTGATGTAAATGCCATGAAACTTAAGAGAGGAGTTTCTGCTTGAGAGTTCAGTCTGTTCTGTGCTTGAAAGATGTGAGTGTGTAATAAATCGTCTGAAATGATTCCGCCTATGATTTCACACACTCCACAGCATCCGTGTTGTTGCATTGCTTCCACCTTCTGGTTTCTACACGCCTCTAATCATCCTGCTTTGCATCAGTCTATCCAGTCTGGTCACGCTTAGGAACTGTATTATCCATTTCCTCCTTCACTTTTCTTTTTTGATATCCTGATTTAAATTTCTTGAGGAAAGACATAACTGTTATCTCTCCTCCTGCTCCTCTGGCTGACTGGGACCAGTCTAAAGTAACTAAATTGAACCAGCTGGTGCAGCTGTGCAGGAGTGGACTAAACCATTTTGCACCTTTTTTTAAAGGGGTGATAGGGCCTCAGAGAATATCCATAATTATTGTCAATGCAAAATTCAGTCTCTCAACCACTTCATTCAGTCAGGGTGAATTTCATTATGACATTATTAATTAGAAATTTAAAAATGCAACACAAAAAACCCTTTTCACTCCAGGCATTTTTTGAGGGCCCCCTCCCTGCAGTGGGCCCTGGGTACACAGTCCCCTTTACCCCCTCCCCCAGTCCGACACCACTGCCTACAGTGTTGATCATTTTTATGACAGATTTAGGAATAGCTACTTCATTCTCATTTTGTGTTAAAGTCTGTATTTGCTGTTGCACAGGAGTTTTTCTGTATACCAGAAGTTTCTGCTTAATTTACAAATCACTGTTTAATAGGAATTTTTGGACAATCCTGTGCTTTTCTTGTGGTGTTTTATAGAATATCATTGCAGTAAACTATGGGAGGAAAAATCTGCTTTAAAATTTGTAATTCTTCCCACAACATTTTTTTTCTTAAACACATTTTAGTTTGCTTTCTTATACAATACACAACAACAAACAAACACAACACACAAGCCCGAGTTAAAATGATTGGTAATAAAATTAATAATACAAACACAAAATTACAACAAACTGACCAAAATAATAATTGTTAAGAAAGGAAAAAAACAAAACAAAACAAAAAAACCCAAATATTTATCACAAATGCATCTGCACTCTAAACATCCTTCCACACTACAAATAACCGCACTCTGAGGGAATCACTCCATTCCATCTGCACTGCACAACTCCATCTGTACAGTATAAGGTCAGTACAAGGTCATCACATCCAGTGAGCCCTTGCCCTTCATGATATTTTCACATAGGTCTGCAAGCAAGTATTTTATTACGGACTGCCACATATGCATAAAAACACTGTCGTTTCCTGTTTGTTTGGCACTAAGCCTTTCCATTGGCAACACTAATATTTCTTTGTGCCATTGAGTTACACTAGGTGGGTTCTCATGGCTCCAATTAAACAGTATACATTTTCTAGCTAATCCTAGGAGTTCATTTAGTAATTTAGATTGTTTGGCATTCATGCTTCTTTCTTTAATCAGCAGCCCCAATAGAAAATGGCCCAGATCTTTACATATCTTATGCTTTAATATAGCACTGATCTCATACAGCCAAAACTTAGTGATTTTTGGACAAGACCAAAAACAATGTATATATGTCCCAGTTGTCAGTTTACATTTAAGACATAGTGGTGATTTACTAGGATCAATTTTATTCAATATATGAGGTGTCCTCTGTTGTCTATGTAATATTTTATACTGCATTTCTTTAAATTTATTGCTGATAATGAATGGATAGTATGAATACACTTTCTCCATGCCTCTTCGTCAAAGCCACTTTGAAGATCTTCCTCCCATCTTTTCACTAATTTTCCTATATCATATTCTTTGTAGTTCTGCAGGCATTTATAAAAATATGAAATGCGGCCTTTATTATAAATCTCTCAATTGGTCCTAACAAAGTTGCATTCTGTAAGGGTTTATTATTTGTTGTGATAAAGTGTTGGGCTTGGAGAAAGGCAAAAAAGTCTCTTTTTTTGATAAGTTAACGGTATTTCACTCCTGCTTCATACCAAGATCTAAATATGGCACTGTTAACGCCAGAAGGAAAGTCCCTATTGTTCATAAGTGGAGTGAGATATGAAAATGTACTTTTTCTATCGGTGAATTTATTCATGTCTTGCCAGATCTTAATGGAATTTGATAGAACTGGATTATTCCTTACTTTTATAGACATTTTTATGCAAGTAAGTTCCCCCAATAGTTCAAAGGGGCACATCCCCATGAATCTATTGGGGTTTTCTTTTCCTTTTACATAGCTATGAACCCATCCATGAATAATTCTGCCATGACAGGCCCAGTTGTACAGTATGAGGTTTGGAAATCCAAGACCTCCTTTATCCTTAGATAACTGCAGGGTTTTCATACTAATCCTGGGTTTTTTCCCTTGCCAAATAAATTGTGACAGATCTTTTTCAATCTCTTTTTTTCTTAGTGATATAAACAGGTAACATCTGCATTGGCTATAGTAGGCGTGGTATCACACTCATTTTTAACAGATTAATTCTACCCATCCAAGAAATTGGCAAATCCTTCCATCTTATTAGATCATTCTTAATACTCTTACGTACAGCATGAAAGTTCGAGTTCAGTAAATTTTGAACATTTGGTGTAATATTAATCCCTAAATATGAAAATCCTGAGGTAGACCAAGAGAAAGGGCAATCAAGGAGATTTGATATATTCTTATTGTACCCAGCTGGCATAGCCAAGGATTTATCAAGGTTGATCTTATACCCTGAGAAGGACCCAAAGATTTCAATAACTGACATTAAAGCTGGTATAGATTCTTCTGGGTTTGTAATAAACAGCAAAATATCATCCGCATACAACACAATTTTGGATGTATTGTTTTTAATTTGGAAGCCAGCTATGCTGTTGTGGCTTCTAATGGCCTCTGCCAATGGTTCAATGGCCAAGGCAAATATTAATGGCGATATACGTAGGGTCCCCCTGTCGAGTAGATCTTCCAAGTATAAATTCAGATGACTTTACACCATTTGCAAGCACACTAGCTCTAAGTGAATAGTATATTAATTTAACCAAGTTGATAAAATCTTCTCCCAAGCCAAATTTTTCCATTACTATAAAAAGGTAAGGCTGTGGGACACATATGTGTTCCACATTCTCCACAAGGCCACTCTTCACAGTCAAAAGCCTTCTCCGCATCCAGTGAAATAATAAGACCATGCATCTGATTCATATTTGTATGCTGAATGATGTTCAGTACTTTTCTCATATTATTTTGGGAAGTTCTGTTCTTAATAAAACCTGTCTGGTCTGGCTTAATTAGTAGAGGGAGATAGCATTCAAGTCTGCTTGCTAATATCTTGGAGAAGATTTTACTATCTACATTGGTCAAGCTAATGGGACGATATGAACTGCATTTTTCAGCGGGCTTGTCTTTTTTATGGATTAATGAAATGTTTGCCAAGTACAAGGAGTCAGGAAGAGAACCTTTCTCAGCCGAGTGAAGGTACATCTTTAAGATAGGGCCCTTTAATGAGTCCTGGAATATTTTGTAAAACTCAGGGCCATATCCATCAGGCCCAGGAGCTTTTCCACCTTGGAGGGAGTTGCATTTCTAATCTCTTCCTCATTTATTGGTCTACCAAGTGCAGCTCTTTCTGTTTCTATAAGTGATGGAAGATTGAGATTTCCTAGAAAATCATGAATACATCTCTGAGATTTATTGAATTCAGAAGTATAGGGTTTTTTTAATAAAATTTTTCCATTATCTCCACTAATGTTTTAGTTTCATAGTGATTTTTCCCATGCTTATCTTCCAATGATGAGATAGGTTTGAAATCTCGTCTGCCAGCTGCTAGTTGAGCAAGCAGTCATCCCGGTTTGTCTCCCATTTCAAACAATCTGTGGGCACCCAGCACACGTGTGGGCACCCAGCACAATGCAGACTGATAATATTCACGCTCAGCAGGGATTGTATACGAACAGAGAGCCCTAGGGGGCAACCAGAACAATGACTATTGTTATTCATCCCCAGAGTAAGGAGAGGAGTCTGGCGCCAGTTAATCACGCGATTGATATGTATTGTCTGATATGTATACCAATATGTAAATGTGCCTTGCATTCTCTCTTGTCTGTATGAAACAGCTGACTTTACATGCCTCACTAGTGCACACACAGCACACAGTGCTGCAGTGTGTCTCATAATGATGGCGGAATAAAACTCTTAAACCTTCAGCTCGCCGTGTCTCGCCTGAACTTATTTTGTTCCTCCACACTGGTGACCCTTGACGAAGAATGGAACACCAGACGAACACCTCGAAGATGACCCGGACGGGAAGCCTCAGCACTTGTCATGGTGCGACCCTCGCCTGATCTTTTACCTCCACTCTGGTGACCTGACGGGGGAGAATGACCATCTGCTCCCTCTCACCACGCTGTGGATTCCAGAGACTGGAAATCGTCTACATCCTTCGCACCCGCACAAAAGCGCAGCGCTTGGATCAGAACGCACCACGAGCAACACGAGCGAATGAAGGAAGCAGCCTGAACGGGGACAATCATCGGCGCCAACTGCGTTGATTTCCATCAAGCTCCCTGACCCTGACTCACCTCTCGACAACGGACCTTCCGCACACAGAAGCCACGCATGCACATCGCGGGGTTACGAGGACAGCGCAACTGCCAGCTATGTGGTCACTGCGCCAGGCGCGCACCACGCACCAGGGACAAACCGGCTCCACAGACTGATACGCGTCCTCCGTCGCTGCACATGCCCGAGTTAAACGGCCGATCGCCACCCTCGGAACCTTCAGGGCTACTTGCGCACCTGGAGCAGACGTGCAGCCAGCACACAGGACTTTGTATGAGTTTTCCAGCCACGGCGCACAAGGGGAATTTAGCCGATTGCTTTCCCCTATGACTTTAGGGCTGTTTCCCGCACCTAAAGCCAAACTGCCAAGTCCCTGACACAGCTTCACTTTATCACAGCCACTATGCATCCTCGGGGAATTTGGCCGCTCGCCTTCCCCATATCCTCGCTGGACCAAACCACAAGAGAAGTCAGAGATATAAATTTTTTTTTTCTCACAGCCGCTGTGGATCTCCACCACATTTAACTGGAAAAGTTCCTCACCATCGTGGATCCACATGCAATTTTTGCGTGGGCCAAACACCTTTGACGTCCCAGGCCGGCACTCGCTTACTCCCACCCCCTCAACCTCCTCCTGCACAGAGCTTTTCCCGCACCTCACTCCCAAAGCCAGCCGATCGCCGTCTGGTTCCATTACACACAACTGCACACCGGCCCGTGTGCCCACAATCCATGGCCGTTCAACGTGCTGGAACTCGGAGCGGAGCACACTGCCCTTTCCACCCCTCCCCCGTCCCCCTCATGGACTGACATGCCCTCCGACAGTTCTAGCGGAGCTGGAGCCCAAACGACGGGGTGGGTCACAACCCCTTCTGACCGTTCTGGGGGGAGCGGTGTGGGCACCCAGCACAATGCAGACTGATAATATTCACGCTCAGCAGGGATTGCATACAAACAGAGAGCCCTAGGGGGACAACCAGAACAATGACTATTGTTATTCATCCCCAGAGTAAGGAGAGGAGTCTGGCGCCAGTTAATCACGCGATTGATATGTATTGTCTGATATGTATATCAATATGTAAATGTGCCTTGCATTCTCTCTTGTCTGTATAAAAGAGCTGACTTTAAATGCATCACTTGTGCACACACAGCACACAGTGCTGCAGTGTGTCTCATGATGATGGCGGAATAAAACTCTTAAACCTTCAGCTCGCCGTGTCTCGCCTGAACTTATTTTGTTCCTCCACACTGGTGACCCTTGACGAAGAATGGAACACCAGGCGAACACCTCGAAGATGACCCGGACGGGAAGCCTCAGCACTTGTCATGGTGCGACCCTCGCCTGATCTTTTACCTCCACTCTGGTGACCTGACGGGGGAGAATGACCATCTGCTCCCTCTCACCACGCTGTGGATTCCAGAGACTGGAAATCGTCTACATCCTTCGCACCCGCACAAAAGCGCAGCGCTTGGATCAGAACGCACCACGAGCAACACGAGCGAATGAAGGAAGCAGCCTGAACGGGGACAATCATCGGCGCCAACTGCGTTGATTTCCATCAAGCTCCCTGACCCTGACTCACCTCTCGACAACGGACCTTCCGCGCACAGAAGCCACGCATGCACATCGCGGGGTTACGAGGACAGCGCAACTGCCAGCTATGTGGTCACTGCGCCAGGCGCGCACCACGCACCAGGGACAAACCGGCTCCACAGACTGATACGCGTCCTCCATCGCTGCACATGCCCGAGTTAAACGGCCGATCGCCACCCTCGGAACCTTCAGGGCTACTTGCGCACCTGGAGCAGACGTGCAGCCAGCACACAGGACTTTGTATGAGTTTTCCAGCCACGGCGCACAAGGGGAATTTAGCCGATTGCTTTCCCCTATGACTTTAGGGCTGTTTCCCGCACCTAAAGCCAAACTGCCAAGTCCCTGACACAGCTTCACTTTATCACAGCCACTACGCATCCTCGGGGAATTTGGCCGCTCGCCTTCCCCATATCCTCGCTGGACCAAACCACAAGAGAAGTCAGAGATATAATTTTTTTTTTTCTCACAGCCGCTGTGGATCTCCACCACATTTAACTGGAAAAGTTCCTCACCATCGTGGATCCACATGCAATTTTTGCGCGGGCCAAACACCTTTGACGTCCCAGGCCGGCACTCGCTTACTCCCACCCCCTCAACCTCCTCCTGCACAGAGCTTTTCCCGCACCTCACTCCCAAAGCCAGCCGATCGCCGTCTGGTTCCATTACACACAACTGCACACCGGCCCGTGTGCCCACAATCCATGGCCGTTCAACGTGCTGGAACTCGGAGCGGAGCACACTGCCCTTTCCACCCCTCCCCCGTCCCCCTCATGGACTGACATGCCCTCCGACAGTTCTAGCGGAGCTGGAGCCCAAACGACGGGGTGGGTCACAACCCCTTCTGACCGTTCTGGGGGGAGCGGTGTGGGCACCCAGCACAATGCAGACTGATAATATTCACGCTCAGCAGGGATTGCATACAAACAGAGAGCTCTAGGGGGACAACCAGAACAATGACTATTGTTATTCATCCCCAGAGTAAGGAGAGGAGTCTGGCGCCAGTTAATCACGCGATTGATATGTATTGTCTGATATGTATATCAATATGTAAATGTGCCATGCATTCTCTCTTGTCTGTATAAAAGAGCTGACTTTAAATGCATCACTTGTGCACACACAGCACACAGTGCTGCAATGTGTCTCATGATGATGGAGGAATAAAACTCTTAAACCTTCAGCTCGCCGTGTCTCGCCTGAACTTATTTTGTTCTTCCACAAATCTGTTTAGCATAGAAGATACTTGCTTCTGCTTTTTGTGTTGGGAGTTGGTTAAGAGCTGATCTGATAGCTTCAGATTTCTTGTGTAAAGCCGCAGATGGATTATCTTTAATTTGTTGATCAACCTCACTCAATTGTTTTTCTAAATTAATTTGTTCTTTCAAAGTCTCTTTTTTCCTGGCTGCACTATAAGAAATTATGACTTCTCTCAATAGGCTTTAAGTGTGTCCCGCAGAATCGATGAGTTTGTATCTTTGTTATCATTTATTGAGAGAAAAAATTCAATTTGTTGTTTCAAAAATAACACAAATGAGGGATTATTTAAAAGCGAGGGGTTAAGACACCAATTACGTGATGTTGGTTGGGGGGAGGGTGGGGAGACTGTGACATAGGTATCTGCATGATTGGATAATAAACAAGTGCCTATTACACATTCCTCGACTCTCTCTAATACTGTTGAAAAAAAATGTAATCAATTCGAGAAAAACTTTGGTATGGGTGAGAAAAGAAGATGTTGTGGAGAGTGCAAATAACGGAGCCAGACTTGCACAGCAGACGACTTTATTCACTCTCACTTCAGTCATACACAGAAAAGCCTTCCCCAATACACCAGGGTCTCTCCTTTTATATCATCCCTCCATCTCCCTGCTGCATGAAATCTCGCATCACAATACATTCAACCATTCTCCCCCCACTGTCCCCCAGCTACTCCTTCCTGCTACATCACCATAATCTCTCCCATCTCAATAACATCACCATAATCTCTCCCATCTCAATACCTATTGTCCTCATCTGTTTACCGCACCCCCCGCACCCGCATCCAGTCTGAGATGATTATCCCAGCGTCTACACCTCGCCCCCAGAATCTCAGACCGAGTTTCAATCCTCATGTCCTTTTGGCTTCAGTCTCCTCCCGTATCCCGGAGACAATGGACACTCTAAAGGGCTGTTTTGAAGCCACCGCCTGGAAGCAGCTCTGCGATCCACATGGTGAGGACATCGATGGCCTCATTCACACCTTCACGGACTACCTCAGCTTCTGTGTGGACAAATCCGTTCCCACCAAGACCATACAGCGTCACTCAAACAACAAACCCTGGATCAACCCTGAGATAAAAACACTTCTGAGAGAGAAGAAGAGGATCTTCAGGTCGGGGAATAGGGAGATGCTGAAGTCCGTACAGAGGGAGCTGAGGAGAAAGATCAGAGTAGGCAAGGACAGCTTCAGGAAGAAGATGGAGGACAAGCTGCAACAGAGCGACATCAGCGGGGTCTGGAGAAACCTCAAAACCATCTCTGGGCTCCAGAATACCTCCCCCCAGGCCACGGGGAGCAGGGAGTGGGCGAACAACTTGAATCTGTTTTTCAATAGGTTTGACCAACCGCCCTCCCCCCTGTCTGCACAACAACCACTGCTGTCTCTAAAGAAATCAAGTCCTGCTGCCCACTCCCCACTCCACGAACACCCCCCCCACTCCCAACACACAGCCCCCCATCCTGACCCTGACCAGGACCCAGGTGAGGACGGAGCTGAGGAAGATCAAGGCGAGGAAGGTGTCGGGACCGGACGGCATCAGCACAAAGCTCCTCAAGTCCTGTGCAGACCAGCTGTGTGGGATTGTGACGTATATCTTTAACCTGAGCCTGAAACTGGGGAGGGTACCACAGCTGTGGAAAACATCTTGTGTGGTACCTGTACCAAAAACTTCCCACCCCAAAGACCTGAACAGCTACAGACCGGTGGCCTTGACGTCCCACTTGATGAAGACCCTGGAGAGACTGCTCCTTGCTCACCTCCGCCCCCTGGTGGAACCAGCGATGGATCCACTTCAGTTCGCCTACCAGCATGGCATTGGGGTGGAGGATGCGGTGATCTTCCTCCTTCACCGTTCTCTGTCCCACCTAGAGAAGCCCGGGAATATGGTGAGGATCATGTTCTTTGACTTCTCCAGTGCTTTCAACACCATCCAACCGATGATCCTGAAGGACAAGCTGCTGCGCGCAGGGGTGGACCAGCACCTGTCATCATGGATCCTGGACTACCTCACGAACCGGCCTCAGTTTGTGAGAACCCGGGACTGTGTGTCCGACACGATCATCAGTAGCACGGGGGCCCCCCAGGGAACGGTGCTGGCTCCCTTCCTGTTCACTCTTTATACTGCGGACTTCTCACACAACACAACACACTGCCATCTACAGAAGTTCTCTGATGACTCTGCGATCGTTGGCCTCATCTCCAATGGAGATGAAGCTGAGTACAGAGGGCTTATCCAGGACTTCGTGAACTGGTGCCATCGGAACTGCCTCCAGATCAACGCAAGGAAAACTAAGGAGCTGGTGGTGGACTGTCGCAGGCAAGGACAACCCCTCACAGCACCAGTAAATATACAGGGAACAGACATCGAGATGGTGACAGCCTGTAAGTACCTGGGTGTTCATCTGAACAATAAACTAGACTGGTCACACAATACTGACACACTCTACAAGAAGGGACAGCGCAGGCTGTCCCTGCTGAGGAGACTCAGGTCTTTTGGTGTACAAGGCGCGCTGCTGAAGACATTCTATGACACGGTGGTGGCATCAGCCATCACTTTTGGAGTGGTCTGCTGGGGCAGTGGCATTACTGCAGCCGATAGGAAGACACTGAACAAACTGATCAAGAAAGCTAGCTCTGTCCTGGGGCAGCGCCTTGATCCGGTGGAGGAGATAGGAGAGAGAAGGACGGTGGCTAAACTGTCATCTCTGCTGGAGTCCGAGTTCCACCCTATGCAGGACATACTGAATGCACTGAGGAGCTCATTTAGTAGCAGACTACATCATCCCAGGTGCACAACCAAGAGGTTTCGCAGGTCCTTCCTACCAACGGCTGTCAGACTGTACAACCTAAGCAGGGCTGCTCGCAGAGATAGCAAAAAGACGTAACAAACTAATAGTTTTTTTGAATGCAAAGATGCAATAGACTTACACAATGGTCCCCTCCGGCATACAACTAGGAAAATACCGGTCGCTATGGAGAGTGATAATATGTATGGGCACATAATCATACCATGTATGATAACTAAGTAGACGGTTGTGCTGTTTCATCCCATCTAGCAACAATGCTCTGCACTGTGTGTGTTTATATATTTACATATTTATTCCATCTAGCTACAATGCTCCGCACTGGGTGTGTTTATATTTATATATCTATATATTTATTCCATCTAGCTACAATGCTCCGCACTGTGTGTTTATATATCTACATATTATTCCATCTAGCTACATTGCTCCGTACTGTGGGTGTTTATATATTCACATATTTATTCCATCTAGCTACAATGCTCCGCACTGTGTGTTTACATATTCATATATTTATTCCATCCAGCTACAATGCTCTGCACTGTGTGTCTGTGTGAGTGTATATATATATATATTTTATAGTAATATGTACATATGTATATTAGCTGCTCTTGCTTGCTTGTTTTTTTTCTTGCCTTCTGATTGTTGCTCTGAGTGTTGCTATCCCTGTGCTGTTGCAATCCTGGAATTTCCCCGTTGTGGGACTAATAAAGGCTTATCTTATCTTATCTTATCTTATCTGCTGTAACGGGGGATCTCTGCCTCCGCAGTGCTGCTGTGCCGGTGGGGGGCTCCTGGGGGTGTGTCTGTCTGCGGGTGGGCAATGGTGGGGGGGGGGGACATACAACTTGCCCGTGTGGCTGCTCTGATGAATCGTTTACCTGGGGAGTTCTCCGTGGGGGTCTTCCACGCCGAGGGGCCCGAGCCAACATCACTTGCTCGTCCGCCACCACAAAGGCGGGCTTAAGTCTGTCTATACATATTTTCTCCCGACGACCCCCCAAGTCTAAAAAAAAGTTTGTCCCCTGGTTCCAGCACTCTGAAAGAGCCATCGTAGGGTGGGTGCAATGGGGGGCAGTGGGCATCGTGCCTGACAAACATGAACGCCACGTTCTTCAAAGTCTTTGGCACAAAAGCGTGTGGAAAACAGTGGTGGGCCAGGCCCGGTAGCGTGCCTGTATCTGCGCTATGCTGCAAACCGGGGAAGCCTCCAAATCCTCTTTTGGTGCGGAATGCAACCCTAACAGAACCCACGGCAACCGGTCCACCCAATTTGCATCCATCAGCGAAGCCCTGAGCGCTGCTTTCAGTGACCTATGGAAACGCTCGCATAACCCATTGGCCTGTGGGTTGTACGCGGTTGTGCGATGAATTGCGACACCCAGGCTATGGGCCATCGCGGACCAGAGGTCGGAAACAAACTGAGGGCCCCTATCAGACGTGATGTCCGATGAGATGCTAAAACATGCCACCCATGTTGTCAAAAAGGCGCGCGCACGGACGTGGCTGCCGCTAGCAGGACTGCTTCTGGCCAGCGTGTGGTGCGGTCCACCACTGTCAGAAGGTGCATGCACCCCTGCAATGGTGGGAGGGGGCCCACGAGGTCCACGTGAACATGGTCGGACCTCTTAGCCGGTATACAAAATGGCTCCAAAGGGGCCTTCGTGTGTCTGTGTACTTTGGCTCATTGGCACGCTACGCAGGCTGCAGCCCACTCTTTCACTTGTTTGCGCAGGCCTGGCCAAACGAACTTTGCTCCCACCAATTTGACTGACGCATGCACTCCTGGGTGCGCCAGAGCGTGAACTGACTCAAACACGCGGCGGTGCCAAGCAACTGGGACCACCGGGCGCGGGCGTCCCGTGGAGACGTCGCAGATTGGCGGGGGGGCTGCCGTCTTGCAGTACTCTGCTCTCCAGCCTTAACCCTGTTGGTCCAGACTGGAGTGCGTACACATCCGCATCGCCAATCTGCTCTGCCGCCATGGCTGTATAATCTATCCCTACGCAGACTGGGGCCACTACTGCGTGTGAGAGGCAGTCCGCCACCACATTCAGTTTACCTGACACATGCTGGATATCGGTCATAAATTCCGAGATCGCGGCCAGCTGTCTCTACTGCCGGCCTGACCATGGTTCAGAAACCTTGGCCTTCGTGTACGTTAGCGGCTTATGGTCCACGAACGCAGTGAAGCTGCGTCCTTCCAGCCAGAACTGGAAGTGGCGTATGGCCAGGTGGAGAGCCAGCAACTCTCTGTCGAATACGTTGTATTTACGCTCACTGTCGCGCAAAGCCCTGCTGAAAAAAGCGAGCAGCTGCCAAGAACCGGTGACACGTTGCTCCACGACGGCCCCTATGGCCACGTCCAAGGCGTCGGTAGTGAGCGCTATCCAGGCCGCTGGGTCCGGGTGCGCCAACAGTGCGACGTTTGCCAGGGCTCTTTTAACTTAAGAGAATGCCCGCTCCAGCTTCGGAGTCCATTCGACTCTGTCTGCCAGTTTCCCCTTCTTAAGCGCAGCGTACAATGACTGCATGAGCTGAGCTGCGCAGGGGAGGAACCGGTTATAAAAGTTAACCATCCCCAAAAACTCTTGCAGCACCCTGACCGTCTGAGGCCGGGGAAAATTTGCCATGGCGCGCACCTTGTCGGGCAACGGGATCGCTCCCTCCGGTGAGATGCAGTGCCCCAAAAAATCAATCCCCGTCATGCCGAACTGGCAAACTCCTTGAGCTGTACAGGGGAGAGAATCAAAAGACATTGCATTAACCAGGCGTCTGTTAGCAACATCGACTAGCAACCCGTGTGCACACAGAAAATCAGCTTCCAAGATTGGGAAACTCAATGCCACTATGACAAAAGTCCACTCGTACATACGGCTGTGTAGGGATAAAGTCAGTGTTCTCTCATCAAAAGTCCTAATGTTTGAGCCGTTTACGGCTACCAGCTTGGGGCCGCTAGCTCCTGCTAGCCGGACGGCATAGGATGGCAGGATGAGGCTCTTTTGGGAGCCGGTGTCTATGAGGAACCGTCTCCCCGAGCGTGAGTCCGTCACGTAGAGCAGCTTGTTTTCTTCACCGGCGGTCGCAGCTGCTACTGACTGCCAGCTTTGGCATTTCCCGAAGGCTTGAACTGGCACGGTGGCACACATCTGCGTGCGTTCTCTCCAAAATGGCGGTGGTAGAAGCAGAGCATGTCTCTCTGGCGCTTCCTGGCCCCTGCTGCTGCTACCGTCGCCGGCTCTTCGCCTCCTCTGGTCGTCTCGCTGGGTTCCGACACCGCCGCGTTCACTGTGAGGGCTCTGGTGGTGAGGATGATCCGATCTGCCTCCTGGGCTAGCGCACGGCAGTCACGTGTGGCCAGCAATGGCGAATTGGCCAGGACTGCTCTTGCCTCTGTTGGGAGGTTCCGGAGGAAAAGGTGGGCAAACAGAAAATGCCCGTCATCCGTGCCCATCAATGCCAACATCTTCTCCATCAGTTCGACCGCCGACCCATCTCCTAACTCGGAGTGCCTCAGGAGCCTCTCTGCTCTCTCACAGTCTGACAGCGTGTAGCGCCGGGTCAGCGTGGCCTTGAGAGCCCCGTATTTGTCGTGGGCTGGAGGCTGTTGAAGCAGGCTTGCTACTTGCTGAGACGTGCGAGCGTCCAGCGCTGCGACCACATAGTAATATCTGGTGTCGTCTGCCGTTATTCCCCGGAGGGCAAACTGAGCCTCGGTGTGGTGGAACCAAGACTGCGGGTCGTGCAGCCAAAAGTCCGGTAGTTTGACCGAAGCAGCGCACACGTTGCTGGGGCTTTCTGTCCGGGCCATCTCTGGGATGCTTGCCGCGGTGCTGGGGCTTCCCGTCCGGGCCAACTCCGGGGTTCTTGTCTCATGTTCTATAATTCGTCAAGGGTCACCAGTGTGGACAGTGCAAATAATGGAGCCAGACTTGCACAGCAGACGACTTTATTCACTCTCACTTCAGTCATACAAAGAAAAGCCTTCCCCAATACACCAGGGTCTCTCCTTTTATATCATCCCTCCATCTCCCTGCTGCATGAAATCTCGCATCACAATACATTCAACCATTCTCCCCCCACTGTCCCCCAGCTACTCCTTCCTGCTACATCACCATAATCTCTCCCATCTCAATAACATCACCATAATCTCTCCCATCTCAATACCTATTGTCCTCATCTGTTTACCCCCCGCCCCTCTGCATCCAGTCTGAGATGATTATCCCAGCGTCTACAGTGTAATCCTTGTCTTTGGGGTGGAGAACTCTCCAAGTATCAAATAACTGCAAATCTGAACATAGTTCTCTAGTAGCTTCTCTCATCTTAGATACGGTATTTTTCGCTGGAGGGCTTTGGTCTACCTCAGGGTTCATAGTACAGTTGAAGTCTCCTGCCAGAATACTAAACCCTGATGATAGTGAGGAAATTTCAGTTAGGAGTTTAGAGTAAAATTCTCCTTGATAAACATTCGGTGCGTATACACAGCCAACCATAATATTTTCACCATGTAGAGTACCCATTATGAGAACATAGCGATCTTGTTGATCCTTTACACATTTTGACAGGGTGAATGGTGTATTTTTATTTATAAGAATAGCCACACCTCTCTTTTTTTGTTGAAAATGACAAATAGTAAACTTGTCCAACCCAGTCTTTCTTAAGTTTTTCATGCTCCTTATCATTGAGGTGTGTTTTCTGTAAAAGGGTAATACTGTGGAGAGTGTGGGAAATGATGAGGCCAGTTTACGATCAGATGAAATTTATTAACATTCTCTCAACATTCATACACAGAAAAGCATGAAAGCATTCAAGCACGATTCTCCTTTATATCCCCACCGCTCATCTCACATCTGCGTGGCATTCCCCATCACACTGCATGACATCCAACATCACAATACATTCACCCTTAAACCCCCCATCTACTCTTTACTCTCTGCTTCCTGACTGAGACGCTGTCTGACTCAACCAAGCCTCTACAAGTCGACAATATGCATTTTGCGTCTGCTACCCCCCCCCCCCCCCCTCCCAGACAGGGTTTCAGTCACAATGTCTTTTGGGCTTCAGTCTCCTCCCATATCTGCTGTAACGGGAGTCTCTGTGCCGGCGGGGGGCTGCTGGTCGTGTGTCTGACTGCGGGTGGGCCATGGCGAGGGGGGGGAGCAAAACCGCTTTGCCCGTGTGGCTGTCCTGGTGAATCATTTGCCTGGGGAGTTCTCAGTGGGGGTCTTCCACGCCGAGGGGCCCGGGCCAGCAGCACTTGCTCGTCCGCCACTACAAAGGCGGGCTTAAGTCTGTCTATGCATATTTTCTCCTGACGCCCTCCCAAGTCTAGCAAAAAATGCTTGTCCCCTGTTTCCAGCACTCTGAACGGGCCATCATAGGGTGGGCGCAATGGCGGGCGGTGGGCATCGTGTCTGACGAACACAAACTCCGCGTTCTTCAACGTTTTTGTCACAAAAGCGCGTGGAAAACAGTGATGGGCCGGGCCGGGCAGCATGCCTGTGTCTGCACTACGCTGCAAACGCTGAGACGGGCGGCTGTCCGGCGCGGGATTATCTGGCAAAAATTCCCCGGGCAGCCGCAGTGGCTGAGAAAAAACCAGCTCAGCCGGGGAAGCCTCCAAATCCTCTTTTGGTGCGGAACGCAACCCCAATAAAACCCACAGCAACCGGTCAACCCAATTTGCATCCGTCAACGAAGCCCTGAGTGCTGCTTTCAGTGACGTGTGAAAACGCTCGCATAACCCATTTGCCTGTGGGTTGTACGCGGTTGTGCAGTGAATTGCAATACCCAGGCTGCGGGCCATCGCGGACCAAAGTTCGGAAACAAACTGAGGGCCCCTATCGGACGTGATGGCCGACGGGATCCCAAAACGCGCCACCCCTGTTGTCAAAAAAGCACACGCCACGTCCGTGGACGTGGTTGCCGCCAGCGGGACTGCTTCTGGCCAGCGTGTGGTGCGGTCCACCACTGTCAGAAGGTGCGTGCACCCCTGCGACAGCGGGAAGGGACCCACGAGGTCCACATGAACATGGTCGAATCTTTTAGCCGGTATACTAAACGGCTCTAAAGGAGCCTTCGTGTGTCTGTGTACTTTGGCTCGTTGGCACGCTACGCAGGCTGCCGCCCACCATTTCACTTGTTTGCGCAGGCCTGGCCACACGAACTTCGCTCCCACCATTTTGACTGATGTGCGCACTCCTGGGTGCGCCAAAGCGTGAACTGACTCAAACACGCAGCAGCGCCACGCGACCGGGACCACCGGGCGCGGGCGTCCCGTGGAGACGTCGCAGATTAGGGGGGGCTTGCCGTCTTGCAGTACTCTGCTCTCCAGCCTTAACCCTGTTGGTCCAGACTGGAGCACGCGCACGTCCGTATCGTTAATCTGCTCTGCGGCCATGACTGTATAATCTATCCCTACGCAGACCGGGGCCACAGCCGTGCGCGAGAGGCAGACCGCCACCACATTCAGTTTACCTGACACATGCTGAATATCGGTCGTAAACTCCGAGATCGCGGCCAGCTGTCTCTGCTGCCGGCCCGACCATGGTTCCGAAACCTTGGCCATCGCAAACGTCAGTGGCTTGTGGTCCACGAACGCAGTGAAGCTGCGCCCTTCCAGCCAGAACTGGAAGTGGCGTATGGCCAGATGGAGAGCCAGCAACTCCCTGTCGAATGCGTTGTATTTACGCTCACTGTCGTGCAAAGCCCTGCTGAAAAAAGCGAGCGGCTGCCAAGAACCGGCGACACATTGCTCCACGACGGCCCCTATGGCCACGTCCGAGGCATCGGTAGTGAGTGTTATCCAGGCCGCCAGGTCTGGGTGCGCCAACAGTGCGGCGTTTGCCAGGGCTGCTTTCACCTCAGAGAATGCCTGCTCCCGCTCTGGAGTCCATTCGACTCCATCCGCGGGTTTCCGTCTCTTGAGCGTGGCGTACAGTGGCTGCATGAGTTGAGCTGCGCGGGGGAGAAACCGGTTATAAAAGTTAACCATCCCCAAAAATTCCTGCAGCGCCCTGACCGTCTGAGGCCGGGGAAAGTTCGCCACAGCGCGCACTTTGTCGGGCAAGGGTATCGCTCCCTCCGGTGATACGCGGTGCCCCCAAACATCAATCCCCGTCACGCCGAACTGGCACTTCGCCGGGTTGATTACTAACCCGTGCTCCTCCAACCTCTGGAAAACCGTCCTGAGGTGGGTTACGTGTTCGTCTTCGGACGCACTGGCTACCAGGATATCATCCAGGTAGACAAACACAAACGGGAGATCGCGCAGCACCGCGTCCATCATGTGCTGGAACGTCTGTGCCGCTCCTTTTAATCCGAATGGCATGCGCAGAAACTAGAACAAGCTGAACGGAGTTATTACCGCTGTTTTGGGTATGTCCTCCGCGCGCACTGGGACCTGGTGGTAACCGCGGACCAGGTCGATTTTAGAAAAAATGCGTGCTCTGGCGAAGTGAACGGAAATATCCTGAATGTGGGGAATCGGGTAGCGGTCATGTGCTGTGGCATTATTCAACCTGCGGAAATCGCCGCACGGTCGCCACAACCCCCCAGCCTTAGATACCATGTGTAGTGGGGATGCGCATGGGCTGTTCGATCGCCTGATGATGCCCAACCTTTCCAGGTTGGCAAATTCCTGGCACGCTATGGCCAGTTTAGCTGCGTCCAAGCGCCGAGGTCGTGCGAAAACAGGCAGCCCGGTGGTGGTGATAAAGTGCTCCACCCCGTGTTTAGCGATGGCCACCGAAAACGTTGGGACCGTGAGTGCTGGGAACTGGGTGAGCAGTGTGTGGACCTTACCGCCTGGAATGTGACGTTGGCTTGTGTTACTGGCCCGGTCCCTCGAGCTGTGTAGGGGAGAGAGTCAAAAGACAGTGCATTAACCAGGCGTCTGTTAGCAACATCAACTAGTAAACCATGCGCACACAGAAAATCAGCTCCCAGGATCGGGAAACTTAGTGCTGCTATGACAAATGTCTACTCGTATGTGCGGCCGTGTAGAGATAAAGCCAGTGTTCTCTCACCAAAGGTTTAATGTCCGAGCCGTTTACTGCTACCAGCCCGGGGCCTCTAGGTCCTGCCAGCCGGTTGGCATAGGTCGGCAGGATGATGCTCTTCTGGGCTCCAGTGTCTACGAGAAAATGCCTCCCTGAGCGTGAGTCCATCACGTAGAGCAGCTTGTTCTCTTCGCCGGCGGTCGCAGCTGCTACTGACTGCTGGCCCTGGCGTTTCCCGAGCACTTGAACTGGCACGGTGGCGCACATCTGCATGCGTTCCCTCCAAAACGGCGGTGGTAGAAGCAGAGCGTGTCTCTCTGGTGCTCCTTGGCCCCCGCTGCCGCTACCGTCGGTGGCTCCTCGCCTCCTCTGGTCATCTCACTGGGCTCCGCCACCGCCACGTTCACCGTCAGCGCTCTGGTGGTGAGGATGATCCGGTCTGCCTCCTGGGCTAGTGCACGGTAGTCACGCGTGGCCAGCAACGGTGAATTGGCCAGGACCGCTCTTGCCTCTGTTGGAAGGTTCCGGAGGAAAAGGTGGGCAAACAGAAAATGCCCGTCGTCCGTGCCCATTAACACCAACATCTTCTCCATCAGATCGACGGCCGAACCATCTCCTAACTCGGAACGCTTCAGGAGCCTCTCTGCTCTCTCACAGTCCGAGAGCGTGTAGCGCCGGGTCAGCGCAGCTTTGAGAGCCTCGTATCTGTCGTGGGCTGGGGGCTGGTCGAGCAGGCTTGCTACCTGCTGAGCTGTGCGAGCATCCAGCGCTGCAACCACATGGTAAAACTTGGTGTCGCCTGCCGTTATTCCCCGGAGGGCGAACTGGGCCTCGGTGTGGTGGAACCAAGAGCGCGGGTTGTGCTGCCAAAAGTCCGGTAGCTTGACTGCAACAGCGTACACGTTGCTGGGGGTTCCCGTCCGGGCCGTCTGTGGGATGATTGCCACGTTGCTGGGGCTTCCCGTCTGGGCCGACTCCAGGGTTCTTGCCTCGTGTTCCATAATACGTCTAGGGCCACCAGTGTGGAGAGTGTGGGAAATGATGAGGCCAGTTTACGATCAGACGAAATTTATTAACACTCTCTCAACATTCATACACAGAAAAGCATGAAAGCATTCAAGCACGATTCTCCTTTATATCCCCACCGCTCATCTCACATCTGTGTGACATTTCCCAACACACTGCATGACATCCATATTGTGATGTTGGATGTCATGCAGTGTGTTTACTCTCTGCTTCCTGACTGAGACGCTGTCTGACTCAACCAAGCCTCTACAAGTCTACAATATGCATTTTGCGTCTGCTACTAGTATTTTCCTTCTTGAGCCAGGATAACGATTTCCTGCGCTTAATAGCATGATTTATTCCTTTGACATTAAGAGATATATACTTAATTGCATTCATTTAGATCACAGTATAAGCTTATATCTATGCATTGATGCAGATGTAAAATAACAAGAAAACAACAACAAAAAAAGGAAGGCACAAACAAAATGGGGAAAGTAAAAGGGGGGAAGTAGGTATACTCAGGCTTACAACTCTCTATTTTTAAATGTGTCTTTAGACATTATGAGTACTACAAGCTTGCACTCATAAATGAATCTGTTTAATCCATTTAACTTGAACAGTTTCAACAGCATCAACAGGACAGGAACAGTCCTAACAAACATGTCAAAGCAAACACTCCTAGGGGCTGAAGGGAAACGGCACCTCTTGCAGATACACACGCAATCTAGTCCGCTGGTCTTCTCCATATCAAACAATCAATGTGTCGCTACTCACTCCCAACTCAAACTTCTCCATAATCTCATTATAATCAAGTAGTCATTCAAATATGATATAAACAGTGCGGTGGTCTTACTCCATTTAAACCTAGGCCACCTTAATCAGTCACCAGGCTGTTTATTCACAGGGCCATGTCCATCGTCTCCACGAAGCTTTCGGCTTTCTCTGCCGTGTCAAAGGAAAGCTCCTTATTATTATAGGTAAAAGGGACGGTCACTGGATATTGCATCCCAAACCTGATGTTTTTTCCAATCAACTTCTGGCACACTGCGTTGAAACATCTCCTCTGCTGCAGAATAGTTTGTGGCATGTCTTGTTGGATGGTAATTCTTGCTCCTTTGTATTCCAATTTTTGTTTGCCATGAAGCGTTAAAATCTTCATCTTGTCTGCAGGATAGTGGAGCTTCTTTATAACAACCCGAGGGCTATCTGATTTATGGTGGCCGAATCCTCTGTGGCATCTATCCAGCCTTATCCTACCTTCTTTGGTCTCCATATTGAGTAGTTTGGGTAGCCAGGTTTCAAAGAATGATAACACATTCTTTCCTTCGATTCTGATGTTGTCCTGGTGGGACCGCGCCTCCTGGTCATCCATACGATTAGTGAGGGCAGCTAGCTTAGCTTCCGCTTCAGCTAACCTACCCTCGAGTTCTGCAATAATATCTTTGGCGCTTGAGATACAGCATTCGGCTTCTCCCAAACGTTTTGAATCCTCCTCTAACTTTGCCACCTTGGTTGTAATTTCCCTTATTAAAGCAGTGCTATCAACAAGCGGGCTAGCACTAGCCTCCATGGAGTCTCCTTCTTTAGCAGACAGTTCAGTGGAATGTCGGTGGTTATTTCTCTGAGACATTTGTTTTTCAGGGACATCTGCCAATATTCCTTTGCTGGACATGTTCTCCAACCCCTCCCTTACTGAAGCGTGTACAATGACTACAACTTTATAGTTAAAATATAAGTTTTTTAAGATAGTTTGGTCGGGAGCTATCTGGCCACAATCCTCTCAGTGCGACGTCATCACCAGAAGCGCAGTTTTAATAAAAGCAACATTCCCGACAGCTTCCCACAACTTTTAGTGCAAAAAGAAAAAAACAACTCTCAAAACATCACAACTTTTATCACAACTTTTCAAAAAAGCTCTTGCAAGTTCAGGCTTTTTGGGCTGCAACAATCATAAAAACATCCTGTGAAGTCCTGGAGGGACTGACTTACCCATATTTGCCAGCAGGGTCCTGTTCATGGTCTGCTGACTGGTCCATTTTGCAGAGGCACATGTTAGACCCCAGGAAAAATAGCCAATGTTTTATACAAGTACTAATGGGGATCTTAAAACATTCATTCATCTTCTTCCGCTTAATCCTTTTCGGGTCGTGGGGGGGGGGGGCGGGGGGCTGGAGCCTATCCCAGCATCTTTGGGCGAGAGGCAGGGTACACCCTGGACAGATTGCCAGTCCATCGCAGGGCGATCTTAAAACAAACTGTATTTAATCTCATGTAATGTCATCTGCTGAGGGTGCAGATATCCTGTGCATGCCTGGGGAGTACAGTTGGTCATATCTAAATTTAACCTTGTGAGCCTTGGCCTCTGCAAATCTTGCAATTAGAAAAAAATAGTAAAAAAAAAAAAAATTGTTGTTTACCTGTACTATCAGCAACCGGTGTCACCGCTGCCTCCTCATTAACAACACTTGCTCGTCATTAGCATCATGTATGCTCATACAAGCAGCGTTGCTCTCCATCTGCTCCTCGGGAGGTAGTCTTCTCACAGGTTGAAGTGAAAAATGTTGTTTTGAAAAAAAATTTCTCTGCACTGCTGTACGGTTTGTTTACAATGTAACCAATGATACGCGCATGCGTATGTCTCAGAGACTACATGGAGGAGTCCAACAGTCTGGGGAGAAGGGGGGGATGTTGCATTCATGATTTGATTTGCCGTTTATATAAATACTGGAATGGCAATAAAGCATCATCTCATCTCTCTCTCATCATCATGTTAAATATGTTAAACATTAAAATATATATATATGGGGCTCCTAGTAGATTGGGGTCCAAGGCAGTCACCTACCTTTGCCTAATGGTAAGTCCACCTCTGCCTCCATGGAGAAACAACCAAATCAAACAACTGAAAAGAGAGTGCAGGATGGCTGAGAGGAAATGGAGGAAAAACAAATTAACCATCAATTACCAAATACTACAGAATAAATTAAAATATACAATGATGCAGTCAAAAAATTGAGAGTATTTTGCCAACATAATCTCAACACATAATATCCCTAAAGTCTTTTTTGCAACCACTGATCGCTTAATCAACCTAGATTTTAATAAACACACAAACCTGCCATCCAGCTCTCTATGTGAGAAATTTACAGACCACTTCAGGTGCAAGGTTGATTCTGATGTCTGATGGAATCTTAGACTCACTTTTAGCTGAGGAAACACTGGATTGTTTCGCCCTGGTTGATGCTAAGATGCTTGGTAGAGGTTTCTCCCAGGTAAACTTGACCTCCGGCCTTTTAGATCCGATTCCCACATCACTTTTTAAAACATTTTATGGATTCTTTGAACATGAAATTTTAAACATTGTAAATGGTTCTCTTCAGACTGGTGTTTTCCCCACTGCCTTTAAAACGGTTGTGGTGAAGCCCCTTTTGAAGAAGAGTAATTTAGATCCTGATATTCTCAGTAACTACCGACCTGTATCCAACTTACCATTTTTAAGTAAAGTTTCAGTAAAAATATTTTTCATCCAGTTAAACAATTTTCTTATTGATCACAATATTTTTGAAAAATTTCAATCTGGTTTTAGGACAAACCACAGTACCGAGACAGCCCTATTAAAAATTGAATCGGTGAATTCCAAAAGGGCCCAAGTCCACACTTTTTCAAAGGGGACTTGGGCCCCTTTTGAATTCACCGATTCAATTGTTAATTATATCAGGTGTAACATGGACTCCCACAAACTGTCAGTCCTGGTGCTGCTGGATCTCAGCACTGCCTTTGATACAGTAGATCACTGCATTTTATTAAGCAGACTCAAACACCTGGTGGGCCTCTCAGGTACTGTTCTTGAATGGTTTCATTCCTATCTCACAGATCGTCGCTATTTTGTAAGTATGGATCCATGTTCTTCAGCAATCCACAAAATCAAGTGTGAGGTACCCCAAGGTTCAATTTTAGGGCCAATACTTTTTAATCTTTATATGTTACCACTTGGGGATGTTATCAGGAGACATGGCATCAATTTTCATAGCTATGCTGATGATACACAGCTGTACATTGCCACGTCTCCTGATGACACAAAACCAATTAATGCCCTTTTGAACTGCATTCTAGATATAAAGTCATGGATGTTCAAGAACTTCCTACAGCTCAACCAGAACAAAACAGATGTTTTAATCATTGGTCCTGAAGACAAGAGAAACTTTTACCCAAATTGCTAGGTTTAAAACCTTCATATTGTTTCAAGAACCTGGGTGTTCTTCTAGACTCAGACTTTAATTTTATTTCACACATTAAAAATATAAGAAAAATTGGATTTTACCGTCTTAAGAATATAGCCTGCATCCACCCTTTTCTCTCTTGCCAGCATGGAGGTCTTGATACATGCTTTTATTACCAGTCGTATGGACTACTGTAATGCACTGCTCTCTGGTCTTCCCCAAAAAAGGATATCACACCTCCAACTGCTCCAAAATTCAGCTGCATGAATGTTGACGAGGACCAGGGGGCAGGCGCATATTACACCAGTTTTAGAATAGCTGCATTGGCTCCTCATGTTTTAGGATTGATTTTAAGTTTCTGTTAGTAGTTTTTAAATGCCTCAATGGCCTTGGGCCTTCTTATCTGAGCTGCTTTTACCTTATGAGCCCTCACGGACCCTGAGGTCCTGTGGTAGGGGAGTCCGGGTATGGTTGTAACATGGGGAGAGTTGTAACATCACCAATTCCACCAGTCAGGGATAAGATAGGATGTGGCACATATGTGGGTTTCATATGCTTCACATATATATTACTGTATGCTTATTGTATGCTTCACGTCTCAGAGGAACAAAAGGACTGAACCTCCTAAGGGTAACAGGAGGATGTGAGATCTGGCCTTTTGTATGCAAAGAGATGGCCTTGAGGGATTTCCTGACCACCAGGACTTTAGGTGGAGGTGAGAAGACCTGGAGGGGGATGCATTGTGACTTGGGATTAAAAGACAATGTGACTGTGGACGCCATGGTGATAGCAACTTAACGCTGAACCTCCCAGACCCAATCCAAGGAAAACATCTTCAAAATCAGACTTAACGGATTTTTGGAAGAATAAAAATCAAAAGACAAAAACACCATGCCTAACCAAAAACAGAAGAAACTGACATTCCCCAGGTCAGGACGCACAGCGGCCGCAGAATCTGAACCGGAGGACCTCCGTTCGGGAGACGAGGAGCTGGACCTAGCTAACAAAAAGATTAGCTTGAAATCGCTATTTGATGAATTACGACGATTTCGGGCCGAATTTCATGAATTCAGAGAGGAACTAAAAAGGACGAACAGCAGAATGGACCAGGCCGAAAACCGAATCTTGGAAGCTGAAGAAAGAGTAAAAGTGCTTGAAGATTCTATGCTGGATTTACACAGAAAACAGTCAAGGCTGGAGGCTAAGCTAACCGACCAAGAAGGAAGACAGAGACGAGATAACATCAGAATTCACGGTCTGAAAGAAGGAGCTGAAGATAGTTTCAACACAGTGGCGGAATGCGTGGAATCCTTATTGAGAGAGAAGTTGGATATTCCACAAACCACCGATTTGAAGATAGAAAAGGCCCATCGTACATTAGCCGCAAAGCCAGCGGCAGAAGCGCCCCCGCGTTCGGCGGTGGTAAGATTCTCCGATTTCAAAATAAAACAAGAGGTTGTAAGACGGGCTTGGCAGAAAAAAGGATTTACGCATCAAGAAAGAAAAGTCTTCGTGGAGCACGGTTACGCCCCTGAGGTTCTTAAAAAGCGACGGGAATATAACGACGCCAAAAAGGTTCTACGGGAACAGAATCTACGCTTTCAGACGCCATTTCCGGCGAAGTTAAGGGTCTTTTACGGTGAAGAGTCATGTCTCTATAATTCAGCAGAAGAAGCAACAATTGACATGGCAAGAAGAGGGCTCCCGGTAACGGTGTTTAAACCCGCAGCGAATCTGAGCAAGAAGATCAGAGCTCAAACGTGGTCCACTCAGAGACCTTCAAAATCCACGGGCCAGCAGCGGGAAACCCAGCCCCAGAGCTACAAAGATAAGCTTTCCAGTTCCAGGAAGGAATAGCGACCTTTTTGTTTTTTTTTGTTTTTTTTTTTTCTTTTCAGTCATTCTGCACTTCCAGCCCCCCTCCTACAAGGTAACAAACATTAAAGGAGATGCAGAATCAGCATGTGGTAAAACCTTTCATGGAGCAGTTATAGCATTAGAAACAAATGTCTTCTTAATTTAAAGGGAAAAAAAAAAATCATGTTAAAATAGAAATGTAACAATGACCCACATGTTCTCTCCACACTAACAAATACTGTATTAGAGTGAATGTTTGCTGTGATGGGGGTGGGAGGGTGCACACAATCTCATAGGGTATAGGCATAAAAAAAAAAAAAAAAAAATCATTACAAATTCGGATTGGGATCTGAAATTCACGTTAAAAACATGGGACAACTTACAGGGGTAAGAGAGGGCCCTCAACACGTAACAGAGTTTGAGGAATTTCCCTCAGAGCCTACACTCCATCAGGGCTCTTACAGGGTCTTTAAAGAGACCCCAGCTCAGCAAGTTTTTTTCACAGTTTTTTGTTTTAAAGTTTCGTACACTATGTTCTTAATGTTTTTTTATGTTCTTAATGTTCTTTCAGTTTCTGAGTAGCAAAAAAGAGGGCCACCACACTGTTATACTAAATAAGAAAATACAATGGAGAAACAGGGTGTAACCAAAATAGCCTCATATAATGTAAAAGGGATCCTGAATCCAGTTAAAAGATCCAAGATTCTACGCAAAATGAAAAAAGACAAAGCAGAAATAATATTTTTACAAGAAACCCACCTAACAGACGTGGAACACACTAAACTCAATAGACAAGGGTTTAAAATGATCTCTTCATCTTCATATAAATCAGGGAGGAGGAGGGGAGTAGCGACATTGATATCAACCAAAATTACGTTTGAAAAAAAATCAGAACACAAAGATAAAGAAGGGAGGTACAGTTTGGTAATTGGGCGGCTAGAGGGAGAAGATATCACCCTGCTGAATGTATATGCACCACCAGGGGCTAAATGGAAATTTTATAAAAATGTATCCGACCTAATGATAACTGAAGCCCAAGGTTTAGTGATATGTGGTGGAGACTTCAATCTAAGACTGAATCCATACTGGGATGCAACAGGTAATTCTTCACATCAAAATAACACTCAAAATAGGAAAACTCGGATGCTACTAAAAGAAATGGGAATCTGTGACGTATGGAGGGAATTCAACCCCAATGTAAAAGATTATACTTTTTATTCAACGCCACATTCATCTTACTCAAGGATTGATTACTTTTTTATGTTTAATAGAGACATTGGAAGAGTAAAAACATGTAAAATAGGACTGATGGATCTCTCCGACCACAGTCCAATCTATATGGACTTAAACATCCAAAAATACACAAATAATACATTTTCCTGGAGGTTGAATTCAAATGCCCTGAAAGGACCACTGAAAGATGAATTGGAATCAGATATTCTCAGATATTTGGAAGAAAACAATAATGGAGAAGTATCCCCTTTAATACTGTGGGATGCGTGCAAAGCTGTAATAAGGGGAAAAATTATTGCAAAACTGGCAACCCAAAAGAAACTGAGACAAGAAAAACTAATCACACTAGAGTCAGAACTCAAGAACCTAGAAAAAGAACACAAAGACAACACTCATTCTAATGGCTCGCTCAAGATTAAAGAAATTAAAAATCAAATAAATGAGATCTACACAATAGAAATCCAGAAGAAACTTACATTTCTGAAACAAAAACACTATGAAGCAGGCAGTAAATCGGCAAAATTATTAGCCTATAAATTGAGGAAACAACAAACAGAAAGCGCAATCTACAAAATCAGAGACCCAGTATCAAAGGAAATAAAATTCAGAATTCAGGATATTCTTAAAAGCTTCGAGAATTACTATACTCCCACAAAAAACATAAAAACGCATCCGAGACATTCCTAAACACATTAAACCTTCCCCAACTTACGGAATCACAAAATAAAACACTACTGTCAGAAATACAGCCTAAAGAATTGGAAAAAACAATTATGAAACTTAAAGCTAACAAATCCCCAGGAGCAGATGGCTATACAGCAGAATGGTACAAAACCTTTAAACAGCAACTATCTCCTCTCCTCCTGAAAACATTTAACTATGTCCTCCACACAGGGGAAATCCCCCCCCTCCTGGACAGAAGGGGTCATTGCAGTTATACCTAAACCTGAAAAGGATAAACTAGAATGCTCCAACTACAGACCAATCAGTGTATTATATCAGGACTATAAGCTTTTTACCATTATCCTTGCCAAAAGGTTAGAAAACATACTGACAGATAGGGATGGGCATTCGGTGAAATTTTCTTCACCGATCGTCGGGAGAATTAATGATTAATAATCGGTTAATCATTAACATTTTTAGGTACGTAACAAGGCAGGTAGACTACATTAGAACATCAGGAATCAGCACGGAGAGCCCTCTCTCTGTTCTCGTGTTGGCTCGGCAATCTCGCAAGCTGATTGGCCGAGACGTTTTACCCAGCTTCTGTCCCTGCCGAGCAGCCACCCAACAAATGAAGACCGCATTCATTGCTCTATCGCTCGTGTTACTTAGTCTAGCCGCGCAGAACTTTTTCCTGTTCTCTTGTGCCATTTTGTGCGAAATAGTCTTCCCGTCGAGCCACTACGCCGCCTCCTGCAGCTTCCCTCGACGTGTGTACACCGAATCTTCATGACCTTCTCAATAAAGTTTCTGAAAAAAAAAAAAGGATCTTCACGACCGCCATTACTCAGCGCGCAACCACTGTTGGCGGTTTCTTCGCGTAATAAGGGTGTTCCATGGACCCTGTCGATGAGGTATATTTGTATGCTGCATTGCAGTGATTGCAGTACACCTGGTCATTTTTTAAATTGAAATGGTCCCACGCAACACTTCGCCGTAACCGCTTCATGATTTGGCGATTGCCCTACGGAAGCCCGCATGTATCAACTGAGGCACGCCAGGGTACGGCGATGGTGTAATGTTGCCCCCTGGTGCCCAAATTTTGCTATTGCATTGTTTGAGGACGGCCGTGCACTAGGCCTAATAACGTCGGATTGTTTAAAAAAAAAAAAAAACGGTTTGTCGACGAAAATGACCTTCCTCGGTGAAATTCTTAATGATCAATTATCGGTTAATCGGTAAATTATGCCCATCCCTACTGACAGACTTAATTCACTTAGACCAAACAGGTGTTTTAAGACAAAGACAGACACAAGACAACATTCGACGCACTTTACACATAATTCATCATATAAAAAAATATAACTTAAATGCAGTCATATGATGAGGTTCGACCAACAGGAGGAGCAATGTGGTTTTCGTCCTGGCTGTGGCACATCGGGCCAGCTCTTTACCCTCTCGAGAATTCTTGAGGGTTCGTGGGAGTTTGCCCAACCAGTTTACATGTGTTTTGTGGACTTGGAGAAGGCATTTGACCGCGTCCCTCGTGGATTTTTGTGGGGGGTGCTTCGGGAGTATGGGGTATCGGGCTTGTTGTTACGAGCTATTCGGTCTCTGTATGACCGTTGTGAGAGTTTGGTTCGTATTGCCAACACTCGGTCGGAGTCATTCCCAGTGAGAGTTGGACTCCGCCAGGGCTGCCCTTTGTCACCGATCCTGTTCATAATTTTTATGGACAGGATTTCTAGGCGCAGCCAGGGAATGGAGGGTGTCATGCTTGGTGACCACAGGATCTCATCTCTGTTGTTTGCAGATGATGTTGTCCTGTTGGCTTCATCCAGCAATGACCTACAGCTCTTGCTGGGACGGTTCGCCGCTGAGTGTGAAGCGGCTGGGATGAGAATCAGCACCTCCAAGTCCGAGTCCATGGTCCTCAGCTGGAAAAAGGTGGATTGCCCTCTCCGGGTTGGGGACAGGCTCCTGCCCCAAGTGGAGGAGTTTAAGTATCTTGTGGTCTTGTTCACGAGTGAGGGGAAAATGGAGCGAGAGATCGACAGATGGATTGGAGCAGCATCTGCAGTGATGCGGACGTTGTACCGGTCTGTTGTGGTGAAGAGGGAGCTTAGTTCTAAGGCAAAGCTGTCGATTTACCAGTCAATCTACGTTCCTACTCTCACCTATGGCCACGAGCTTTGGGCAATGACCGAAAGAACGAGATCGCGGATACAAGCAACTGAAATGAGCTTTCTCCGTAGGATTGCTGGACTCACCCTCAGAGATAGGGTGAGGAGCTCAGTCATCCGGGAGAGGCTCAGAGTAGAACTATGACCCAAATCATTATTCACTAAGTGAACTCAAAACTAACTGGGAGTTGGAATCTATCAAATATCTGGGAGTCAATATCCCGAAACAACTCGACAAAATTATAACGCTAAACTATGATCCACTGGTGACAAAAATAAAATCTGACCTAGCAAGATGGAATATGATACCATTCTTAGGTACTGCACAAAGAATTGAAGCAGTCAAAATGAATATACTTCCACGTCTTCTATACCTTTTCCAAACAATACCGGTAGAACCTCCGAAAAAAACATGGCTGGAGCTGGACAGAAGGATCTCAAGATTCATATGGCAGGGCAAGAGACCTAGAATCAGATATAGAACCCTACAGCTAAACAAAGACAAAGGTGGGCTTGCGCTGCCAAATATCAGGGACTATTTTATAGCTGCACAAATTAAAACTTTAGTAGAGATATGTAACCCAGTCTACACTGCACAATGGAAGGAGATGGAATGCCAAATAACAAGTGACATCCCCCTACAGGCGATAATAGGGAACAATGCCTTACCTAAACTCTTGAATAACACTAACCCGTGGATAGAGACCCCGCTAAAAATTTGGTTTAAGATAGTCAGAGAGAATCAAGCTAAAGAGCCCTATCGACTTCTGCAATGGATTGCCTATGATCAAGACTTTACCCCCAATAAAACAGACACTAGATTTAAAGAGTGGAAAGAGAAAGGGCTGATAAAATATTACGATTTTTTTAAGGGGCAAACTTTAAGAAGTTTTGAAGATTTGAAAAAACAAGGTCTAATAAATCAAGATCTTTACAGGTTCTTTCAGCTTAGACACCACATAAACAATATACTTAAAAAGGAGGATTTGGAAAGGGCCCAGTCAGGTGTTCTGAAGGTCTTCCCAGATCTGGTGATCCCAGGGATCAGATACATTTCTAAAATATACCAAGGTCTTCAAGACTTAAAAGGAGACAACACATCATATATAAAAGAGAGATGGGAAAAAGAGGGGAATTTCACTTTACAATTGGAAATATGGGAAAAGCTAAATAAACAGCAATGGAAAAGTACCTCATCCCTGCAGTGGAGAGAATTTGGATGGAAAAACTTGGTAAGATTTTTCAGAACACCTGCACAAAACAAATTTACCCATAAGGGGTTGAACTGTTGGCGCTTGTGTGGTGAAAAGTCTGCAAATCATTTTCATGTGTTTTGGTCATGCCCAGTTATCCACCAATATTGGACCAATGTACAGACAATATTGGGGAAAATATTCAAAATAACAGTTCCCTTTTCTTTTGTAACTTTGTATTTGGGTTTACTACTGGACTCACTGGAAAGACGAGGAGATAAATACTTATTCAATGTTTTAATATTGGCAAGTAAAAAAGCCCTAACTAAAAAATGGATGCTGAAGGACTGTCCTACACCTGAAGATTGGATTAACTTGATTCAAGACATTTACTCGATGGAAAAGTTGACATTCGCACTGAGACAGGACATGGATGGGTTCATGAACTTTTGGCAACCCTGGATCGCATATGTGTCTTCCATTAGATCTAATCTTTGACAAATACCATTTCAATAATGGTCCCACTCTTTGTTCCAACGCTACTCAGATGCTCTTTTACTTTTAATTACTTTATTTTCTGTTTGTTTGTTTTTTGCAGTTCTGTTTGTTTGTTTATTCGTTTTTTTTTTTATTTAATTCTCTTTAATTTCACTTTTTCTTTCACTTTAAAAAAAAAGGGGGGTGTTGTAATAACTATCCTACCAATGTTGTCAAATAGCAAAAAATAAGGGAACGTGATGAAAATGTAGACAATGCAATGCTGTAATGACCTGTATACCCTTTACAAAAACTTAAATTAAAAAAAAAAAAAAGACAATGTGACTGTGTGCTTTGATGTCCTGGGGTATAAAAGGGACAGATGTTGGGGGATTCATTCTCTTTCTGTTTTTGAATGTTGGAGAATGTGAATAAAACTGGACTTGTGAAATAAACTCAGCCTCGTCCTTCCACACTCTCCACACTGGTGACCCTAAGACGTATCATGAGCAGAAGCAATTCTCCCGAGCCAGACTCGTCAGGAGCCAGCCAAACGAATGCAGCCACAGTTCAGCTACCGGACTTCTGGCAGAACAATCCGCGCTCCTGGTTTAACGCGGTCGAGGCGCAGTTCAACCTCCGGAGGATTTCGGTAGATGCCACAAAGTTCTACCATGTGGTTGCAAAGCTGGACAACCACACAGCCCAGCGAGTGGAGAGCCTGATCGACCACCCGCCAGACAGCGACAAGTACAGCACGTTGAAGGCTGCACTCATCCGTTACTTCACCCCCTCGGTGGAGGAGCGAACAGAGGGGCTCCTGGCGCTGACTGAATTTGAGAGCGACAGACCTGCAGACCTGATGGAGAAGATGTTGAGGTTGAGAAGACTCCGAAGATGATACCTTCATTTTCACCCACCTTTTCCTCAGGACCCTACCGTCAGCGGTGAGAGTGACCCTGGCCAGTTCACCACTGTTGGCCCAGCGAGACTACCACGAGCTGGGCCAGGAGGCGCAACGACTCGTCAACGCCAATAAATGGCGTGCGGCTGCGGCCGTGGCAGCGGAGTTAGGCGCAACGTCCGCAGATGGCAGGGGGCCAGAGGCTGCAGCACCAGACTCACCGACGACGACGGCGGCAGGGGCCAGGAAACACGGAGCAGACGACGTCCTTTGCTTCTACCATCGCTGCTTCGCAGAGAGGGCACGCAAGTGCATTCCACCGTGCCATTTCAAGCGCTCGGGAAACACCAAGACCGGGGGTCGGTAGCAGCTGCGGCCCTCGGAGAGGAGAACAAGCTGCTCTACTTGAGGGATGCACGTTCGGGAAGGCATTTCCTCGTGGACACAGGCTCCCAGCTGAGTTTCATCACACCTTCCTACACTGACCGGCTGGCACCTTCCAGTGGTCCCGGGGTGTCAGCAGCGAACAGCTCGGCGATTAAGACCTTCAGTGAGAGGACTCTGCTTCTGTCTTTACACGGCAGTACATTCGAGTGGACTTTTGTCATAGCGGCAGTCAATTTCAACATGTTAGGGGCTGATTTTTTGTGCTCACATGGTTTGTTGGTCGATCTTGCTAACAGAAGCCTGGTTAATGCACTCTCTTTTTATTCTATTCCCTGTACAGCTCGAGTGGCCCCGCCAACAGCACAAGCCAACGTCACAGCTGCAGGTGGTAAGTTCCACACACTCCTCACTCAGTTCCCAGCACTCACGGTCACAACATTTTCGGCGACCGTGGCTAAACACGGGGTGGAACATTTTGTTGCTACCACTGGACCGCCCGTTTTTGCAAAAGCACGGCGCTTAGATTCAGTTAAACTGACCATAGCGCGCAAGGAGTTCGCCAGCCTGGAAAGGTTGGGCATCATCAGGCGTTCGAAGAGCCCATGGGTTTCACCGCTTCACATGGTCCCGAAAGCTGATGGCTCGTGGCGACCTTGTGGTGATTTCCGCAGGCTGAACAACGCTACAGCGCACGACCGCTACCCAATCCCGCACATCTAAGATTTTTCAGTTCATTTGGCGGGGGCGCACGTTTTTTCTAAAATAGACTTGGTACATGGTTACCACCAGGTCCCAATGCGCGCTGAGGACATACCCAAAACAGCGGTAATAACTCCTTTCGGGCTTTTCGAGTTTTTGCGCATGCCGTTTGGGCTTAAAGGCGCGGCGCAGATGTTCCAACGCATGATGGACGCGGTGTTGCGCGATCTCCCCTTCGTGTTCGTCTACCTGGATGACATATTGGTAGCCAGCACGTCTGAAGACGAACACGAAAACCACCTCACGGCAGTTTTCCGGAGGTTGGCAGAGCACGGGTTAATAATCAACCCAGCGAAGTGTCAGCTCGGGGTGACGCAGATTGATTTTTTGGGGCATCGCGTCTCCCCAGAAGGAGCGGTTCCTCTGCCTGACAAAGTGCGCGCAGTAACAAATTTTCCCCAACCACAAACGGTCAAAGCGTTACAGGAGTTTTTGGGAATGGTGAATTTTTATAACCGTTTCCTCCCTCGTGCAGCGCAGCTCATGCAACCATTGTATGCGGCACTAAAAAAACAAAAACCCACAAAGTCGAATGGTCTCCGGAGCGAGAACGCGCATTCTCTGAAGTCAAAACAGCCCTGGCAAACGCGGCGTTGTTGGCACATCCAGTCCCAACGGCCCGCATGGCGCTCACTACTGACGCGTCAGATGTGGCCATAGGGGCGGTCGTGGAACAGTATGTAGCCAGAGCCTGGCAACCGCTCGCCTTTTTCAGCAAGACCCTGCGCGATAGCGAATGAAAATACAGCGCATTCGACAGGGAGTTGTTAGCTCTCCACTTGGCCATTCGCCACTTCCAGTTCTGGCTGGAAGGACGACGTTTCACCGCGTTCGTTGACCACAAGCCGCTGACTTTCGCGATGGCCAAGATTTCGGAACCTTGGTCAGGCCGGCAGCAGAGACAGCTGGCCGCGATATCGGAGTTTACTACCGATATCCAGCATGTGGCGGGTAAACTTAATGTAGTGGCGGACTGCCTCTTGCACGCCGTGGCGGCTCCAGCCCGCGTAGGGGTAGATTCTGCAGCCATGGCCGCGGAGCAGGTTAGCGACGCGGAAGTGCGCGCGGCCCCAGTCCGCGTGGGGATAGATTATGCAGCCATGGCCGCGGAGCAGGTTAGTGACGCGGATGTGCGCACGCTCCAGTCTGGACCAACAGGGTTAAGGCTGGAGAACAGGGTGCTGCAAGACGGTATGCCCCCCCTAATCTGCGATGTCTCCACTGGGCGACCGCGTCCTGTGGTACCAGCCGCGTGGCGCCACCGCGTTTTTGACTCGATCCATTCTCTGGCGCACCCGGGAGTGCGCACGTCGGTCAAAATGGTAGGAGAGAAATTTGTATGGCCGAGCCTGCGCAAACAAGTTAGAGAGTGGGCGGCAGCCTGCATGGCTTGTCAATGAGCCAAGGTTCATAGACACACGAGAACTCCCTTGGAGCCGTTTCACATTCCAGCTAAAAGGTTTGATCATGTCCACGTGGACCTCGTAGGCCCCCTCCCGCCCTCACAAGGGTGCACACATCTTCTGACAATGGTTGACCGCACCACGCGCTGGCTGGAAGTGGTTCCGCTGTTGTCACCCACAGCCGAGGAGGTGGCGCGCGCGTTTTTAACGGCATGGGTAGCGCGTTTTGGAGTCCCGTCAGACATTACGTCCGACAGAGGCCCTCAATTTGTTTCAGAACTATGGTCAGCGATGGCCCGCAGCCTGGGGGCAACGATCCACCGCACTACCGCGTACAACCCGCAGGCTAACGGGTTATGCGAACGTTTTCACAGGTCATTGAAGGCGGCTCTCAGAGCGTCGCTTACGGATGCAAATTGGGTGGACAAGCTACCATGGGTTTTATTGGGGTTGCGTTCTGCACCTAAAGAGGATTTAGAAGCCTCCCCAGCTGAGCTAGTTTTCGCACAGCCACTTCGGCTGCCTGGGGAATTTCTCCCAGATAATCCAGCGCCAGAGTGCTCCCCGGCTCAGCGGTTACAGAATAGCACGGGCCCGAGCACGCTACCTGGCCCCGTTCACCACAGTTTTCCGTGTGTTTTTGTGTCTAAGGCTTTAAAAAATGCAGAGTTTGTTTTTGTCAGACATGATGCCCATTGCCCACCTTTACGCCCACCTTATGATGGACCATATAGAGTGCTGGAAACAGGGGATAAGCATTTTTTGCTAGATTTGGGGGGCAGAAAAGAAATGATTGGCATAAACAGGCTCAAACCCGCTTTTGTGATAGCTGACGAAGGTGTGTAGTTGGCTAAGGCTCCTCGGCGCGGCAGACCCCCTAGAGAGCATTCCCCAGAACACCCACAGAGATTGACTAACAGTTCTCATCCTCAGGCAGCAGCTCCACAGCAGGAAGACGCTGCGGAGGTGGTACAGCCTGCTTACAGCAAATACGGGAGAAGACTGAGGCCCAAGCGGCATGTGGACTGATATGTAGTGATTTTATTATGACATGCAATCTGTGGTTATGTTGTTCCATCTTAGACGCTTGGGGGGGGGGGTCATATAGCACATATGTGGGTTTCATATGCTTCACATATATATTACTGTATGCTTATTGTATGCTTCACGTCTCAGAGGAACAAAAGGACTGAACCTCCTAAGGGTAACAGGAGGATGTGAGATCTGGCCTTTTGTATGCAAAGAGATGGCCTTGAGGGATTTCCTGACCACCAGGACTTTAGGTGGAGGTGAGAAGACCTGGAGGGGGATGCATTGGACTTGGGATTAAAAGACAATGTGACTGTGTGCTTTGATGTCCTGGGGTATAAAAGGGACAGATGTTGGGGGATTCATTCTCTTTCTGTTTTTGAATGTTGGAGAATGTGAATAAAACTGGACTTGTGAAATAAACTCAGCCTCGTCCTTCCACACTCTCCACAAGGAGTCATATGATCATTTCAGTATTTACCCACTTCCTCCCCGATCACACATGCTGATTGTCAAGGTTGGAAACGGGTGCATGCAGATTCTATCAAGAAAAAAAGGATTTTGAGGTAAAGTAAATTATTTTACCAAGACTATATTTTGTTTAGTACCTATACTATTGCAGATAAAACCATGTGACTCATATGAGAATAAACTGTAGTTTCTCAGGCAAAATGTGATGCATTTTTCCCCTGCTAATTTCAAACCGCTAAGTTAATACAGCTAGCTAAACAATGGCAGACTGGGGTGGGGTAGGTTGTAACACATCTTTTAAAAGTGTTACAACCATCCCCTTCCATACAACTAACAACACTTTCTTGATTTTAATATTGTTACAGAATGCCTAGGCATTGGAAAAGAAATAGAGGTGTGCCTGCAGATGTTTTAAAAAAAAAAAAGCATCTGATGAGGTCACAAAGAAGGGCAAGTCAGTCAGATCAGTCGCAAAGGCACATGCAAAGGGTTAGGGTTAGGGTATTACTCTGTGACTATGCACCCTCCCAAGTCACTGACTGTCCAGACCCAGGTACCTCCTCTCTACCAACTCACCTGGCGACTTCCTCCTCTACTTCAACTCACTTGTCTCCACATCAGGCGTTCAGTCCTTTGGCTGTATGACCATTTCCAAAAGCAGGGCCAAGGAAAACAACTGGCAGGATCAGGAAGAAGAGGCAGTCTGAAATACTCAGATACATCAGTGAAGCAAGCATTGATGGAAGAACAGAGAAGAAGCAAAAATGTAGGAAAGAGTAGGCCTATCTTAGGCAAGAATAAAGTCTTTTTTGAGACATATCACATGGTGTGGTCTCTGTTTTTGCATTTTTTGTCTAATTGTTACAACCTACCCCGGTAGTGGGGTAGGTTGTAACAAAGGATCACCATGTATTTGACATCGCCTCATGAGGTCTGTGATATTCTTGCAGAGGTTTGAATTGGTGGCATTTGTAGTAAACAAATATAGGTACCTTGTTTTAAAGTTTGGGAACTGTAACTCAAAAATTCAGTGAGTTGAAGGTGCTTAAACAAAAAGTGTTACAACCATACCCGGTCTCCCCTACTGGCCTTTTAATGGTTCCCAAAGTTGAGACCAAGACCTCTGGTGACGCCTCCTTTCATTACTATGGTCCTCTTCTGTGGAACAGCCTGTCAAGAGAGCCTCAGGGCTGCAGAGTCAATAGATGTTTTTAAGAACAGGCTCAAGACCCACTTTAATTTGGCTTTTAACAAATCTGTTTAACTATTACACTGGCCAACACCAAATTTATTGTCCAAGTTTTTTTTTTTTTTAGCTGATTTAGGACAATTTTGATGTGCTGAATCCAAAAGTCACATTGGTTTTGCTCAATCAGGTCAACTTTTGGAACTATGGCCACATGTTTTTTTACATTTTTGTTTACATGTACGGGTATTTTTGCTTTATATGATGCAAAATTCTTTATACTTCTTGAAATTCTCTGAATTTTGAACAATGACGATGTAACATTCAATTTACATGTACTTACCTTTATCAGTGTCTACTATTCAATTTACAGTACAACTACTGTACAACTGCTTACAACTTAGCATAAAAACCTGACCTGAAACGGATGTCATTTTCGGATTCAGTGGTGCAAAATCGTCTTAAATCAGTTGAAAAAACACACTTAGAAAAAAATAATTTTTGTTACGTTGTGTTATTGAAGTAGTCATTTATGTTCCGTTGTTTTATGTTCTTCTTGGCACCATTTGTTTTTAGATTTTCTCATCTTTTCTTATGCGTTTTTAGTTCCCTTTGTTTTTATGTGTTCTTAGTTTTTTCTTGCATTTTAGCTCGCGTTTCCTCAGTGGAGCCCCTCATGCCGGATGCTGCTTGGCCCATCTGCAGGGGTATTGGTCTTGTGGGTCGCTTTCGTTTGGGTGAGTGGGGGCTTTATGCCATTGCCTACAGTTGTGGTGTGGGCCCCGGCCTGTCCTGGTTGGGGTGGCCTCTGTGGCATGCCGTGGTTATGGGCTGTGTGGTCTCCTGGTGTGAGAAGCTCCACAGGATGATTGCGCTTTCACATGGTGCCGGGCAATGTTTCTTTTATACATGTCTAAGAGAAGTAGGGGGTGGCATTTGTGCCCGTGTTTTGTGGGTATGTTTATGGAAGGGTTGGAAGGGGTGGGATGTATCATGTGAATATATGCAACTAAATTTGTCTTGTTTTTATCTATGTAAAGCACTTGGCACAATATCCAATGTTTGAAAAGTACTATACAAATACCAAGTTCGATTGAAAATAAAGACCTCTAAAATCATTTATCAAACAAGTAATTTTGGTAATCGTAACTGATCTAAAACAGGAAACGTTTAGTCTTGATTTATTGTCCATGAAGAAAAAAAAAATAAAAAAGTTGTTTTTAATAGTGTATTTAAATGTCTGGTTTCAACTGTTGCCTTTTAGTTTAGTGACTGTAAAGTGCATTTTCACTAAATAAAAACTCAAACTTTTCAAACAGCTGCTGCTGTGACTTTTCTTCCAAATATTTTAAAATTTTAGGCATTTCTTATTTGATTAAAGAAAATATGGGGGGGAATAAATGTCCATTTATTGCACCTGTAGTTTGAGAGTTTGATTTCCTACCATTACCATTTCTGCCGCCGCTGGCCCAAAAATTCTGCATGATGCCTTAAAAAAAAAAAAAAAAAAAAAAAACCTTATAAAATTAACCCTACCAACAGGAGGGTTTAATGTTTTGTTCTCATACATTTGTAGCTTTTCAAGTGAAATTTCCACATCATTTGAACAGAAATATCAGCAAACTAGTGCAGTGGCTCCCAACCTGGGGTCCCTGAAATGTCCAGGTTTCCTGTGGGAAAAATTTGGAATTTCACTTCTTAATTGGTCCAAAAAATTGCAAATAATTTGCAGCTGTCCATGTGTTCTGTCAGCACTAAGACTCTAAAGTGGTCCTAGGTTTGAATGGTGAAGGGATTGGTGCTGCCTCATGCAGGTGGAGGTCTTTGAATGTCTTTCTGGGATTAATAGAGTAAACAAAAGAAAACTGACTCAATGTGTGAAAGGTTAAGCTCCATGTGCTGTTTCAGTTTATTATCAAATGTACATCACACTTCAGGACCTAGTTGCACATTAAAACACCCACCGCCCAAAACATGAAGTTTCCCCACACAAAAAGTCATTTTTGTCCTTAAGTATCAAAGGTAGCAGTGATGTAAGGCAATAAAAATTAACAATATACCCTAAAGTCTAACCTGTAATTAAGAAGTGTGTTAAACAGTAGTGTGAAGGCAGCTTTAATGAACAATGATTCATTCTGGAAACACTCAATTAAATTCAAGAAAAACAAAACAACATCAGTAGTGTGTACAGTGTGACACTTATCTGTTCACCATTTAGCTCCGACATGTACAGTCTCTGTTGACAATGTGAGATCTGGATTTTATTGGCTTGAGGCTGATCAGACAATATTTAAATGAGCTGCTTTAGACCACCATTACACCTCAAACATTTTATTTCACCACTTTGGCACTAGAGAGATGAGAAGACTATCATGTTAACCTCAGCACAATTCCAGTTTTAAGGTTTTGGGAACATCCAGTGGCATCCATCTAAAAACAGCAATCTTTATTTCTAATAAGCACAAAAATCGAGTACAAAAATTTGCCACTTGCTAAAACAAAGAGTGAATAATTCAAGGATTAAATCAGTTTTTCTTTTGATTCACTGCAGAAAATACATCCAGCCAAGAGCCTCCAGCATGTTCAAATCTGAAACTTTTCAACATGTAACGCAGATGTTTAAAAACCCTCTGAGGCCTTTTAGAGTCAGCATCATTTCTCCTAAAGACTAACCCCACACTCTGACCTGCAGCTCCAGGGCTGCAAACTGATGAGGAAAAAAACCAGCAATTTTAGCAGAAAAAGTCACCAATTTATGAGGAAAAAGTCAGAACAAATGTATGACTAAAATCCCATGCAAAGTGGTTGCTCATTTATAGATGGGTTGTTGCCATGATGGTTTAGAGCTCAGAGGGAAAGTTAACAGAAGTTTTGTGGAACAGCTGATTCCTACTGCAGCTAACAAGTTCTGAACTCAAACAGGGACACGCATGGTGCAGCAGGAGCAGCAATGTTTCTGGTGATGCATCATGAGACGGTGACATGGAACGGGGATCCGGGGATGTGGTCGTCTCCCCACTTGACTGCCAGGACATAATTTCCACGCTCCTTGAGCACATAGCTGACATTGTACTGCATGTTTCCAACGTGTTTGACCAGAACCTCGTCACATGGGACATGAGGGCCGAGGACACCCACCATCAGCATATTCTTACCTGGAAAACAAAAACAAACATGTTGCTATACATGTATGTACTGTAACAGACATGTATGAATGAATAAATGAATACTGTAAGTACATAAACAGTAAACCAAGGCACGGGGTCCACATCCTGGTTGGCTACAGACGAGCTTCCATCCGTTTGCGTATTGCACCCAAGTAGACAGTGCTGAAGCATTAAGTTTGGCTGGTGGTGGTTCCCTGTGTTTAAGTCCAGAGCCAACACTGCTGTCTACCATGAAATTTTAAAGCACTTCATGCTTCCATCTGCTGAAAAGCTTTAGAGAGACGCTGATTTCCTTTCTCAGCCATACTTGATACCAGCCCACAGCACTAAAACTACTATGAAATAGTCTGATGACCACATTACTGTGACTGACTGATCTGAACCCCATAGATTCTCTATGGAGGACAGTCAAGACAAAGATGACAAACAAGCTGATCACCACCACGATGATGATGCAGTAATTCATGGTAAAGGAGCCCCAACCAAGTACTGAGTGTATACATGAACACACTTTTCAGAAGTTTGACATTTCTGTGTTGTAAATCCTCATTTTGAATTTATATTAGGAATATTATAATAATTTGAGAGATTTCTGATTTTTATAAGCTATAAATCATAATTATCAAACTATAAAAAGGCTTGAAATATTCCCTTTTACCTTTAAGGAATATAAAATACACAAAAGTTTACTTCTGGAATTAAATTAGGAAAAATAAATGTAAATTTTCACAATATTCTACATTTGAGATGCACATGAACTGTATATCTGTGAAAAATGTGAAGCTTACGAGATAATAGACTCAACTTTTCAAATAAGCTGCATAACCTGAGCTAACCAGCAGGGTTTTATCATTTTTAATTCAATCTTTTGCAGAGCTGTAGTGATCACCATCCTGATGTCCTCACCAGCTCTGCTGCAGTCCACCGTGAAGCTGCTCCTCTGACCCACGTAAGCCTTATTCAGACCTGGACCCTGACTCAAGACCCTGCTGGCGTCAGAGTCCTCTGCCCTGATCAGGGCACTCTGAGTGAGGCTGGTGCTGGATGTCCAAACAGACGGTTCCACGGTGAGGGACGACGTCTCACTGAGGTTTGTCACATTAACGAGGCGAGATCCTGAGGAGGAAAAAAAAAGAGCTGAGCAAATCTGAGTTTTAATGCCTTTTTAATGAAATTTTAAAGGTTTTAATGCCTGTTGGTCATTTTTAAAAGGTTTCATTGAAGGAAAGAATTCAATTAATTTATGTCAGTCATTATAAACATTTTACAAGGCAACAGCAATTAAAATGTACTGTATTTACCACAATTTATCAACTAAAGCTAAAAATTAAACTAAAATTACATGTTTTGACACCTAATTTTAGTCGAAATTTCATTTTATTTAGTCTTAGTCACAGTGCACAATAATTTAGTAGTCACACACACAATAATGGTCCCCTCCATTATACAACTAGGACAATATCAATCACTACAGAGGGTGACAACTAGGCTGATTCAAATACGAAATATACTGTACGGGTACATACTCATACCATGCGGGGTAACTGAACAGACCGCTATGCTGTTTATTCCACCTCGCTACAATGCTCCGCACTGTATATATTTCTGTGTACATATGTATATTCACTGCTCTTATTAGCTTATCTTCTGAATTATTGCTATCCCTGTGCTGTTACAATCCTGGAATTTCCCCATTGTGGGACTAATAAAGGCCTATTTTATCTCATCTTTAATTTTAGTCTGTTCGTTATCAATGGCTTTAGCGTAGTTTTAGTCAAAAATTTAGTTGAATACTTTTAGTCGATGAAATTAACACCACTTCTTTGGAATGACCCCCCCCCCCCAAAAAAAAAAAAAAAAAAAATTAAAAAAATGCAAATTTCTGAAGGGGGTGGGGGCGAAAATTGATTGGAAAAATTTGAACTGTATGGAAGCCCATCCCCACCACTGTGAAGAAAAAAACATTCTGCAAGTGATAATTCAAAGAATTTTAGTGGTCAGTACTTCTATACGTACAGGACATGCAGGAGAATTGAAATGCCGTTTCTCTCCAAGCAGTGTGTGCAATATATAAGAAAAGAAGGAAAAGGGATGAAAAACAACAACAGCTGTCTATGTACAGTAATGCTACCCGTAGGGCAAATGAAGATAAAAGATATAACCCAGCAATCCTATATACAGGGAAAACGTGGAGCCGTAATACCCATAACTGCAGGTTCAATGTGGTAATGTAGGTGCAGACAGCAACAGACTGGACTGCACATGATCAATATTTCAATAACAGACAGACAGCAGCAGGTATGGCGTTTGTCCAAATAGTTGTAGTCAGGTGCAGGGACATACAGCAGCAGATGTACTACTACTGGTGTGCAAAGTCTTTCTGTGTAAACAGCTGAGGTAGTTCTTGTTTGGGTGACTGTGTTATGGTCCATGGGTGGGGGGGACAGAGTTCAGGGTCCTGATGACCTGGCAAACAAAGATGTTTATCAGTCTTGTGGAGCAGGCCTGGAGGCTCCGGTAACTTCTCCCCAAGGGCAGGGGGCTGAAGATGGAGTGTGAGGGGTGGGAGGTGTCGCCTGCAAGGTTGATGGCTCTGCGGGTGAGGTAGATGTCCGAGAGAGGTGACAGAGGGGCACAGATGATCTTGCTGGCTGCTTTCACTGTGCGTTGTAGAGTCTTCCAGCAGGAGGCGGTGCAGCTTCCGTACCACACCGTGATGCAGCTGGTGAGGATGCTCTCAATGGTGCCCCGGTAGAATGAGCACATGGTGGGGGGTGGGACCCATGCTCTACTTGTTTGTGGAGGAAAGAGAGGTGAGTTTGAGCCTTCTTGGCCGGTGATGTGGTGTTGTTGGACCAGGAGAAGTCCTCGGACATGTGCACCCCCAGGAACTTGGTGCTACTCACCCTCTCCACAACTGCTCCATCGATGATCAGAGGGGGGTGCTGTGTGTGTCCCCTCCTGAAGTCGACCACAATCTCCTTGGTTTTTCCCCACATTCAGGAAGAGATTGTCTTTATACCACTGGACCAGTTAGCTCACCTCATTGTTTGTGATGAGGCCTACCACCGCCATGCCGTCTGCAAACTTGATGACGTGGTTGGTGCTGTAGGCTGGTACACAGTCATGGGTCAGCAGGGTGGAGAGTGCAGCAGGCTGAGCACACATCCTTGTGGGGGCCCTGTGCTCAGCATGATGTTTTGGAGGTGTTGCTGCCGACCCACACGTTCTGTGGCCTCCCTGTGAGAAAGTCCAGCACCCAGTTACAGAGAGATGTTTTGAGTCCCAAGTGTCTGAGTTTTTGTATCAGGTGCTGGGGGATGATTGAGTTGAATGCTGAAGTGAAGTCCAAGAACAACATTTGTACATAGGAGTTCTTGGAGTCCAGGTGGAGAGCAGCAGCGATGGCATCTTCTGTGGATCTGTTTGGCCTGTATGCAAACTGAGATGGGTCGTGGAAGGGAGGGAGGGTGGACTTGATGTTCTGCATGACCAGCCACTCGAAGCACTTCATTATGATGGAGGTCAGTGCTACGAACCAGTAATTGTTGTAGCTGGATGGGACAGGCTTCTTTCGGACTGGTATTATGGTGGCAGTTTTGAAACAAATGGGGACAACAGCTTGACTCAGGGAGATGTTGAAGATGTTGGCCAAGACATTTGAGCTCCTCCGCACAGTCCTTCAGAACACAACCTGGTATGTTGTCTGGTCCAGCTGCCTTGCGTGGGTTGATCCTGGAGAGGGGCCTCTTCACGCTAGCTGGATCCAGACTTCTAGCCTGTTCGTCTGGAGAAGGAGTGGTCTTTTGTGCTGATGTGCTGTTTTGTGCTTCAAAGTGGCCAAAGAAGTCATTTTGTTAAGCAGTGTGATGTCATTTGTACAGGTCTGAGGTTTAGGTTTGTAGTTGGTGAGGGTCTGTATGCCACACCAGAGAGAACGTGCATTTCTGGTGTTGCTAACATGTCTGGATATTTTCTTGCTGTACCATCGTTTTGCCTCCTTGATGCCACGAAACAGGTTGGCCCTAGCTGTTAGTCCTGCAGTGTCACCAGCACTGAAGGCTGTGTCCCGAGCCCTCAGGAGCCTGTGGACCTCTGCTGTCATCCATAGCTTCTTGTTAGCACGAACAGTGATCGTTTTGCAGTGAGTGACATCAATGCATTTAGCTATGTATGCTACAACAATCTCAGTGTATGTTTGTGTGGCCATCATGAGTGGCTGCATGCTTCAAAATGTCCCAGTCTGTACTGCTGAAGCAGTTTTTCAGAGCATCTGAGGCGTTGATGAGATAGCATCTCAAAATTATGACCTAGCACCTCATAATTGTGAGAGGCTGAGTCATAATTTTGAGATAGAAAATCATAATTTTCCCAGGCCCAGCAGAGGTTGTTTTTTCTGCGTCAGCTCAAGAAGTTTGATTTGCCTCAGGAGCTGCTGGTTGTCTTCTACACCGCCATCATCCAATCTGTCCTCTGCTTTTCCATCACTGTCTGGTTTGGATCTGCCACTAAACAGGACAAGACCAGACTGCAGCGGATCATTAAGTCTGCGGAGAGGATCACTGGTACTGACCTACCCTCCATTGAGAACTTATATCGGCCCATAACCAGGAAACGGGCGGGAAACATCTGTGCTGACCCATCACACCCCGGCCACAAACTGTTTGAACTTCTATCTTCTGGTCGTCGTTACAGATCACTGAAGGTCAAAACCACCCGTCACAGGAACAGTTTCTTTCCTCAAGCCATCACTCTGATGAACTCCTAACATTCACCTAGTCCTACCTGTTGCTGTACTCATGACTTTTCATCCATTATTACATTGCACATAACTCTCACACTGCTTTTTACTTCATTCACATTATATCACTGAATCCGAGTTCACATTGAAATACTGTGACTGTATATTTTTTCATATATTTCTGCAAAGTGTGGTTAGTCTGAGTAAATAACTGCATATATTCCTGTATATATTTGCATCCTTTTATAGAAACGTGGACAGACTGTAATTTACTGTACATACTCTGTTGTCATTGAATCCTTATTTAAATCCTCCACCTGAACAACGAGAGCAAGTTTTTAGCCAAAGTCAAATTCCTTGTATGTGTTGTGCATACTTGGCCAATAAAGCTGATTCTGATAATTATGAGATAGCCAAATTACAATTATGACTTAAAATGCTTATTTTTTCCCTTAACAGTGGCGGAAATGGGCTTCCATAAAACCGCTCCAGGAGCGAAGTAAAAAAATAAGTACCTGTAGGCCTCTAATTTAATGCCTTTTAATGGCTTTAAACTTTAGTTGCTTTTTTTTTTTTTTGCAGAAACCCTGAAAGAATAAGGGATAACTTTAAAAAAAAAAAAAAAGCGATAAAACTCACATTCTCTTCTACTGAGCACCTTTTCCTGTTCAGTTCCACTGACTACGGTTATGAAGGACAATAACATAATGAGCTCTACCTGTGATTTTGGCTTCAAAAGGACTTCCTGTGATGTGGTTTGGTCCTCCATATTTGATGCTGATCAGGTAGTTCCCGGGGGCCATGGGGTTGTACTGGACCCTATAGCCTTCTGGAACCTCCTGGCAGTCCATCTTCACCTTAGAGGGCCCCTCAATGTTGACAGTCAGGGCCCCGGGGCCTGCCTTACTGTTGTTGATGATGAACTCAGACGGTGTACCTGAAAATATTTGAGTTTTAATGGCTTGAGTGTGATCAGTTAAATAAATATATAGAAAAAACATTTTCATTTGCAGCTGTGAGGCTGAAGTGATTTGCAGATCAAGTCAGCAGGGGAAAGGACTTTCATCCCAGCACATTACTCTTTACTCAGATACTCAGTTTCTGCAGCAGCACAACATGCATCATATACAGTGGGGTAAAAACGTATTTAGTCAGCCACCAATTGTGCAAGTTCTCCCACTTAAAAGATGAGAGAGATCTCCAATTTTTATCATAGGTATACCTCAACTATGAGAGACAAAATGAGAAAAAAAAAATCCAGAAAATCACATTGAAGGATTTTTAATGAATTAATTGGTAAATTCCTCGGTAAAATAAGTATTTGGTCAATAACAAAAGTTCATCTCAATACTTTGTTATATACCCTTAGTTGGCAATGACAGAGGTCAAACGTTTTCTGTAAGTTTTCACAAGGTTTTCACACACTGTTGCTGGTATTTTGGCCCATTCCTCCATGCAGATCTCCTCTAGAGCAGTGATGTTTTGGGGCTGTCGCTGGGCAACACAGACTTTCAACTCCCTCCAAATGATTTTCTATGGGGTTGAGATCTGGAGACCGTCTAGGCCACTCCAGGACCTTGAAATGCTTCTTACGAAGCCACTCCTTCGTTGCCCGGGCAGTGTGTTTGGGATCATTGTCATGTTGAAAGACCCAGCCACGTTTCATCTTCAATGCCCTTGCTGGTGGAAGGAGGTTTTCACTCAAAATCTCACAATATATGGCCCCATTCATTCTTTCCTTTACACGGATCAGTCGTCCTGGTCCCTTTGCAGAAAAACAGCCCCAAAGTATGATGTTTCCACCCCCATGCTTCACAGTAGGTATGGTGTTCTTTCTCCACTAAACATGACAAGTTGAGTTTTTACTAAAAAGTTCTATTTTGGTTTCATCTGACCATATGACATTCTCCAATCCTCTTCTGGATCATCCAAATGCTCTCTAGCAAACTTCAGACGGGCCTGGACATGTACTGGCTTAAGCAGGGGGACACGTCTGGCACTGCAGGATTCGAGTCCCTGGCGGCGTAGTGTGTTACTGATGTAGCCTTTGTTACTTTGGTCCCAGCTCTCTGCAGGTCATTCACTAGGTCCCCCCTTGTGATTCTGGGAATTTTGCTCACCGTTCTCGTGATAATTTTGACCCCACGGGGTGAGATCTTGCGTGGAGCCCCAGATCGAGGGAGATTATCAGTGGTCTTGTATGCCTTCCATTTTCTAATAATTGCTCCCACAGTTGATTTCTTCACACCAAGCTGCTTACCTATTGCAGATTCAGTCTTCCCAGCCTGGTGCAGATCTCCAATTTTGTTTCTGGTGTCCTTTGACAGCTCTTTGGTCTTGGCCATAGTGGAGTTTGGAGTCTGACTATTTGAGGTTGTGGACAGGTGTCTTTTATACTGATAACGAGTTCAAACAGGTGCCATTAATACAGGTAACGAGTGGAGGACAGAGGAGCCTCTTAAAGAAGTTACAGGTCTGAGAGCCAGAAATCTTGCTTGTTTGTAGGTGACCAAATACTTATTTTACTGAGGAATTTACCAATTAATTCATTAAAAATCCTTCAATGTGATTTTCTGGATTTTTTTTCTCTTCATTTTGTCTCTCATAGTTGAGGTATACCTATGATGAAAATTGGAGACCACTCTCATCTTTTAAGTGGAAGAACTTGCACAATTGGTGGCTGACTAAATACTTTTTTGCCCCACTGTATATATAAAACAGTACAACAATCTATTCATCTTCTACCACTTATCTGGGTCGCAGGGTCATCAGTCCAGACAAAGTAGCCCCGACTTCCGCTCAGTTCACATAGTACTATGATCCCTCCTGCAGGTGGTGAGCCCACTAGAGGGCAGACTCATGTGCCTCCTTTGTGGACACTGGGTCCTTGATGTAACATTTTTCCATGGAGATCTACTGGACCACTCTTAGTCTGGCCTTTCACCCAGGACCAGTTTGCCTTGGGAGACCCTACCAGAGGAAAGTTGCCCCCAACAACATAGCTCCTAGGATCATTTGGCCACTCAAACCCCTCCACCATGATAAGGTGGTGATCCACGGAGGGGACTGTACAACAATAAACAATTATAACAAGAATGTAAGCATGGCATGAACCCCCCCATGAATCATCACCTTTTGGTGTGTGTGTGTGGGGGGGGAGGGTACATGGCTTAATTATCCCAGGAGCTATGTTGTGGCTATCCCTCATCACTCATTTCTAATCCCAACTCTCCCAGTGACTAACTGCTATCCTTTTGTCATAAATCACCCCTGACACGCTTCTCCAAGATTCAAAGGCTTTATTATCATGTGCACAGTTAAGAAATGCTACATTTCCTGAGCAATGAAATTCTTACTTTGTTCTCCAAACGAATGCCAAGGTAATAGGTACAGAAACAACAAGAAAATGACCCCTTTTTTTTTCTCAGATGTCAATTGTATTAATACAATTGTGTGATTTTAATTTGAAAACAGATTATTTTGGGGAAGAGGAAGTGTGATCCTTGTTATCCAACTTTTAAATTCCCGTTTCATGGTCACGTTGGGTGATCTGGGTCTTTTCATTCGTTAAGAGCGATATTAGCCCCACCTTCCGAGCAGAGTGCCGAGGCGCTCTGCTGGTTGTCGGTCTTTCACGATCCGAGAGCGGACGAGAGAGGCTGTGGGCAGTCTGGTTCATACTGATACCTCTTCTTGGTGAGTTTAATTCAGAAAGATGCTATAAATGGATCTAAACACTCTCCAAACGCTAATTTGCAACCTTTATTAGCCTAAGTTGACAGGAGCACGAGCTTGAGATGCATTGGGGCTGTGTCCTTTTGCTGTGTTCACAGTGATACCTCATCTTGGTGAGTGAAATACATGCTAATGTTAGCGTTATGCTAATGCTAATTGCGAGTGGATTTTTTCTGTTTAAAAGCAATGGAAAAGGCTATTTTTGTGTCTGTATGGTTTTCCTAAATGTGATTTCAGTTCCCAACAGTATGCTGAAGTACTTTTAGCTCTTATGCACTATTTCTGTCGAATGTAATGTGTAGTGTGATGCTAAAAGCACATGGTGTTGGTCTCCTATGTAAACGCATAGGTTATGCTAAACCCAGTAGCTCAGACCGAGTTTTACTGATTTTAAAAGGGAATATTGGAAGTAATGGGACAGTATATTCCCTGGTTATGTGATAAATTAATTGTATTTCATTTCATGATTTACAAAGACAAGGTTAGAGAGGATTAATCATAATTTCATGGTTAAATGATGTAGAGATAAACAGAGGAATTCATTTAATTGGTTACATGAAAAAGGGTATTTCATGTGCTACCAGAGAGATTGTGAGAAAAGAACACATGCATGTAAGATGTAAGGTGTGAAATGTAAGATATTACTATATTACTGGATTGTAATAGTAATATGAGAGAAGAATTTAAACACTAAGCTATGGTGTTATATAAGGAGGGATTGGAAAACGAATTACTCTAGCTGTAAACAATAATATCATTATTGTTGTGCAGGCTAGGTTTTTTTTGGTTGCCGATCAACCTTCTGGATCCTGGATTCTCTCCGAATGGAGATGGCGAGCCTGACCCGAGACTGAACCGAGATTGAACCGAGATCTGACCAAGATCTCGATTGAAGAGCATCCTTCCTCTCTCCAGTGCCCAAGATTCAAAGTGGTAACAACCCAAGTCGCCGCTTTAAAAGAGGAAAAGAAACCTGAGTCTGGAGATACAAGATATCTTGACTGGTCAAACGACTAAACCGAAAGGACAAAAACACTGAGCTCAGTAGGACATCTTTGGGGTTTTATTTCATACTGGCCGTTGTTATATTTGTATAGTTGTAAATTGTCTGTATATATTATTCACTTTATCCCTACAAATAACAACCAGTATTGCTCATTTCTTGCCTCCAGCTATTTCATTCCACACTCATTCTAATTCCCTATTGTAACCCTTACGAACCTAGCAACTGGTCTACACTTAATTATTTCCCTTACCTAATTAACATAAGGCAAGGGTTACATGTGCATGATAATTAGCAGCAGAGATGATATGGACATCAGACGGGTGAGACTATATCTTACTGTACAGGTGAGCAGTGTGCAAATTTAGCAGTCGGTCTGTGAGTTCCTATATGCAAAGCTGTGCTACGGAGTTTTGGGAGTTGTTATCTGTTCAGGAGTCTGATGGCAGAGGGAAAGAAGGGAGTTCTTCAGCCTGGTTGTTCTGCACTTCACACTTCTGTACCTCCGGCCTGAGGGGAGAAGTGTGAACAGTCTGTGCTGGGGGTGGGTGGGGTCCCGGAGGATGGCGTCAGCTCTCCTTTGGACTCTGTGGTGGTAGATGCTCTGCAGAGAGGGGAGTGGAGTCCTGATGATCTTCTCCGCTGCCTTCATCACTCTCTGCAGGCGTTTGCAGTCCAGAGCAGTGGTGCTGTCGTACCACGCAGTGATGCAGTTGGTCAGGATGCTCTCGATGATGCAGCTGTAAAAGTTGTTGAGGATCCTGGAGGACATGCCAAACTTCTTCAGCCTCCTCAGAAAGTACAGCTGCTGTTGAGCTCTCTTAACCAGCTCTGTGGTGTTGTGCGCCCACTTAAGGTCCTCGCTGATGTGGATGCGCAGGTATTTAAAGCTGCTCACCTTCTCCAACTCAAGCTTCTGGATGAACAGCGGCTGATGGGGTCTCCTCCTCCCTTTCCTCATATCCACTATCATTTCCTTTGTCTTGTCCGTGTTGAGGTTGAGGTTGCTGTCCTCACACCACAACACCAGGTTGGCCACCTCCCTCCTGTAGGATGCTTCGTCATCACCAGTGCTGCCTCCTATCACTGCTGTGTCATCCGTGAACTTTAGGATGATATTGTCCTTGTGGGAGCCAACAGAGTCATGGGTGAAGAGGCTGTAGAGGATGGGGCTGAGAACACAACCCTATGGGACACCTGTGTTTGTGAGGATGCTGGCTGAGGTCCTGTTACCCATCCTGACAGACTGGAGCCTGCCAGTCAAAGTCCAGTAGCCAGTCGCAGAGGGTGGGGTGCAGGCCAAGTGAAGACAGTTTGTCGGTAAGTTTGTGGGGGATGACCGCGTTGAAGGCGGAGCTGTAGTCGACAAAGTGCATCCTAATGTAGGAGTCTTTATCTTCCAGGTGGGAGAGAGAATAATGGAGTGTTACGGCAATGGCATTTGAGGTGGATCTGTTGGGCTGGTAGGTGTACTGCAGGGGGTCCAGGGTGCCCAGTATACTGTCCTGAATGAGGGGCAGCACCACTCTCTTGAAGCACTTCACGATGATTGGAGTGAGTGCTACCGGTCTGTAATCATTCAGACAGGTTGGCGGGCTCCTTTTGAGGAGGGGGATGATGGTTGTCGTTTTGAAGCAGGAGGGGACTATGTTCTGGTTGAAGGAGAGGTTGAAGATTGCTGGGAGAACATCTGTCAGCTCAGCAGCGCATGCTCCGAGGGCCCGCCCAGGTATGTTGTCTGAGCCTGCTGCCTTGTGGGGTTTGATATTCCTCAGTCCTTTGTTTACCTGGCCTGGTGATACTGTTAGTGGGGGGGGGGGGGGGTTGTGTGAGTGTGTGTCTCTTCTCTGTGCTGACGCAAACACTCCACCCTGCCTGCACTCTCTTTTTCACCTCTTTTGTGCATTTTCCATTGCTTTAGATGCTTGACCCCAGGTATTTAAACTCATCTACCTTCTCTACCTCTACTCTTTGCATCTTCACTGTTACACCTGTCTCCCTCATTCACACTTATGTATTCTGTCCTGCACCACCTTCACATACTTCTCTGCTACTTCCGACTTCCTCATACAGTACCACACTTGCTCTCTTGGCACCCTATCATCTACCTTCTCTAGATCCACAAAGACCCAGTGCAACTCATTCTGATCTTCTCTATACTTCTCCATCAATAACTGCTCTGGCTGTGAAGCTAGAAACTGTATCCAGTCTTGTCCCAAGTTCTCTAATTCAAAGACACAGTGCAACTCGTTCTGACCTTCTTTATACTTCTCCATCAACACCCTTAACACAAACATTGCATCTGTAGTACTCTCTTATGATACCATACTGCTGCTCACTGATTGTCACCTCTTCTCTTAACCTGGCTTCAACAACTCTTTCCCATATCTTCATAGTGTGGCTGATCAACTTTATGCCTCTGTAGTTACTACAGCTCTGACCATCACCCATGTTCTTCGACAACTGGTATCACAACACTTTTTTCCCCACTCCTCAGGCATCCTCTCACTCTCCAAGATTGTGTTAAATAATCTGATTCAAGTCCACTGCCATCTCTACTAAACATCTCCATACCTCTACAGGTATGTCTTCTGGACCAACCACATTTCCATTCTTCATCCTGTTCAAAGCTGCCCTCACTTCCACCTTGCTAATCCTTGGAACCTCCTTGTTCACCATCTTTCCTTTAGCCATCCGCTCCCATTTTCTTCATTCATCAGCTCCTCAAAGTACTCCTTCCAACTTCTCAACACACTCTTCACTTGTTAATACATTACCATTTCTGTCCTTAATCAACCTTACCTGCTGCACATCCTTTCCAGCTTGATCTCTCCATCTCACCAATTGATACAAGTCCTTTTCTCCTTCCTTAGTGTCCAACCTCTCATGCAACTCTGTCTTTTCCTTTGCTACCTCTTTGCCATGAGCCTAGATTCCAAGTACTCTTGCCTACTTTCTTCATCTCTCTGACTACGCCACTTTGCCAACCTCATCCTTTGAATACTGCCCTGTATCTCCTCATTCCACCACCAAGTCTCCTCAACTTCTTTTCTCTTTCCAGAGGATACACCACAGACCTTTCTACCAGTTTCCCTCCCATACTTTTGCTGTACTTTCCCAGTCATCTGGTAAAGGCCCTGTCACACCTAGATAATTTAGGCAGCATTTGCCAAACTTATGAAAAATTTGGAGACTACACTGGCATACGTGCAATCGGTTATGGGGAAGTTTTGTATAAGTTAAGAGCACACTGAAGAACGCTGAACCATGTTGGTATACGGCGTTGTACAGCGAGCTCCTCTGAAAGTTTTCAGCATGCTGAAAATTTGCCTGTAAAAAAACACTTATAGAAGCATCATCAACAACAAAGACATTCATCTGGGAAAGGAAGGGTCTCCACCCCGGAGACTCATGACGCAGCGCGGTGAAAGTTGAAAGGAAGCTGCAAGGTCAATTCCACTTCTGACTCTCAGGACAAAAACGAGAATCGCTACATGGAATGTCAGGACGATGTATGAAACAGGAAGGACTGCCTAAGTAGCGGGAGAAATGAAGACCTACAAGACAGGAGTACTCGGCCTGAGTGAGACCTGGTGGCTATAGACAGGGCAGCTAAGACTTGCATCTGGAAAGACACTGCTGCGCTTAGGACACAGGATGGATCAGATGCTGGCACCAGAAGCACGGTGAGCACTCATCAGCTGGAAACCGGTTAATTCACACATCATTATAGCCAAGTTCACCACCAGAAAGAAGAACATTAAGTTGAACATCAGTCAGTGCTACGTTCCCACCAATGATGCAGATAAGGACGAGGATTTTTACCAACAGCTGCAAGCAGTGATAGAGGAGGAGCCAAGGACATGACCATTCTGATGGGAGATTTCAATGCCAAGATAGGATCAGACAACACAGGCTACAAGGACATCATGGGGACACATGGACTGGGACAGATGAGTGAAAATGGTGAGCGCTTTGCAGACCTGTGCACCCTGAACCAGCTGGTGATTGGTGCAAGCATCTTCCCACCAGATATGGTCTATCTGGTTGACCACGACACAGAAAACCAGATAGACCATATCTGCATCAACCAGAAGTTTAGGAGATCGTGGAAGGCTGTGCGCATGATGAGAGGTGTGGACATATCCTCAGATCACCACTTTCTATTGACATCAGTGAGACTCCAGCTCAAGAGACTCAACTCTGGCAACACATGGACAAGGTACAATGTCAGACTGCTGAGGAATAAAGACAAACAAGCAGCCTTCTAGAGCAGCCTTGCCAACAGCCATTACAAGAGCTGATAGAAGACTGTCAGACAGGCAGAGACACAGTGGCAGCACACTAGGAAAATCTGGCAGGATACCTGCGAAGAAGTTCTGGGCAGTAAGAAGACTCAATACAAAGAGTGAATCTCTACAGCTACCATCCAGAAACTGGAAGAAAGGAAAGGGAAGAATGAACATGTGCTGGACAAGAGCAGTTAAAGCAAGAGTATACAGTAGTGGACAAAGAAGTGAAGAAAAGCGTCAAGAGGACAAGAGAGATTACATCGACAACCTGGCCAGTCAAGCAGAAGAAGCAGCAGGACAAAGGAACCTGAAGGACCTGTACTTGGTAACCAAGAAGCTGTCAGGCAAGTTCCAGCAGACAGACAAGCCAGTGAAAGACAAAAACAGAAACCCACTAACAACAACTGGGGAACAGCTGAAGCGATGGGCAGAGTACTTCAGAGAGCCACTGAACCGCGCACGCTGGTCAGCTGTCAGAGCTTGGAGGTGAAGACCAGAGTCCACCAGGGGTTCTTGCTGTCACCGTTCCTCTTTGTCATCGATTATATCATGAAGATCCCGACAACAGGCAGGAAAAACGGGATGCAGTGGACACTCTGGACGCAGTTGGATGACCTGGCGCTCCTGTCACATAACCACAGCCAGATGCAGGACAAGACTACTCGCCTGGAGACCACGTCAGCCGGGACAGGACTCCAGATCAATAAGAAGACGATCGAGCTGATGAAGATTAACACCACTGCCAACACACCAGTCACAGCTGGAGGTTGAGTCCTTTGTCTACCTGGGAAGTGTGGTGGATCGACAGGAGGGCACAGACCGAGACGTCACACCCAGGATCAGCAAGGCAAGAGCAGCTTTTGTCATACTGAAGAATATCTGGGCATCAAAAGAGATTTGTATGAGATCAAAACTTTGCATCTTCAACTCTAACGTCAAGTCAGTTCTACTTTACGAATGTGAGACCTGGAGAACGACAAAGATGATGCAGCAGAAGATCCAGACTTTCTTTAACACATACCTGAGGTGCATCTTTAACATCAGGTGGCTGGAGAAGATCAGAAATGAAGACCTGTGGGAGCGAGCGGGACAGAAACCAGTTGCAGAACAGATTCTGTGGAGGAAGTGGGACTGGACTGGACACACCCTCAGGAAACCAGCATCCAGCATCACATGCCAAGTCCTGACCTGGAACCCACAGGGGAAGAGAAAGAGACCGGCCTCGAAACAGCTGAACACGAGACACTGAGGCAGAGCTGAAACAGCAAGGAACCAACTGGAGGTGAGTAGAGAGAGCAGCCCAGAACAGAGTGCGATGGCAAGGGGTCGTCGATGGCCTATGCTCCATGGCGAGCTATAGGCTTAAGGAAGGAAGGACACCTAGGATTCATGGATTGGGAGGCAACGGCAGTTTGGCATGACTGCGCTATGCAGAAGTTAGACTATTATTGCACATAAGGTGTGAATGTTGGCAACATGCTAAGCATTTGTTGGTTTAAGTTATTTATAACTTATGGAAATATTCTATATAAGTTACTAATACGTTATGTGTACATCCAACTTGTTATGGATACGTGATGCATCCAGCCAAAAGTGAAAATTTCCATATATGCCAGCATTTTAGACCAATTTTTATACGTTTTGCAAATGCTGCCTAAATCATCAGGGTGCAACAGGGCCTTTATTCTTCCCTACCACCCAGACCCTGTATCAACTCCTTCCTGAACTCTGTGCAACCTTCTTACTTCTTTAACTTCCCCCATTTATCAATGCCCCAAACAACCCTTGGCTCTGCTTTCACTCTCTGTGAGAATATCCTGCTAGATAAACTGAAATATGGGTCAGATCCAGGGTTTCAAAGTGGTTTAATGTTTTTCTTTTTGTTCCAAATCCCCTCCGTCAACAAAAATGCAACTTTATGGGTTAGTATTTTGGAAACAGGAGAATATCAAAAATCTGAAAACCTAGTCTCAGTCAAGCTGAATGTACTGATATAACTTTTATGGAGTTTTTTCCTCAAAACAGTGGAATGAGTAACAAAAACATTTTGGCTGAAGGAGAATAAAAAAATACGAGGAATAGTTCCTTGATGCAAAATTAGGAAAGGTTAACTGGGTCCAGGTGATGCCTAAAGAAGTGAACCCACCTGTAGTTCCACTCTCCAGTCCGGCTCCATACGCTGAAACCAGACCTGGGTCTCCCGTCTGTCCCGGTTCTCCCACTCTGACCTGGAAAGGGCTTCCGGGGATGTGGGAGCCGTTGAATTTGACGTCAACGGCATGGATGCCGTTCTCTCTAGGGATGAACCGGATGGCGTACTTGTCTGGAGAAGGGTAAAGAAGAGTTCGTTGGACACCGATATTTTGCAAGGACATGGGTCTGCAACCTGTAGCCACACAAGGCTCTTTCATCCATAATCAGTGGCTCCTGTGGCCTCAACAAAAAAACAAAACTATTTCACAAATTTATGTGGAAATAGAACTCAAATTTACAAGAAAATCTAAAAGCTCCAAAACTATATCAGAAAAGTCACAAAAGACAAACTTGCCTATAAATCCTCCAAATACACAAAAAAATAGCTACACACAACACAAGCAACACGCGAAGTCACATAATTAGAAAAACCACATGAATTTGACAAAATTCTTAAAGAATGTATGTGAACATAGTGGCAAATGTAAAAAAGTCATTTACAAGTATAATGTTAGCGTTTTGTCTTCCTTTTAAGACGGAAAGATCTTTCCATTGTGGAGCACCAACACATTTGAGCCTTAAAAGGAAGACAAAACATTAACATGATTATGGAGACTCCTCCACATGGATACTTGTGGCCCCTTTTTGGCACTCAGACCTTTTTCCAACTGTGTGATAATACAGTCATCCAGAACTCCAGAGGGACTGTGGACTTTAGCCTCCATCTTTCCTTTGGCTCCATTCAGATTCACAGCAAAGGATGCTGGGTAATTCACCTTCAGACCAGACTCCTGTTGGTTTTAGAAAATGAAAAGCATTCATGAGTCATGTTCCAAACACTGGAACTTAGTACCATTGACTATCAGCAGTAGTTCTAATTTTGTTTTTCCACTGACAGTACCAGAAACCATTTTAGTCTGAAAATTGCCCAGTTTCTGTCACCCGATCTACGAGGGAGGGCTGAAAAGTTCATAGTGGTCAAGTTTGACCAAATGTGGTTTATTTTTCAACATAGTCTCCACATAGTCTCCCCTTTAGTCCACACACTTCCTCCATCAGTGTTGCAGTGCTTGAATCCCTGTGGTTGAAAAATAAACCACATTTGGTCAAATTTGACCACTATGAAATTTTCAGCACCCCCCCCCCCCCCCGAGTAAAAGTTGTCAGTGCAGTTTGCCCCTGGTATGGTCTACCGAGACTAACAGGTCCTGGGGGAAGAATCAGATTAACATTGGTCCAATAGACCAGTGATTTCCAACCGGGGTGCTGCAGTATACCAGCGTGCCATGAGAGATCGTCAGGTGTGTCGTGGGAAATTTTCCGATTTCACTTCATTGGTCCAAAAAAAAAATGAATACTTCAAAGACTCAATGTGCACTCGGACTGGGCACAGGAAGAGGACTTGTGTGGCCCCACTTCTGCAAGCGCAGCCCCTTGGAGTCGAAACTGGCATGTAGAGGTTTGCCTGCAGGTCAGGGCCGCCTTCATGGCATCTGGGACTGCCCTGCACCTGCTGCTGAAATCCCGGGGGGAACGCCGTTATACTTGGGCTCATGTCACATGTCCGGAGGGGCACATGGCTGGGCAGGATGCCAATGCCGCCTCCAGATTCTGCAGGTTCTCCAACACTGCAGATTTTCAAAGATTTTTATTTGTCAATACTTCTATACGTACAGGATACACGGAAGAATTGAAATACAGTTTCTCTCTCTCTCTCTTAGTGGTGTGCGCAAATATATAAGAAAAGAAGGAATAAGGATGAAAAACAACAACAGCAGTCAATGTACAGCAATGCTACCTGTAGTGCAAATGAAGATAAAAGCTAAAACCCAGCAATCCTATATACAGAAAAAGTGGCGCTGTAATACCTGTAACTGCAAGTTCAATGCGGCAGTGCAGGTGCAGACAGTGACAGACTGGACTGCACATGATCAATATTTCAATAACAGAGACAGCAGCAGGTATGGCATTTGTGCAAATGGTTTCAGTAAGGTGCAGAGACATACAGCAGCAGATGTATTACTGTTGGTGTACCAAGTCTTTCTGACACCACATCTTAAATGTTAGCTGTTCCCAGCATTGGACAGGCAGCCCAGCATCCAGTTTCATGGGCTGCAGGCCCTCATCGACAGACCAGCAGCAGGAAGTTTTGGGTGGACACAAACCTTGGCTGTGGAGCACCGGTCCATCATGGCAGATCACATGTAAACTTTTTAAAACAAACCAGCGAGAAGTTTTTCTTACAGCATTTCAGACCAGAAATAGTAAAAGCTCCAGTTTTGTTTCATCGCTTCACAGAACAGAATCCCAAAACTTCTTTGGCCCATTTATATAGTTTTGAGCAAATTGGAGCCGACCTTTCAGGCCTGTGGATCAGCAGTATGTCTGGAGTAGGAAGAATGAAGCATACGCTAAAAAGAACAACATGCTTAAAGTGAAGCATGGTGGTGGCTTTGTGATGCTCTGTGGCTTCTTTGCTTCCTCTGGCACTGGAAATCTGCAGTGTGTGGAGGGCAAGATGGATTCAATCATGTATCAGGAAATCCTGAGAGAAAATGTCATGCTGTCTGTGAAGAAGTTGAAGCTTGGGCATCATTGGACTTCAACATACCTCAAAGTCCACCAAGGTTTGGTTTCAGAAGTAGCCCTGGAAGATCCTAGAGTGGCCATCAGTCTCCTGACTTGAACCTCATTGAAAGTCTCTGGTGGAATTTGAAAAAGGCAGTTTGGAGCACACAAACTCAAGAATATTTGTGAACTGCAGGTCTTTGCCCATGAGGAATGGGCTAAGATTCCTCAGAATGCTGACAGAAGCTGGCGTCTCGCTATGCATCATGCTTGTGGCAGGTCATAACAGCAAAACGGTACTCTGCTAAGTACTAAAGATGTTTATCATGAAGGGGTTGAATAATTTTGAGACTGCAGTAGTCATTAAAAGTGGCTTTTTGTGTTGAATTTGTAGAAACCGCTTGTAATATTACTTGTGTTTAGCTATTTAAATTGTTCTTGTTTGATTTGTTTATTGCAAACAGCTGCTAGTTTGTACATTTCACCAATAAACCTAATTTGCAGTGGGGGTTGAATGATTTTGATCGCAACTGTATTTTCTGTTAATTTTCTATGTAATCCAGCATTTAATGTGCACTCAACAAAAACACTCAGCAGTGAGTTTCTTTATCACTGCACCAACAGTGCTTAAAGTTGAAAATGGTTCAACTTTTGGAGCACACCAGCACACCTCAGCAGAACACACAACCAGCCAATCAGAATCAGGCTAAAATTATACCATGATCAATATTTAACATCAAAAGCTTGGTGGAAGGTGTGTTTTCTTACCAGTTTTATGTGGATTAGTGTTGTTAGTAGTAAAGTTTCAGTCCAAAATGTGTGAAACACTGATGTGAACTGTGAGTGACAGGTCAAGTGATTTCTAGGATACAGGGCTGAAACCAAAGCATCCAGAAAAACAAGTCTAAAGTGGGGTTTTTTTGTGCTTGGTGGACACACACCCTAATGGAGCTGTGCCTCAGAGTCCCTGATCAGAGTATGGCAGCTCTGTTGTGAAAGTGTCTCCTCACCTGAAGGCCTGCAACAGAGAGGCACCGGGCGTCGTTCACCGCGGCCACCACAGGAACCAGGTAGGGGCTGTCGGGGATGTGCTGCTCATTAAATTTAATAGATATCTCATAATCACCTGAAGAGAAGGAGGGTGATGGGGGTTAATCAGAGACAAAGAAGTCATCTACAACCAGGTAAACTGCAGAGACCTACCGGGCTCCTGAGCTACATAGGAGATGCCACAGGAGCCGTCTTTACGGTCATCAAAGCAGAGCTCGGCCCTGCTGGGTCCCTCCACAGCCATGGACAGACCACCCGCCCCTGCCTCTCTTGTCCAGATGGTGAACTCAGCTGGTGGGAGACCGATATGTTGATGAGTTTACATAGATGTTGCTTCTTATTCAATAAAAAAAAAACTAAACCTAACAAGACAAATAATGTGCATATGCATATCCTAAGTCTTAAAAAAACCCCACAAAGCTGAAAACATACATAAAAATAAAAAAAGTAAATAGAAGTATGGAAACAATTCACAAATCTGGAATTGTATATAACAAAAAAGAGTTGAAAAACATACATAAAATATTTTTTAACCTGTATTTTGTTTTATAAATTTTCTTCAACTCAAGATGTGAATTACAGTATTCATGTTTCCACATTTTTTTCTTAATTTTTAACTTTTTGCCTTTTCTTATTTTATAAATTTCCTATAACTCAAGAATTATTTGTGCTTCCACATTGTTATACTGTTTGTGTTTCTGTCATGTTGTAGCATCACTAGCTTTTAACAGGAGATTCAACAGACTCCGGTGATGAAATCGGCAGCCATCTTTGAGTTTGTTCTCTCCCCCACAACAGCACTCTCACTGATGGCGCCGGCATAAAAATTACAACAAGAAAATCTCAACAGAACAACTTTAGCACAGTAACCAATCATTTAACTTATTTCAAATAATTTGCTTAAAGAGAACATGCTTCTATTGAGACAATCATTTCCCATCAGCCCTTGTGGTTGCAGTCCCCACAATGCTACAGTATATATTTTCAACTTTCTAAATCAAGAATACAATAAAGATAAAATTAGATTTTTATGTCAACTGAAGTCATTTCAAGTGTGAAGTTCAATTCCAGGTAGACTGGGATGTACAGTATAAAGGAAATCTGCTTGGATTCCTGCGTATGCACAGTTTCATACATCTGGATTTTTTTGTGCTTACGCCATTTTCTTGATTTAAACATACGTCATCTTTCAGTGGGAAATCCACCCCAAGTCTTTGTACATGATTCCCCAGGAGAGAACCTGACTTCATCAAGAGGGCCCACGACATCAAGGACCCTCCCCATTCACAGCACAGCCTGTTCTCGTTCCTGCCATAAGGAAGGCGCTACAGAAGGGTGGAATCCTGTTGTGTCTTTTTATACAGTGCATGCAAACTTCTGGTTTCAACTATGTACCATCAATTCAAGTTTTTCTTTTTACCTGGTTTTCCTGCCAGTGCTCCTTCCAGGCCTGGACCTCCTGCTCTGACTTTGGTGGCCCCGCCCTCTCCCAGGGGCCCCACGGTGAACTGGAAGGGGCTGCCAGGCACATGCACACCCCTGTACTTCACGCTCACAAGGTGCACTCCCATCTCAGTGGGCACAAAGCGAACGCAGTAGGTGTCATTACCCATGTTAACGAGCTCGGCGGGCTGGCTGGCTCCAGAGGGAGAAGTGACTTTGGCGGTGACGTCATGCATGTCAATCGCTGTGAACAGAAACCACAACACTGTCACCATTTATCTTTGACTTAGCCCAACTTGTGGCTCTATTTGACTTTGACAAAAATATCTCACAAATTTTATTAGGAAAAAAAAAAGTTGTAAATTTGGGGGAAAAGCTACAAAATGTCAGAAAAATCCAAATGTACACGTAAACAGTCAATTATTCGGGGTGTAATGATACATGGGGTAGTACTGGGACAGCTGTTGGTGCAGATGTGTAATGATCAAATACAGCTGACAATACAGAGGTCCCATGAACCTTTCACTTTCTAATAATATTGGCAGCTGTGGTGACAGGAACATGAAGCTGCTTAGAGATGGTCTTAGAGCCTTTACCTTTAACATGTAATCTATAGTCTTCTTTCCGAGCTCCTCAGACAGCCCTCTCCTTTGCTTTCTCTGGTCCATGTTCAGTGTGGTGCACACAATGATACCAAACTACACACCAGCATGTTTTTTGCCCTTTAAACCAGCTGAATGGCTGATGAAAACCATTAAGACTCCTGTGATGCAAATTAAGATCACTTGCTGGCAGTGATTGCTGCAAAATGTGATGCCACAAAATATTAAATAAAGGGTACCATCTTTTTTGTCCATGCCAGACTCTGCAATCTGCACATAATACCACTACTACTTTGCACAAGTAGGGAATGTTTCTTCCAATACACTGTCAATATTATTATTGAAGGCTGCAACAATACTGTACTCATTCGGCTGTGAAATATACTGTTATATATACAGTATATTGCTGAATAATTTAACTGCTTACTAGTGCTGTAAATACTATTTTGCTCATTTTTTAACTGTAAAAACTATTTTAGTCTAACTTCTTGCACTATGTATATACTGTTTTTGCCCTATTATTCATTATTGCTCCAAGTGCTACTATCCTTTTGCTGCTGCTATCCTCTAAATTTCCCCATTGTGGGACTAATAAAGCATTATCTTATCCTATCTCATCCCAGGGACTGCAACCTGTGCTTTTTTTTTACTCATATTTATGATTAAAAGCTTCAAAGTCACAGGTAAAAAGTTGCACATTTAAAAGAAAAAAAAGTGTAAATTTTACCAGAAAGCATCACAGTTTTATGAGACGAGTCACTAAGTGAAAATGTATAAGGGAAGATGTGAACATTTAGGAGGGAAATGTTGACTGTTTTGTCTTCATTGTACAAATGTATTCCAAGGCTCCATTTCCTGGACACAAATGAATCTTTTTTGTTACTGTAGAGCAGGGGTGTCAAACTCATTCCATGGAGGGCCAAGACCCTGCAGGTTTTACTTCCACCCAGTCTCTTCAGCAGGTGTTTTCACTGATCAGCAACCAGTGGGAGGAAATTCAGAGAAAACACCTGCTGAAGCCACTGGGTGGAGGTAAAACCTGCAGGGTCTTGGCCCTCCATGGAATGAGTTTGACACCTGTGCTGTAGAGCAATGCAAACCCCTGATCAAGGCTAGTTCTCATTACCAGCCTGAAGTGACTCAGTACCTTTTATTTTTACTCTAATCTGATACAGATGTTACTTTTTAAAGACAGTCTGCTCACAAAAATCTAATCTAAAATCCGATTGTTCAGCTCAAGTCCGAGTCATCTGGTAAAAGAACTTTTACCTCTGTTCACACATGGACTGCTGTTGTCTTTACTTGGCACAGTTGTCAGCATCCGTGCTAGCAGTTGCTACTCAAAAGCTCATGGCACCACCATCTGGCTTCATTGTACAACTTTGCTTGTAATGTGAACATAGCCTTGGGTAATAGGTTCAGTTAAGGCACCACAAACGCACCCTGGACCCTGGCATGTCCAACTGAGTGGTGGGCATCAATAACCCAAACTGCTCTTGCTGCTGTGGCTCCTCGCTCCAACACCAGACCAGAGAGGCCAGACATAAGTCGCACTCGCCCAGGAGAAAGGCTCTGATCCTGCGTTATGTCAGGGGGATGAGGCCTCAAATGCCTGGAGCTCCCAAACCAACAGACAGAGCAGGAGGAGTGGGAGGAGGTTTGAGGAAGGAGCTGCCGAGACAGGACAAGGAGGAACCAACTCACTAGAAGGAAAATGTAAGGAAGAGAGGAAGAAAGAGAGGCAGAGAGAGAAGGCAAGGGGAGGTGAAAGCAGAGGAGAAAGTAAGAAGTGGAGAAGATCACTTTCGAAACATCTCTCAAGTTAGAAACTATAGAAATGATCCCTGAAAGTATAGTCGTGGAGAAGAAAGAAAATCAAAAAAAGACAGAAAGCAATGAGAATTCAAAAGAATACAGAAGAAAAGGAGTAGGAGAAGGAGGAAAATCAGGATGGAGAAATGAGAATGAGGAATAAAGACAAGGGCAGGACAGACTACAGTCAGTACAGAGCAGGAGTCAGAGAGGACCTCTGAGGTCATCACAAGGCTGCTGTCAGTGCTGGGGTTGCTCAGGTACAGGTGTACATATGAAAATTTAGACTAGTGGGATCATTGTTTATTTTTCATAAAATAATTCGAAAAGTAAACTTTCACTTTTTTTGACAAAGCATAGGGTTGGATCAGGTGACCCATGTCTCCACTGGATCTATCGTTTCTCCACTTCCTGATGATATTAAATGCAACAAAGCATTTGGCCCCAGTGCGGTGACATTGGGGCCTCATGTGTCGAGTTGCCCACAATTCTCATTTGCATAAAATTGAAATTTTGTAACTTTATGCAAATACACTTTTTAAACCAGATTGTTAAACACAATCTTGGAGAATGAGAGGATGCACGAGGAATGGAGAAGAAGTGTTTTGGTACCAATTTTTAAGAACAACAGTGATGCTCAGAGCTGTAGTAACTACAGAGGCATAAAGTTGATCAGCCACACTATGAAGACATGGGAAAGAGTTGCTGAAGCCAGGTTAAGAGGAGAGGTGACAATCAGTGAGCAGCAGTACGGTTTCACGCCAAGATAAAGTACTACAGATGCAATGTTTGCTTTGAAGAGTGTTGACGGAGAAGTATAGAGAAGGTCAGGAGTTACACTGAAACAAGTGTCAAGAGAGGAAGTATGGTACTGTATGAGAAAGTCAGGAGTGGCAGGGAAGTATGTGAGGGTGGTGCAGGACTTGTATGAGAATAGTGACACGGTGGTGAAGTGCGCTGTAGGAGTGACGGATGAATTCAAGGTGGGGGTGGGATTACATCAGGGATCGGCTCTGAGCCCTTTCTTGTTTGCCATGGTGATGGACAGGCTGACAGATGAGGTCAGGCAAGAGTCTTCGTGGACCATGATGTATGCAGACGGCATTCTGATCTGTAGTGAGAGTAGAGAGCAGGTAGAAGAGAACCTGGAGAGGTGGAGGTATGCAGTCAGTAGAAGCAAGACAGAATACATGAGTGTGAATGAGAGGGAGGCAGGTGTAATGGTGAAGATGCAAAGCATAGCGGTAAAGAAGGTAGATGAGTAAATACCTGGAGCCAACCATCCATCATCATCATAGCAGTCTGTCGTGGGCGACAATGACCGTTTCATTTAGGTCTGATCAGATTCCTCCACACAGCTCTGTCCTTAGCCTTCCACTGCCAGGTGCAATGGAAAATGCACAGAGGTGAAGAAGAGAGTGCAGGCAGGGTGGAGTGGGTGGAGATGACTTTCAGGAGTGATTTGTGACAAAGATAGCAGCAAGAGTGAGAGGGAAGATTTGAGAGATGGTAGTCAGACCTGTTATGATATATGATTTGGAGACGGTGGCACTGACAAAAAGACAGAAGGCAGAGCTGGGCAGCACGGTGGTGCAGTGGTTAGCACTGTTACCTTACAGCTAGAAGGTTCCTGGTTCGAATCCCCAGGCTGGCAGGGGTTGGAACCTTTCTGTGTGGAGTTTGCATGTTCTCCCTGTGCTGCGTGGGTTTACTCCGGGGGCTCCGGTTTCCTCCCACAATCCAAAGACATGCATGTTAGGTTAATTGGTTGTTCTAAATTGTCCCTAGATATCTGTTTCCTATAGGCCCTTAGAATAGAGGGTTAGTACTAGCGAAAGCGCTTTGAGTGGTCTTTGTGACTAGAAAAGCGCTATATAAGTGCAGGTTAGTTAGTTAGTTAGTTAGCTGGAGGTGGCAGAGTTGAAGATGCTAAGATTCTCATTGGCAGTGACTAGGAGGGTCAGGATTAGAAATGAGTATATCAGAGGGACAGCTCACGTTGAGTGGTTTGGAGACAAAGTAAGAGAGGCAAGGCTGAGATGGTTTGGACATGTGCAGAGGAGGGATAGTGGATATATTGGACAAAGGATGTTAAAGATGAAGCTGCCAGGCAGGAGGAAAAGAGGAAGACCACAGAGAAGATTCATGGATGTAGTGAAGGAGAACATGGAAAGGGTTGGTGTTACAGAGGAAGATGCAAGGGATAGGGTGAGATTGAGGCAGATGATCCACTGTAGCGACCCCTAAAGATAGCAGCCAAAAGAAGAAGAAAGTGAAGCTAATCTTAATGTATTCCCCACAAAAAACTGTTCTAGCCAGGAACCTACAACCCCCTTCATCCGACCCTGTCCAAACTAGCAGATGACTGCCCCTTCCTGATCCTGGGTCTGATAGAGGGTCCTTCCTGTTTAAAGAGTTTTTCTTTTCCACTGTCACCAAGTGCTGCTCACAAAAGATCACCTGACACTGAATGTGGAGTTTGAGTAAACTGCTATTCAAACAATAATTATGCTGTTTCAATCCAAATGATGAAATATTCTAATATGAGATACTAGACTCTTGATTTTCATTGTCTATAAATTATAATCATCAGAAATAAAACCAAAAAGCTTGAAACATTTTCCTTCACTTGTGAGGAATATAAAGTATATGAAAGTTTACCTTTGGAATGAAATTATGAAAAATGCCTGACAGTTTTCACAATATTTAAAATATTTTTTTTTCCGATGTACCTGTATAGATGAAGTATCAGCACTCCTTGGATGAGAAGTGTCATATGTGGGACACCAAGATACTCTGGTTAATTCAAATTTGGTGGGAAATGCTGATCATTTTCTGACTACTGCATGTCTTATAGATAGATGTACTTTACTGATCCCAAACTATGTAGATGACACTGACAATTTCTCAATGATAAGCATATATTATACAAAACATACAAAATTACATGCAAGTCAAAAAACAAATATAAGTAAAAATATATCAGTCACATTTTCAATGTGACCCAATGCTCTTCGCCTTTACCCTCAATAAGAATGCTTGTGTAGACATTTGCGTGAAGCGCTCCCGCACCACATTTATTGCAGGTAGTTCCATGTACTAGAATGCACAAGCCATCTACAAAAATACGGGCGGCTGCCAGTGGTACCCCTCAGACTCTTTCTTTGCTGTGGGGCAGCTGTGGCGCAGGTGTAGTGTGGCCGACTACTAATCAGAGGGCAAGTGGTTCGATTCCCACTCTGTCTGCAGTCTGCCTGTTGAAGTGTCCTTGAGCAAGACATTGAACCTCCAGTTGCTCCTGGTGGGTCAGGCAAGCGCCTGTGTATGGCAGCTCCACCACCATCAGTGTGTGAATAGCAGGATCAGTAAAGTGCTTTGGTCATCCAGAGAGGAGTAAAAAAAAAAAAAAAAAAAGCACTATATAAGTGAACGCTATTAATCATTTTTGCTCAGATGTAGTATATATGGCATTTTGTCTTTGATCTTGCAATCCCAAAAGCATAGTGATAGGTCAGGGTCACAAGGTGAACCTGTGTGCCAAGTCTGGTGACCCTGCCTTTATTTGTTCTATAGTAATAGGGCATAGGGGATGCTAACCTTGACCTTTTGACCCCAAACCCATAGTCAGAGGTCAGGGTTTAAGCTGTTCAAGATTTGTCTTAGATATGATGATATAGATTTGTAAAGGCTACATCATTTCTTTCTCTAGTTATCGCCTTTACAAGATTTAGGGAAAAATTGACCGCCGACCTCAAAGTCAGAGGTCACCCAAATTTGAACTCATCTGAGATTTTTCATAGATGCAACTATGGTCTCAATTTGAAATGTCTACATCATTTCTTTCTCTAGTAATCACATTTACAAAGTAGGTGTTGACGCAACCACCGACACTGCAGTAACTTGTGTAACAAATACTGTTTTAAAATTCAGTAATGTGCTACTGAAATTTGAACATTTGTTACTCGTTTTATTTATATATAAATATAGATATATATTTTCAGTGCAAATGAATAAACAAACTAACCCTACTGTAGCCGAGAGAGCCGTCAGTCGACGGGACCGGTCACAAAGAGCCATAAATCCTCACCACTCTGACCAGGATACACCATAAGAAATGAAGCAGCCTTGTTTTGGGGGAAATGCACACATTTTTTCTTTCTTATGGTTAAGGACAAAAGTATATTGGTGGATTGCAAGCTAACTGCCAGTTGAGACCTACTGCAATCTTCAGAAGTGCCTGATTAAACAGAAACAAGCTCCGACAAAGCTAGTGCCAAGGAACAGCTAGCAACTCTAACAGCTAACACCGTTTAGTGGATCTACTCTATCTGAACACCCTCGGCTGTTATGCATCTGGACAGTTTGTGACCCAGTAAAAATTAAACCAACTGGTTGCCAGATACATCGTTAAAGACTGAAGACATGATGTCAACAGTCACTTTCCTTCAGACAGCTGAGCCTGTGATCCACTGAAGTTAAAACACATTTACTTGCTACCTGGATAAAGATTATTCAAAAATGAATCTTAATCTCCAAAAGACATTTGAGGGACTGGATCATGTCTCGGTCACAACAGACATTTGGACTGTGGACAATGAACTTTCTTTAGATCACTGCATATCGGATTAATCCATTGTAAAGGTAAGAAGCATGGACAGTTTTAGGTCCCACACACTGACACTTGTGCAGCAACACCAACGTAAAAACTGTGTGAAGTTCTGTCTGAAACTGTTTTCAGCCTTCCATTATTAATAACGAGCCCGCAATGTAATTCATTAATTATCCTGCCATTTGTGAAAGATAATTTAAGTATGTGTTTAAAAGTGACATGAAAGTTACTTTTCCAAGTAACTAATTACTTTAATCATGTAGCAGTTGGGAAAGGAACTCAATTACTTTTGAAAAGAAATAACTAGTAACTGCAATTAGTTGTTAATTTTTTAGTAACACACCCAACACAGGTGACGACAATGCCTTTTAGAGGCTGAGGGGTACAAATTTTACCTGCACCTTAATATTTTTCCATGCCGATATACAAGCATGGCTATGGAGGAGAGAGAAAGACAAATATCCACTAAGGTGGACAATAAAGTCAAGTCAAGCAGAAGCATGTCCTCTAGGTACGACCCAGAAAAGCTAAAAACACAGCAGGTCCAGATCAAGGATCTTCTTCCCAGCTGAACAAGGACCAGGTTGTTAGCACTTCTTGTTCTGGATTAGCTGCAGTCCAGCAAGGTGGACTTGTGAGCCAGCTGCAGCTGGTCCAGAATGAGAACCACATTACTGCCTGTACTCAGAGAGGAAATTCAGTTTTTCATTTGCAGTACAATCAGCCAGTCAGACAAGAGTCTATGTACCTGGTATCTTCACGTTGAGATCACAAACACTCCCGACACTGGCGACAGATGCTGCTTTTTGTCGTTTGGTGATGCTCTCCCTGATGCGACCCTCACCCGTCACCCAGACTGTGAAAGGACTTCCTGTCAATACACAAAACACAAACTTATTTTAAAACTTCTGAACAACGCCTTCCTCAGTGTTTTTTCTGTCTTGCATGTTTGACAGTTCTGAGTTATTCATCCTGTAAGGTATTTTATTTACCGGAGTGGTGACCTAGAGGTAGAGCATCTGCCCCACAACCGGGAGGCTGGGGTTCAAGTCCCAGCCAAGTCATGCCAAAGACCATATAAAAATTGAACTTCCTGCCATCCAGCTTGGTGCTCAGCAAAAATGGAATGGAGGAGGGAAATGGGCTGTAGTGCTCAGGAGGTAAAGTGGGTTGTCCAATAACCAGAGGGTTGACGGTTCAAATACCGCTCTCCCCAGCCATCCTGCCGTTGTGTCCCTGGGCAAGACACTTTACCCACCTTGTCTCCAGTGTCCATGACACTGGGTATGAATGTGTATAAATGTTCGGTAGTGGTCGCAGGCGCAGATTGGCAGCCACGTTTCTGTCAGTCTGCCCCAGGGCAGCTGTGGCTACAGTTGTAGCTTACCACTATCAATGTCTGTCTGGAGTGAATGAATAATGGACTCACTGTAAGTGCTTTGAGATGTCACTTGACATGTAAAGCACCATATAAATCTAATAAAATTATTATTTTCATTAATCTATTAAAATGTGACAAATTTTACAAGTTTTTCCTTCTTGATTTTTTACGGAATCATACTTTTATCCAAACTCTGATGCTTCATCACATCATTTATAAGGTTCCAAAGTGTTGGTGAAGTTTTCCGTTTCCAGCTGAGCAGAATCAATGTGTGTGCTAAAAGGCCGACAGTAATAATAGATGCCAAACAGATGAATACACAAATGTGACCAAAATAAAGGACAGATAATCGCACCACCTCTCCTCCGTGGATCACCACCTTGTCACGGTGGTTGTTGGAGGCAACTTGCCCCTGGTAGGGTCTCACAAGGCAAATTGGCATTGGGTGAAGTGCCAGACCAATAAAAAAGTTAGAATAAGGATCCTGTATATCCCACTCGGCGTGGGGTTACTGGGGTCCTGCCGTGGAGTAGAGCTGGGAGGAAGTGCTTGATGGCAAGGCCCAGTGACCAGGTTTTTCTACCCATAGGACCTAGCAGGGCTCAACCCAAGTGAGCCACATAGGTCCACCCTCAAGTGGGCTCATCACCTGCAGAACAGATCAAGGGGATCATGGTGCTACGTCAACTGGGCAGCAATCTGGGCATCTCTGCTTAGACAAACATCCCCATGGCCCAGACCCCTGGATAAGTGGTAGAAGATGGATGGATGATTCTTAATTCTTATGTATTAAAGTTATTGAACCATCATATGGTGACTTATAGAAACTAATTTGGCCCAAGCAGGAATAAAAAAAAAGTATAGAGTCTATTCAAATGGCTCAATTTTTTTCCATCCATCCATCCATCGCTTTTATGGAGGTCTGGGTCGTGAAGGCAGCAGCTCAAGCAGAGAAGCCCAGACTTCCCTCTCGCCGGCTCTTTACAGAGGATACCAAAACGTTCCCAGGCCAGCTGGGAGACGTGGTCTCTCCAGCGTGTCCTGGGTCTGCCCCGGGGTCTCCTCCCAGTGGGACGTGCCTGAGACACCTCAAGTGGGAGGTGTCCTGGAGGCATTCTGATCAGATGCCCATACCACCTCAACTAGCTTCTTTCGATGTGGAGGAGCAGCGGGTTCTACTCTGAGCCTCTTCCGGATGATTGAGCTCCTCACCCCATCTCTAAGGGTGAGTCCAGCAATCCTACAGAGAAAGCTCATTTCAGCCGCTTGTATCATGATCTCAATCTTTCAGTCATTACCCAAAGCTCATGACCATAAGTGAGGGTAGGAATGTAGATTGACGGGTAAATCGACAGCTTTGCTTTAGAGCTCAGCTCCTTCTTCACCACAACAGATTAGTACAACGTCCACATCACTGCAGATGCTGGTCCAATCAGTCTGTCAATCTCTGGCTCCATTCTCCCCTCACTCATGAATGAGACCATGAGATACTTAAACTCCCCCACTTGGGGCAGGAGCTTTTCCCCAACCCGGAGAGGACAAGCCACCTTTTTCCGGCTGAGGACCATGGACTCGGAGATACTGATTCTCATTCCAGCTGCTTCAAACTCAACAGCAAACTGTCCCAGCAAGACCTGTAGGTGATTTCTCGATGACGCCAACAGGACAACATCGTCTGCACACAGCAGAGATGAGATCCTGTGGTCACAGAGCATAACACCCTCCGATCCTTGGCTGCGCCTAGATATCCTGACCATAAAAATTGTGAACAGGGTCGGTGACAAAGGGCAGCCCTGGCAGAGTCCAACTCTCACTGGAAACGAGTTTGACTGGGTGCTGGCAATACGAACCAAACTCTTGCAACAGTCGTATATGGACCGGATAGCTTGTAACAACGAGCCCGATACCCCATACTGGTTGAATGCTTTCCCCAAGTCCACAAAACACATGTAGACTTGTTGGCCAAACTCCCACGAACCCTCGAGGATTCTCAAAAGGATAAAGAGTTGGTCTGATATGCCACGGCCAGGACGAAAACCACATTGCTCCTCCTGAATCCGAGGTTTGACCAGCGGTGGGACTCTCCTCTCAAGTACCCTGGCATAGACCTTCCCAGGGAGACTGAGAAGTGTGATCCCCTAAAACTGGAACACACCCTCCGGTCCCCCTTTTTAAAAAGAGGAATCATCACCCCGGTTTGCCATGCCAATGGCACTGTCCCCGACCTCCACGCAAAGTTGCAGAGGTGTGCGAGCCATGATAGTCCTATAACATCCAGGGCCTTGAGGTACTCGGGGTGAATTTCATCCACCCCTGGGGCCCGGCCACCAAAGACATTTTTAACCACTTTGGAGACCTCAGCCCCAGTTATGGGCGAGTCGTCCCCCTCATCCTCAAGCCCTGCTTCCTCCGTGGAAGGCGTGTCAGTGGGATTGAGGAGATCCTCGAAGTATTCCTTCCACCGCTCGACGATGTCTCTAGCTGAAATCAGCAGTGCCCCATCTGTACCATACACAATGTGGACATGGAGCTGCTTCCCCCTCCTGAGCTGCCAGACAGTTTGCCAGAATCTCTTCAAGGCCGACCAAAAGTCTTGCTCCATGGCCTCAGCAAGCTCCTCCCACACCCGAGTTTTTGCTTCAGCAACCACCTGAGCTGCACTCCGCTTGGCCTGCTGGTACACCTCAGCTGCATCAGGAGTTCCTCAAGTCAACCAAGCTCAATAGGACTCCTTCGTCAACTTGATGGCCCCCCTCACCACTGGTGTCCACCACTTGGTTTGGAGGTTACCACCACAAGATGCACCCAATGGCCTTGTGGCCACAGCTCTAGCAGGTGCTTCAACAATGGAGGTGGAAAACATGGCCCATTCAGACTCCATGTCTCCAGACTCCCTCGGAATGTGGCTGAAGTTCTTCCGGAGGTGGGAGTTGAAGACCTCCTGGACAGGGACTCAGCCAGACGTTCCCAGCACACTCTCACTATACGTTAAGGTCTACTGGGTCTGAGTGGCGTTCGTCTCTGCCATCAGACCCAACTCACCACCAGGTGGTGATCAGTTGACAGTTCTGCACCTCTTTACCCAAGTGTCCAAAACATGTGGTCGCAGGTCTGACGACATGATAACAAAATCAATCAACTTGTGACCTAGGATGTCCTGGTGCACATATGGACACCCTTATGCTTGAACTGGTGTTCTTTATGGACAAACTGTGGTTGGCACAGAAGTCCAATAATTGAACACCACTTAAGTTCAGATTGGGCAGGTAGTTCCTCCCAATAACGCCCCTCCAGATTTCACTGTCACTGCCCACGTGTGCATTCAAGTCCCACAGTAGGACAATGGAGTCTCCAAGAGGAGTACTCCAAAAAGGGTGGGTACTCTGAACCATCATTTGGTGCATAGGCACAAATGATGGTCAGGATCCATTTCCCAACCCGAAGGCGTGGGTAAACTACCCTTTCATCCACTGGGGAGAACTCCAATGTTGAGGCAGCAAAGCAGGGAGATATAAGAATACCCACCCCTGCTCGTCGCCTCTCGCCTGGGGCAACTCCAGAGTAGGTCAAGCTCCAGCCTCTCTCAAAGAAACTGGTTCCAGGGCCGGAGCTGTACGTTGAGGTGAGCCCAACTATATCTAGCCAGTATCGCTCAACCTTGTGCACCAGCTGCAGCTCCTTCCCCACCACACAGGTAACATTCCACATCCCAAAAATCAGTTCCAAAAGCCGGGGATCAGACCGCGAAGGCCTCTGCCTTTGACAGTCACCTGAGCCGCGTAGCACTAGACCCCATGGTGCCTTCTGCAGGTGGTGAGCCTACTGGAGGGTGGATCCATGTAACTCCTTCGGGTCGAGCCCCGCCGGGTCCCATGGGCAGAAACCCGGCCACCAGACGCTAGCCATCAAGCCCCTCCACCAGGCCCGGCTCCAAGGCGGGGCCCCGGCAACCCCATACCAGGCGGAGCACACCGTTAGTGCCCCCCCCCCCCCATTACATGGGGCACACCATCAATGCCCCCCCCCCCCCCGTACACACTCACCTCTGAAAGTATTGGAAAAATGACACAGGTTTTGTTATTTAAGCCGTTTACCAAAACATATTCAGGATACAGTTACATAATGAATGAGCTAAAAGTGCAGACTCTCAGCTTTGACTCTATTCACATCCAAATTGATGGTTTAGGAATTGCAACCATTTTTATACAAAGTCTCCCTATTTCAGGCAATTAAAAGTAATGGAACAATTACATTTGGAAGCTTGTGCTGTGAGCCTACAACATGCAGTCATAGGAGCTCTCAATGGAAGTGAAAGACCATCCTTAGGCTGACAAAAAAGAGGAAATCCATCAGAAAGATAGCAGAAATGTTAGGAGTGGTCAAATCAACAGTTCGGTACATTCTGAGGGGGAAAAAAAAAAAAAAAAAGTGCACCGTGAGCTTGAAAACTCAAAAAGGCCAGGACGTCCACGGAAGACAACAGTGGTTGATGATCACAGGATCCTTTCCATGGTGAAGAAAAACCCCTTCACAAAATCCACTCAAGTGAAGAACACTCTCCAGGAAGTAGGTGTATCAGTATTAAGTCTACCATAAAGAGAAGAATTCATGAGAGCAAATACAGACAGTTCACCACAAGGTGTAAATCCTAGTCAGCCTCAAAAATACAAAGGCCAGATTAGACTTTGCCAAAAAACATCTAAAGAAGCCAGTCCAGTTATGGAACAGTAGTCTTTGGACAGATGAAGCCAAGATAAACCTGCACCAGAATGATGGAAAGAAGAAAGTACAGAGAAGGCTTGGAACAGCTCATGATCCAACGTACACCACATCTTCTGTAAAACCTGGTGGAGGCAGTGTGATGCATGGCTTCCAAAGCACTGGGTCAATAGTGTTTAATGAGCTGAGAAGACAGAAGCACCCAGATGAATTTTGAAGTGTATAGGAATATACTGTCTGCTCAGATTCAGCCAAATGCAGCAAAGTTTATTGGACAGTGCTTCACACTACAGATGGACAATGACCCAAAACATACTGTGAAAGCAACCCAGGAGTTTAAGGCACAGAAGTGGAATATTCTGCAATAATCGAGTCAATCACCAGATCTTAACCCATTGAGCAGCATTTGACTTGCTTAAGACAAAACTTAAGGCAGAAACACTCACAAACAAGCAACAACTTAAGACAGCTGCAGTAAAGGCCTGGTAAGGCATCACAAAGGAGGAAACCCAGAATTTGGTGATGTCCATGGGTTCCAGACTTCAGGCAGTCATTGTTGAGAATCCTTAACAGGCAAAGCATTAAAAATGAGCATTTATGGTAATGTTAATTTTTCCAATTACTTTGGAGCCCCTGAAAATAGATTTTGTATGAAAATGGTTGCAATTCCTAAACTATAACCTCAATTTTGATGTGAATATCCTCAAATTAAAGCTGAGAGTCTGCACTTTAAGTCCATATGATTATAATAATAATAGATTGTATTTATATAGCGCTTTTAAAGACACCCAAAGCGCTTTACAATGAGTCCATTATTCATTCACTCCACAGATGATAGTGGTAAGCTACTACTGTAGCCACAGCTGCCCTGGGGCAGACTGACAAAAACATGGCTGCCAATCCATGTCACCGGCCTCCCTGACCACCACTGAACATTTATTCACATTCATATACCAGTGTCACGGACACTGGAGGCAAGGAAGGGTAAAGTGTCTTGCCCAAAGATGCAACAGCAGGATGTGGGAGCAGGATTTGAACCGCCAACCCTCTGGTTATTGGACGATATGCTCTACCTCCTCAGCCACTACTGCTCCTACAGTATACACACACGTGGACAAAATTGTTGGTACCCCTCTGTTAATGAAAAGAAAAACCCACAATGGTCACAGAAATAACTTGAATCTGACAAAAGTGGTAATAAATAAATATTCTATGAAAATTACCAATGAAAATCAGACAATACTTTTGAATTGTGGTTCAACAGAATTATTTTAAAAAACAAACTCATGAAACAGGCCTGGACGAAAATGATGGTACCCTTAACTTAATACTTTGTTGCACAACCTTTTCAGGCAATCAAACGATTTCTGTGCCAGTGAGACTTCTGCACCTCTCAGCAGGTATTTTGGCCCACTCCTCATGAGCAAACTGCTCCAATTGTCTCAGGTTTGAAGGGTGCCTTCTCCAGACGGCATGTTTCAGCTCCTTCCACAGATGTTCAATAGGATTTAGATCAGGGCTCATAGAAGGCCACTTTACAATAGTCCAATGTTTCGCTCTTAGTCATTCTTGGGTATTTTTAGCTGTGTGTTTTGGGTCATTATCCTGTTGCAAGACCCATGACCTGCGACTGAGACCAAGCTATCTGACACTGGGCAGCACATTTCTCTCTAGAATACCTTGATAAGTCTTGAGATTTCATTGTACCCTGCACAGATTCAAGACACCCTGTGCCAGATGCAGCAAAGCAGCCCCACAACATAACAGAACCTCCTCCATGTTTCACAGTAGGGACAGTGTTCTTTTCTTGGTATGCTTCATTTTTGCGGTTGTGAACATAGAATTGATGTGCCTTGCCAAAAAGTTCCAGTTTTGTCTCGTCTGTCCATAGGACATTCTCCCAGAAGCTTTGTGGCTTGTCAACATGCAGTTTGGCAAATTCCAGTCTGAAGTTTTTATGATTCGTTTTCAACAGTGGTGTCCCTCCTTGGTTGTCTCCCATGAAGTCCACTTTGGCTCAAACAACGACAGATGGTGCGATCTGACACTGATGTACCTTGACCTTGGAGTTCACCATGAATGTGTTTAGAGGTTGTTCTGGGCTCTTTTGTTACCATTCGTATTATCCGTCTCCTGCGGCCACATCCAGGGAGGTTGGCTACAGTCCCATGGATCTTAAATTTCTGAATAATATGTGCAACTGTAGTCACAGGAAGATCAAGCTGCTTGGAGATGGTCTTATAGCCTTTACCTTTAACATGCTTGTCTATAATTTTCTTTCTAATCTCCTGAGACAACTCTCTCCTTTGCTTCCTCTGGTCCATGTTTGGTGTGGTACACACCATGTCACCAAACAGCACAGTGACTACTTGTCACCCTTTAAATAGGCCAACTGACTGATTACAAGTTTGTAGACACCCGTGATGTTAATTAGAGGACACATCTTGGTTGAACATGTCCCTATGGTCACATTATTTTCAATCTTTTCTAGGGGTACCATCATTTTTGTCCAGGCCTGTTTCATGAGTGTGTTTTTTTGTTTTTTGTTTTTTTTAAGTAATTCTGTTGAACCACAATTCAAAAGCATTGTCTGATTTTCATTGGTTAATTTTCATAGAATTTTTATTTATTACCACTTTTGTCAGATTCAAGTTATTTCTGTGACCATTGTGGGTTTTTCTTTCATTAACAGAGGGGGACCAACAATTTTGTCCACGGCTGTAACTGTATCTTGACTATGTTTTGGTAAACAGCTCAAATAACAAGACTTGTGTCACTTGTCCAATACTTTTTAGAAGGGAGTGTACCCACTTATACATCTTATTCTGACTCATATTCAGTGTTCCTTGACAATTTTCTCCTTGGGGAAAAAAAAAATAAATCTTCAGTTGCTTGTGGTGAGACAAATGAATGTCTTTTTCCATTTCACAGGGGAATCAAAATAGTTATCTCCAAGCACCCCAGGAAAACATCATTGACCATGTTTACATGGTCACGAGTAAACAGATTATAATCAGCTTTCTGAAGTTAACCGATTATTCAAACTGTCATGTAAACAGAGTAATCCAATTACCTTTATCAGTTAAAGGTCATTATTGGTTTATGAGAAAACGGATTAACACACCTAGTTTATTTGCCCAATAAACCGTTTACTTGGTGCATGTAAACACTAAGCCATTTATTATCTTTATCTGTTTACTCCAGTAATCAGTTTACTCGTGACCATGTAAACAGGGTCAGTAAGAAACCTGACCATGTTCCTTTGGTTCCTCCTTTTACTCCCAAACAACTAAATGTTCCGTCTCCAGCTTCTATTGCCCAGATCTAGGAACTTATCCTGTACTCTCCTGTATTCATTTTTAAGTACCTGCAGTTCCTGTTCCAATTCCCTCACCAGTCACCGCCACGTGTGTTGTACAAGGTCTGGCTAGCTCACCAGTTAGCTCATCATGCATCACCCAAAGGTTGGCTTTCTTTCTTCTCATAAAAATGATATTTTGGCCTTTAGATCCTTGAATGCTGCCTCCATCTTTGCATTTATCTGAACCAGCACATCACCCCCAAACAACTGGAAGTCCTGTCTCAACATTTGCAGGGGAAGTGCAGCTTCAGTCATGCTTTCTCGCTCAGGTTTGGCCTCCACTGTGTTGTCCGTCACCTTAGGGGTTCAAACTGTAAATGACTAAATAGTCTTCTGAATCTGACCCTTCTCCTCATATCAAGCATGTTGTAGGTAAATGGCTTATTGTCAGGTTCTATACCATTTAGTTGAACATTTTAGGGCTCAAAGAGCCATTTTGTAAAATATTTATCGGTACTTCTCACTGGACTTCCACCTGATGGAAACCAGACATTCACAGAGCACAAAGATCTTTTTTCAAACTTTTGTTTTTACCTGGGATGTGTTCCTCAGCAAAGCGGATTGAGACAATATAGTTTCCTGGTTCAGTAGGACAGTAAATCACTCTGCAGGTTCCATCCTCCATGTCCTCCGTTTGAATGTCCACTTTACTGGGACCTTCGATAGCCAAGCCCAGACCTCCATAACCTGCACAGACACACACAAACATTGTTGGCTAACACAATTTCACTCTAATGACAGCTGATAAAAGTAAGTTTTCGTTGCCCTGGATTGCCAAAATTTGAATTGTAAATTTCCAAAAGCAAAAATAACACGTAGAGACTCCAAAACTACATGTGCTGCTTCTGCACATAACCAACAGCCACCCGTGGCTTTTCACACAAGGTACACATGGAATCACACAAATTCATATGAAAAAATTGCAAATTTGCAAGAAAAAATACTTTTAAGTTAGAGAAAAAGGCTACAAGTGTACAAGAAAGGTTCCAAATTTATGATAGAAAAATGCACAATTTCAAGAAAAAAAACTCCGAATTTACAAGAAAACTTGTAATTAAATATTAGTAATGTTCTTTTTGAGAACTGGTCATTTTACCTACATTTTAAAACTTAAATATGTTAAAACTCGAAAAACAAAAACAAAATCACCACGTAAAAAATGTACATGCAAAAATCCCTAAATTATGAGGATAAATCTGAAAAAAGCAGCAAATTTATAAGTAAAAAAATTAATTTATGTGAAAAATAGCAATTTTGTGAGAAAAAGTTTGCAAATTTCTCAGAAAAGCATGAAAAACATTCCTAATACTAATGTTGAGGCCAGTTTATCCCGATAACCTAGCTGTTCTACCCTCACTGTAAAGCTCTGATGTGTGCTGCACAGTTAATTTTTGGACTAATTTCTAAAATGACTCCATGGTGGAGGAAGTTAACTCCTGGTCTACAAATACAGTAAAGCTGAAATAAATTCTGCACTAACCGGCGTCCCTGGTGTCGACCACAAAGCTGGCATCGTTGAATGTGGTTCCCTGGATGAGGCCGTCACCGTGGGCTTTGACCCGGCTGGAATCGCCAATCTCAGACTGGACAACCATGATGGAGACCGGACTGTTGGCTACATGGCACCCATTCTTCAGGATGCTCACCTGGTGTTCACCAACCTCACGGGGTATGAAGGAAATCCCTGAGGACAAAACATTACAGCATTTAAAAGCACGTACTGGATTTGACATTTTATGTATCTTGATTATGTGTGGTTTTTTTCAGACCGTCTCAAAAACCACTTTTTGGGTTCCAAAGTTACTTTTTTTAGTAGCAAATTTTTAAGACACATTAGGAAATGCAAAGACTGAGAAAAGCAGCACATATTTTGAAAAAAAAAAAAAATGCAGCTTTTTAAGTAGTAAACCTCAAAATTAAGAGGAAAAATGTCACACATGACCAAAAAAAGGATGAAAATTTATGACAAAAACTTACACATTTTCAAAAAAGGTTGCAAAATTTAAAGAATTAGTATAATCATCTGAATTAATGAACCAGTTGAGAATGCAGGTGTGTAGTTGGGCAAGTACCATATACAGAGAATAGTCATAAAAACCTTGGTTGCATGGCTAAATTAACTCACTAGCAGGTATGTGGATCTGATTCTCCTCGGGAAATGTCATTAATAGGAGTGGGGATGAAGCAGGAAGGGTGGTATGATTCCAATAAGCTTCAGTTCTCACATCACAACTGGAGACAAGTGAAAACTGCTCTCTGAATAAGACGTACCAGAAAAAAAACCAGACCTCAACAGTGACGAGATTTTATTTTTGCCACCCCCCCCCCCCCATCGGTAGATCCTCAAGGAGCCCAAATTGATGTGCAAAAGCACAAAAAAGTAACTACTTTATACAGTTAGGCCCAGAAATATTTGGACAGTGACACAATCTTCATGATTTGGGCTCTGGATGCCACCGCACTGGATTTGAAATGAAACAACTACAACGGAATTGAAGTGCAGACTTTAAGGTTTAATTCAAGGGGTTGAACAAAAATATATGATTAAACATGTAGGAACTGTAGCTATTTTTAAACAAACGCTCCTCATTTCAGGGGCTCAAAAGTAATTGGACAAATAAACATAACCCTAAGTAAAATGTTACTTTTCTTTTTGTAATTTGAATTTTATTGGGTTTTCAATTTAGAAAATAAAACAGAAACAAACACAAAAAAAAAACAAGTATACCCAGTGAGAGGATAAAACATTCCATTTCCACCCTAATACTCTTAAAATGATTAGCTTAATCTACTACACCTATAAAGGTAAGATAGGATCCCCACTTATTATAGAAGCTGTCCATCCTATCCAGAAGCTTATATGAAAGGCGTTCTAGTGCAGCAAGCTTGCCCAACTCCCTGAGCCATTGAGCTACGGGTGGGGCAGAAGATTTCCAGTAAAAAGTGATCAACTTTCGGCCCAGCATCAAAGCAGTCTGAATCCACTCGGCATCAGAGATTGGGTCCTGAATCATTGATGGATCCCCAAGGACAAAAAGTCTCTGAGTAAATGGCACTTCTTGCTTAACAATTGTCATAATATGTCTATGGATCTGCAACCAAAAGTCCTGTATTACCGGACAACTCCAGATCATATGGATTAATGTCCCCTCCCCCTGTAGACATCTCCAGCAGCTTGAAGAGTGAATGAGATTCGCTCTCAACATTTTACGAGGTGTCCAGTAAAATCGATTCAAAATTTTAAATTGAACAAGTCTGGTTTTCAATTCCCTAGACACTTTCTTCCCATTCTTTAAAATATTTGCCCGTTCAACATCAGTAAATTGTGAATTCAGATCTTTTTCCCCATACGTGTTTAAGGAATGTAGAATCTTTATTTGAGCTCTTAAGGAGCATTAAATAGAAATTTGAGGCCTTAGATCTTTTGCCACAGGAACTCAAAGCCTGGATGAGCCAATCTACATCAGGAGGAGGGGTAGTTGTAGATCCAAAGACTTGACACAGCAGATGTCGAAGTTGTAAATATTTCCAAAACTGATTCTGTGGTAGTCCATACTGTGCCCGTAGAACATCAAATGATTTGAGAGCTCCCCCTTCATATAGATCTTTTAACATCAAGATGTCCTTTTTCACCCAGATTTTCCACATAAATGGGGATTTTCCAATATGGAGACTTGGGTTAAGCCAAATAGAAGCCATAGAATGAAGATGAGAGCTAAACTCTAGTATAGAAGCAACTCTCTTCCAAACGTATTGTAAAAAGGATATAATAGGATGCGACTGAAATTCAGAAGACAGTTTAATTGTGATTAGATGTACTAGGGGAAGAGGGCTGCTCAAATAACTCTCCAAATAAAACCAAGGGGGAGCTCTCTCAGGGGGGAGAGCCCAATGAATCAAATGTCTAAGACTAAAAGCGTAATGATATAAAACCAAATTTGGGACCCCCAAACCTCCTGAATCTATAGACTTCTGCAATCTTTTCAACTTTAATCTAGGGCGCTTACCATTCCATAAAAACTTATTGCACAACCTATCAAATTGTCGAAAATAACCAACTGGGATCCTAAGAGGAAGAGATTGCAGAAGGTAATTAAATCGGGGTGCACAAATCATCTTAATAACATTGACCTTGCCCCAGAGAGACAAAAAAAGAGGTGACCACCTTTCTATGTCTATTTTAAATTGTTCAAGCAAGGGTTCAAAATTAATCTGAATCAGATCTGATAAAATGTGAGGAAACAGGATGCCAAGATATTTAATTCCTAATTTTGGCCAAGAGAAGCCTATATTTTGACCAAATGTAAACAGTGTTTTAGGGCAATAAGATGTTAGAGGGAGAATTTCTGATTTTATCCAGTTAACTCTATAACCAGACAAACGTGAAAATTGGTTAATAATTTTAAGAAGAGCTGGAATTGATTTTTGAGGTTGTGTAATCAGTACCAATGCATCATCAGCATACAACATTATCTTATGGGTACTGCCATGGACCTGAATACCTGGAAAATTGCCGTCTTTGCGGATAGCAACAGCTAATGGTTCTAATGCCAAAGCAAAAAGCAAGGGACTAACTAACTAACCTGCACTTATATAGCGCTTTTCTAGTCACAAAGACCACTCAAAGCGCTTTCATTAATACTAACCCTCTATTCTAAGGGCCTATAGGAAACAGATATCTAGGGACAATTTAGAACAGCCAATTAACCTAACAACTTAAAGGGGAGCCCTGGCGCGTACCCCTATAAAGTCTAAAAGACTGTGATGTAACTCAATTTGATATCACTGAAGCTCTAGGTTCATTATATAGTAATTTAATCCAAGAAAGAAACTTTGAACCAAAACCAAGTCTCTAGAGTTGCAAAGAGATACTGCCACTCAACCCTGTCAAATGCTTTTTCAGCATCCAGGGAGAGGGCTGCCACTGGAGAGAGGTGTGCAAGTGAGGGATCATTTTGAACTAACCATATGATATCAATAAATCGCCTAATATTGTCTGCCGCACCCCTGGAACGAATAAAACCCACCTGATCAGGATTTATAAGAGATATCATTACTTTATCTAATCTTAATGCCAAAATTTTGGAGAGAATTTTACAGTCACAGTTTATAAGACTAATTGGTCTATAATTCTTACATTCTAACGGATCTTTATTGCTTTTTAAAATAAGCGAAATGAAAGCCTCTGTTAAAGAAGGGGGCAAACGGCCTTGTTCAAAAGATTCCGCAAACATTTCTAAAAGTAAAGGAGAAAGCTCATCAACACAGGCCTTGTAAAATTCTGCAGTGAATCCGTCAGGGCCCGGTGCCTTTCCAGTCGGGAAGCTCTTAATCACTTTCACAATTTCCTCTTTAGTAATTGGGGCGTCAAGTAAGTCTATTTGTTCCTTCGTTAGGGAGGGCAAAGATAGGGATGATAAAAATGCATAGATCTCTTGAGATCCAGCCTCCATTTCAGAAGAATAAAGCGAGGTGTAAAATTCTCTGAAAGCACCATTAATTTCCTTTAAGTCTGACACCAGAGTACCATCCTGTGTCCTAATAGCAGATATAGTACACTGAGCTTCTTTCATTTTAATATATCTAGCCAGCATTTTGCCAGCTTTATCCCCCTCCTCAAATTGTTTGTGCCTAAGACGAAATAGGGAAAATTCAACTTTTTGTGTTAGAATTGAATTCAGCTCATACTTAAGCTTCAGAAGGGGTGACAAATTTACTAAATTTGTGTCTTGTTTGAATGAAGTCTCTAATATAGCTATTCTCCTCTCCAAATCAATCTGTTTAGCAATGTTAGTTTTCTTTTTAAAAGATGCATATTGAATAATATGTCCCCTAATAAATGCCTTAAAGGCCTCCCAAGCAACCCTGGCAGAGGGAGCAGAATCCCAGTTTGTCTCAAGATATAAGGAGATCTCTGCTTTCAAAGAGGACACAAAATCTGGATTAAAAAGAAAGCTTGAATTAAGCCTCCATCTAGAATTTTTTTTTAACTGACAAGGCGGGATCATATGTAGAAAAACAGGGGCATGATCTGATAGTATTATGCTACCAATGAAGCTCGAATTTACAGAAGAAACAGAAAATTTTGACATTAAAAAATAATCAATCCTGGAAAACACATTATGAACAGTGGAATAAAAAGTGTAATCCCTTGTGGACGGATTAAAAAGCCGCCAAACATCTACCAAACCAATTGCATTGCACATGTCTTTCAATATGAATGAATGAATGAATGAATGAATTTATTTCGGATAGTACATTACAGGTTAAAAAACTGTATAATATAACAACAAGGTCAAATTAGACAAAGACTCCTTCTACTATACAATTCCACGTGAGTTATCCGAAATGGGTGATGGCTGAAGCCGCAGCTTATATTGCCCACCCATATATTTCAATATAGAGCCAGATTTAGATGAACGCTGTGGGGGGGTGCTCCGATCTAAAATGTTGTCCATGACCTGATTAAAATCCCCGCCAACTAAAATGGGATAATTACCCATTTCGCTTAATTCGTGTTCCAATTGTGCAAAAAATGCACAATCAACTATATTTGGTGCATAAACATTAGCGAGTATCATCCTATGGCCCTGAATTTCTATAAGAATTATAAGAAGTCGTCCATCATCATCACTAACCTCTTTTAGACACTTGAACTGCAAATGTTTATGAATAAGGATTGCCACTCCCCTGCTCTGGCTATTACCACAAGACGCAAACCCAAGGCCCACCCAGTCCCGACAGAGTTTTTTAGATTCTGTTTTAGTGAGGTGGGTCTCTTGAAGCAACGCTACATCCACTTTTTTTGATTTAATAAACGCCAAAATTTTTTTCCTCTTAATTGGGTGGTTAAGGCCTTTAACATTCCAAGTAATGAGGTTAAGAAAGCTCTGACAATTAGCCGACATCATAAACGGTACATATTACCATCCAAAATATCCAGCAATTCTCCACCAAAAACCCCCTCACTGGGTAAAAGACAAACACAATAAAAATTAAAAATACAAAAAAAAAACAAAACAAAAAACCCCCCCGAAAACCACATAATCATAAAGTAACATAATCGGTGACCTGAAACCAATGTCACCCATCGGTGCACAAAAACCGCACCAACCAAAAAAAAGAAAATAAACTCTAGGACCGTGACTGTGAACAGTGCAACAAACTTAGGGAGAGCCGCAACATCGCAGCAGCCTCATGCCTATAGACAATATAGCGTGGGCAAAAAAAAGGAACCTTACATTAATACTGCATCAAATCCTCAGTCAAAAATATATAACAAATAAACATATAGCATATATTCATACCATTGTTCATCAATGTCTCACGGTAGTGAAAGAATCAGGTTCAATGCTTTTTTAGGGTCAGTGAACTCCTGTTTACCACTTGCCAACTTCACAACGAGAACTGCAGGATACCTGAGAGAGAATGCAATCTTCTTCTGGTGCAGCAGGTGTTTACACTGCTTGAACGCCGCTCTCATCTCGGATACTCGTCTGGAATAATCCGGGAAAATCATGATGTGATGACCATTCCAATCCAGCTTTCCCATCCTGCGCGCTGCCTCCACAATACGCTCCCTATCCTGGAAGCGCAGAAGTCGAATCAGGATAGCCCTGGGTGGCTGCCCATCAGGTCTGCGTCCGGCGAGGCTCCGATGCGCACGGTCAATTTCCAGCCCTCCAGGGAACTCCATTTTCAGCAGATGTGGGATAGCTTTGCGCATGAAGGTAAGGGCATCTGATTTTTCACAATTTTCTGGAAAGCCGACAAAGCGTAGATTGTTTCGGCGTGATCTATTTTCTAAATCGTCCAGCTTCAAAAGTAAATCTTCTACCTGCGTCTGGGTTGCGGGGGGATTAGCATCCAGAGCTGTATTAGCATCCTCAAGAAAAGCGATGCGAGACTCCACATCTCCCAGCCGGGCAGCTAACTCCGTTAGCTTGGTGTCCACCGCCCTCATTGACGCCTCAATAGAGTTGAGTTTGGCGTCTTGCCTCTCCGATATTTCCTTCAACAGTGCAAAGATCTTAGAGTTGTCCTCCGCCATTTGGTCTTTGGCAACACCTGCACCTGTTGAAGGTGGCGGAGAGGGAGGAGGGCTCGATGTGGTATCACCAGCTCTAGCCAGATTTTCCTTGCTAGCACCGGCTTTGGGGCGAAGATTAATTTTCTGCTGTTGCGTTGGCATACTAATCCTGTTCTCCACAAATCCAGTCTCGATGTAAAGTATAGTAATAATAATAATTTCAGCTGAGGAAACAAGAGAAAAACGCCCTTGTAGAAGAAAAAAAAAAGGCTGTCTGCACTGCGGTGCTCCTCACCTAAGCAGCCATCTTCACTGCCCGCGTCTCTCCCGTCAAAATGTTACTTTTAAATGTTTTGTTGAGAATCCTTTGCAGGCAATGACTGCCTGAAGTCTGGAATCCATCAAACGCTGGGTTTCCTCCTTTGTGATGCTTTGCCAGGCCTTTACTGCAGCTGTCTTCAGTTGTTGCTTGTTTGTGGGTCTTTCTGCCTTAAGTTTTGTCTTGAGCAAGTGAAATACATGCTCGATTGGGTTGAGATCTGGTGATTGACTCGGCCATTGCAGAATATTCCACTTCTTTGCTTTAAAAAACTCCTGGGTTGCTTTTGCAGTATGTTTTGGATCATTGTCCATCTGTACTGTGAAGCGCCGTCCAATCAGGTTTGCTGCATTTGGCTGAATCTGAGCAGAAAGTATATCCCTGTACACTTCGGAATTCATCCAGTTGCTTCTGTCTTTTGTCACATCATCAATAAACACAAGTGACCCAGTGCCATTGGAAGCCATGCATGCCCATGCCATCACTGCCTCCACCATGTTTTACAGAAGATGTGGTGTGCTTTGGATCATGAACTGTTCCAATTCTTCTCCAAACTTTCTTCTTCCCATCATTCTGGTACAGGTTGATCTTATTCTTCTGTCCAAAGAATGCTGTTCCAGAACTGGGCAGGCTTCTTCAGGTGTTTTTTTTTTTGGCAAAGTCAATTCTGGCCTTTCTATTTTTGAGGCTGATTAATTTGATCTGATTTACGATTGATACTGGGAAAGGTAGATGAGCTAGCGGCTATCTCCCGCTACGATAGCATATACCGGGAGTGTAGCCTGTTCCTATTCACAGAGACTTGGCTAACAGGACTAGCAGCAGATGCTAACATTGAACTGGAGGGTTTCCACGTGTTACGGGCAGACCGAACATCAGACAGTGGCAAAGCAAGGGGCGGTGGAGTGATAATGTATGTTAACAACAACTGGTGCAGACCGGGACATATCACGGTTAAACAACAACACTGCAGCAAAGACATCGAGTTGCTAGCTGTTAGCATGCGGCCTACATATCTCCCGAGGGAATACTCACACGTGATCTGCATTGTTATTTATGCAAATCCGATGGCGAATGCTGGGACAGCACGTGACGTCATCCACTCAGTAACTGGCAGGCTGCAGACAGAACACCCAGATGCTCTTCTCCTCATCTCAGGCGATTTCAACCATGTTTCACTGTCTCCCATTCTACCCACGTTTACCCAGTATGTCACATGCCACACCAGAGACAATAAAACACTGGACTTATTCTATGCAAACACTAAGGAGGCGTACACCTCATCACAACTCCCCCCACTCGGGAGATTGGATCACAACTTGGTTCATCTCCGGCCGGTGTACAAACCCCTAGTGCACAGACAACCTCCGGCCATGCGCACAGTGAAGTTATGGTCTGAGGAGGCAATAGACGCTCTAAAGGGCTGTCTTGAAACCACCACCTGGGAGCAGCTCTGCGATCCACATGGTGAGGACATCGATGGCCTCACTCACACCATCACGGACTACATCAGCTTCTGTGTGGACAACACCGTTCCCACCAAAACCATACGGTGTTGCTCAAACAACAAACCCTGGATCAACCCTGAGATAAAAACACTTCTGAGAGAGAAGAAGAGGATCTTCAGGTCAGGGAACAGGGAGATGCTGAAGTCCGTACAGAGGGAGCTGAGGAGAAAGATCAGAGAAGGCAAGGACAGCTTCAGGAAGAAGATGGAGGACAAGCTGCAACAGCACGACATCAGCGGGGTCTGGAGAAACCTCAAAACCATCTCTGGGCTCCAGAATACCTCCCCCCAGGCCACGGGGGGCAGGGAGTTGGCGAACAATCTGAATCTGTTTTTCAATAGGTTTGACCAACCGCCCTCCCCCCGACTGCACAACAACCACTGCTGCCTCTAAAGACATCAAGTCCTGCTGCCCACTCCCCACTCCACCAACACCCCCCCACTCCCAACACACAGCCCCCCATCCTGACCCTGACTAAGACCCAGGTGAGGACGGAGCTGAGGAAGATCAAGGCGAGGAAGGCGTCGGGACCGGACAGCATCAGCGCAAAGCTCCTCAAGTCCTGTGCAGACCAGCTGTGTGGGATTGTGGAGCACATCTTCAACCTGAGCCTGAAGCTGGGGAGGGTACCACAGCTGTGGAAAATATCTTGTGTGGTACCTGTACCAAAGACTTCCCACCCCAAAGATCTGAACAGCTACAGACCAGTGGCCCTGACGTCCCACATGATGAAGACCATGGAGAGACTGCTCCTTGCTCACCTCCGCCCCCTGGTGGGACCAGCGATGGATCCACTCCAGTTCGCTTACCAGCATGGCATTGGGGTGGAGGATGCGGTGATCCTCCTCCTTCACTGTTCTCTGTCCCACTTGGAGAAGCCCAGGAATGCAGTGAGGATCATGTTCTTTGACTTCTCCAGTGCTTTCAACACCATCCAACCGATGATCCTGAAGGACAAGCTGCTGTGCACAAGGGTGGACCAGCACCTGTCATCATGGATCCTGGACTACCTCACAAACCGGCCTCAGTTTGTGAGAACCCGGGACTGTGTGTCCGACACGATCATCGGTAGCACGGGGACCCACAGGGAACGGTTTTGGCTCCCTTCCTGTTCACCCTTTATACTGCGGACTTCTCACACAACAACACACTGCCACCTACAGAAGTTCTCTGACGACTCTGCGATCGTTGGCCTCATCTCCAACGGAGATGAAGCTGAGTACAGAGGGCTTATCCAGGACTTTGTGGACTGGTGCCATCGGAACTGCCTCCAGATCAACGCGAGGAAAACTAAGGAGCTGGTGGTGGACTGCCGCAGGCAAGGACAACCCCTCACAGCACCAGTAAATATACAGGGAACAGACATCGAGATGGTGACATCCTACAAGTACCTGGGTGTCCATCTGAACAATAAACTGGACTGGTCACACAATACTGACACACTCTACAAGAAGGGACAGCGCAGGCTGTTCCTACTGAGGAGACTCAGGTCTTTTGGTGTACAAGGGGCGCTGCTGAAGACATGCTATGACACGGTGGTGGCATCAGCCATCACTTTTGGAGTGGTCTGCTGGGGCAGTGGCATTACAGCAGCCGATAGGAAGAGACTGAACAAACTGATCAAGAAAGCTAGCTCTGTCCTGGGGCAGTGCCTTGACCCAGTGGAGGAGATGGGAGAGAGAAGGATGGTGGCTAAACTGTCATCTCTGCTGGAGTCCGAGTTCCACCCTATGCAGGACATACTGAATGCACTGAGGAGCTCATTTAGCAGCAGACTACATCATCCTAGGTGCACAGCCGAGAGGTTTCGCAGGTCCTTCCTACCTACGGCTGTCAGACTGTACAACCTAAGCAGGGCTGCTCACAGAGATAGCAAAAAGACGTGACAACCTAATAGTATTGAATGCAAAAGACGCACTAGACTTACACAATGGTCCCCTCCGGTATACAACTAGGAAAATACCGGTCGCTATGGAGGGTTAGAATATGTATGGGTACATAATCATACCATGTAGGATAACCAAGTAGACGGTTGTGCTGTTTCATTCCATCTAGCTACAATGCTCCGCACTGTGTGTGTTTATATATTTATTCCATCTAGCAACAATGCTCCACGCTGTGTGTGTTTATATATTTATTCCATCTAGCTACAATGTTCCGCACTGTGTGTGTTTATATATTTATATATTTATTCCATCTAGCAACAATGCTCCACACTGTGTGTTTATATATTCATATATTTATTCCATCTAGCAACAATGCTCCACACTGTGTGTTTATATATTCACATATTCATTCCATCTAGCTACAATACTCCGCACTGTTTATATACTCATATTCATTCCATCCAGCTACAATGCTCCGCACTGTGTTTATATATTTATATATCGATTCCATCTAGCTACAATGCTCCGCACTGTGTGTCTATATATATATATGTACATATGTATACTCGCTGCTCTTGTTTTTCTCTTGCCTTCTGATTGTTGCTCTGAGTGTTGCTATCCCTGTGCTGTTGCAATCCTGGAATTTCCCCATTGTGGGACTAATAAAGGCTTATCTTATTTGATTTTGTATACTTTATTGATCCCCAGAGGGGAAATTGAGGGCATCCACCTGGTTTGCACCTTGTGGTGAATCCTTTGTATTTACTCTCATGAAGTCTTCTCTTTATAGTAGACTTAGATACTGATACACCTACTTCCTGGAGAGTGCTCTTCACTTGAGTGGATGTTGTGAAGGGGTTGTTCTTCACCATGGAAAGGATTCTGCGATCATCCACCACTGTTGTCTTCTGTGCACGTCCAGGCCTTTTTGAGTTCCCAAGCTCACCAGTGCGCTCTTTTTTTCTCAGAATGTACCAAACTGCTCATTTGGCCACTCCTAACATTTCTGCTATCTCGCTGATGGATTTCTTCTTTTTTTTTCTGCCTCAGGATGGTCTGTTTCACCTCCATTGAGAGCTCCTTTGACCGCATGTTGTGTGTTCACAGCAACAGCTTCCAAATGCAAACGCCACACCTGGAATCAACTCCAGACCTTTTAACTGCTTAATTGATGGCAGGTTAACAAGGGAAGAGCCCATGCAGCCTTGTTATTTTTTTTTTGCAGCCTTCTGAGTCAATTGTCCAATTACTTTTGGTCCCTTGAAAAAGAGGCAGCTACGTATTAAAGAGCTGTAATTCCTAAACCCTTGCTCCAATTTGGATGTGAATACTCTCAAATTACAGCTGAGAGAATGCACTTTAAGCCCATATTGATTATATAATTGTATCTTGAATATGTTTTCGTAAACAGCTAAAATAACAAAACTTGTGTCACTGCCCAAATATTTCTGGGCCTAACTGTATGTCTTTTTGCAATGAAATTAAGTTGACAAGCCAAAACAAGAATCATTTTTTCTCTGAAATCATCTGAAATAAAATTCAAGTGTGTGTTCCCCTTCTCCCATACTGTCTCAGCTTTTTTTCCCTGATTTGGGGTTGTATATATTTCACACGATGCACCACAGCAGAACGATGCTAACAGCATTGTTGCCTCACAGCTCGAAGGTTCCTGATTTAAATCCCCAGGTCAGCAAGGGTGGGACTGGGAACCTGCACAGAACGTGCAGGTTAGCAGCAGCACCTCCAAGACCGTCACACTGAGCACAGGGGCCCCACAAGGGTGTGTGCTCAGCCCACTGCTCTTCACCCTGCTGACCCATGACTGTGTACCAGCCTACAGCACCAACCACATCATCAAGTTTGCGGACGACAACGGTAGTGGGCCTCATCACCAACAATGAGGAGGCTACAGAAATGAGGTGAGCCAACTGGTCCAGTGGTGTAAAGACAATCTCTTCCTGAACGTGGGAAAAACCAAGGAGATTGTGGTTGACTTCAGGAGAGGACACACACAGCATCCACCTCTGATCATCGATGTAGCAGCTGTGGAGAGGGTGCACATCACCGAGGACCTCTCCTGGTCCCAACAACACATCACTGGCCAACAAGGCTCAAACTCACCTCCACTTCCTCTGCAAACTGAGGACAGCACAAGTCCCACCCCCCATCATGTGCTCATTCTACCGGGGCACCATTGAGAGCATCCTCACCAGGTGCATCACGGTGTGATATGGAAGCTGCACTGCCTCCTGCCAGAAGACACTACAACGTACAGTGAAAGCAGCCAGCAAGCTCATCGGTGCCCCTCTGCCCCCCCCCTTGGACATCTACCACACCCGCAGAGTCAACATTGCAGGCGATGCCTCCCACTTCTCACACTCCTTCAGCCCTCTGCCCTCGGGGAAAAGGTACCCGGGCCCACTCCACAAGACTGCTAAACAGCTTTGTTCATCAGGCTATCAGGACGCTGAACTCTGTCCACTCTCCCCTCCCTGGTCCATAACACAGTCACCCGCACAGTAACTACCTCAGCTGTTAGCACACCAACAGTAATACATCGGCTGCTGTATGTTTCTGTACTATACTACAAGCATTTACACAAATGCCATATCTGCTGCTATTTTGCAATACTGTTCATGTACAGTCCTATCTGTCCCTGTCTGCACCTACACTACTGCATCGAACTTGCAACTCCCGAGTATTACTGCTCTACTTTATCTGTATATAGGATTGCTGGGTTTTATAGTTTATTTGCACTATGGGATGTCTGGGTCTATCTTTTGTCGCTATTTGCACTACGGGTAGCATTACTGTACATAGACAGCTGTTCTTCCAGCCTTATCCCTTTTGTTTTCATATTGTTCACACCACTGAAGAGACAAAGAAATGTCATTTCAATTCTCCTGTAGGTCCTATACGCATAGTAGTGGTGAAATAAAATCTTGAACCTTTCACTTGGGAGTTTGCATGTTCTCCCTGTGCTGTGTGGGTTTACTCTTGGTGCTCAGGTTTCCTCCCACAGTCCAAAAACAGTCATGCTAGGTTAACTGTTGATTCTAAAAGAGCCCTAGGTATCTGTCTCTGATAAACTGTAGAACAGACATTTGGTGTAGTTAATATTTTAGTGTTTTGAGTGGTCTTTGAGACTAGAAAAAGCACTATATAAATACAGGTCTTTTTCCCTTAAATAATACAGCTGATAGATAACATTGTGTTACCGATGTGGTTGTTGGCCATCCTCTTGAGCAAACAGGGCTCGTTTCGTCCGGATGGCGCTTTGATGCTGGCTGTCAGCAGGCTGAGGTCCGTCTCGTTGATGTCCAGAGAGAAATCTGCAGCAGAGCCCAGTTTGACCTGAGAGCGCCGCTGGTTGTCCTCTGAAACAAACACACAACATCTGTGTAAAGTCAACTCATCAAGTATTGCACAAGACGATGCAAAACTTGTGGAATAATGTTTCCACTGCTCATATTTTTTAGAATACACGTGAGCAAAGATTGCTGGTTTTGACCTCAGTTTGCTTAACGCCAAAAAATGTATTGCACTACTGTGGAAAAAGACTCAGACCAGATGTGACTCAGTGGTTAAGACAGATGTTAACAAACCTTCCACTAGAAAGAATAACATACATACTGAAATCAAAGAAAAATGTGTTTGAGAATATATGGAGACCTTTCATTGATTATGTAAAGAAATTAACATAACTTCTGAAGAAGAAGGTGAATGATATGTGTGGACCTTGTAAATTCCAAATTGGTGAATGTATAATATGTATACTTATGCAATGGATTACCTAGGCTAAACAGAGGAGCATTGTTTGACTTGTTTTGTTAATGGTTGTTGGTGTTTTTAGAACATTTATTTTTAATTTACTTTAGTGTTAAGGTTTGATTGTTGGTGTCATGTTTGTTAAAAAAAGGTTCAATAAAAATATTGTGGAAAAAAAAAAAACAACAAAAAAAAACCTTTATGGACCCACAAAACATTTGTTTTAAAATACAGGTTAAACAGCTGACTCAAAGTTATAAATGTGAATTTTTCCCAAAAGCAATAATAAATTGTGTCCTTCATCAAAAATTTGCACTCTTTAGTTTTCTTTTATGTAAATGTGAGTTTTTTTTTCCCTCTCTTTTTGTAGTCAAAGCCACAGGGAGCCAAACTGCTCTATGAAGCTGTGGAGCCACAGGTTGTAAACCTCTCCTCTAGGTCCATATTCTAGGTATACTTTTTATTAACAGTTGCAGTCGTCTTCTTGTTTTGGCTGCTCCCTTTAGAAGTCACTACAGCAGATCATCTGCCTCCACCTCACCCTATCTCTTGCATCTTCCTCTGTCCAAACACGCCTTCCCCTTCCCCTCAATCTTTGACCAACAGTAGCCCAATTTCCACTGGCACCCTCTCGGTTAACACCACTGGCGGTGGTCATTGTTATCCCGGGCCTTGACCAATCCGGTATGGAAGTCTCATTCATCATGATCTGCACATTTGATTTGGTTTTACGCTGGATGCTGTTCCTGATGCAACCCTCCCCATTTACTTGGGACTTGGGACCGGCACTAGGAGCACTGCACATGAATTGTCGTTGTGCATGGGTTCTGTAGGCACCCACGTACAACAACAGCAAATTATTTGCATTCTTTTGGACCAATTAAGAAGTGAAATTAGATAATTTCCCATAAAACCTAAACATACCAGGACACCCTGGTTGAAAAACACTGCCCTAGATAATGTGGAATGCTCATTTAAAAAAAAAAATAAAATAAAAAAAATCTATTTTTTCCAAACCTGTGATTCTGCTGGTGAAAGGGCTGCCAGCAATGTGTTCATCATTGTATTTGACCAGGATGTTGTAATCTCCTGGCAGTGTGGGCAGGTAGCTGACACTGCATGTCCCGTCTTTGTTGTCCACACAGCTGATGTCCGCTTTGGAAGGACCCTCAATGGCCAAATCCAGACCCCCTGAATAGAGAGAGACTATGGTTACTTAAACCATCCAAAAATATGCTCCTGATGCATAAATAATAAGCAGGAACATTTAAGTCAGAATTAACTCCATACTTAATTACAAAAACAAGTGAATGGCAGGCTGAACTAATATATAATTTAACATGAATATAAAAATTTGTGAGAATGGCTGCAAATTTCTAAGAAAATGTTCACAAATTTAAGGGTAAAAAGTTCCACATTCATGAGTAAATTTGCAAATTTATAATGTTTTAAATGTAGATAATAAAGTTCAGTTTACAATTATAGCTGCAAATTTCAGAGAAAAAAGCAAATTCACAAGAAAAAATGCAATTAAGGAGTAAAAAGTAATTACTTTAAAACACATTACAAACTGTACAAGAAGATAATTCATGTCAAATGTTGGAAAACGTTGCCAGCTCATGACAAAATAAAGTCATAAATTCACAGAGACATAGTTGACCAAAATACATGAACTCTATGATCTCCACCCCTGTGGAAGGATGTACAACAGTGCTGTAAACTGCTGGCCCGGCTGTCCACTTTTCTAATGTCTTCTTTGAAACGACGTGCCTCTGTACATACACCAAGTGTATTAACCCCATGGTTAATACACTAAGATCAGGGGTGTCCAATCATGTGCCATGGAGGGCCAAGACCCTGCAGGTTTTCTCTTCTACCCAGTCTCTTCAGCAGGTGTTTTCACCGATAAGCAATCGGTGTGAAGAAACTCAGTGAAATCTGCTGTTGAAAACACTGGTAGCAGGTAAAGCCCGCAGGGTCTTGACCCTCCATGGCACATGACTGGACACCCCTGACTTAGAGCCTCATAGACGGCCTTAACCCTGTATCTCAAGAAAGCTGCGAATGCCGGCGAACGTGGTGATTTTGAGGTTTCATAAGGGTTCATAAAAGGTTGCCAAACAGTTTGCAAATAGTTTTTAAGGTCCCAAACAGTTTTTCCTTGTCACCAAAAAAAATTGAACATGTTCGAATTTGTTTTTGCGAATGTATTCTTCCACAAACGGTTGCAAATGTTTACAAAATAGTTGTAAGGCATGTCGCTACAATTCTTTTTGGTTCGTCAAGTGGTGAACAAATCCCTCGACGGTCTGACAGACAGTTTGGACTTTTATTATATAAATAACTGAACAAAATCGACATGTCTCCCAGTCCATGACTTTTCCTAAATAGTATGTGCGCTTTATGTTTTCTGGAGTCTGGAACATATTGAAATAAAATAAAACATGATTTCAGAGCAATTATTCACTGGACTGCCACCCGCTGTCATTTAGACCACAGTTGGTCACGGCTATAACCATATAAGGAATTATATCCATATAAGGAGTGTTTCAATTTCAAGGGATGTTTTCGCAGTCTGTACCCCCCCCCCCCCCCAACTCTGTTGTTTTCCTTCAAATATTACATTATATATCCTGGGAAAGAGAACAAAAAAGACCAAGAGGAATCATCATTTTATACACCAGACGGCAACAAACAAATATGGATTGAGAAAAAACTCTGAACAGACTCCCGAACATCCGCAAAAAAAAAAAAAGGATCATTCTCCGTTGACACAGCTGTTAGTAGGTCTGTGTCCACTCCAGGTAGGAAGCACTATTACACAGACATTGTTTTGTGAACACAAATTGATTTAGTATGTGTAACGAATGAAATTACCCTCGTAAATAAAGAATTATCCAAATCCATTCCAATGAATCTCAAAAGCACAGCCACCCGATGCGGGCTGCTGTCCAGTTCAACACCACACCGCCGGTGTCTGTGAAGCCATTTAGGACTCCATTATCTACAAGTAGAATAATTATAAAGGCTCTATGACTATTATTATAACCCCAAACACAAACAGAAAGTAAACAAAGCCAATGATGATAATATCAATCCAATAAATCTCAACAGAACTGACAGAAACAGTACCTCTGCCAATGTGCGCTTGCACACCGTCTCCAGAGGAAGGTCGGGCTCCCTATATTTACATGCAGATTTAAAAAATACAGTGTATATATTTAGCTTAAGTGTGTGGTCTATGTATGCATTTTGCAGTCTGGAGCTTATCTGAGGAAGAGGTGAGAAGCTTTTGCTCCAGCTGTGTGTCATAGGTTTTGGCCTGTGTGCCACAGTTATTGCCCAGTCGAACCAGGTGGAGCTATATCGCGTTTTGTGTTCATATATTTACCTCCGCCAAGGAGGTTATGTTTTCATCGGCGTTGGTTTGTCTGTCTGTTTGTTTGTTAGCAAGATAACTCAAAAAGTTATGGACGGATTTTCATGAAATTTTCAGAGATCGTCAGAAATCGGGTATCCTACAGATGATTAGATTTTGGTGGTGATCCGGATCACCGTCCAGAAGAAAACCGCCATTACGGAAAATGCGATTTTCGTGAATAACTACTGAACCACTAATCCTATCATTGTGAATCCAATTGCTAGTCATACGTTTTCATGGTCAAGGAATCTGAAAACGTACACACAAACACTGTATGGGGGGAACTGTGGCAAGAAAACCGCCATTACGGAAAATGCGATTTTCGTCAATAACTACTGAACCACTAATCCTATCATTGTGAATCCAATTGCTAGTCATATGTTTTCATGGTCAAGGAATCTGAAAACATACACACAAACACTGTATGGGGGGGGGGACTGTGGCGCTTGGCGGAGGTCTGCGCTCTCCGAGTGCTTTTCTAGTTTGTTATACAATATACCTGTATGTTCTGTATAGCTTCTACAGGCGTCTGCAGTCCAGAGTGGTCAGGAGAAACTGAATGCTGGGGAGGGTTTGCGCATCCTGTTTTATCAGCTTGGACACAAGATTTTCTTTTTTTTTTTTATCTGGAGTTGGCAAAAGGTCTCAAACGTTCTCAAACCGTGGCAAAAGAGTTGTAGACAGCTGCTAATTGTTGCAAACACTGTGGCTAGCATTTCTTAATAGTTGTTAATGCTCGCCAGTGGTCTTTCACATGGTTGTAAAATGTTGCTAAATGTCACCAACTGTTGCTAATGACAGAGGCAAACTGTGATATTTGTAAACATTTGTCAGAAAAGTTGGCAAACCCAAAAATTGCCACGTTAGTCAACATTCAGCACTGCATGAGATACTACCCTAAGAGCCACACTGACGGTGTGAGAACCTCAGGCAGCCTTAGATTATTATAAGCAACCTCTAGAGTCTTATAGAGCTTTACAGATCAAATAAATTTTAAGCCCTTAGCATGCCCCAAGGCTGTCAGGAACACGTGGTCCCTGGAATTTTAGGAGGTGAAGCCAGTTGTCACTGTGCATGACTTACCTTCAGAGGCGTCATCTGTATAAACTGTGAATGTGGCTAACTTGTTGGCAACTCCATAGCTCAGACCGGGACCGTAGGCGGTGACGTTGGGACTACTAGTGTGATTCACATAGAACTGAAGAGGAGACTCTGAAAGAAACACAGAATAACCATGAGTATTAGTCACACTGTTATAACTAGCCCATAATGATTCCATAACATCGTTGCATGGGGTATAAATGCTATTTTGGGTTCATTTTAAGTGATAAAAGCACTAATGACTAACTGGCTGCTGGGATTGAGGTCATAGTCTCCACGTCCTTTTCAATGTTCCTACCCAGAACAGAGCTGGTGTAGGGAATGTGGGCCCACTCAGGCTGCTGGGGGAAGTGATGTACACCTGGTCAGAGGTTGACGAATCACCAAAATTTGTTTTGGAAACATTATTTTAGGGTGAAAATCTTAGGTAGTGTTGCTTTCAAATGAAATATTCTTTATGAAATGAGAAGAAGCCAACTTTATTGTCAATCCATACAGCCAATCATGTACAGTAGAATGAAATTACATTTCTCCCATCTACAATGTTAACCACATCTAGAATCAGAGGGGCCACTGCCATGCAAACGAACAACTTTTCCTTCCCCCATTCTACCATGCTGAGCACCAAGCTAGAAGGTGGGGAAGTACCATTTTTATATGGTCTTTGGTATGGCCGGGGCTTGAACCCACGACCTCCCAGTTGTGAGACGGATGCTCCATCAACTAGGCCACCACTCTGTCACCACTCAGAAATGCCGTTCTGTGTTGTGACTGTATTTGTCTGGTCGTAGCCACAGACAAGAACATTTCTGAAAGAGTGAAAGCACCAAGGTGCCGATGCCTCAGTACCAGAGCCTTGGTGGAGGTATGCATTTTTAGATCATCACCAAAATGTTATGGGTTCCTCTCTAGCCCAACCTCTGGTAAAAATTTCATCCAAATCCATCCAGTAGTTTTGGAGTACATGGAGGCACAGTGAAAATAATGTGCAGTCCCCATGCCCGTACTGTAAAGAGCATGGTGGCAGATGAGGAAGAAAACAGGCGGGCAAAAAGACATTTGTTTACCCAGTAGTGAGACTGCTCAGTACTTCCCTCTGGCAGGAGTTTCCGGGCACATACGCAGTTCACTGCAACCATTTGTGGGCGAGGAATGTTGGGACTTGGGAGTTTTTAACAAGTTTTACCTTGTCCTTCCTCTGCAAAACTAAACAGCAGAACCAATGTGAAAACAAACGATGTGATGAATAAATGGTGTAGTTGCTGAATACGTGTTTTTTCAGTAACCGCTATTTTAAAACAGTTCAGCTTCATGTGCTGTAAAAAGTGCTGTGTTGTGCTGTAAAAAAGTTGCACTTCCGCCTCTAGTGGCTTGGCATAGTTACTACAATATCTTTTTTTCCCCAACTCTATTGACATTAAAGGAAGTAAATTTGTGTGATACAAGCCTTTAGTCACACTTAAGTTTGACTGGGCGAGCTGAAACAGACAGGTAGACAGAACCACACACAGACGCATTGAGAGATTACCGTATGCCTTAGTTTTCACCGAGGCATAATAAAGCTTCTAACCAACTATAGCAATACTGCAGCCTTATAAACAAAACATTCTTGGTGCATTATTAAAAACAGAACTGACAATTACATGTGCTCCTTTTCCTTTGTTTTGTGGGTCTTCTGCCCATCCGTTATCAGGGTCCTTACCTGGGATGTGGGTTCCGTTGTATTTGATGTGCATTTCATGCAGGCCGGCCTCAGTAGGAGCATACTGCACTGTGACAGTCCCGTCCAGGTTGTCCGTGATGAGTGGCTGAGCCGATTTACCCGAAGGCATCAGCACCTCACCTGACAGGAAGGAAAGATTATTGGACTTTTCACAGTGATAGTCTATTTCTGTTCATTTTATTAAAATATGAAACCATATCCTCATTCCATTTTCTAGAGTGAATATATACAGTACATTTTCAGGACCTCCTATGATGTACTGAGCTCCACTACCTTCTTCACTCTCAATGTAATATTTTGCTGCTCAGTAACATCTGTTTGCTCTCTTCTATAGACTGAGGCCCCGTTGTGCTGTTTGCTCTCTACATGTCTGTTCTTTTCCTCTTCTCCATCCTCTCACCTCCCAACCAGTCACAGTAGATGACTGCCCCTCCCCGAGCCCATTTCTGTTGGAGGCTTCTTCCTGCTAAAAGGGAGCTTTTTCTCTTCACTGTCACCAAGTGCTTCCTCACAGGGGATCGCCTGATTGTTGGGGTCTTTCTATAACTCTGGTCCTACAGTTGAAAGTACTGTGAGACAACTGTTGTTGTAAATATGTGCTATACAAATAATGTTGAACTGAACTGAAATGCTTAAAAGCTACATTTAGCGCCACCCTCTCTCTTAGGAGCTTGAGGAGTCCAGTCCAGGATTGGTGGCAGTAGGATGCGAAAGATGACAGCTCCTGAAAATCTGGAAGAAGTGGATATAATTCAACTAGCAGGAATGGAGGTGGGAAGCACCGAAGAGGAAGTTTGGAGCACGGTGGAGTCTAAAAGAAGCCAACGTATATGTCAACAAACTCAAGACAGTTATCAAGTGCTGAGGAGTCAGAGGATGAACGATCCTGGAATGAACAGGAGTGTAAAGTAATCATTAAACTTACTCAGGAAGGGCACTGTTTCGTGAGTGGAACCCAATTAAGCTCATAAATGCAATTAATGGGTTACTTGGAGAAGTTTTAAATGCAAGGGCATCAAACTGGGGATTTTAAATTGTCCTTTGGTATGACTGTGAGAGTGAATGGTTGTCCGTCTCTCTGTGTTGGCCCTGCGATGGGCTGGCGATCTGTCCAGGGTGTACCCTACCTCTCGCCCACAGATGCTGGGATAGGCAGGCCACAGATTGGTGGCAGTAGGATCAGTCCAGGACACAGTCCAGGGGCAGATATTTTTTTTTTTTTTTTTTTGGTCCACACATACAGTGGGGAAAAAAAGTATTTAGTCAGCCACCAATTGTGCAAGTTCTCCCACTTAAAAGATGAGAGAGGTCTCCAATTTTCATCATAGGTATACCTCAACTATGAGACACAAAATGAGAAAAAAAAATCCAGAAAATCACATTGAAGGATTTTTAATGAAATAATTGGTAAATTCCTCAGTAAAATAAGTATTTAGTCAATAACAAAAGTTCATCTCAATACTTTGTTATATACCCTTTGTTGGCAATGACAGAGGTCAAACGTTTTCTGTAAGTCTTCACAAGGTTTTCACACACTGTTGCTGGTATTTTGGCCCATTCCTCCATGCAGATCTCCTCTAGAGCAGTGATGTTTTGGGGCTGTCGCTGGGGAACACAGACTTTCAACTCCCTCCAAAGATTTTCTATGGGGTTGAGATCTGGAGACTGGCTAGGCCACTCCAGGACCTTGAAATGCTTCTTATGAAGCACTCCGTTGCCCGGGCGGTGTGTTTGGGATCATTGTCACGCTGAAAGACCCAGCCACGTTTCATCTTCAATGCCCTTGCTGATGGAAGGAGGTTTTCACTCAAAATCTCACGATACATGGCCCCATTCATTCTTTCCTTTACACGGATCAGTCGTCCTGGTCCCTTTGCAGAAAAACAGCCCCAAAGTATAATGTTTTCACCCCATGCTTCACAGTAGGTATGGTGTTCTTTCTCCTCCAAACACGACAAGTTGAGTTTCTACCAAAAACTTCTATTTTGGTTTCATCTGACCGTATGACATTCTCCCAATCCTCTTTTGGATCATCCAAATGCTCTCTAGCAAACTTCAGACGGGCCTGGACATGTACTGGCTTAAGCAGGGGGACACGTCTGGCACTGCAGGATTTGTGTCCCTGGCGGCGTAGTGTGTTACTGATGGTAGCCTTTGTTACTTTGGTCCCAGCTCTCTGCAGGTCATTCACTAGGTCCCCCCATGTGGTTCTGGGATTTTTGCTCACCGTTCTCGTGATCATTTTGACCTCACGGGGTGTGATCTTGCGTGGAGCCCCAGATCGAGGGAGATTATCAGTGGTCTTGTATGTCTTCCATTTTCTAATAATTGCTCCCACAGTTGATTTCTTCACACCAAGCTGCTTACCTATTGCAGATTCAGTCTTCCCAGCCTGGTGCAGGTCTACAATTTTGTTTCTGGTGTCCTTTGACAGCTCTTTGGTCTTGGCCATAGTGGAGTTTGGAGTCTGACTGTTTGAGGTTGTGGACAGGTGTCTTTTATACTGATAATTAGTTCAAACAGGTGCCATTAATACAGGTAACGAGTGGAGGACAGAGGAGCCTCTTAAAGAAGAAGTTACAGGTCTGTGAGCCAGAAATCTTGCTTGTTTGTAGGTGACCAAATACTTATTTTACCGAGGAATTTACCAATTAATTCATTAAAAATCCTTCAATGTGATTTTCTGGATTTTTTTCCCCTCATTTTGTCTCTCATAGTTGAGGTATACCTATGATGAAAATTGGAGACCTCTCTCATCTTTTAAGTGGGAGAACTTGCACAGTTGGTGGCTGACTAAATACTTTTTTGCCCTACTGTAGGGAATTGTTCAGAACTCCTTATACAAAGAAAGTGAAGAAGACGAAGAAGAAGAGGTTGCCGACTGAGAAGAATTCTGACTTTTGATGCCTAGAGTAATGATATAGAGTGAAGTACGTGGCGGTAATGCACCTGTAGGCTGGTTGCCAACCGCCTATCAAATCTGAAAGAAGACATCACCACAGGAGTACAGCTCCTGGCCAGATAGAGTGATGATATAGAATGAAGTACATGGCAGTAATGCACCTGTAAGCTGGTTGCTAATCAAATTTAAAAGAAGACGACGACCCTCTCTCTTATGTCACTATTGCTAATATTAGCTGGCTAGCTTCTAGTTGGTGTAGCATACATGAGCCAGCTAACGTAAATCCTTATTAAAGAATGAATGAAATAAAGCATCAAATGGTGGACAGGATTGTGATTTCAGTGTTTGATAGGATATGACCGGTCCCTGGAGTACAATAAGACCAGAAACAATCCTGTAAATGGATACATGAATGGTTGAGTGAATGGCAAAACTGCTAGCATCAGCTAGCCACCTTTGGTTCTGGTCAGAGATAAACTAGAGTGAAATTAGCTTTAAAAAAAGTCTAAGAGTAACATATATGGTCAAGTTTGGGTAGATGAACAAGAATTCCAGTGGGGGTGAATAGAAGTTATAGAAAATAGCGATCAAAACCTGCCTGGTGTTAGCCTGGCAGTTAACACCAAGCAGCTTGTCTGTCAGTATCTCCCCACTGAAGCAAGCTCTAAGGCAGTTAGACCAATTCCGACCACTTAGTCAAGCTAATGCTAACGGTTCGATGTAGCATCACGGTGAAAATTTAACAAAATAAGCCAGAATGGCACAAGATATATTATGTACTGTGGATTAGTTGAACAAGGTGGAAACAGGGATGTCCATTAGGGATTGAAATCTAAAGTTAATAATAATATAAACCACATTTGGTAAGCTAACTCCATAACAGCACTGTTAGCTCTGAAAATGACACTTGGGCTCCCTGCTCATCTGGACGGGGAATGGATCATCACAGCCAGTAACATGGTAGTGGATGCAATTGAAGATCATTTCTGCACATTCTGCCAAAATGTTACAATATAATCATTTCTGAGTGAAGCGAGAGTTTAACATTAACTGTAGTCATATGACCCAAGAAAGCGTTTCAGAAGATTAAAAACCCACAAAACACCATGTTGGACTGAATGGACCTTTAATAAGTTGGAAATGTGGATGTGATCATTCACCCATCTCTTACCTGTGATCTCTCCTCTTTGCAAGGAGAAGGGAATCACCATGTCGAACGGTCTGAAGCTGGTACCATTGATGCTGCTGCTGACTGGCTTGGCACTTTCTGATGTCACCTGAAGACACAGACACAGGGACATAGAGATAGAGTTTAATTAGAGTTAAAATGAAGGATTTAAACACTTTCAGCAACAAGCATGCTGCTGCTACCAGTACCGCATTCAAACTTCAACCACACTCATGCATCCTGGGAAGTGTCGTGGAGCAGGATGAGGAGGCAGAAAACACACCTACCCATAAGCAAGGCCTCAGACAGCTGCAGTTAGTTTATTTTGTAGTGATGTTAGTTACAAGTTTGCTGTAATCCCATTGGCTGAAATCAAAGGACAAGAGGCAGTATAGAAAGAAGAGGGGAAGGGGTTGAAGTAAGGAAGCTTTAGAGTGGAGAGAGGGAAGGTAAACTGTGTGTTTCACTATAAATGTGCATATATTAGCTGCACTGTCTAATTCATCCGAAAACATGTATGACAGTCACCAATGAAAATTTGCAAATTAATCATGAATTTGTGATTTTTTTTTTTTCTTGGAAAATTTACTACTTTTTGTGTATGAATAAAATCTTAAATTTCAGTTGCCATAATCTGGTTTATAATTTATACAGAACCAATCAAAAGCCTAGTTTGACATGAATCAAGTGTGTGTGTGTAATCTGGTGCATGCACGTATGTTGAGGCGTGTGCAAGTATGTGTATTCAGGTACCCATGGCTGCAAAGCAGCTCCTGAGGGAGTGGCCTGTTGCTGTAGAGACACCTGCCGTCCCATCATGGGTACCTCATCAGTGGCCTGAAGACATGACAGTCACAATAACATGTCAACCAAACTTCCATGTTTTACTGTGCACGCTTCCAGTTTACTACTACTTTCTACATTTGATGCCAACAAACTAAAAGGCGCAGATTAGTTTCTCAGCATCACTCTTGAGACAAGATTTTCCTAATCTTGGCAACATTACGCAAATGATAAAAAGCAGTCTTAGAAATAAGTTTGACATACAAATTAGAGGACAAATCCTGATCAAAAATAACTCCAAGGTTTCCTCACAGAATTGTTTGGCGATAGAATACCATCTAAACTAAGTGTCTGATTAGGGAACGTATTCCCAAGGTTTTATTGGGTCAGCTAGAATGACTTCAGTCCTGTCAGAATTTAATAGTAAGAAATTACCGATCATCAGTGCTCGGATTTCCTTAAGACATGCTTCTAGTTTAATTGATTATTGTCATCCTGCTTCATTGATAAATATAACTGTCTCATCTGCATAACAATGGAAATTCATACGTTTTCTAATAATATTACCTAGCGAAAACCTATACAACGTAAAATTAAAAAAATTTGACCTAACACAGAGCCCTGTGGAACTCCATGACTGAGCTTTGAATTTGAAGAAAACTCATTACTGTTAAGAACAAACTGGAAGCTACTGGATAAATAAGATTTAAACAACTCCAAAGCAGTTCCTTTAAGTCCAACAAAGTGTTCCAATGTATCAAGTAAAATGCTATGATCGATAGTATCAGAGTTGTCTGTTCATGGTTAGCCCTGAGCTCAAGCTTACAGGCTAACACTTTTAGGCTGTATAAACTCTGCAAGCACTGTGCCTTAGTCATCAAGCCAACAGAGGTTTCATCAGTGTGCCCACTGACTTTACATCAGCACAACTGCAGCCTCAACATTAACTATCCAGAGAAACAACGTCACATTTAAACTGCAGGGGCTTCTGCCAACTGGCAGTCTATATGCTAGACATTCACCAATGTACACATTTGGTGGGTACATATTCATACTATGTAGGATAACTAAGCAGACTGTTATGCTGTTTATTCCATCTAGCTACAATGCTCCGCACTGTGTGTTTATATATTTATATGTACATATGTATATTCGCTGCTCTGGTTTTTCTTGTCTTCTTGATTGTTGCTCTGAGTGTTGCTGTCCCTGTGCTGTTGCAATCCTGGAATTTCCCCATTGTGGGACTAATAAAGGCTTATCTTATTTGCAGATTTGTCTCCTTAATTACAAATGTCAATACACTTGCAAACCTTTGCAGGTTCCAGTACTTTTATAGGTCTCAACATGAATTACAAATGGCGGCCCAGCTTTTTTCAAGATTAATTTTTGTCTTTTTCAGCCTTTAAATAGACAGACCAGATTGTTAGTGGTGGAGTTGCTCATTCTGGCCTGATTAAACCAGCTCTCCTGACCTTTGACCCTGAGTGCAATCTGGAACACATGTTCACCAAACACACCCACCTGAGGATCACTGTGTGCGAGTTTGGTGAGCATTGGGGAAATTTCCTAGGAGGGCTAGCAATTCTTGTGAAATGGGGATTGTGAATGTGGATGGATAAATGGGACAGGTGGACACTGCACCATCGCATTAGCTTCTTTCAGCTTGTGCTAAACATGGGGTAAAAAGCAGGGCGAGAGAAACACAGGAAATGCTTTCCTCGTCGAGATATGAATAAGGGATTACTGCAGATGAGCAGCATGGTTCTTCATGGTAAGCGTCTTTAATTGCCCCACCCCATGGGTGTCTCTGACCAAACATTTTAAGCTAATAGCTGTTTCACCATCTCAAAAAAAGGGATTAATCCAAGTTATTTTTTCCAAGGAAATAAACACCAGAATCTATCATGGATTACACATTGCCTGAAAACCAAAAAAAGTGAAAAAATTGAACAGAATTTCCCAGTGCAGCTCTGCTAACATTTTAAGTGAGAGTGAAGTTCTTCTCAGGACAAAGGATGCTTTCACATCGAACCTTTTTGGTCCAGACTTTCAGTCATTTCAGTTTGATCCAGAACAAACAGACAAGTTAGGTCTGGTAAAAATAGGTAGTCTCAGATCAGATCGAATTAAAACTTGGTTCAGGTCCTTTCTAGTGTGAAAGCAAGATTCAGAAAGTTTTGGACTTTGGACTTCAGAGTAAATTGTAAATCGCTGCTTTTAAAGGACAATGCAAGTTGATGAATATTTGATATCAAATCAATGTAAACTTGCCAGATTGTAGCTAGTGGCTAATTTCCAGCTGTCTGACATTCCATTAAAGGTAAAAAAAAAACAAACAAACTATAAAACAAAACCAAATTAACAGGCTGGAGTTGGTCAAAGACAAATTAAACCACCAATGATGGAGTAGCTGATTATGGCCTGATGAAATCACCCAGAGTGCGCTCAGACCTCCTGGCCTTTGACCTTGAGCACAGCCTGGATGCAGACAAACCTGCGGATCAGTGTGAGTGAGTTTGGTGACAATCAGTGAAAACGCCTAGGAGGAGTAGCGATTCTTGTGAAATGTGGATGGACGGACAACAGAGGTCTTGCCATTGCATTAGCTCCATTCAGCTTTGCCAGAACAAGCCTTTTTTTCCCCCCCTCATTTCTTAGTAGAAAAGTCCAGATTAACTAAAATCAGACCGTACCAATCTTTAGGGTCAAAGGTGGGGTCAAGATCATTTCATAATTGGATGCTGTATCACATTCAGTGTGTGAATGTGTGTGTGAATGGGTGGATAGCAGGATCTGTAAAGCGTTTTGGTCATCAAGAGATGAGTATAAACATGCTATATAAGTGAATGCCATTTACCATTTACCATTATAGCTTATATTCAGACTCTGCTGGCACTAAACCCAAGGTTATACACCAGAATGTAAATTTGAAACTTTGTGACCTAGTGACCCAACTTCAGACACTGTTCTAACTAGCGCAAATTGCTTGCACTTAGCTCTAATAATAAAGTTACTACTGGCAAAATCAATTCTGACCTTTTATGATCCTGTGACCTTGACCTTTAACAATGTGACCCCAAAAACATAGCAACACATGCCAAGCCTGAGGTTCACCCATATACCAAATTTGGTGACCCCAGCTTCATTCTCTCAAGTTACAGTCTGGGCAGATGGATACGACCACCCAACCCAGGCCTCGACTCTGTCACCATGGGTAGAAAGCAACATCTTTGCAGAAAGTAAAATCAACAGGAAAAAGTGACAAAAAAACAAGTAAAAAGTCCACATTTATCCACATCTGAGAGAAAATCCAAACTATCACGTATAAAGACAAACGTGCAAAAGTATCAACTTTATGAGAAAACATCTCAAATTTACCAGAAAAATTAAAATTCACAGAATAATAATTTAAAAAAAAACAAAACAAAAAAAAACTAGAGAATTGGTGCTCCTCACCATGACTCTGAAGGGGCTCCGTGGGATGTTCTCTCCTCCGAAGCGGACGTAGATGACATAGTTCCCAGGCACAGGCGCCGTGTAGAAGATGTCGAAGGTTCCGTCTTCATTCTCCAGGACCTCTGCCTCAACTTCGCTGCCGTCGGGCTGGACCACCACACAGCTGACCTTCCCCTTCCCAGCAGCCTTAGCATTCACCACCAGGCCCAGCTCCTCACCCATGGCCACCGTGGAGCCCACACCCGGACCTGAGGGGGACACCGTGTGACAAGGTTAAATGGAGGCTTTTAGAAGCTGGTTTGAAACGCTGAGGCCTTGCAAAAACTTACAAAATGACTAATAAAAAGTTGCAGCTTTTTGAAAGGGTAAGGTACGTGTAAAGAACTGAAAACTGCCCAGTAAAAACTGCACATTTTCCAGCAAAAAGCTGCTAACTTTTGAATAAAAAGTTGCAAATTTATAAGTTAAATAAAAAAGTTGAATGAAATTTGTTTTGATTTTTATGTTAAATTTTTGTACATCTTCAGTTTCCAGGTAAAAACCTCTGGCGTTACCTGTCACTGTGCACTTGCTTGCATCTCCAGTTGCTGTGGCACGTACTCTGTACGGTGATGCTGGAACATCGTCACCGCCATATTTTATGATGATGGTGTATCGGCCGGTGCGGTCAGGGACATACGACACTTGGTAGGTGCCATCACCATTGTCATGGATACTGGGCTGCTTCAGTTTACCGTCCTGGTCCTGAGGAAGAAGGAGGAGCGAGAATTAGGGTCAATAAAAAGCAAACTTTTGAAAACGTCTAAAAACTGAAGGGAAAAAAGCCAGTTATCAGGGGGGAAAAAAAATCAAATTTATAAAAAGATTTAAACAAGAAAAAAGTCTTAAATTGACTTTGAAACAAAGTACTTGTACACATATGTATCATAGATGTGTTACTGACAGTGATGAGCACGCTCAGTTGGCTGCGGCCGGCATCTCTGGTGTCAACGGTGAAGTCGACGGGGAAGCTGGCGGGGACACCGTTGGTCACTCCGGGACCACTGACCCTGACCTTACTGGCATCATGAGTGGGAAGAACCTTAAACCTGAAGGGACTGAAAAGACCAGAGATGTTAGAAGCCAAATGAGGACAACAAAAAGAAGTACAGGTATAAAAGGAGTTCTCTGAATACATCCTACATATTCAGCAGAAAAAAGTCCCAACTTTACAAGGAAAAACACAATCCATAAATACATTATTCAAATACAAACCAGAGGTTTGTGCAACTAAAAATGACGTTACCCTTGTTAAGTAGCTAAAATACAGAAAATGTGCATGGATTGCCATCTGCAGTCATGCTGATGGTGGGTTCATTTTTTATTGTTAGAACTGCAGCTGTTTCTGGTTTTTGTACAAATATCAGCTGAGGTGAGATAGGCCATTAACAGAGTTAGTGGGTAGCAGTAGCTTAGCAGAGTAGCATTACTTTTGATTGGCCTTAACCATGTTTCACATTGAAAAACTTTGGCCAATCAAGTAAGGCAGTGACATCCAGTCAGGGTTGGAACTTCTTCTCCTACTCTAGGACTCCATTATTATGTGCTGAAACACAGTACAGCATAACAAAATGCTGATTCTAATCTTTAAATCTGTTGTATTTGCTTAAAATCAACTGTGCACTCAAATGTATTACTTCTGAAATGTAATGTTTGAAATCTCTTCTAATACTGTAGTATTAAATGTTAGAAGTAGGAAAACATTCTGGGTGGGAGATGAGAAAGAGGAGCGTGAGAGAGAGTGGCTTTATAAAGACGTGTCACAGAGTCTAGTGCCATCTAGTATGGGCAAAGAATGAAGACAAGATAAGGAGAAGACGGTGCGAGGTGGTTTTTAATGAACTGTAACATAGGAATGATCTTTGGGCTTTAAAACTACACATACATGTCAAAACTTAAAATTAATCCCCAAAAATAGCACAAAAGACTCCACATGATCGCACTTTAACTGATTTCTGTGTGTAATGTTCTGTACTGCAGTACTCCTGCATACCTGCTGGGGATGTCCTCCTCACCATACTTCACCTCCACCATGTAAGGACCCTCCAGTGTGGGCACGTAGTTCACCGTGTGGGTCCCATCCCCGTTATCTGTCACCTCTACTGGCTCTGCCACGCCTTTGGGTCCAGTAATGGTCGTGGCCAATGGGGCAGTGCCAGCCTTCCTGCAATCCACACAGAAGGATTGTGGGATATTGGCTCTGACCGCTGACCCCACTCCTGGACCCGAGACCTTCACCTTAGAGGGGTCGACTACATCCTTCACCGTGACCTTAAATGGACTTCCTGTGGAGAGAAAATTATGGAAATTTTGACAACTCTGTTGTAAACCCGACAGAAATAAACAGAATTCTTTGCTGGTGAATAAAAACTAGAATACAGTTAGAATGACTACTCATTAAAGCAATTTTTTTTACATTAATGACCTCATTGTGTGACTTTTCCCCCCTAAATAAGAGAAGTAAGCTCCAACCTGGAACGTGCTCCCCTCCATAGGTGATGTTGACATCGTAGACTCCGGCCATGTAAGGAACATACTCCACGCTGCAGCTGCCATCTTTGTTGTCCTTGCAGGACATTTTGGACTCTGATGGTCCCTCCACGGTGATGCCAAGGCCACCCATGCCCGCCCCTCTGAGAAAAAGGACAAGAATAAATAAATAATAAAAATCAGTCACAGATTAATACAAATGTGCAACTAAAAACTCAAGCATGCAACTCTGACTGGGGGGAGCTCATGTTTGCTATATCAGCACCACAGTTTGGTACAGAACTCCTAATCACCTGCGAGACTTGTGTTTTGTGGGAGAAACCTTGTAAATATTGTCCTTGTGACATCTTTCAAAACAAATTTACAACACAAAAAAAAATTCCCTTGTAACTTTGCCTTTTTAGTTGTTTCAAAGTACAGTGGCTGTTTTCATTTTGCCAAAATGGTGCAGAAACAGGATTTCCCAGAAACAAAAGTCAGAGAAAGAAACCTGGAACCATATTCATAAAGATTTTAAGAATCTCTTCAGGGATCCACTAACTGTGGTCAGTTTAACACCTGAAAGTCCTCACCAAGGTCTGGACCAGGGTTCATGTTTTTGTTCCATTGTCTACATTTGCTCCAGTTAGGTTTAGTTTCATACTGCTCCTTTTCCAAGAGAACTAAACACCTTTACATATCTCCATCTTGTCGTCATGATGTTTGTGTTGTTAGCACAGACCAGCAGTTAGCAAACATGCTACTCACCCTCTAAGGCGTTTCCTGCAGCTCTGGACACATCAGTAATCTCACTATAAATGTAAACTGGTTCAGACTCCATCATATTAGTCGGTGAACTAGTTTAGTAAGACTAGGTTATCATTGAAAAGGATGTTTGTCCTCATCAGCTGTGATCATTTTCAGCTAGCATTCCCCCCCCCCCCCTTTTTCATAAACTGTCTGGTCCTCTGAAAATATCTGCTAAGTTTTATGTAAGTATTTCCATTATCTTTTTTTTTTCCCAAATGCCTATTCATGCCACCGAAGGCCATATTTCCTCTTTCCGAGTGCTACTACAGCTCATTTTCCCTCTTATCAGCTGCTTTAATTTCTCGTGTTTGGTCTGAAAGTTCAAACTTTTCTGAAAATTGCTTTCATACTCTAAACAAACCGGACCAAGGTTTCACACTTAAGATTTTGGTCCAAATCAAACTGAAAATTCTGACAGTCTGGACCAAACAGGTTAGGTATGAAAGCTTTATTTGTTACAGAAACGTTTAGCTTGGAGATGCTGTTAATTTTGCACTTTACAGATATGCTACAAACTTGGCCTGCACGGTGCCAATGCTAAGAATTTTCATAGAATTTTGTCTCTAGAAGGAATTCTTTGCAGTAGGAGTTATTATGGACACTGAGCTGACCAGTACCTGGTGACGATGGTGAAGTTGTTGGGATGGTCCGTCAGACCGTTTTGGAGTCCAGGACCAGCAGCTACGACCCTGCTGGGGTTACATCCCTCTGACACAGGAACCTTGAAAGGACTCTTGGGAACCGGAGTGTCATCATACAGGACCTGAATGCTGTGGACGCCTGAATCATTCGACACGGCAGAACAAAGAAAACCAGACCGTCAATGACAGAGGAGCTCATTCTAGTCTGATGACATCACATGAAGAGTGTTCAGATTTTCTGACCTGTGACCTTAACACTGAGCACAGCCTTGATGCAGATCCACTTACCGCTGTATCTCAGAGTGGTGAATGCTGAGGAACGTTCACGAATGTTGCCCTATTTGGGTATCATCAGGGCTTATAAAAGGTTGCCAAACAGTTCAACAGTTTTTCTTGAATAAATGTATTTTTCCACAAACTGTTCCACAAACAGTTGCAACGTGTGTCGCTAAAGTTCTTTTTGGTTTGTCTAGTAGTGAACACTAGAGCAACTGTTTAAAACCCTTTGCAACAAAACTGTTGGCACCTCAAAAACTGTGTGCGAACTGTTCTGCAACCTTTAACGAACCCTGACAAAACCCAAAAAGCAGAGCATTCACAAACGCTCCTCAGTATTTGCCGCTCTATGAGATACTACCCTTAAGGATCATTGTGTATGACCAAACATTGGGACCATTGCCTAGGAGTAACAATTTTTGTGAAATCATAAATGGCCAGATCTCCTGACCTTTGACATCGACCTTGAGCTCAACCTGGCTGCAGACCCACCTGAGGAGCATTGTGAGGGAGTTTTTTTTGGGGGGGAAACAAGGCAAATGCTTAGAAGTAGTGATTCTCGTGAAATGTGGACAGACAGATGCCGCACCATCTCATTAGCTCCTTTCAGCTTCACCAGAATGATCTAAAAACTAAACTGACTAGCCTGTGTGATGCCCCGCCCCATCTGGAGATTGTCAGAGCAGATTCACAAACTTATGGAAGCTTTACATGTATAAAATTTGAAAATTTACAGAGAATTTACAAGAATCCTATTGGAGATTTTGGGAATGCACACGATTAAAGTTGCATATTAATAGAGCATTTAAAAGAATAAACTCACAAATTTATTAGACTAATTTAAGTGAAATTTACTACAATAAAGTTGCAAATTTAAGAAAATACAACTGCAATTAAATTGCAAATTTATGACAGTGAAGTTGTAAATTTATGACAATGGAGGGAGATTTTAGAACCGTAAATCTATCTGAAAGACTGCAAATTTAAAACAGACTGCTGTTCAGCTTTAAGTTACAAGTTACATGTTGCATATTCATGAGAAAAAGATTTATGAAAAAGTTTGAAAAGAAAAAGTGGGAAAGATTAAAAACAAGAAAAAAAGTGAATTGCACAAAAATCTCAACACAGCAGCTTTTTTCCCTCCATTTTAATGTTTCTGTCCTGAGTCCGTTACCATTCTCATAGGGTGTGTACTCCACACTGTATGTGCCGTCTCTGTTATCAGTGATGGCGCAGTCCGTCACGGCTCCAGACGGGTTTCTGACCTCGGCCTGCACGTGGTCTCCTCCTTGCAGTGTCAGAGGTCGAGTGTCCACTGTGAACTCGGTGGTGGCTTCTCTGAAAACAGCTGCAGGTTTGAACACACAGATGGACTCTTAAAATCTGGAGGAGTAATCTGAATTGGGAGTCAAGGTAATTATCTGTAAGCTGTTCATTAAAGATTTCCCCTGATCCACTTCCAGTTGTAGTAGGATACTGAAATGTCACATGTATAGTAATCCAATTCTCTATAGGTCACGTGATAATTTGCAGATCTGAACCAAGAGTTTTTCTTTTACAGGTGCAAAGGTGGAGAAGCCAGTTGAATGCAGAGCGGTCATCAGGTTCCTGTACTTCAGGGGCCGCACACCACACAGGGGACGTTTGATGAGATGAAAAGAATTGAGCCCTGTATATACTTGACGTGCCGGCCCTTGTGAACGGCTGCAAGTGCCAAAAATGATGTCACGAGTGGCGTCATGTGGGGCACTTTGTAGTTTCTGCTTATCGTGCATCCCTCCCAATTTTTGTAACTTGGCACGCGCTGCACAGCCGACTCATTAAAACAAATGGAGGAAAATATTTTTTCCTGTTTTTTTTCCTTAACATCTAGCCACCATTTTGGAGGATCATCACACAGCCATTCACCAACTAGCCCAAGATGTCAAGATCAGTTTGTGGGAAAAAAAATCATCCATGACCATTTGCACATGTGGAAGTTGTCTGCATGATGGATTCCCTGGTTTCTCACACCTTTCCAGAAGCAGGAATGAGTCACGTGTTCTGAAGCTGTGTGCCAAGGAAATCAGGTGGGCTTTTTTTGATAGACTAATCATGCAGGACCAAACATGGATCCATCACCATGATCCAGAGACTAAAGCCCAGTCAAAGCAATGGAAGCATTATGACTCACCACCTCAGAAGGAGGCACATGTCCAACCCTCGGCAGGCAAGGTCATGCTCATCGTCTTTTGGGACCAACATGGAGTACCGACGATGGATTTCCTGGCAAAGAGCACCACAGTTACCAGGAATTACACAATTTCTGACACTTCACTGCTGCAGAAATTGCAGGTGGTCATCAAAACCGAGAGTTGTGACATGCTGACCAAAGGTGTTTGCCTCCTTCAAGACAATGCCCCAGTTCACAGTCCACATGCTACCCAGACAGAAGCACAGTCCTGCAACAATGAACTCCTTTTTCACCCTAGTTACTCTCTTGATCTCACACAATCTGACTTCCACCTCTTTCCAACCATGAAGTCATTTTTGAAGGGCAAACACTTCCAAGATGATGAAACGCTAATTTCTGAGGTCAAGTCGTGGCTTCTGATGCAACCTGCAGACATCTACAGGTGAGGCCTCCACAGCTGCATAAAGCGATGGGAGAAGTGTGTGACCCTTGGTGGTACCTGTAGAGAAAGACTTACAGCTTGCCAAGTTTGGTTCCTCTCAGTCCAAGAGAAATGAGTCAGGGAAAATCTTTAATGGGCAGCCCTTGTATGTTCAGTGAACATGTTTAACAAATCATCTGTGTGTGAGAGACCCTAGTGCACCTTGTCCCTCCACTCCGGGTCCAAACACTTTAACTCTGGACGTGTCCACAGCCGGATCCACCATCACACTGGCCGGGAATCCTGGGACAGGTTTTCCTCCATACTTCAGGAGCAGCGTATACATGCCTGAGCTGAGGGGGACGTAGGTCACTGTGTAGGTCCCGTCTTTGTTGTCCATCACCTCAGTCTTCGCTTTGGAGCCTGAAAAAAAAGCATGTCCATCAGAAAACTAAACACAGCCTGGAACATGGAAACTACAGCTTATGTAGGTTTAGAAATGTTTGATCCACTGTGGTTACATCATGGCATAATTTGTTTTTTTTTTTAAATTGTCACCATTTTCTGGAGAAAAAAATTACAAGAAACTTTAGAAATTCTGAATAATAATATTTTTACAAGTCAAATTTGAGAAAAATGATCAAAGAAAGAAAAAAATTAAGTCATAAATTACTGAGAAAAATTCAGAGTAAAAAAACCTACACATCTTGAGAAGACTTTGCCTTCATTTTAAAGGTCCATACCAGGTATTACATTAAGTTTTGAAATCATCGTCAACATACAGTTGCAGTTTTAAAGACTAAAAACCATTTCTATGTTTTATACTGCCTCAAAAAATGCTGTAAAACTCTGAAACAGTTGCCAGTCTGTTCATTAAACCACTGAGCCTTAATCTTATTATGGTTATTAAATGAGGTGGTGTAAGCCAATCACACCAGACGTAAGAGTTTAAAAGGAACTCCGATTATATTGGCATGTTAGCTCTATATGCTTTATTTTTATGTTAGTAACATAACAACTATAATATAATTTTTTTGAAAATAATTCCCAGTTTTATATATTTTTAAAAAACTTATGATGTAAATCGCCATTTTTGTTTACGTCGCAATGCATTCTGGGTAGTGATGTAGAATGGTTGCAGCCGTTTTTTCTGTCTTATACAAGCCAAGAAGCGAAGCTACGAACTACTGCCATTTGTCAGTGAAAATGCCACATTGCGCAGCTTTTGGATGTAATTTCCAATCAAAGGGAAATAAAGAGAGTGGGGTGAGCCTCCATAGCTTTCCTAAAGAGGGAAAGTTGAGGAAAAAGTGGGGGCAGCAGCGGCTCAGCAGGTAGAGCAGGTCGTCTAATAACCCCATGGTTGGCGGTTTGCATCACGCTCTCCCCAGATATCCTGCCGTTGTGTCCCTGGGCAAGACACTTCACCCGCATTGCCTCCAGTGCCCATAACACTGGGTATGAATGTGTAAAAATGTTTAAATGCTCGGTGGTGGCCGGAGAGGCTGTTGGCGTGGATTGGCAGCCACATTTCCCTCACTCTGAGTGTCTGTGATCACGCGCTATAGCGCATGGCTGATAAAGCTGACATATGTATTAATCACGCTGTGATAATAGCACAATATCGCTCAAAGCGCGCGCATGAGACATGTCTGATCGCACGCTATAGCGCATGCCTGATAAAGCTGACATATGGATTAATCACGCTATGATAAAGCACAATATCGCTCAAAGCGTACGAGCGTGCGCAACGCTCGAGCGAATCACGGTTCAAATTTTGTCACGGTTCGAATTTTTATCAAGCGCACACTTGATAAAGCTGATATATATATATTTATCACACTATGATAAAGCTCTATTTCGCTCAAATGAGCGATATAGCGTGATATAGTGTCTCTCTGCTCCGCGAGTGTCCCTCCACTTTTAGAGTGTCTCAAGCGTGCGCTCGAGGAAGCATTATTTTAAGGTGAAACTTATATATTGTTGATTTACTTACAATAGAATGCTCAAACACAAAAAACTGCCTACAAGCATGATGGGCACTGAACTGATAAACATGGACTCTCAGCAACATAAAGCAATTTCTCTGTTGCTTTCTCAGACTGCGGGTTGAACGTCCATAAGCAGTGCTCCACAGTTGTTCCAGACTTTTTTTTTTTTTCCTGACTGTTTCCAGCCAGATCTTCGACATGTCAAGCCAAGCGTGCGCTTTGAGCGATATCATAGCGTGATTAACACATATGTCAGCTCTATCAAGTGTTGTGGGATGTGTCTGGTGCGTGTGTTTGGATGGGGCAGCTCGGTGCGTGGACGTGAGTGAGTGGGAGCATTTGCGCAGCCGAGGCGCCCCCCCCGGTGTGTGTGGAATGACCTCGAGAGCGAACGGTGTATGGTTTGGTGCGGATGAGTAGAAAGAGCGAGGCGACCGGAGCAGGTAGAATTTGTTGCTGACAACAGTGCGGTATATAAATAAAGCCCCAACGCTTCAGCAAAACGGCCTGTGCTTCTGTGTAATACCATATCCCTTTTTGACAAGAGTGAGGTTTACTCGGGAGTTGAACCCGGAGGAAGATAGATCTCCCCTGCGTCCCAAAACCACAGTTAGGAGACGAAAGGCAGGAACAGTCAACACAAGCGTGCGATCACAGACATGTCTCATGCGCGCGCTTTGAGTGATATAGTGCTTTATCATAGCGTGATTAATACATATGTCAGCTTTATCAGCCATGCGCTACAGCGCGTGATCACAGACACTCAGAGTGATGGAAATGTGGCTGCCAATCCACACCAACGGCCTCTCTGGCCACCACCAAGCATTTAAACATTTTTACACATTCATACCCAGTGTTATGGGCACTGGAGGCAATGCGGGTGAAGTGTCTTGCCCAGGGACACAACGGCAGGATATCTGGGGAGAGCGTGATGCGAACTGCCAACCATGGGGTTATTAGACGACCTGCTCTACCTGCTGAGCCGCTCCCGCCCCACTTTTTCCTCCACTTTCCCTCTTTAGGAAAGCTATGGAGGCTCACCCCGCTCTCTTTATTTCCCTTTGATTGGAAATTACATCCAAAAGCCGCGCAATGTGGCATTTTCACTGACAAATGGCAGTAGTTAGTAGCTTCGCTTCTTGGCTTGTATAAGACAGAAAAAACGGCTGCAACCATTCTACGTCACTACCCAGAATGCATTGTGATGTAAACAAAAATGGTGATTTACATTGTAATAAAGTTTTTTAAAAATATATAAAACTGGGAATTATTTTCAAAAAAATTATATTATAGTTATGTTACTAACATAAAAATAAAGCATATAGAGCTAGCATGCCAATATAATCGGAGTTCCTTTTAACAGACAATAGGAATTGTGATTGGAAGAGAAATGAAGGCAGGATTTATTCATTTGTGACATCACAAAATCCAGGAAGGTTATCCACTTGCTTCTTTAAGAGTTTAAATAAAGCCAGTGTGCATTTCCTTGTGAAGTGAGCATTTTAAGGCTTCAGCAGTTTTTTAATGCAGTATACACGAGCCATGGACGTAATTTGAGTTAATCATTTTGAATAGTATGAATGTAATATCTACAAATATTTTGCCGTTGATCGTCACAGATCAGAATTACTCTTCAGATGTTGGAGGCATGTTTAGATCATTTTTACTTGATGGAGCTCAGGGTCACCTGAAGCCAGACGTGAAGCCGTGGGGCTGCTGGGAGGAGAGTCCAAAGCAGCTTCCAGGCTGAGTTCTCCGGGTCCAGCTCTGGAACAGTCTACGTTCAGAATACTGGGCTCACCCACCTATACAGGCACAACAATGTGGATCAGAAACGAAGAGCATCTGCTTTTAGAATCAGATTTAATAAGTGACTTGTTCCTGATATGTCTGCCACTGCAGAAGATTTTCCTCACTTGCACACTGACCACATTTTCATTTAACCCCACACTGACCATCTTTTCTTTGCCCTGAGTAAGAAGTAACTACCATACAAATACCAGTTTGGGGGCTAGGAATATTCAGGAACAATCCAGAGGGAATATCTAAATATTCTGTAGTCTCTTTCTTCACACTCAGTGGACTGCCTCATTATCAATGGTTTTTACTAATGTCACTGTTCTGCTGAATTTGGAACTTAAAATTCTGAAAACCAGTGTAATGAATGGACATCCAGATTTCAACATAATCAATGCCAATACAAATTAAAATTTGAATGAAATGACATTATAAAAAAAAAAAAAAAAAAAAAAAAAAAAGGCAAACCCCCCTGAAATTGTGATTAAAAAGAGAGATCTTTGTGTCCATCCCAAGTTCCTGTCAGAGGGTCACCTTGGCTCTCTTTAGGCCGGAGCCTGAGGCCACCACCTTGGAAGGGTCAAAGGGCATCTGGATGTCAGCTTTGAATGGTGATCCAGGGACGTGAACTTCCTCAAACAGAATGTTGACCAGGTAGTCTCCGGGCTCAGTGGGCAGGTAGGAGACAGAGCAGGTCCCGTCTCCATTATCCGAACACTCAATCTTGGCCTCAGTCGGCCCCTCCACCGTCAGCCCCAGACCTCCAGTACCGGCCCCTTTGGTGTCAATGGTGAACTCGGCCGGGTTCCCTACCAGACCCCCCTTCAGACCTGGACCAAAGGCCTTCACCTGGAATCAGGAGACCATGTTTATGAAATCACTGACTGTGTGCAGCTTTAACAAGTATCAACAGTGAGGGATTATTCATGTCACAAAGCGCAAGTATCCTTATATGGTCATCTAATATCAGTCACCCACCTGCTGCTCAATCATGTTTGTAAGAAGTAGTCTGATGGCATCCTGACAGATGGAGGCGAAGAACAGCAACAGGTGATTTTAAATAACCCACTAGTGTTTTGAAAGTGGATGTTGTGCTTCACTTAAATTACAAACTTTGGTAACATGAACATGAGGAACCACGTTACCCGATTTTACCCGAAGCCAACATCAACCCAGAAGAACACCAGGACTGGTTAAGCCAAAGAAATGAGATGCTGTTAACTTTACCATCCAACTCGGATAGAGCAAAAAGTAGTAATAATTAATGCCTTGAACATGAACAACGTGGGGCCTTTAATTTTGTTTCATGTATATTTATAGGCACAGTTGAAACCAGAAGTTTACACTCACTATACCACTACCGCTACACTAGCGCTGCACAATGTGAGAAAAAAAAAATCTGCAATTGTGATTATGTTCCTAAATATTAAAATATGTGAAGCGGTTTCAGTTATTTTTAATGTTTTGTTTAAACAGATTTCATGAGTCTACATGCTTTGTTATTAAGGAAAATGCAGAATCGACTGATCATACTAAAATGTTCATTTTTCAAGCCAAAGATTTAGTTTGGAAGTTTATACACTACTTTTTACAAATCATTAAAATAAATCAAAAATCACTGCATTTTGTGTGATTACATAATTGCAGAGATTGACATCATGACTGAGACTATGATTCAGTAGTGATTCATCTCCACCCCTGTGTAAAGGGGGTCCAAGAGGGGATGCAAACAAACCTGGTGTGTTTTACAAACAGGAGCAAGTCTACATATATGTGAGCAGAAAAAAAGATACCACACTGCTGCATGCTGGCTGTGAAATTCACCTCTGTAAAGAGGAAAAAATACGTGATCTGACATGGGGCTAATCATAAATAAATCCTCAACATAACTATAATTGTACAGTTTGTTGTAAGCTTCCACAAAGTCACACAACACCATTTCACAAGACTCTGCTGACTGGGCCATGCTAAACTCTCAGATTAACCAGGCATTAACGTTTGTGCGGTAACCACAGCAAGAGAGGCTTCATTCCAGACAGACATAACCCTGGAGACCTCACATGACTGCTAAATGCACCATAATCACAATATTATGCGCTTATATATCATAATCAATAACATGAATGATATTTTTGACATCATAGTCTCAGCTTTAACAAAACTATTTTCTGATCATCTCCCCGTGATGACAGTTGACACCCTGTGAGTGTTAAATGTCCCTCACTAGTCACAGAGAAACATTAAAAGAGAGCACCTTGAAGCTTCATATCAGCTCCTCATTAATTAAATGCATCACTTGTCAAACAGCTTGCAGTTCTAGTGGTACCTTGCTGGGGTCTGGGGGCAGTTGGGCCTCCACGGAGAAGGGGCTTCCAGGAACAGGGTGGCCATCATAGGACACGTCAACTGTGTAGACGCCCTCCTCTGTGGGGGTGAACCGCACTCGGCTGACTTCTGATTTACCGGGATGAGGATCCACTTTACAGGCTACGGGCCTCTGGCTGGGACTCAGCTAATAAAACATAACATGCAAAGTGTTTTTGATTTAAAAACTAAACAGGGTTTTAATTCCATTTTGTAAACCCAGGAAAAGAAAAAAAAAAAGAATTTAATCTGAACCAACTGACAGAAGTACAACACCAGTTAAAATAAAAGTAAAATCTAAAAAAACAAAACAAAAACAAAGCAATCATTTAATACATTTAAAAAAATACTACAGAACAGAGAAAACACATCAAATAATGAACAATAATGAATGAAAATAGTGACATGTTTTCATTTTTAATGAAAAGTAGCAGCTCATCTTGAATTGGAGGGCAGCAATACGTGTGGAAAGTGTTGGGAGAAGTGTAATCAAAGGTCTGAAAAGTGGCACTAAAAACAGCTGTTAAGAACATGTTTGAGCTAATCAAGCTACTAGGCAACAGGCCAGTCACTGGGTTTAAAAAGACCACTTTATAGAGAGCCAGAGGTTCTAAGAAGTAAAGAGGAGCAGAGGTTAAAAGCAGACATTCTGTCATGGAAATCACTGCATGAGCTTAGAAACGCTTCCAGAAATCATTCACTGTTCCATCCACTGAAACAGGTGAAAGGGAGAGAAGAACAGGGACAGAAGAAGCCAGATGTAATATCCAGCAACTATTATTGAACTAGTCATTTATGTTTCATTGTTTTACGTTCTTCTTAGCTCCATTTGCTTTTAGATTTTCTCATCTTTTTATTTTGATGTATTTTTAGTTCAGTTTATAAGTATGGGTTTTTATTTCTATTTGTTTTATGTGTTCTTAGTTTTATCTTGTATGTTAGCACCAGTGTTTTCCCTCAGTGGAGACCCTCATGCCGGATGCTGCTTGGCCCATCTGCAGGGGTGTTGGTCTCGTGGGTCACTCTAGCTTGGGTGGGTGGGAGCTTTATGCCATTGCCTACAGCTGTGGTGTGGGCCCCAGCCTGTCCTGGTCAGGGTGGCCTCTGTGGCATGCCCTACAGTTATGAGCTGTGTTTTCTCCCAGCGTGGGGGGGCTCCACAGGATAGTCGATCCTTTACATGGTGCCTCGGTGATGAGCAATGTCTTATTTTGTGTGTAAGAGAAAAGGGGGGGGGGAGTGTGTGTGTGTGTTTTGTGGGCATTAACTTGAGTAGGTTCATGTGGTCTTCTGATGAAGACTGCAGTGGACAGTTGAAACTTGTTAAGGTAAAAACATCTTTCTATTCTTGTCTTTAATAAGAAAACAAAAGGCAAATAAGTTTTGTGGGTATGTTTATGGGAGGGTTGGAAGGGGTGGGATGTATTGTGTAAATATATGTAACTAAATTTGTCTACTGTTTTTATCTGTGTAAAGCACTTTGCGCAGCATCCAATGTTTGAAAAGTGCTATACAAATAAATTGACTGATCCAAAAAATAATGTTTTCTCTGGCCCAAAGCTCAGTTTGAACTGTTCTGTGGTCAGATGAATTGAAATATGCAATTCTTCTGCAAAATCATGGACGCCACATCCTCTGGAAGAGAAGAGAGGAAGAGGAACCCTCCATCTTGTTAGGAGTGCTCAGTTCAAAAGCCTGCATCACTGATGGTATGGGGGTACATTAGTTCCTACAGAACTGGCAACTTGCAGATCTGGAAAGGCACTAGCTGAAAGGCATCAGTGCTGTTCACTGCTGTAAAGGTATATACAGGTTTGACAGCAACATATGCTCTCATTCAGACCATATCTTGTTCAGGGAAGGCCATGCATATTTCAGCAAGACACTGCTACACCACTTACTGTATCTATGACAACAGCATAGCTTTGCAGCAGAAGAAGGCTGAACTGGCCTGCCTGCAGTCCAGACTTTTCCAGAATGGAAAACATTTGGTGTATCATGGAACACAAAATATGACAAAGAAGACCTGGTACTAATGTGCAGATAGAATCCTCTATCAGACAAGAACAAAACAACATTCCTGCCTCAAAGGTTCAGCAGCTGGTCTCCTCAGTTCCTAGATGTTTACAGGCCGCTATGGAAGGAAGAGGCGATGCTACACAGTGGTAAACATGAACTTGTCCTAACTCTTAATGTGTTGCTGCCATTAAATTCAAGTTTAAGTAATATTTTACCCAAGTTTCAACATTTGGTACATTTTTTACAGCAGGTTTCTCACGGAGCCTCAGAGCTCACAGCTACAGGGCAGCTAGCTTAGCTAGACAGTTACTGTAGCTCAGCTCTGTAAACGCTAGCCATCCCACTAGACATCTGTGATCCCAGCTCCTTCATCAATTCACAGACCATAATGTATGTCATATCAGTTTTTCCCTGTTTCCAAGGTTGTCATAGCCAGGAGCGGCACTGGGGTTAAGCTCCCAGTGCTCATAAAATGCTCCTTACGGCGTGCGTCTCGAAAAGCCTCTGACAACTAAGTCCAACTCCTAGCCTGCCCGTGTGGTTTAGTCTCTAAGCCCGGAGGAACTGCTTTTACTAATAGGAGAAGGGGCGAGGGCGGATCTCTGGCACCTTAAAACCAGATGCTTCGGGTAGATGGTGGCTCGTCAACCTGGGAAGGTAGCCCATCAAGGGGAAGGTAAACCCTGATTTCAAACCTCCGCTGCCTTGCGGCATACCCGGTCACAGGAAAGGCTTCGGGAGTCAACCCTGAGGAAAAATCCGGAGTCGGAGCCCCTAAGGCAGTTCTCTGTTAGTAGTAGTAGATTAGTTTATTTGACAGGGACAGTGCAATAAACATAGACAATTAATCAAAGACAATCAATCTGATGTGTTGCACATAGAGTGTATAGCTATTAGCTAATTTGCAACTCTTGTCCCTGGATGGGCTTTAGAAAAAAGAATCAGTTCTGGCAGCTCCTGCAATGGCGCTGGTGCCAAACTGTAGCAGCCCTGCCGTTCCTTTGGATTCATCAGTGACGTGGAGAGGGGGGACATGCTACATGGGTAACATCTTGTCCTCCATATCTTCCTGCCCAGGCTTGAATCCTGCCAACACCCAACGCTGGAAGGTAGAACACCAGTGTGCATCGGCCTGTTCAGCCACAGGCGGTGCTGTTCCAGCAGAGCAGACGTTTAGGATTCTCTTCCATGGTCATCATAGACCGATGGAGGCCGACGAATAGATGGTATTTGAGGTACTCAAAAACTGACGCTAAGAGCTAACAATATCCTTAAATGCAAAACAAAGATCTCAAAGAAATTATGAAAGAGGGAGGGTGGAGTGAGCGAGGGTCAGTTTCATTTAAAGCTACGTATATGCCATAAAACAGCCTGTTTTATGGAGAGCTTCCTCCCCATGCCAAAAATGGTACTGCAATAATTAGAACCCCGAGTTGTTTAGACTAAGTCATGTCACAGACATTTCATTAGCACTTCTGTGTCAACATGTGGAAAAAAAGAATATAATAGGGGCTCTTTAAAGATAAAATAAAACTATAATCCATGATACTCACCACCACCACCTCCAGATCACCTTGACCTCCTGCTCCTTTTGTGTTCACTGTAAACTGCTGCTCCTGATCCACCTCCACCCCTGTGGGAATGAATGGATGAATGAATAAAGATATTAAGTAATAAATTGAATAAAATACAGAACAGTAATGAAGGCATTTTGCCTATTCAGCAGTTAGCTCCTCTACTACAGAAAGAAACATGTTGAGCAATTTCATCCCAAAAGATCTACAGTCACAACACATTTAAAACTTAAGGAAAAACAGTCGCATTATATGACTAAACTGGCCTGTCAATATTAGTAATTGAGTTTTTTTACTCTGAAAAATGAAAGTTTTTAAGCAAATTTTCTTTTTTTCCCCCTGTGTGTATAGTTGGAAGTAGGCAGGTTCTTCTTACTTCCATCCAGGTTGTCCACAGTGACTTTGTCGAGGTCCAGCGGGGCAGCAACTCCAACCGTAAACGGACTCTTGGCAATAGGATCTCCTCCGAATGTCACCACGATTGTCATCTCCCCCTGAACAAACACACGCACGGCTTATTTCTGTTAAACCTGCAGCTGGTAAACAGTTGCCACCATGATCACAGGATGCTTTGAGAAAGTTTTAAGCAAATATCTTAACACTGCTGACAGTATAAGCTGACTTTCTTATCCTGCTGGAATGCCAGTGGTCTTTAGTCACATTTATTTGCTCCCACCTCTCCCTGCTGCTCCAGAACTCTCTTCTGGTGCAGAACTGCTTTGACCAGAACCAACAGTGCCCACCCTTTACTCCAGAAGTTGTTAACCATCATAATGTGCAATGAGCCTTCTGTGTGTACTGTATCTGGCTGTACTGCTGCCAACTGCGGTTCCATGTTTAATGTGACCTTTACTTTAGTGTCTCCAGAAGACAAAGTCCTGCAGCTTCTCTGTACTGGGTTTTTGCAAACCTGTGGTGAAATGTTGGAAATGGGTATTGGATCTTTCTCAAAGGAGCACCGAGGAATTTTCTGTCTACAACAAAGTTTTAATTTATTAATTTGACTACAAAAAATCATTTTGGACATGTAATGTCTGACAGTATGTGAAAGATGATCTGTCCACAGTGGACTTTTATATAATATTGTGTGCCAGCAGGGTACTTAACGGGTACTAGAAAGAGATCACATATCTCCTGTTTTGGCCTCCCTTTTTGGCTTTCCATAGAATCTGGAATTAAAGTTAAGATCCTTCTTCCTCAATTACAAAGCTCTAAACGATCAGGCTCATTATTTAAAAGGTCTGATAATACCATATCATCTTAACAGAGCACTACGCTCTGCAGTACCTAGAATCTGTAGAGAACAATGGAAGGCAGAACTTTCAGTTATCAAGCTCTCTCCTGCATGGAACCAGTTGCCAACCTGGATTCAGTAGACACACTTGATACAGTATCTGCTTTTAATAATAGGGTTATAACTTTCCTTTATAACGCTTATAGTTCAACCCTACACCTATAATGTTACCCCAAATAAGGTCCCTCATATCTACAGATAGTGTGGAATCCCCATTTTAATGGCAATTAACCTAATGTGTGTTTATATTATATAAATTCAGGTTTGGTTTAAAGGATATGTTGTGGATTTGTTGTGGCATGATGCTGTAGATTTGGATGTAGATGATAAAATCCTGTGACGGCTGATATGGATGTTTATCCCATCACGCTTTTACAGACGTGGACAAATTTGCTGTTAAGCTTCTGTTAAAGAAAGAAAATCCCACAGTGGTCACTGAAATAGCCTGAAACTGCCAAAAATAATAATAAAATTTTTCTGAAAAATATGTAATGCAAATCAGACAGCTTTCGAATTTTGGTTCAAAAGAATCATTTTAATAAACTAATGACACAGGCCTGGACAAACATGCTATGTCTATACAGTGGTACCTCTACTTACGAACGTCTCTACATACGGAATTTTCAGGTTACGAGACACCTCAACGGGAAAATATTGCCTCTAGTTACGAACGAAATTTCAGGATACGAAAGGCAAAAAAGTATGCGCTCCTCGCAGCTTCCGTAGTTTACCGAACGTAAACATACCTGTAGCTGCTCTGCCATTGGCTATCGCCTAGCATCTTCCTGGTATCCCATTGGCCACGAAGTTGTTTTTTTTTCCAAAACTTTATGCGTTTGGTTGATCTCGCCAAAGAATACGGCCGTAATACATCAACGATCAGCACGGTATTAAAACAAAACGAAGCACTTACAAGCCGACAAAAGCAAACGTCCTTGGATCAGAACATGAACCAAAGAATGCAAAAGGTGACGACGTCGACGACGATAGTTAAAGGGTAAATGAACATAATTTTTATTATTCTCTTTTATTATTCTCTTTTATTATTCTTTCTCTCATTTTAAACTCTCATTTTATGTTTATTGTGCAGTAATCCAATTGTAACATGTATTTGTTACATGTTTTGATGCGTTTTTACGATTTATAAAAAATTTATGCCCGAATTTTGGGGGCTTGGAACGGATTACGGCATTTACATGTAAAACGCGCCTCTACTTACGAATTTTTCACGTTACGAGAATTCTTCCGGAACGAATTAAATTCGTAAGTAGAGGTACATATTCATATATGTGAATGTCTTATACCTATTGTGAGTTGGATGATTCCTGTGCTGCTGTGGATTGGTTATAAATGCAGAATATACAGTTATATATGCCCTACATATACTGTATGCTATGTTAACAAATCGACCATAATATTTCTATATTTGGACTTTTGAGTTTGTCCTGGGTACGACATTAAACTGCATCCAGTGCCGAGGCTTCTGTCTGGGAGGACACAAGTTGTGGGGAACGTGGAGTTACCCCTGAATCGTCACTGCTCCCAGGTCCACTCCAGCCCAGAGTGGTAGCACCTGTCAGGGTTAAGGGAGAAAACCCTAACAGAAAATCTGGAGTGGTGCCCCGTAGGCAGTTGGCAGACAAATTGTTGCCTTCTGGCAGCTCCTGCATCCTGGCTCACCCCCAGCCGTCTTGATGTTTTTTTCTGGCCACTGGACCAGGTGTGCCAGGACCAGAGAGTGAGTGATGCTGCGCAAGTCACCCTCACTTTAATCCAAGTCACACACAAGTCAAGACACCATCCCCACCATCAAACTCCTGTGGCGATAGGGGAATGGCGAAGCAGCAGGTGTGGAGTCACTGGAAGCTGTAGTCACAAACCTGTACGCAGGCGGCTCAAGCCATAGGGTCGCTCCCCACTGGACCGAAGCAGCAATGGGGTTTGGCAGCCCCCTGAGCGACTGAGCAGTCCTCTTATGGATCACTCTGCTCGTCTCCTTAGCCTGAGGATGGGGCTACAAAAGGTGCCCTAACCATAGCCTGCTTCACATCACCCTGGCCAGCATACTGTGGGTGGTGGGATCCCATACAATGGTCAAGAAGAAGCAGATACTGAAAGATGGGCCGAGCACTTTGATAGTGTACTTAACTGCCCCTCCACTATTAATGATGAAGCAACTGCACATCTTCCTCAAGCTCCGGTGAACCTGGAACTTGACAACTGTCCAACAGCTGAAGAGGTGAAGAAAGTTCTCAAGCAAATGTCCACCGGGAAATCTCCAGGAGTAGACACCATCCTTGCTGAGGTTTACAAAGCAGGCAGTCCAACCTTGCTCGACCAGCTCACCCGCCTCTTTCAGTCCATGTGGGACAAAAAACAGTTACCAAGATTTCAGAGGTGCCACAATTGTCCACATCTACAAGTGCAAAGGCAACTGCCAGTCCTGTGATAACCACAGAGGAATCTCTCTTCTCTCCGTAGCCAGCAAGATCTTGGCTCCTGTGCTGCTCAACCGCCTCTTACAACACCTGGAGCAGGGTCTCCTCCATGAGAGCCAGTGTGGCTTCCGAGCCGGACGAGGAACAGTTCACATGATATATGCTGCCCATCAGCTTCAGGAAAAGTGCATAGAGCAGCACCGTGACCTCTATACCACATTTGTGGACCTGACTAAGGCCTCTGACACAATCAGCAGAGAAGGACTATGGAAAATCATGAACAAGTTTGGCTGCCCCAACAAGTTCATTGCCATCATCCGCCAGTTCCCCAAGGGCATGACTGCATGTGTTCTAGATGATGGCGAGCCATCAGATGCCTTCCCTATGACCAACGGCATCAAATAAGGCTGCATCCTTGCCCCAGCACTTTTCAGCATGATGTTCAGTGCCATGCTGACTGATACATTCAGAGACTGTAAGGCTGGTATCAAAACTAGATACAGGTGCGATGGGAGACTACTCAATCCAAGACGTCTACAGGCTGTCACCAAGGTGAAGGAAAATGTCATCTGAGACTTCCTTTCTGCAGATGACTGCACCCTCAGTGCCAGTAGTGAGTAAGTGATGCAACTGGAGATGGATGGTTTCTCTACAGCATGTAACGACTTTGGTCTTATGATTAGCACCAAGAACACTGAAGTGATGTTCCAGCCAGCCCCAAACAACCCATACCAGGACCCAAGCATCACCGTCAATGAAAAGACACTTCAGGCTGTTGAAATGCCTCTGGAATCTCCTGAACATCCCAAGGGAAGACTGAAATACTGTAACAAACCAATATTCCCACCATCATCATTCTCATATGTAAGGCCCAACTCAAATGGGTAGGTCATGTCATTGCATGCCTGAAAAGCAATTCCTCAACAAACTCTGACACAACTGCCAAAGCCCCACCCCCCACCACCACTCACAGCTGAACCAAAATCCACAGCCTGATAACGCAAGCTGGATTTGATGTACTGGGTCTGGGCTCTGATACCACTGGTACTCATGGCTCTTTCCAAGACAAGCTGGGGTCCAGTATTGAAGTAGTTTCCTTAAATCCTGTTTTAATAAGTAACAGAAAGAGAGAAACAAAATCCATCCTACACATCCTGTAAATTTATCAAATCTAGTGTTCATTTCTCACCAGTCACAGCCCAAACAAAATAAAAATCTAGCAGATGTTCTTAACACACTGAAATGAGCTTTACTAAATATTAGATCTTTGGCAGGAAAAACATTTTTAATTTCAATTCAAAACACACATTGCCTTATGTTTTTAACAGAGACCTGGTTAGCTGATAATGGTGGATCTCTTCTTATCGAAGCACACACACACCCCAACTACAGCTTTATAAGTGAACCCAGGCTGCATAAGAAAGGAGGCATACCCGTTTTGTTTAATGATTCCCTCCAGTGCAAGCAGATGCCTCATGATACTTTTACTTCATTTGAATATGTGGCTCTTCAGCTGAATTCCTCCTCCCATGTGTTTCTTAATGTTTACAGACCACCTAAATACCATGCAACCTTTTTTGATGATTTTACAAAGCTGCTGTCTACTATCCATGTGTTGACTTTGTGTAATTATTGTTGGTGAGTTTAACATCCATGTTGACAATCCTCAGGACAGAGGGACCAAAGAATTGTGTTGTGTCCTTAATAACTTTGGATTGACTCAGCATGTAACGGAAAAAACGCAACAGAGGACACAGTCTGGACTTGGTCATCTCCAAAGGTCTGAACATCACTAACGTTATGGATGTTGCTCTGTCTGACCATTCTTGTGTTTTCTTTGAGAGTGCCATTAATATCAACAGAAATATCCAGACAGAGATCATCAAAAAATGGTACATCAGTGATAATACCAGCAAAACATTTATTCAAGCTTTCTCTTCCCCCCCCACCATCACCTTCGGTAAATGAGCCCGCAGAAAATTTCATTGGTAAAATTACACATATTATTAATGGCATTGCTCCCATCAAGGTGAAGGTGGTCACTATTTAAAAAAAAAAACAAAAAAAAACCTCCATGGAGAAATGTCAAACATAAGAGCTGAAAAAAAGTTGTCGAAAAGCTGAACGCAGGTGGTAAAAAACTAAATTACAGGTTCACTATGAAATCTATAATGAGAGATTGAGCATTTATAATTTGGAGCTGAGAAATGCAAGGCAAGAATATTTTTCTGACATCATTGCTAAAAACAACAATGCACACACCTTGTTTCACTACTGTTGACAGGGTAACAAATCCCCCCTGTGTCAGTAGCTCCTGAACTTCTATCCAACCGTGCCTGCAATGACTTTGCCTTTTTCTTTACTGACAAAATTCAGAAAATTAGACAGTCAGTGCTCCTATGGCAGGTGCTGGACATGCGCTTCCTCTGTGTTCACATAGAGAAGACGTAAACACCATGGCAAATTTTTTTCCAATCATAAAATCTTGGATGACATCATACGCCACCTGAAATCCACTACCTGCTGCCTTGATACTCTCCTGACAGGGTTTTCTTTAAAAACATTTCATATTGTATGGCCTCTGATCTACTACAGATCATAAATACTGTATGTCTCTGTATTCACGTGTCTTCCCTCAGTGCTTAAAAACAGCTGTTATCAAGCCACTTCTAAAAAAGAGCAACCTAGACACCTCACTCATGAACAGCTATAGGCCCATATTAAATATCCCCTTTCTTAGTAAAATAATAGAAAAAGCTGCTTTTCAACAATTGTACAACTTCCTGACATTAAATACAGTAACTTTTGATGTCTTCCAATCAGGTTTTTGTCCACACCACAGCACTGAGACAGCTCTAGTTAAGGTTTTTAATGACATCCACTCCAATACAGATAATGGCAACCACTCAGTGCTGCATTCGACAAAGTCAACCATACCATCTTACTAGACCAGCTGAAAAACTGGGTGGGACTTTCTGTTACAGCACTTAGCTGGTTTGAGTCCTATTTAAAAGACAGGGACTATTTTGCGTCTATAGGTAACTACAAATCTGAGCGAACAAAAATAACTGGTGGAGTTCCCCAGGGTTCCATTTTAGGACCTTTGCTTTTCAACATCTATATGCTTCCACTAGCTCAAATCATAAAAAAACCCAAAATATATTACCATAATTATGCAGATGATACACAAATCTACAAAACCATCTCAACAGGAGCCTATGGTCCAATTAAAACCCTGATCAAATGCCCCGCTCAAATTAAAGAGTGGATGTGCCAGAATTTTGTTCAGTTAAAGACAAAACCGAAATAAGTTTTCGGAGCCAAAGAAGAAAGACTCAAAGTTAGTGCTCAGCTTCAATCAGTGATGCGAAAAACCAACAGCCAAGCCAGAAATCTGGGTGTGGTTCTGGACTCAGACCTGAATTTTAATTTCACCACATTTGCTCAATCTGTGCTATGAGTGAGGGGCACCAAGAGCTGGAATAATATACCACCTGCAATCAGAGACCGTACCACACTAAACACTTTTAAGACTCATTGTTAAAAATTGGCTTTTAAACAATTGTACCCATAACTAGTGGTTGCTCTGTGGCATGCGCATATATTATGTGCCCATGCGTCTCACACACACAGTGCATCCGGAAAGTATTCAGAGGACTTCACTTTTTCCACATTTTGTTATGTTACAGCCTTATTCCAAAAGGGATTAAATTCATTTTTCCCCTCAAAATTCTACACACAATACCCCATAATGACAGTGTGAAAAAAGGTTGGTTTTTTTTTTAGATTTTTGCAAATTTACTAAAAATAAAAAACAAAGAAATCACATGTACATAAGTATTCACAGCCTTTGCTCAATACTTTGTTGATGTACCTTTGGCAGCAATTACAGCTTCAAGTCTTTTTGAATATGATGCCACAAGCTTGGCACACCTATCTTTGGGCAGTTTTGTCCATTCCTCTTTGCAGCACCTCTCAAGTGCCATCAGGTTGGATGGGAAGCGTCAGTGCACAGCCATTTTCAGATCTCTCTAGAGATGTTCAATTGGATTGAAGTCTGGGCTCTGGCTGGGCTACTCAAGGACATTCACAGAGTTGTCCTAAAGCCACTCCTTTGATATCTTGGCTGTGTGCTTAGGGTCGCTGTCCTGCTGAAAGGTGAACCATCGCCCCAGTCTGAGGTCAAGAGCACTCTGGAGCAGGATTTCATTCAGGATGTCTCTGTACATTGCTGCATTCATCTTTCCCTCTATCCTGACTAGTCCCCCAGATCCTGCCGCTGAAAAACATCCACACAGCATAATGCTGCCACCACCATGCTTCACTGCAGGGATAGTATTGGCCTAGTGATGAGCGGTGCCTAGTTTCCTACAAAAATGATGCCTGGCATTCACGCCAACGAGTTCAATCTTTGTCTCATCAGACCAGAGAATTTTGTTTCTCATGGTCAGAGTCCTTCAGGTGCCTTTTGGCAAACACCAGGCGCCTTTTACTAAGGAGTGGCTTCCGTCTGGCCACTCCACCATACAGGCCTGATTGGTGGATTGCTGCAGAGATGGTTGTCCTTCTGGAAGGTTCTCCTCTCTCCACAGAGGAATGCTGGAGCTCGGACAGAGTGACCATCGGGTTCTTGGTCACCTCCCTAAGTAAGGCCCTTCTTCCCCAATCGCTCAATTCAGACGGCCGGCAAGCTCTAGGAAGAGTCCTGGTGGTTCCCAACTTCTTCCATTTATGGATGATGGAGGCCACTGTGCTCATTGGGACCTTCAAAGCAGCAGAAATTTTTCTGTACCCTTCCCCAAATTTGTGCCTCAAGACAATCCTGTCTCGGAAGTCTACAGACAATTCCTTTGACTTCACGCTTGGTTTGTGCTCTGACATGCACTGTCAACTGTGTGACCTTATATAGACAGGGGTGTGCCTTTCCAAATCATGTCCAATCAACTGAATTTACCACAGGTGGACTCCAATTAGCCTGTAGAAAAATCTCAAGTATGATAAGGGGAAACAGGAAGCACCTGAGCTCAATTTTGAGGTCTACGGCAAAGGCTGTGAATACTTATGTACGTGTGATTTCTTAGTTGTTGTTTTTTTTTTTATTTTTAATAAATTTGCAAAACTCAAAACTTTTTTTCATGTTATTATGGGGTATCGTGTCTAGAATTTTGAGGAAAAAAATGAATTTAATCCATTTTGGAATAAGGCCGTAACATAAAATGTGGAAAAAGTGAAGTGCTGTGAATATGTTCCAGATACACTCTATGCCCCGCCTCTTGTTTGTTGTTGTGGTTGCTGTGAGGTGCTTGGGCGCGTGTGTGTGTGTATGCATACACAGCACTTCCCTCGTTTGACATATCTAATACAGAGATTTCTTGAATTATATATAGTGATGATATAGCGTGAAGTACATTGTGGTAATGCACCTGTAAGCTGGTTGCCAACTCTAAAAGAACAAAGAAGAAGACATTTAAATGTTTTGATCGTAGCACCTTAACTCTTGCACTTGAGCATAACCACTTTGTAGTTTCATTGCAGATGTTCTTCTCATGTACAATTGTGTTTTTGTGACCTGCCAAGGGACTACAGATGCAAATTAGCAGTATTGCCAAATCTGGCATACTTACACTTGTATTAATGTTCATTAGTATCTAATGTCCATTTCAAATAAACATTAATCTTAAAGAGCATAAATATTAAAGGTGGGATGTCTCAGCGGGATCCAGAAAAACATTTACAATATCTTCAGTAAACTGGACTACTGTAACGCAGGGGTTAAAGCAAAAAAATTTTGTGAGCCTGAATGTTTTTCAGGGGGCAGGGTCCTCGGGGTGGAAACGCACACATTTTATATTATATATATATATATATATATATATATGCAACAGTGAACTTTATACAATACTCTAAATTGCATTATTTCTGTAATTGTTTTGTTCAAAACAAATAACCTCCAGGCTTCAAAAACTTACTCTCTATCCTACGGAATGTATGAAAGGTTTTGGGTACGTTGAAGGATAAAACACTTGCACAGGGCTGGAGCGGGACCAATTTTCAGCCCGGGAGTTTCATGCCTCAGACCAGCCCACTTCTTGCCAAGTGGAGGAAATTGGAGCAAAAGTTCTATTTCTATCCAATAGTTTTTATTGCAGACATGTTTTGACAAGTATATAGAACTTAGTTCACCTCAGTAAACCAGCTGACAAATAAATGAGAAACTGAAAGATAAATCACAAATGGGAACATCAGTTCAGTGGCATAAAAATTCTACAGAAACAAAATAGCTATCCATTAGACAACTTTAATATTTTATTTTATATTGTAAAGATGGTGCCCACCGTTGGTGAACATCTTCGCTCGTTCCGCTCCCGAATGCGAACTTTTCTCCTTTTTGCATAGTTGCTGTTCTTTCTACAGTGCATGGAGGTCATGCACTACAAACATACGACAGATACTATTGGATATCGCCAAGTCAAGCAGCCACACGGAGTTTACTGGCTTTATGCCACCCGACCTGCAATGCATCGTCCGCCCCCACGGTGACCATCAGCACCCCCAGGAAGGCCGCGAAGCACTGAGCCCGCGTGAGCATGCTGACTCCAAGAGAGCGCATTGGAGGCGGGGCCGAAGGCGCCAAAAGGCGAGGCAAGAGAGGAGGGCTACATGCTAGGCTAAAGGCTCACCCTAGCCAGCCACCGCTACCCAGTCTCTTAATGGCAAACATTCGGTCTTTGGAAAATAAACTAAACAAACCAAGAGCAAGGATTGAAGACCAGCGGGAGACAAGAGAGTACTGTGCCCTAATTTCCCGCAAGACCTGGCTTTCAGACAGAGTCCCAGAGAGCGCTATTCAGCTACAGACACACTCAACACACCAGGCAGGCAGAACAGGAGACTCTAGTAAGACGAGGAGTGGGTGTGCGTGTGTGTTTATAAACCACTCGTGGTGTGGAGATGTACAAACCGTCTACAAGCACTGCTCACCCGACGTGGAGTTTTTACTGCTGAACTGCTGCCCCATTATCTACCAAGGGATTTTACTGTTGTGTTTTTGGCCGCTGTATATATTTGTCCACAGAGCAACTACACAGTAGTGTTAAACAAACTCCATGACGTCATCAGCGCAGTCGAGACGAAACATCCCAATGCTGTTTTTATTGTTGTTGGCAACTTTAACCAGTGCAATTTATGGACTGTACTCCCCAAATATTACCAGCATGTGGACATTCCCACCTGCGATGAAAGCACATTGGATCATGTTTATTCCAATATATGTGGTGCCGAGCATGTACCCAGCCTACAGACAAAATCCGAAAAACAAACCCTGTTATTAAGCAAATTATGCACTGTACCCCTGAGACTGAGAGCACCCTACAAGACTGTTTTGCCTGCACGGAATGAGATGTGTCTAAAGCTGCAGCCACCCAAGCGGACTCTTCTGTAAACATACAGGATTATGCTGAATACATGACTGGGTACATCAGCACATGCATTGATACCATCGTACCCACCATACAGGTCAGGAAGTTCCCCAACCAGAAGCCCTGGATCAACAGTCAGGTATGTCAGAGGCTGCGTGCTCGCTCCCGTGCATTTAAATCAGGCTGTGAGGTCAAGTACAATGCTGCAAAGTATGGACTGAGAAAGGCTATAACAGCAGCCAAGAAGCAGTACAGAGAAAAGCTGGACAGCCTCTACTCCACTCCTGACCCGGGGCGATGTGGCAAGGCCTGCAACACATCACAGACTACAAGAGGACCAACAGTAGCACCACCAGCTCTACAGACAGCCTGCCGGACGATCTCAACATCTTTGACACCCGCTTCAAGACCACCAGCCACAGCACAGAGAAGAGACACACTCACACACCCCCTCCTCCTCCACCAAGTCTCATCAGGCCAGGTAAACAAAGCACTGAGGAATATCAATCCCCGCAAGGCAGCAGGACCAGACAACATACCTGACTGGGCCCTCAGAGCATGCGCTGCCGAGCTGACCGATGTTCTCCCAGCAATCTTCAACCTCTCCTTCAAGTAGAACATAGTCCCCCTCCTGCTTCAAAACGACAACCATCATCCACCTCCCCAAAAGGAGCCCGTCGACCTGTCTGAATGATTACAGACTGGTAGCACTCACTCCAATCATCATGAAGTGCTTCGAGAGAGTGGTGCTGCCCCTCATTCAGGACAGCATACCGGGCACCCTGGACCCCCTGCAGTATGCCTACCGGCCCAACAGGTCCACCTCAGATGCCATCGCTGCAGCACTCCATTATTCTCTCTCCCACCTGGAAGACAAAGACTCCTACACTAGGATGCTCTTTGTCGACTACAGTTCCGCCTTCAACACGGTCATCCCCCACAAACTCACCGACAAACTGTCTTCACTTGGCCTGCATCCCATCCTCTGCGACTGGCTACTGGACTTTAACTGGCAGGCCCCAGTCTGTCAGGATGGGTAACAGGACCTCAACCAGCATCATCACAAACACAGGTGTCCCACAGGTTTGTGTTCTCAGCCCCATCCTCTACAGCCTCTTCATCCATCACTGTGTTGCCTCCCACAAGGACAATATCATCCTAAAGTTTGCAGATGACACAGCAGTGACAGAATGCATCACTGGTTATGACGAAGCATCCTACAAGAGGGGAGGTGGCCAACCTGGTGTCATGGTGTGAGGACAACAACCTCACCCTCAATACGGACAAGTCAAAGGAGATGATAGTGGACATGAGGAAAGGGAGGAGAAGACCCCATCGGCCGCTGTTCATCCGGAAGCTTGAGGTGGAGAGGGTGAGCAGCTTTAAATACCTGGGCATCCACATCAGCGAGGACCTTAAGTAAACACACAACACCACAGAGCTAGTTAAGAGAACTCAACAGCGACTGTACTTTATGAGGAGGTTGAAGAAGTTTGGCATGTCCTCCAGGATCCTCAACAACTTCTACAGCTGCATCATCGAGAGCATCCTGACCAACTGCATCACTGTGTGGTACAGTAGCACCATTGCCCTGGACCACAAACGCCTGCAGAGAGTGGTGAAGACGGCGGAGATCATCAGGGCTCCACTCTCCTCTCTGCAGAGCATCTACCACCACAGAGTCCAAAGGAGAGCTGACACACTTTTCTTTTAGCAGCAAACTTGGAGCATGCCATTTTCATTCAATCTAGGCTCTCGCTGCCGCTACCACTCCGAAAGTGAAAGTAAAGTGTGCCACTCGGCTGCAGCCTCTCGCACGTTGACAGGCTGTCAGTGCATCTTTGGCATGAAGATAACAGTCCACATTTTCAGGTGCTGATCTAACCAAAACACACAGTGAAGGAATCACAGCTCATGGGCCACAAATAGGGAGATTGAGGGCCACCATTATAGAAGTATCATTTTATCCCACAGCCAAACGGCACACGCCAGAAATCCAGCACAGTGCCGGAAAACTTTAAGCCCTGTGTAACGCTGTCCTCACAGGTCTCCCTAAAAAGTCCATCAGACAGCTGCAGTTGGTTCACAACGCTGCAGCTCAAGTCCTCACTAAGACCAAGAAAGTGGACCATATAACTCCAGTTCTCAGATCTTTACACTGGCTTCCTGTCTGTCAAATACCCGGCCAGAGACAGAGTGATGATATAGAGTGAGGTATGTGGCAGTAATGCACCTCTAAGCTGGTTGCCAACCGCCAATCAAATCTAAAAGAAGAAGAAGAATAGATTTCAAAATACTGCTGTTGGTTTATAAAGCTCTGAATGGTTTAGGGCCAAAATACATTTCAGATCTGCTGGTTCATTATGAACCACCCAGAGCCCTCAGGTCATCAGGGTCAGGCCTACTATCCGTGCCCAGGGTTAGAACCAAACATGGTGAAGCAGCGTTCAGTTTTTATGTCCCTCATATATGAAACAAACTCCCAGAAAGCATCAGGGCTGCTGAAACTCTCAGCTGCTTTAAATCAAAGTTAAAAACTTGCCCATTTGCTGCAGCCTTTCAGTAGAGCAATTGTTCAAGAGATTCAAAATTCAAATGTACCTTTTATTTCTTGCACGTTTTGTCTTATTCTAATTTAGCTCGTTTTTGTTTCCCTTTAATTTTTTTACAGGATACTTATTATTTGAGTGCATTTACAGTAGGGAAAAAAAAGTATTTTTTTTTCCACAATATTTTTTATTGAACCTTTTTTTTTTTTTTTTTTACAAACATAACACAAACAATCAAACACTAACACTAAAGTAATTTTTAAAAAAAAATGTACTAAACATCGACAACCACTAACAAGAACAGGTCTTCAACAATGCTCCTCTGTTTAGTCTAGGCAATCCATTACATAAGTATACATATTATACATTCACCAATTTGGAATTTACAAGGTCCACACACATCATTCACCTTCTTCAACAGTCATGTTTAAATTCTTTACATAATCAATGAAAGGTCTCCATATATTCTCAAACACAATTTCCTTTGATTTCAGTATGTATGTTATTCTTTCTAGTGGAAGGTTTGTTAACATCTGTCTTAACCACTGAGTCACATCTGGTCTGTAAGTTTTTTCCACAATAGTGCAATACATTTTTTGGCGTTAAGCAAACTGAGGTCTATGAATGCTCTTTCACTTTTATTAAAGTTATGCTTTTCTGGATGCAGACCCAACAAAAACAATTTAGGATTCAATATGATTTGTTTTGAAATTATTTTTTCAATTGTTACCCTCACCTCTTGCCAAAACATTCTAATTTTTCTACATTCCCATAAACAATGAAATAAGGTTCCTTTACTTTCCATACATTTTGTGCACGTATCTGGTATTTTTTTGTTATATCTATTTAACCTCTTGCACTCCGGGCAATTTTCCTAAAAATGCCAAAAAATAACGTGCCCAAAGTAAATCGAAAGCTGTTCTTCAACCCTTTGCAGCATCTTCATGGGGTTGGTCTCATTTAAAAGAAAACACTTTGAATTTTTTGGCAAAAAAAAAAACAATCTCTCTACGTGCTCCGGCCACTGAGTTACAGTCATCTAAACATACTGAACTTGAAGAAAAAAAATTTGGACACGGTGTTTTTTTTGGATACAAATGCTTGCAAATAACACACAGCTGTCCGATCTGGCTGGAAAATGCAACAGAAATGTAGAACCAAGTATTATCCAGCTGAGATCCAAATTTGGTAACAATATCACAAAAAATGAATATTTTACACAGCTTTGTTCTCAGGCTGTTCCCAGGCGTTTTGGAACTGTGCCAAATGGCACAGTTTGGAAAAACGTCTGTAAGTTTTGAATAATTCTATGTAGAAGCTTCATTTTAGGCTCAAAGGAAAGGTCACACTCAGGGCTGTGTCTGTGTGTGTGTGTGTGTGTGTGGGTCGTCCCCCCCCCCCCGCTACCAAGGACAGAGTTTGGCCCTCGCTACATGACGGATTACACTCGTTGCATGTTTCCACAGCAACGCTGTCACAGCGGCTTCCCCCCCCCTCGCTACTGTGTGTGTGTGGGGGGGGGGGTTGTCCCCCCCCCCCCCCGCTCGCTACAGAGGATGGACTTCGGCCATCGCTACACAACGGATTAGCCTTATGTGGTGATGTAGGACAGCAGTGCAATCACCGCGGCTCCCCCCCCCCCTCGCTGCAGAAGAATAGCGGGGGTGGGGGGGGGGGCGTTCACAGCCTGTACATTGCGAGCAACCCCTTGTACCGCGGCGCACGAACTTCAGACTTCGTGAACCGCACAGCTGTAATTTACTGATCGGTCAAAAGTCATTTTGGATTACAATTTTCAGGGATAGAGAATAATTTAGCTTATAACACCTTACCTCTTCACAGCGGAGTCTTGGTGAACTTGTCTTCCTCACTGTCAGACGAACGCGACGCTGGTCCGCTCTGGTTCTGGTCTCGCGACTCGATCAAAACATAATTCCATTATTGCGGTTTTGTGCTTCCATGATTGCGGTTTTTGGCGAACGATTTTTCAAAACAAATAACAGTAGTAATTAAAAAAAGACTGGCGAAGGCGTGTGTGTCACTCAGCCTTCGTCGTCAGCCTCCGTCGGTCTATGATGACCATGGAAGAAATCATAACGTCTACTCTGCTGGAACCAATACAAAATAAGCACCGCCTGTGGCCGAACATGCCGATCCACGAATGGCACTCCCTGTCACACAGGTTGCATTTGTGGATGGTCTCCATGCTGCTGGGTCTGTGGGGCTCTTCCTGTGTCCTTTTTTGATCCGCTCCAGCAGCCAGTCTTCACCCAGCCTTAAAAAAAAACAGCTCACGAACTTCTCTGCTTCAATTGGCTCACTGCATTCAAAGCGTTGGGAGGCGGGTCCTCCTTCCTAGGTTTTCATTCATTGGCTCTTCAAGGTTTCAGAAACCCAATTCAAGGCTCTTATTAGTCGAATGAGAGGTCAATCAGATGAACTAATCTGTTCGCGGCTGTGTTTGCAGCTTTTTTTTTTCCAGTGGCGCTTGGAGGCCACACCACCTACACCACCACCATCAATATCCTTATCATGCATCATGCGCACGAGGGCGCTCTCGTGTGCCCTAGGACGCAGAGACTTGCCCGCCCGCGGAACAACGGAGTGCAAGAGGTTAACTCCACCGGTGTAACATACATCCGCATTAACCATTTAAAATGTATCAATTTAAGGCGTACATTTATTGATTTGGTTTGAGCTTCTGTACAAGCCAATTCCCATTGTTCCTCTGAAATTTCAGTTTGCAGGTCTTCTTTCCAATAATTCAATCTTTTCTGTGAGTTTTCACTTGAGGATAGTGTCAATGAGTTATAAAACTCTGAAATAATACCCTTTCTCTTACTATCTTTCGTCAAAATTTTTTCCAAGGATGAATAAATAGGTCGAGTGAGAGCATTATTTTGATTTGATCGAATAAAGTTCCTAAGCTGAAGATATTTAAAAAAATGTGTTCTATTAAGATTAAATTTGATCCTCAGTTCTTCAAAAGACATTATGTTAACTGAACATGACAGATAGAAGTCTTGAATCTTTTGAATCCCTTTTAAATTCCATACTTTAAATACAGCATCCGCTCTCCCTGGTTTAAAATATTGATTACCCCATATTGGGCTAAACTGTGACAATAAGTGTGGTTCTTTTAAATATTTTTTGGTTTCACACCATATTTTGATCATATGCTTTACAAATGGATTTTTAACTTGTTTCTGTAATTTTTTTGCCGAGTCTGAGTATATGAATATGGGAAGAGGTAAAGGTAAATTGTATGATTCCATTTCAGTCCAGTGAGGGAGATCATTTGATGAAAAATAATATGTCATAGACCTCAGTTGTGCTGACCAGTAATACAACAAAGTATGGACATTTCAGACCTCCACGATCAAATGGTAAATATAGTAAGGACAGACGTAATCTAGCCTTCCTATTGTTCCATATAAATTCCACTAACTTTTTTTTTTTTAATTCTTGAGAATAGATCTGAAGGTGGTGGTAAAAGAATGTATTGAAATAAATAAAGTATTTTGGGTAAGATATTACTTTTAAGTATATTGATTCTCCCAATCATCGACATTGGTAGCGACATCCATCTCTGAAGTAACTCATTAATGTCTGTCATTAAGGCTTCATAGTTGGCACTGGCGACTAATTCTAGCTTAGGCACAATTTGAATTCCTAATGTGGGCTATATTAATCATATATTCCATAACCTACATATGTTGAAGCATGTGGGAATGTTTGGTGATTACATATGTAAAGTAACTTCACACCTCTGAAAGGACAAAGACTCTCAATCGCCAAGTGAAGAACAAAGACGTTCCCAGACACTGCGGTGGAGACCGGAGGAGCTACCCTCACCCCCCTAGGGCGAAGAGAGGAAGTACCAAGACAATGGGGGGATTAAGATAATGAGGGATGTCAGCCTTTGATATGCATGTCTTTTGTTATGTGCAAGTATAAAGTCAGAGAGCCGGAGATATTCGGCCTCTTTTTCCTTCTGCTACCTCTGCACTAGATGAGACTTGTTAGGACAGCTGATAAATAAACTTTGGTTTATATATCAAATCGCCTCATCATTTCAAGCTCTTCTACACTGGTGACCCCTGACATGAGTATGGACCTGAGGCGTTCCCCCGCAATCGACTCATCTGTGGTGACCCAGGCAGACGCCAGCGCCCACGCAGACAGGGGAACAGATGGACGACTTTCCCCCCCGGCAGAAGGGATTGAGAGGGCTCAACCGAGCACCAGCGCCGCTGAGAGAGCCGAAGCAAGGCACTCTCACCCTGCGGACACAGCAGTGATGGTCTACACGAATGCCGTCGCTGTCAAGCTGCCAGACTTCTGGCAAGAAGACCCCGCCTCGTGGTTTCAACAAGCTGAAGCCCAGTTTACACTGGCGGGCATCACGGCTGACGATACGAAATTCTATCATATCGTCTCCAAACTCGACGCCGCCACTTCGTGGTGTGTGCGGAGCATGATCCGGCGGCCGCCGGCCCAAGACAAATATGAAACACTGAAAGCAACCATCGTGGCAAATTACGTCCCCTCAGCTGAAGAGAGAGCCGAGAAGATCCTGGCGGTCTACGGCCACAGAGGGTGCAAACCTAAAGCCCTCATGGAGGATTTGCTGCAGCTTAAAGAAGAAGACAATGACAACTTCCTCCTCCAATTCATATTCCTCAGCACGCTGCTGCCACACATGAGAGGGACACTCGCCAACATGAGATGCAGCACCCAGCAAGACTTCCGCGTGCTCGCCAACGAAGCTCAACGGCTCATCAATGCCTGCAAGGAGCAGACACCCACAGCAGCATCCGCAGACCTCAACGCTGATGCCCAGAACCACGAAGAACCACAACCCACTGAGCAGATCCAGCCCGCGGTGACAGCGACACAGCCAAAACGTAACAGACGGAGCGACGTCTGTTATTACCACCGCTTCGCCGAGAAGGCCCACAAATGGTTTCCCCCCCTGCAAATTTACGATTTCGGGAAAACGCCAAAGCCGAGAGCCGTTAACGGCAGCGGTTCTCGGCGAGAAGAGTAAGCGGTTATATGTGACGGATGGACACACCGGCAAGCAGTTCCTCATTGACACAGGAGCTCAGCTGAGTTTCGTCATGCCCTCCCAAGCAGATCGAGCCATGGGCACCCGGGGCAACGGAGCGGTGGCAGCCAACGGCTCCAACATCGACACTTTCGGCGAAAAGAGCCTGCACCTCCTCATCCACGGCCGCAACTACAGATGGACATTTGTTGTAGCGGCGGTGAGCTTTAACTTGTTAGGCGCAGATTTTTTGTGTGCACATGGGTTATTAGTGGATCTAGCGAATAGATGCTTGGTTAATGCACTGTCGTTTGCTTCTATTCCCTGCTCAGCCCGAGTTTCTCTACCACCTGTGCAGGCTAGCGTCACCACGGCAGGAGGTAAGTTTGAGCAACTCCTCACCCAATTTCCAGCACTCACAATTCCCAAATTCTCAGCTACAGTGGCTAAACACGGGGTTGAACACTTTATTCCCACAACGGGCCCACCCGTATTTGCCAAAGCTCGCCGCTTAGATGCGGCCAAGCTCAACATAGCTCGGGACGAGTTTACTACCCTTGAAAAATTAGGCATTGTTAGACGCTCGAAGAGCCTTTGGGCCTCACCACTTCACATGGTTCCGAAATCCGACGGTTCTTGGAGACCGTGTGGAGATTACCGCAGATTAAACAATGCGACAGCGCATGACCGCTACCCAATTCCTCACATTCAGGATTTTTCACTACATCTGGCGGGTGCGCGCATTTTTTCAAAAATAGACCTGGTCCGCGGTTATCATCAAGTCCCAGTTCGAGCAGAGGACATTCCTAAAACAGCTGTAATAACCCCTTTTGGCCTTTTTGAATTTCTGCGAATGCCTTTCGGCCTCAAAGGCGCTGCTCAAACTTTTCAGCGGATGATGGACGCGGTATTACGCGACCTTCCTTTTGTTTTCGTCTACCTCGACGACATGCTGGTAGCCAGCTCGTCTGAGGAAGAACACGAGCAGCACCTCACTACGGTTTTTCAGAGACTAGAAGAGCACGGGTTAATAATCAATCCAGCCAAATGCAAATTCGGCGTGTCACAAATTGATTTTTTAGGACACAAAGTCTCTCCGAAAGGGGCAGTCCCACTTCCAGACAAAGTTCACGCGATAAAAAGTTTCCCACGGCCACAAACGGTCAAATCGCTGCAAGAATTTTTAGAAATGGTTAATTTTTACAACCGTTTCCTCCCCCACGCAGCTCAGCTCATGCAGCCCCTATATGACGCGCTCAGAAAAAAGAAAGCTTCCAACGCGGTCGAATGGACCCCGGAGCGCGAATGCACCTTCGCGGAAGTAAAGAGCGCTCTAGCTAACGCCACATTGTTAGTTCACCCCGATCCTTCGGCCCGCATTGCGCTAACCACAGACGCTTCGGACCTGGCTATAGGGGCAGTTGTAGAACAACATGTCAGCGGGATCTGGCAACCTTTAGCATTCTTCAGCAAATTGCTAAACCAAACTGAGCGTAAGTACAGCACTTTTGACAGGGAGCTGCTAGCGCTTCATTTATCCATCCGCCACTTCCAGTTCTGGTTAGAAGGGCGGAGTTTCACGGCTTTTGTAGACCATAAACCGCTCACCTTTGCTATGGCTAAAATTTCAGAACCATGGTCAGGCAGGCAACAAAGACAGCTGGCTGCGATTTCAGAGTTCACCACAGACATTCGACATGTGGCAGGCAAACTTAACGTGGTAGCAGACTGCCTCTCGCGCTGTGACATCACCAGAGCGCAAGGAGACAGATTATACTGCCTCAGCCGCAGAACTTTTCACTAACGCGGACACATACGCAGCACCTATCCATGCAGGGATAGATTATGCAGCCATGGCAGAGGAACAAAGCAGTGACGCGGACGTGCGCGCACTCCTGTCTGGACCAACAGGGTTAAGGCTGGAGGAAAAGGGTTTACGCGACGGCGTGCCCCCCCGAATATGCGATATTTCAACCGGCCGACCTCGCCCGTTAGTCCCAGCCACATGGCGCCGCCGTATTTTCGACTCAATTCCCTCCCTCGCGCACCCAGGTGTGCGCGCCTCGGTTAAAATGGTCGCCGAAAAGTTTGTGTGGCCAGGCCTGCGCAAAAACGTAAAAGAATGGGCAAAAACTTGCATTTCTTGTCAGCGCGCCAAAATACACAAACACACAAAAGCCCCTCTGGAGCCTTTTCCGATCCCGGCTAGAAGGTTCGACCACGTTCATGTCGACCTCGTGGGGCCACTACCTTCCTCCCAAGGTTTCACACACCTGTTAATGATAGACCGCACCACGCGCTGGCCAGAAGCAGTCCGTCTGGCGTCAACCACAGCGGAGGAAGTCGCTCGCGTTTTTTTGACAAACTGGGTGGCACGTTTCGGCGTCCCATCAGACATCACGTCCGATAGAGGGCCTCAATTTGTCTCAGAGCTTTGGTCAGCCATGTCCAGCAGCTTAGGGGCAACAATTCATCGCACCACCGCTCATCACCCTCAGGCTAATGGGTTATGCGAGCGTTTTCACAGGTCTTTAAAAGCCGCCCTCAGAGCCTCACTAACGGATACAAATTGGGTAAATAAACTTCCCTGGGTTTTATTGGGGTTGTGTGCTGCGCCTAAAGAGGATCTAGACACCTCTCCGGCAGAATTAGTTTTTGCACAACCTCTCAGGCTCCCAGGTGAATTTTTACCAGAGAATCCAGAGCCGGGGCATCTTCCAGTCCCAAGGTTTTTAGGCAGCAACGGACCAGACTCTCTCCCCGGTCCAGCTCATCACTCCTTTCCACGGGTTTTTGTCCCTCAAGCTCTAAAGAACGCTGAATTCGTTTTTGTCAGCCATGAAGCTTTAAAACCAACTTTCCGCCCAGCATACGATGGGCCATTCAGAGTGCTGGAACCTGGTGATAAACACTTTGTGCTTGATTTTGGGGATAGAAAAGAAACAGTCAGCATTGACAGACTTAAACCTGCCTTCTTGTTGAAAGACGAGCCTGCACAATTGGCGAGAACACCTCGGTGGGGTAGACCCCCCCCCCCCCAAGAGAAAAGACTCAGCCCCCCTGCAGGGAACAATTAACCACTCTCCTTCCCACGCTGCAGATTCCTTACAAGAAGGTCCCAGCAGGACACCTAAACGAACCCACAGCAGTTTTGGGAGAAGATTAAAACCCAGACAGCACAGGGACTGATGCAAACTACTCCACAGTTGTTCACTAATTGTGCTGTAACAGTTTAGGACTGACTTGTGATTTTACTATGCTGTTATGATTACCACTGAACTCTCTTAGGGGCATGGCTGCTGGAAAGTTTCTTCTGTGGCAAGAGATGTAACACTTAATATGTCATAGTAATTATCTTAGACTGAATTTTTCTATTGTCCTTTCTTAGTCGTTTGGGGGGGGCTGTGGCCTATATTAATTATATACTGTATTCCATAACCTACATATGTTGAAGCATGTGGGAATGTTTGGTGATTACATATGTAAAGCAACTTCACACCTCTGAAAGGACAAAGACTCTCAACCGCCAAGTGAAGAACAAAGACGTTCCCAGATACTGCGGTGGAGACCGGAGGAGCTACCCTCACCCCCCTAGGGCGAAGAGAGGAAGTACCAAGACAATGGGGGGATTAAGATAATGAGGGATGTCAGCCTTTGATATGCATGTCTTTTGTTATGTGCAAGTATAAAGTCAGAGAGCCGGAGATATTCAGCCTCTTTTTCCTTCTGCTACCTCTGCACTAGATGAGACTTGTTAGGAGAGCTGATAAATAAACTTTGGTTTATATATCAAATCGCCTCATCATTTCAAGCTCTTCTACACCTAAATATTTAAACTGATTTACAACATTGAATTGATTTACCTCAGGAGCTGGGTGATTTCTCTGGGTCTCATTTAGCATTAATATTGAAGATTTAGTTTTATTTATTTTATATCCTGATATTTCCCCAAAATTCTTTATTAAATTCAACAAGGTCGGAACTGATTTTTTTAAGATTCGACATAAACAAAATTATGTCATCGGCATACAGGGAGATTTTATGTTCTGTTGGTCCTACTTTAATTCCATATATTTGTGGATGTAAACGTACTGCCATTGCTAAAGGTTCAATTGCCATAGTAAACAGTAAAAGTGAAAGTGGACAGCCTTGTCGACATCCTCTATTGATATTTATTGATTTTGAAATATTGCTGTTTGTTAGGATTTCTGCTGTAGCATTATTGTATATTATCTGAACCCATTTTATGAAATTATTTCCAAGTCCAAACCTTTGTAAGACTTCAAAAAGAAAGGGCCATTCAACCCTATCAAAGGCCTTTTCGGCGTCCAATGATAGGAGAGCTGTATCCGGTGCTTCTTTATTAGAACAGATAATATTAAATAGTCTTCTTACATTATGGAAGCCTCGTCTTCCCTTTATAAAGCCATTCTGATCTTGGTTAATAATATTTGGTAATATTTCTTGTAGTCGTTTTGCTAAAATTTTACAGATTATCTTAAGGTCAGCATTTAATAGGCTTATTGGTCTCATATTTTCACATTTATTAGAGGGTTTACCTGGTTTTGGCAACAGTATAATTAAGGCATTATTCATGTATGGTGGTAAATTACTATTTTGAAATGCTTCTAAAACCATTTCCAAAAATGGTTTTATTAATTTATTCTTAAATTTTTTATAGAGGTCAACTGGAAGACCATCTGGTCCTGCACTTTTTCCTGATTTCATATTATCAATGGCTAGCCCAACTTCTTGACTAATTTTTGACTCCAGTATCTCCCTGTTTTCATTTGGAATACACGGTATAGATAATCCACCCAAAAACCCATTTAGTTTTGTTAAGTCAGTTTCATTTTTTGTATCATATAATTTTTCATAGTAATCTCTAAAAGCACTATTAATTTCTAAAGGATCTACAACTGCCTGTCCGTTACTTATAATACTGGTGATTGGTGTTTTAAATTCTAATTGTTTAATCTGCCATGCCAATAATTTTCCTGATTTTTCACCTTGTTCATAAAGATTGCTTCAATCTTAGAAGACTCGAGGCAGCTCTATTCGCTGATTTTTTGTCATATTCAGCTCTCAGAATCAGTAATTCGTTCTCTAACTTTGGGTCACTTCCTGCATACACTTTCTTGAAGAATTTTTATTTTATGTTCCAATTGGACTATCTCCTCTCGAGTCTTTTTAGATTTTGAACCTATATAACTAATAATATGCCCCCTAATAAAAGCTTTGAAAGCCTCCCACTTTATACATGCTGATGTTTGTGTAGTATTGATATCAAAGAACTCATCTATCTGTTTTTCTATGTACTTAAATTCCTCATCCTGAAGCCATTTATGCTGGAATTGCCACCTACCTGGTTCCTTTGTCAATTTCTTATCTACATATATTAGACAGCAGGGTGCATGATCAGAGATCGCAATATTATCATAAAAGCAGTTTTGAATCTTGGACCTTAATTCTGTGGAGATCAAAAAATAGTCAATACGTGAGAATGTCTTGTAGGTATTAGAATAACAAGAGTAGGCTTTAACTTGTGGTTTCATTTCTCTCCATATATCTAGCAATCTCAATTCTTTCATAAAATGATTAATGATCATCCTGCATCCATTGTGCGTACAGTCCAGTCCTGTTGATCTATCTATACTGGGATTCAATGTACAATTAAAATCCCCTGCTATTATATGCTGCCCTGTAAGTGATGATAAAATAAGAAATAAATTAGCAAAGAACTTTTGATCATCTATATTGGGACCGTATAAGTTCACCAGATTTATATTTTCTAATAACAAAGATCCTTGAATGATTAGATATCTTCCAAATTTGTCTCCAATTACATTTTTCACTTGAAATGATTGATTTATGTAAGAGAGTCATAACTCCCCTGGCTCGGGACGAAAATGATGAGGTGAACACACTTCCTTGCCATCTTCTCCTAATTCTTTTTACATCCTCCTCTATTAGATGAGTTTCTTGTAAAAACACAATTTTTGAACCTATGTCTTTTATTTTATTCATAACTTGTTTAAGTTTTTTAAAATTTTGTAGACCTCTGCAATTCCATGAAGTTAAATTAAGATTAACGCTTTGGTCTATGATCAATAAGGAGTTTAGGATTACCTCGCAATGTAAACATGCTCACACAGAGAAGCAAAAACATGAGTGGTTGAACATTCATCCTACAAACTACACACAAACAAATTTCCCCTTCCCACATTCGTGGTAATCCCCCCAAAATCAAAAAAAAAAAATTCCGTCTCCTGCTATAGCCATCGACTGCTCCTCACTCACAAGGATCAGACAAAACCACTCTCTTTCTCCTCTCAATCACCCTGACTCTACTACTTTTAATGACATAACATTAACTCTCTTCTGTAGTTTTCCAACTTAACTGCAAAATTTTATAGCAACTTTGTACATCATAAGTTTTTTTTTTTTTTTTAAATTCAATACAATCTGTATTTTGTGAACTTGCTATTTGCTTCAGATCAGTCAGATGCCTGTGCAAATGCTTAAATATTCTACCTTATATCTTATTCATGCTTCATGCTTAGCTCCCACCAGTCTCTTCTTGGATCTTCTTGATGAGGTCCTGCGCCTCTTCTGGGGTCTTGAAGGTGTGGGTTCTCCCTTTATACGTGACCAGCAGTCTTGCAGGATAAATCACTTCATGACGAATCCCAAGGTTGCGCAGTTCTTTACGGGCGGGGTCAAACTGTTTCCTTAATTGTTGGATTCCTGTGGCCAAATCTGGGTAGAACCGCACCTGCTGATCCTGGTATTTAATTTCTCCTTTGGCCCGCGCCGCGCTGGAGATCGTCATCCTGTCTCTGTAGCTGAGGAACTTCATAATTAGCGTCCTCGGTGCTGCCTTATTATCTCTCAGTGGGCCAATTCGGTGGGCGCTTTCCAGAACGACTGCAGCTCCGCGTTGTTCAGCGCTTCTGGGATCCACTTTTCCAAAAAGGAATATGAGTCCCGCCCCTCCGTACCCTCAGGAAGACCCACCAGCCTCAGGTTGTTCCGTCTCGACCGGGATTCTAAATCCAGGACATTATCTTCCAGACGTTTATTGTTTAATTCCAATGTGCGCACCTTTAATTGTAGGCTGGTGACGTCATTCTCAGCGCTGGAAATTCGGAGATCCACCTGCGTTACACGTTCCATACAATCGCTTAATTCCTTTCTCAAACCCTCTGTCGCTGCTATAATCCCATCAAACTTAGTAGAGAAGTCTGCTCTCATTGAGCCAATGGCAGCAAGCACCGCACCTGTGCCGTCGTCAGCAGTCACCGCTCCTCCGCTAGCTTGCTCTGCCATATCTGGGGTTTTTTCTGCTGCGTCACGGATGTGAAAGTCCGTTAATTTGGACTGTTTCGGCGGTTCACTTTTTCCTCCACCTGATTTCCCAGCCTTAGGCTTTACCGGCATATCCTCGCCCAAACGCTGGGATAGTTTTGTTCCAATTGAGAGAGTTATTTGTCGATTTTTTTTTATTTTTAGGAGCAGAGTAGAGGGAAGCACGTCCTCCTACGTGGCGGCCATGACCGGAAGTCTAATTTACTTTTTTTAGTTTGCTTTTAAATTCTTATGTATTCCTTTTGCAACTTGCTGTAATGCTTTAATGTAAAAGACTGAATTATCTTGAACACGAAATGTGCTATACAAATAAACTTGCCTTGCTTAAGATGGACCAACTTTTATTCCGTTTCTTCTATTATACTACTTTTAATCTCTGCTCACAACAAACCTTTTCTGTGGGCAGTGGCGCCAAGCCCTCAGGAGAGAGACACGCTGCATGGAGTGAAGTTCCAGCTCATTAATGTGACAAACTACTTGATACGCACAATAGGCATTTTATGCATCGCAGCCAGCCAAATGTACAGATGCATCGAATATATTTGGTATATCACCCAGCCCTAGTGCATACTTATGCATGTGCAGCATACCTGTTGTGTCGGTGTATACTTGACAGTCTGAGAGTAGTCGTAATTGTCGATGATGTCAAAGTCTCGGACTGGAGAAGAGAAGGAAACGTCGAGTGGCGCTTTCCCTGCTCCTTTGGTCAGTACGGTAAAGTGGGTTGGCTTACCGCTTTCTACACCTGGACAGGTAAGAGGAGAGGAGTGCTTGATCAAACGGACACAAATTCACTCCAGTGTACAGGACCAACATTTCTACCATGCATGTACGGAACCCTCATTCTTTACAGTGTACAGAAACATAAGGACAAACGCAGCGATCACCATTCTTCACCATCCTCTCACAGAGTGAATTACACTACAGAAATGTCATCAAATCTTTCAGAAAAATTAGCATATGTAGGTTGGAGTTCTAAATGACAGAACTCCTCTTTGTGTGCGTGTGTCTCACCAGTGCGAGCCAGACCAGAACCCTCGGCCTTCACCTTTGATGCATCATGGGATGGATCAACTTTTACACTGAAGGGACTCTGTGGAACTTCCTGTGTTGGAAATTTACTAGATTTAAATTGCTGCGAGTCCAACAACCAAAACTCTGCCGGATCACTTCAGACGTATGAATGTGTGTACCTGGTCAGTGAAGAGGACTTTAATGGTGAGTCTTCCCGCAGCAGGAGGAACGTATTTAACAGTGAACGTGTCATTGGCGTTGGGGATGATGTCAAAGTCGACATCGGCTTCTCTGTCACTGATCATGTTGGCGTCACATTTGATGCCCACGCTGACATCACCTAAAACCACACATACGGATATACAGACATGTAGAAAACAGACCAGCTTTGAATGAAAATTAGCGCTCTCCTGTACTCGGGAAACTCGGCACAAGTGTATACATTCTTCTTCTTTTAGATTTGATTGGCGGTTAGCAACCAGCTTACAGGTGCATTACCGCCACTGACTTGATTATCATCACTTTGTATCTTTGTATAAGGAGTTCTGAACAATTTACAGTATGTGTGAAAAAATTATCTGTCCTTGGACTGTGTCTACCGACGGACAATTTAGACTGCCCAGTTAACCTAATGTGCATGTCTTTGGACTGTGGGAGGAAACTAGAGTACCTGACAAAAACCCACGCAGACATGAGAAGAACATGCAAACTCCACACAAAAAGGTCCTCAATTTGGTAAAACTTGATTGATCATCATGGTGGAAATTGAGCTTAAAAATAGTTTAAGTTCTAACTTCGGCTGTTGTTAAAGAGTCAGGTGAACATCACCACAGAGTGATGATATAGAGTGAAGTACATGGTGGTAATGCACCTATAAGCTGGTTGCCAACCGCCAATCAAATCTAAAAGAAGGTGGTCTTCTTTTAGATTTGACTGGCGGTTGGCAACCAGCCCACAGGTGCATCACCGCCATGCACTTCACTCTATCTGGTCAGGAGCTGTAGTCCTATCATCATTTCTGTGTCCAATCGAACCTCAACTCTATCTTCAGACATCACTCTTCTTTGTCTCCTTGTACTTTATATCATCACTTCACTCTATATCATCACTCTTCACATCGTGGCAGTTGCCACAGCCAAGATGTCGGCCACCCAGGCTCACGCTATATCTAAGATCATAGGACTCGCTATGACATCAAAGATCAAAGGAAAGCATCACTCACAATCATAGGACTCGCTATGACATCATCAAAGAGCAAAGGCAAGCATCATTGAATGAGTGGTGACGTGCTTGCTTACACCTGCTTTCTACGGGCATGCAGAAGTACTTGCTTATACTTTGTCGTTTCTACGGGCATGCACAGGTATGCGCTAGTTTAACAGAAAGAAAGAAGGGGAGGTTTGTGATGAACAAACGGAATGTTCCGCAGTTTCAGAACATTTTGAAACCCTCGCCCACCTCAATGAAACTCAAACATCTGAACATTTCTGACAGCATGGAAAGCTGCAGGTCACACTGACATCAGCCTTCAAACCGTTCTGGTGTTAACAAAAATTACATCATTGACTGTCTTCATCAGTGACCCCGGCTGCCTTGAGACCATGGCCGACAGGGGAAGAGAGTGTGTGCTCGTGTGTATGTTTCAGTGTCTGTTACCATCTCCAGCACCCGAACAGTCCACGGTGAAGTGCGTGGGCTCGTTGGCCTTCAGTCCACTCCTCTCCACACCAGGACCAGACACCTTCACCATGTCGGGGTGACTGCCTTTACCCACATTCACCTACAAACAATGACATTACTTAGATCTTCATTCTTTTCTGCTGGTGAAGAATGAAAAGTTTTCCCTCATTTTTACCAGAAGACATTTTTTTTTTCCACAATATCTTTATTGAACCTTTTTTTTTTTTTAAACAAACATGATACAAACAGTCAAACACTAACACTAAAGTACTACAAAAAAAAAAAAATGCACTAAAAAACACCAACAACCACCAACAAAATCAAATCTTCAACAATGCTCCTCTGTTTAGTCTAGACAATCCAACACATAAGTATACATATTGTGTTCACCAGTTTGGAATTTACAAGGTCCACACATATCATTCACCTTCTTCTTCAAGAGTTATGTTTAAATTTTTTACATAATCAATAAAAGGTCTCCATATATTCTCAAACACAATTTCCTTTGATTTCAGTATATATGTTATTCTTTCTAATGGAAGGTTTGTTAACATCTGTCTTAACCACTGAGTCACATCTGGTCTATGAGTCTTTTTCCATAATAGTGCAATACATTTTTTGGCATTAAGCAAACTGAGGTCTATGAATGTTCTTTCACTTTTATTAAAATTATGCTTTTCTGGGTACAGACCCAACAAAAACAGTTTAGGATTCAATATGATTTGTTTTGAGATTATTTTTTCAATTGTTACCCTCACCTCTTCCCAAAACATTCTTATTAATCTACATTCCCATACACAATGAAATAGAGTTCCTTTACTTTCCATACATTTTGTGCACGTATCTGGTATATTTTTGTTATATCTATTTAACTCCTCCGGTGTAACATACATCCGCATTAACCATTTGAAATGTATCAATTTAAGGCGTACATTTATTGATTTGGTTTGAGCTTCTGTACAAGCCAATTCCCATTGTTCCTCTGAAATTTCAGTTTGCAGATCTTCTTTCCAGTAGTTTAACCTTTTCAGTGAATTTTCACTTGAAAATAGTGTCAATGAGTTATAAAACTCTGAAATAATACCCTTTCTTTTACTATCTTTCGTCAACATTTTTTCCAAGGATGAATAGATAGGTCGAGTGAGAGCTTTATTTTGATTTGATCGAATAAAGTTTCTAGTTGAAGATATTTAAAAAAATGTGTTCTATTGAGATTAAATTTGATCCTCAACTACTTCAAAAGACATTATGTTTTCTGCACATGGCAAATATAAATCCTGAATCTTTTGTATCCCTTTTAAAATTCATACTTTAAATACAGCGTCCGCTCTCCCTGTTTAAAATATTGATTACCCCATATCGGACTAAATTGTGACAATAAACTGTGGTTCTTTTAAATAGTTTTTAGCTTCACACCATATTTTGATCATATGCTTTACAAATGGATTTTTAACTTGTTTTGAATTTTTTTGCCGAATCTGAGTATATGAATATGGAAGAGGTAAAGGTAATTGTATGATTCCATTTCAGTCCAGGAGGAGATCATTAGTGAAAAAATAATATGTCATAGACCTCAGTTGTGTCCGACAAATAATACAACATAGAAATTTGGACATTTCAGCCTCCACGATCAATGGTAAATATAATAAAGACAGACGTAATCTAGCCCTCCTGTTGTTCCATATAAATTCCACTAACTTTTTTTTTAATTCTTGAGAATAAATCTAAAGGTGGTGTACCAGAAGACATTTAATTAACACACCAAAATGGTGTACCACAAGGCTCTCCATCTTGTGGCCACTCATCATGGTATGTTAATTTAGCAGAATAAAAGTCACAAAATAACAACAAATACATTTACAAGAAAAAAAGAACATTACTATACTTTACTTGGCCTTTATGTAACAGTTCCTAAACAGACCTTATGTAGATTTCTACAAAGATAGGAGACCTATATTCTTCGGCAAGCAATAAAAAAAAAAAAAAAACAAGACGGTACTTTTACATTAATTTTTATAGTTGCAACACCAATTGCTTTAATCAAATGTTCACTGGAACTGGACGTGCTGTAAATTTTGGTTTTGGTATCATTTGTGAATGAATGAATGAATGAATGAATGAATGAATTTATTTCGGATAGTACATTACAGGTTAAAAGAAACTGTATAATATAACAACAAGGTCAAATTAGACAAAGACTCCTTCTACTATACAATTCCACGTGAGTTATCGAAATGGGTGATGGCTCGAAGCCGCAGCTTATATTGCCCACCCATATTCCATCTCAAGAATTCAAAGGAGAAAAAAGAGAAAACAAGACAAGAGCGATTACAATTTAAAACAAGGCTAAGACAAAATATGACTGAGAGAAAAAGAAAACTGAGCTAGTCTAAGTTAAGCGGTTACTATTCAAAAACAAATCTAAGAATAGTGTCACAGAGAAAAAAGAAAAACTAAGCTATAACACAACACAGGCTGGAAATGTCAATCCTTATGTGAGTTTACATGTCGTCTTGTAAATATGTTTGGAGTATTTCTTCCTTTAGTTTTTGTTTAAATTGTCCAAGCTTTGTACATGATTTTAAATTCAGGTCCAAAATTTGTCAATCAGGAAACAAAGATTTTATTTAAGCTCCTTGTTTTGGGTTTTTTTCATGGATAGAGCTGGATGTGTTTTAACACCACTACTTATTTGGAATATGCTAACACAAGTAGACGTTAATCATCAAGAAGCTGTGCATTAAATGCTTTTAAGGCACAGTAGGGAGGCAAGAAACCACCCAACACGTAACCTCAAGTAAAAAAAAGTGGTGACTGCTTACCCTGAAGGGGCTGTTGGGCACGCTGACTCCTGCCCAGGAAATGGCCACAGTGTGCTTGAATGCTGATGAGGGAGTGTAGGAGCAGTTGTAAACACCATCACCCTTTACTCTGAGCCTCACCTCCACAGGAAGTCCCCTCAGAGTCCTAATGGAAAAGATAAAACATAAATGTAACAGAAAAAATGTGCAGAAATTTAGATGTCTTTACATCAATGACTATGCAAAAAAGAACCCATTTAAACATCTATCCTAATGGATCATCTAGAGCAGTTTACCTGCAGCTAGACGGACATTTTAAGAACTCTATTGATGAACAGTTCTATTCCAACTGCTGCTTGTAATAACTCTGTACCAGTCAATCTGAACAAACCTGTAACAGTTAAGGGGAAAAAATGTCAGGAATGAGGTCAAAAAGTTACAGAATTTTTACAAAAATTTAGATAAATCACTTTTTATGACACTAGGTGGAATTTAAGACCCCATATCCTGGTCAAAGTGCAACTCCAACATGCCAACTTGCCAACATGCAACTTTCCTCTGGCAAAATCTGCACACTAATTCACTGCATTAACATTAAAATTTAGACAAAGACATGTGTTTGGTTGGTCATGTCCAGAGTAGTATACCTGAATAAACAAGGTAATAACCAGTCTCCCAAGTCTGGACGGGGGAAAAAAAAAAGACGAGGCCGTAAAAGAGGGCCAGAGGTGATGTCGGTGGATCTGAAGATATGTTTCCTGACCACCACAGACGCCAATGATCGTGATAACAAAAGGAAAAATACTGGGGGCTGCCAGTGGTACCCCTCAGCTTCTGTTGTTGAGATGTAGTTTATATGGTATTGTGACCTTTACCTTTGACCTTGCAATCACAAAACCATAGTCTGAGGTCAGGGTCTCAGGGTAAACCTGTGTACAAAGTTTGGTGATCCTAGGTGTCATTTGTTGCGATATAGTCTATAGTTTGTGTAGTTATCGCGCTACAAGATTTAGGGAAAATTTTAACTCGTCTGAGATTTTTCATAGGTACACCCATGGTATCAAAATGAAAAGCCCACGTCACGTCTTTTGCTAGTTATTGCGTTCACAAGGTAGATGCTGACGACGACACCCAGCCACCTGGCAGGGTGACGGCAACACCTTCAGCCTTTAGACGCTGACAGGTAAAAAGCTAAAGGACTACCACGTAGCACTGAACCCACACTTTGTGGAAACGGACACTAAATGGGTAAGAAGCAGAAATTCTGACTTTGTTTTACCCAGGCCTGAAGATGTTCTTACAAACAAAGAGGGGCCCTGCAGAAAAAGTTTGGGAACCACTGGAATAAAGAAGTAATGAAGTGATTGTGACTGCTGGCGTATCTGACCTGAGCCATGATCCTCAGCGGTCCATTTCCAGCATCCTTGGCATTGACCGTGAACTCTGCAGGCTCATTAATGATGACACCGCTTTTCTCCAGACCAGGACCGTAAGCCTTTACCTAAAAATTACAACAAAAACAGGAATTGTTAATGCACTCTAGGTAAGGGCCCTTTTACACAGCTCAGGGAATGTTCGGAGACCGTTGAGAGATCAAAAATTGGTTCGGTCTCTCGACGATCTCCAAAAGCCTTGACAAAAACATTTCTGTGTAAATGTTTGGGAGACTGTTGTGCAATCAAAAATTCATTTTTTGGCAACGTTCATGGCGATATCTAGAGGTCTTTGAAAGATCCTTGTAACATTACCAAGAGACCAGTGAGCGTTTCTTGGGTGACAGGGAGCTTCTGGGTATATATGTATGAGAGGTTTCTAGTGCTCATATCCCGCTTTACACAGATGTGAAGATCACAGATGAAAAAATGGCGAGACCTCTCAACAATCTTTCAATGAGATTCCAGTGAGCTCAAAGTTTTGACTCTGCCCAAAACAATCTCTCAATGATCACCAAAGGGAAGTAATCTCTCAAAAAGCTCTCAAAGATCGCTCAAGAATCTCATCAATGTCCCAGCGACCTCTCAGCAGGGGGGGGGGGGGAGGTGTCCTTTCAATGAACTCTATTGGTATTTCACTGAACACTCAGCAATCTCTCACTGATCTTTCAGCATCTCTTCAGTCGGGGTGGAAAATTTTGCCATTCATTAGAAGATCACAGATCATTGTGAGAGTGATAAGATTGTTGAGCCCTGAGATATAGTTTAAATAGCAATTTGACCTCAAACTTAGTCTTTGTAATCCCAAAACCATAGTCAGAGGTCAAGGTGACAGGGTCAACATGTGTACCAAGTATGATGACCCTAGCTGAACTCTGAGTAAATGAATCTTTATTTCGGATAGATTAGATTAAAAAAGATTAAAAAGAAGGGAACAGAATAATATAAAGGGAAAAAAAATCCAACAAGGTCAAATTAAACAATAACTCCTCGGATTATAGAATTCAACATAAGTTACCCAAAATGGGTGATGGCTGAAGCCGCAGCTTATATTGTCCACCCATGTTCCATCTAAGAATTCAAAAGGAAAATAAAATAAAAGTGACTACAAATAAGAACAAAGCCAAAACAAAACGTGACAAAAAACTAAGCAACAGCACAACACAGACTAGATATGATAATCCTTATGTGATTTTACATATCGTTTTGTATGTATGTTTGGAGTATTTCTTCCTTTAGTTTTTCTTTAAATTGTTCAAGCGTTGTACATGATTTTAATTCAGGTCCAAAAGCATTCCAGTCTGACTCCTTGCGCTGAGAGACAGTGTTGCTTGGTGGTAGTTCTCACTGAAAGTTTTTGAAATATACATGTTCCTCTGAAATGATGTTGTTTCTCCCTTATTTGGAACAACTTTTGGATATTTGCAGGCAGTGATAGATTCTTTGCATTGAAGTGCTGATGACACGTTTTTTGACTTCCTCTAATTTTTCAACACATAATACAATATGACGAAATAGGTTGGTCTGTGCAGTTCTAAGTCAAACAGGCTTTTTGTCACGTGAATATCCGACGTTTTCATGAGCGCCACGTCATCAATTGCGTCAGTGGCTGGAAAACCCCCAGCCATGTTGTAACGTCATCGACAGAACACAGCGCTTGGCTGCCCTTTGTACACACAGGATAGAAGCAGTTGAAAACATCGACGATAGTTCCAAAACATGTAGTCTGGAATTGGTTTGTGTTGTCCAATCTTCAGACGATTATAGTTCCGAAGAACGGGATGACAATGAAGAATCTGGGGGCATCAAACCGTATAGGTTTGAGCCCTGCCAAGCAGGCATTGTGCCTAGTGAGTCAGACTCAGTGACAGTCAGCTGTTCATGTTTTGTGTGCATCATCTGCCGTGTTGTCAGCCAGCCAATATTGCCAACACTATCACGACATGTTAGCCACTCCACACAGCTCGGCTCTGGGGCGCAACCGTAGTTAACAAGTCTCCTCTCCATGTTTGCTGGGTGATGTCGGCCCTGAATGCCTACTGTTTGTGTTTCTGTGTATTTTTGTAAGTCTTCACCTTTTAGGATCAGTCTTTATGTTCAATACATGTGCTGTGGTGAGTCCTACGTGTAAATCCTCGTTATTTACGTGTAAATCCTCCCTCTCCATGCGCTGATACGCAGAGCATGGAGAGGAAGCATGAAATAATGAGGAATTATGTGAAGGGTTTACCACAGCACATTTAATATAGAATGACAGATAATTTCCAAAAAGGTGAAGACGTACAAAAAACACAAACACACTTACTGATGGTGTTCGGGGGCCGGCCTCGCCCAGAGAACAAATGAGAGGAGACGTGTTAGCCACAGGTGCACCCCAGAGCCGACATCGCTTCAAGGACGCACAAGAACCACGGCAAACATGGAGTGACTAACGTCGTGAGAGTGCTGAAAATACTGGCAGAATAACAGCACAGATGATAATACTATTGACCAGCAGTGCATGACTGGCAAACGGCCGCTAATATGTACACGCACTGCTGGTGCTGGTGTGATGAGAAGCACCTGGGCGAGGACTGGGAAACATGATCAGCGGGAGTTTGAATCAGCTGGTGATAATGAGAGAGGGGACGTGGCCGGACCAGTGAGATGTCAGCATGCGCTCACAGAAAGGTCAAAGCTGCGTGTAAATCCATTAATCCTTCCCCTCCTTGTGCGCTCCTCCTGCCTAAAAGTGCACAAGAAGCACATGAGGAGGCTTATGACAGTTGGAGCTGAAGCATGTGATGTGGTCTTTCATGGCCTGCTGTTTATCTGAGCCTGCGACAACGCAAAGGCATAGCCATAAAATCAAAACAAGAAACCAGAGAAACTGTGAGCTACAAAGGTGCTGTCATTCTAGTTAACAACACCGGAGTCCGTTCTGTCAATTACATCATTGGGGTGCCACCCTTAATTCGGTGGGCGGCACCACAGTCCAGTCAGTGGCTGCGTTTTTTTGATAACTAGTTTATGCAGGCGCTGTTGTAAATATTATATTGATCATAAACAATGACTTTTGGGTTTACACAACATGCTAAAAAAATGTAAAAAACGTGTCATTGGCACTTTAAACATTATTACTGCAGTTTTAAAATCAACCAGATCTTTCAACTTGAGAGCTTTTAATTTAAGAAAAAGTGGGTTTGTTGATTCCCTGTATAGTACTCTTCTGAAGCATAAAGACTGGATATACGTTTGTTTTATATGTATTTCCCCATACTTCAGTACAATATAAGATAAGATAAGATAAGATAAGATAAGATAAGCCTTTATTAGTCCCACAACGGGGGAAATTCCAGGATTGCAACAGCACAGGGATAGCAACACTCAGAGCAACAATCAGAAGGCAAGAAAAAAACAAGCAAGCAAGAGCAGCTAATATACATATGTACATATTACTATAAAATATATATATATACACACACACACAGACACACAGTGCAGAGCATTGTAGCTGGATGGAATAAATATATGAATATATGAACACAGTGCAGAGCATTGTAGCTAGATGGAATAAATATGTAAATATATAAACACCCACAGTACGGAGCATTGCAGCTAGGTGGAATAAATATGCAAGTATATAAACACACACAGTGCGGAGCAATGTAGCTAGATGGAATAATATGTAGATATATAAATATAAACACACCCAGTGCTGAGCATTGTAGCTAGATGGAATAAATATGTAAATATATAAACACACACAGTGCAGAGCATTGTTGCTAGATGGAATGAAACAGCATAACCGTCTACTTAGTTATCCTACATGGTATGATTATGTGCCCATACATATTCTACCCTCCATAGCGACCGGTATGTTCCTAGTTGTATGCGGAGGGGACCATTGTGTAAGTCTATTGCATCTTTTGCATTCAAAAAACTATTAGTTTGTTACGTCTTTTTGCTATCTCTGCGAGCAGCCCTGCTTAGGTTGTACAGTCTGACAGCCGTTGGTAGGAAGGGCCTACGAAACCTCTCGGTTGTGCACCTGGGATGATGTAGTCTGCTGCTAAATGAGCTCCTCAGTGCATCCAGTATGTCCTGCATAGGGTGGAACTCGGACTCCAGCAGAGATGACAGTTTAGCCACCGTCCTTCTCTCTCCTATCTCCTCCATCGATCAAGGCGCTGCCCCAGGACAGAGCTAGCTTCTTAATCAGTTTGTTCAGTCTCTTCCTATCGGCTGCAGTAATGCCACTGCCCCAGCAGACCACTCCAAAAGTGATGGCTGATGCCACCACCGTGTCATAGAATGACTTCAGCAGCGCCCCTTGTACACCAAACGACCTGAGTCTCCTCAGCAGGAACAGCCTGCGCTGTCCCTTCTTGTAGAGTGCATCAGTATTGTGTGACCAGTCTAGTTTATTGTTCAGATGAACACCCAGGTACTTATAGGATGTCACCATCTCGATGTCTGTTCCCTGTATATTTACTGGTACTGTGAGGGGCTGCCCATGCCTGCGGCAGTCCACCACCAGCTCCTTAGTTTTCCTCGCGTTGATCTGGAGGCAGTTCCGATGGCACCAGTCCACGAAGTCCTGGATAAGCCCTCTGTACTCAGCTTCATCTCCATTGGAGATGAGGCCAACGATCGCAGAGTCATCAGAGAACTTCTGTAGATGGCAGTGTGTTGTGTTGTGTGAGAAGTCCGCAGTATAAAGAGTGAACAGGAAGGGAGCCAGCACCGTTCCCTGGGGGCCCCCCGTGCTACTGATGATCGTGTCGGACACACAGTCCCGGGTTCTCACAAACTGAGGCCGGATCGTGAGGTAGTCCAGGATCCATGATGACAGGTGCTGGTCCACCCCTGCGCGCAGCAGCTTGTCCTTCAGGATCATCGGTTGGATGGTGTTGAAAGCACTGGAGAAGTCAAAGAACATGATCCTCACCATATTCCCGGGCTTCTCCAGGTGGGACAGAGAACGGTGAATGAGGAAGATCACCGCATCCTCCACCCCAATGCCATGCTGGTAGGCGAACTGGAGTGGATCCATCGCTGGTTCCACCAGGGGGCGGAGGTGAGCAAGGAGCAGTCTCTCCAGGGTCTTCATCAAGTGGGACGTCAACGCCACCGGTCTGTAGCTGTTCAGGTCTTTGGGGTGGGAAGTTTTTGGTACAGGTACCACACAAGATGTTTTCCACAGCTGTGGTACCCTCCCCAGTTTCAGGCTCATGTTGAAGATATACGTCACAATCCCACACAGCTGGTCTGCACAGGACTTGAGGAGCTTTGCGCTGATGCCGTCCGGTCCTGGCGCCTTCCTCGCCTTGATCTTCCTCAGCTCCGTCCTCACCTGGGTCCTGGTCAGGGTCAGGATGGGGGGCTGTGTGTTGGGAGTGGGGGGGTGTTGGTGGAGTGGGGAGTGGGCAGCAGGACTTGATTTCTTTAGAGGCAGCAGTGGTTGTTGTGCAGTCAGGGGGGAGGGCGGTTGGTCAAATCTATTGAAAAACAGATTCAGGTTGTTCGCCCACTCCCTGCCCCCTGTGGCCTGGGGGGAGGTATTATGGAGCCCCGAGATGGTTTTGAGGTTTCTCCAGACCCCGCTGATGTCGCTCTGTTGCAGCTTGTCCTCCATCTTCTTCCTGAAGCTGTCCTTGCCTTCTCTGATCTTTCTCCTCAGCTCCCTCTGTACGGACTTCAGCATCTCCCTGTTCCCCGACCTGAAGATCCTCTTCTTCTCTCTCAGAAGTGTTTTTATCTCAGGGTTGATCCAGGGTTTGTTGTTTGAGTGACGCCGTATGGTCTTGGTGGGAACGGATTTGTCCACACAGAAGCTGAGGTAGCCCATGAAGGTGTGAATGAGGCCATCGATGTCCTCACCATGTGGATCGCAGAGCTGCTTCCAGGCGGTGGCTTCAAAACAGCCCTTTAGAGTGTCCATTGTCTCCTCAGACCATAACTCCACAGTGTGCATGGCCGGAGGTTGTCTATGCACAAGGGGTTTGTACACCGGCTGGAGATGAACCAAGTTGTGATCCGATCTCCGATCTCCCGAGTGGGGGGAGTTGTGATGAGGTGTACGCCTCCTTAGTGTTTGCGTAGAATAAATCCAGTGTTTTATTGTCTCTAGTGTGGCATGTGACATACTGGGTGAACGTGGGTAGAATGGGAGATAGTGAAACATGGTTGAAATCGCCTGAGATGAGGAGAAGAGCATCTGGGTGTTCTGTCTGCAGCCTGCTGGTTACTGAATGGATGACGTCACGCGCTGTCCCAGCGTTCGCCGTCGGATTTGCATAAACAACAATGCAGATCACGTGTGAGTGTTCTCTCGGGAGATATGTAGGCCTCATGCTAACAGCTAGCAACTCAATGTCTTTGCTGCAGTGTCGTTGTTTAACAGTGATATGTCCCGGTCTGCACCAGTTGTTGTTAACATACATTATCACTCCACCGCCCCTAGCTTTGCCACTGTCTGGTGTTCGGTCAGCTCGTATCATGTGAAAACCCTCCAGCTCAATGTTAGCATCTGCTGCTAGTTCAGTTAGCCACGTCTCAGTAAACAAAAGGAGAGAGCACTCCCGGTATGTGCTATCATAATATGTCATGTATGGGAGTATTAATGAATGATACAAAGTATATAGTGTGGGCTGATTCAGCAAATATTTCACTGTGTAGTATTGCAATTGATTTGGATATTTTACCTTTAATATAATTAATCAATCACCCTCTGATGAGGGTGATGATTAATATAATTAATCATCACCCTCTACAAAAACAAAGGGGAGAGAAGCGACTGCAACAACTACAGGGGCATCTCCCTCCTCAGTGTTGTTGGCAAAATCTACGCACGAGTTGTTCTCGTTCGTCTACAGAAGCTTGCCGAACGTGTCTACCCCGAGTCTCAGTGTGGCTTCCGCGTTGAGCGATTGACGGTAGACATGATATTCTCCATCCGCCAACTCCAGGAGAAATGCAGAGAACAGAACATGCCCCTGTACGTCGCCTTCATCGACCTCACCAAAGCATTCGATCTGGTCAGCAGAGAGGGCCTTTTCAAGATCCTGCCAAAGATAGGATGCCCACCAAAGTTGCAAAGCCTCATCGAATCGTTTCACACCAATATACAGGGGATAGTGCAGCACGGTTCCTAGGTTCCAAGGTTCCATGGTTCCAAGGTTGTCACAGCCAGGAGCGGCACTGGGGTTAAGCTCCCAGTGCTCACAAAATGCTCCTTAGGGCATGCGTCTCGAAAAGCCTCTGACAACCAAGTCCAACTCCTTGCCTGCCCGTGTGGTTTAGTCTCTAAGCCCGGCGGAACTGCTTTTACTAATAGGAGAAGGGGCGAGGGCGGATCTCTGGCGCCTTAAAACCAGATGCTTCGGGTAGATGGTGGCTCGTCAACCTGGGAAGGTAGCCCATCTAGGGGAAGGTAAACCCTGATTTCAAACCTCCGCTACCTTGCGGCACACCCAGTCACAGGAAAGGCTTCGGGAGTCAACCCTGAGGAAAAATCCGGAGTCGGAGTCCCTAAGGCAGTTCTCTGTTGTGCTCAACATCGTTCTGGCAGCTCCTGCGACGACGCTGGTGCCAAACTATAGCAGCCCTGCTGTTCCTTTGGATTCATCAGTGACGTGGAGAGGGGGGACATGCTGCATGGGTAACATCTTGTCCTCCATATCTTCCTGCCCAGGCTTGAATCCTACCAACGCCCAATGCTGGAAGGTAGAACACCGGTGCGCATCGGCCTGTTCAGCCACAGGCGGTGCTGTTCCAGCAAAGTTGAGGTTTAGGATTCTCTTCCATGGTCATCATAGACCGACGGAGGCTGACGACGAGTGCAGCACGACGGCAACGTCTCAGAGCCATTCAACATACGCAGCAGAGTGAAACAGGGCTGTGTACTTGCGTCAACCCTCTTTGGGATTTTCTTTGCTATGCTCCTGAGGCATGCCTTCAGCACAGCAACAGAGGGAATCTACCTGCACACAAGATCTGACAGCAGGCTTTTCAACCTCGCCCGCCTGAAAGCCAGAACCAAAGTACGCGAGGCTCTAATCAGAGACATGCTGTTCGCAGACAACGCTGCAGTCGCAACCCACACAGCAGGAGCTTCAGACCCTGATGGACCGCTTCTCCCAGGCATGCAAGGACTTCGGGCTTACCATCAGCCTGAAGAAGACTAACGTCTTGGCGCAAGGCACGGAAGCACCACCAACCATCACCACCAACGACTACAAGCTGGAGGTCGTGAATCAGTTCACGTACCTAGGGTCCACGATCAGCAACAACCTCTCTCTTGATACAGAGATCGACAAGAGGATTGGAAAATCAGCCTTCACACTCGCTCGCCTCACCACACGAGTGTGGGAGAATCCCAAACTCTCCGTCAAGACGAAGATGGCAGTGTACAACGCCTGCGTCATCAGCACACTGCTCTATGGGAGTGAGACGTGGACAACATATGCCCGGCAGGAAAAGAGACTGAACTCCTTCCACTTGCGCTGCATTCGCCACATCCTGGACATATCCTGGCAGGACAAAGTGCCCAACACAGAAGTTCTGTCCCGCGCCGGCCTTCCCTCCATGTTCACTCTACTCAGGCAGCGCAGGCTCCGCTGGCTAGGCTACGTTCACCGTATGGAGGATGGCAGAATCCCCAAAGATGTCCTCTGCGGAGAACTGGCAACTGGCAGGAGAGACGTTGGCCGCCCACAGCTGCGCTTTAGAGACGTCTACAAGAGAGACATGAAGGCCCTGGAGATCAACACAGAGCGCTGGAAGGACCTTGCAACGGACTGCTCCAAATGGAGAGGCACCCTGACCAGACAGCTCAAGGCGGGTGAAGAGAGACTGACTGCTGCAGCAGATGAAAAAAGGACCCGCAGGAAGAACCGCCACAGACCCAGCAGCACGGAGACCACCCACAAGTGCGACCTGTGCGACAGGGGCTGCCATTCGCGCATCGGCCTGTTCAGCCACAGGCGGTGCTGTTCCAGCAGAGTAGACGTTTAGGATTCTCTTCCATGGTCATCAAAGACCGACGGAGGCCGACGGAATTAATATGTGACTTCCAACACAGTTTATTATCAATTATTACTCCAAGGAATTTAATTTCAGATACCCTTTCAATCTCTACACCATTTACACTGAGCTTAGATACTGAGTTGTTGTGATGGTTGTTAAAAAATTATAAATTTTGTCTTACTTCAATTGAGCGTTAATTTGTTTGAATCAAACCACAGTTTGAGCTTTCCTAATTCCTTTCCGAGTATATCCAAAAGTTGTTCCAAATTACTTCCACTGCATAATAAATTAGTGTCATCTGCAAACAGTATTAAATCCATTTTTTCCAAAACTTTACATATATCATTTATATACATATTGAATAACAATGGCCCCAAAACTGAACCCTGTGGGACTCCGCAAGTAACCTTCAGTAACTGAGTTTTTGCTACCAACACATACATACCGATATCTGTTCTTTAAGTAATTACATAACCAGGACAGTGTTACCCCCCGAACACCATAATTTTGTAGTTTCTTTAACCTTCCTCTAATTTATGATCCACTGTATCAAATGCTTTTTTAAGATCCAGGAATACCCCAACTGAATACTCCATTTTCTACAGCAGTTGATATTTTTTCTATAAATTCCATTAGCGCAAATGCAGTTGTCCTCTTGTGTCTGAACTCATATTGCTGCTCACACAATAAATTATTCTTCATTATCAAGTTGTCAATTCTCTCAGAATTTTTTTTCGAGTATCTTAGAAAATTGCAGCAATAGTGAAATAGGCCTATAGTTTGAAAATTCCCCTCACGTCTTGTATATCAGAATTACTTTGGCTATTTTCATTGCATTGGGAAATATACCCGTTTGGAGAGACAGGTTACAGATGCAAGTCAGTGGTTTCACTAAGCATTCAATGATAGTTTTGACAAAAAGCATGTCAATACCATCACAATCCGTAGATGTTTTACTTTTAAACAATTTAACAATTTCAATGACCTCTTTCTCATCCGTGTTCTTTATGAAGATGGAGTCTTTTATAGCAATGTTTTTGCTTATTGTATCGTCTGTAGGTGCCGTAATGGGTATTTCTTATGCCAGATTAGGACCAATGTTAAAAAAAAATATATTAAATTCATCTGCAGGTAAGACTGCATTCACACAGTCTTTTTTTTTTTTTTTTTAAGATTGGTTGGGTAGCTTGTTTCTGTTTATATTTCCAAGAATATTGTTAAGTATTGTTCATGTATTTTTAGGGTTATCTGTTTTTCTCCAGTTCTTTACTGTAATAGTCTCTTTTACTACATCTCATTATATATATTAATTTATTTTTGTATGTTTTATACCGCTGCTCTCAAGTTCAGGTTACTTTATTTGTACCCGTAGGTAGATTTGTTTTGCAGTCAGGTGACATCCATATTTACAAACCACAATTACATTCAACATGAACACAAACACAGGCACACATGAAGCTGACTATAAACATGATAAAAGTACTCAAGGCTCCGTCAATCAGGACATAGGACAAAGAGATAACAGAAAAAACAAGGCGATAAGAGAGAAGGGTCATATTAGAAAGTTAAGGAATAAAGTTCTGCTTCTTTTGTCCTTTTTAGAAAAACTTTATATAGTCAATTTTTCTTTTTACACACTTTGTAATCCCTTGGTTAACCATGGCTTGTCGACAAATTTCTGTTTAAGCTTTTTCTTTACTAATGGACAATTTTTTTCATAAAGAGTGGTTACAATGTTCATGAATGTATCGTAGGCTTCATTTACATCTGATACATAGACCTTTGTCCAGTCTTGCTTCAGCAGGTCTTCTTTAAAAAAACTGATTGCATTTTGTGATTTGTATCTGAAAGATTTTAAAGTTTTTTCTGTACTGGCCCCCGTGTGGCCATGGATAAATGCAAAGACTGGCAGATGGTCACTTATGTCATCTATCAATAATCCCCTTTCTATTTTCTTAATAATATTAACAAGCAGGTTGTCAATAAGTGTAGCAGTGTGGACTGTGATTCTACTGGGATGTGTTATTGTAGGATATAAACTCATACTGTACATAGAATTCATGAACTCTGTAATTACATTTTGTTGAAATGGATTTAGTAAATCAATATTGAAGTCTCCACAGATTACAACCATTTTCTTATTAGTTATATTATTGTACAGCTCGACTAACTTATCTCTGAATGTCTCAACGCAAGTTCCCGGCATTCTATATATACAACTTATTAGATTTTTTGTTTTACCTTGGTCAATCTCAACAGTAACACATTCCAGAATCCCTGGTAGTGCAAAGAACATTCCATTTACAAGTTTACACTTATACAGTTCATCAATATACAGTGCAACACCACTGCCCTTTTTTTGAGATCTGTTAATATGAAACATCTGATATCCCTCTATTGCCATCAAAGAAGCCTGCTCTTCACTGAGCCAAGTTTCAGAGACCGCGATAGCTGTAAATTTTCTATCTAGCTGTTTTAAATAGTCCTGAATCTGTGGAAAGTTTTTGTTAAGACTTCTGCTGTTAAAGTGTATTATTGATAGTTTACCATCTACTTGCACTTGACTTTTAAATTGCTTTTCAGTGTAATACGCACAGTGATTATGAATATTATTGAAGAAGTGGTTGTCAGGATCAATATCATTGTCTATCTCTTGTAGTTTGTGTTCAACATAATGAGATATTTTCAGAGTCTGAATTTCCTCTCTCTGTATCAAATGACTTCCTCCAATTGGGGATGACTGATGCCTACTGAAGTCACCTTTACCTTTGATTTAAAAAAAAAAAGTGGATAGATATGATAGATATGCCAATATGTCAGAACACCGGAGGAGGAGGATCCAAACAGCTGATCGCTGGAACTACAGAGCTCAGCTGTTTTCCATGATAAATCAGCCTCAGGCCAAAAGCACACTCCATGCATTCTTTTTTTTCCCCACTTTATTGAAAATAACTTTTTTTAAAAGTGCCATCAGTTAGTGAGCCAGGCCATGTAAGCCGTGTTTGAAAGTGGAAAACAGAGGTGTAGCCTATACAGTGGGGTAAAAAAGTATTTAGTCAGCCACCAATTGTACAAGTTCTCCCACTTAAAAGATGAGAGCGGTCTCCAATTTTCATCATAGGTATACCTCAACTATGAGAGAAACTGAGGAAAAAAAAAATCCACAAAATCACACTGAAGGATTTTTAATGAATTAATTGGTAAATTCCTCGGTAAAATAAGTATTTGGTCACCTACAAACAAGCAAGATTTCTGGCTCTCACAGACCTGTAACTTCTTTAAGAGGCTCCTCTGTCCTCCACTCGTTACCTGTATTAAATGGCACCTGTTTGAACTCGTTATCAGTATAAAAGACACCTGTCCACAACCTCAAACAGTCAGACTCCAAACTCCACTATGGCCAAGACCAAAGAGCTGTCAAAGGACACCAGAAACAAAATTGTAGACCTGCACCAGGCTGAGAAGACTGAATCTGCAATAGGTAAGCAGCTTGTTGTGAAGAAATCAACTGTGGGAGCAATTATAAGAAAATGGAAGACATACAAGACCACTGATAATCTCCCTCGATCTGGGGCTCCACGCAAGATCTCACCCCGTGGGGTCAAAATGATCACAAGAACGGTGAGCAAAAATCCCAGAACCACACGGGGGGACCTAGTGAATGACCTGCAGAGAGCTGAGACCAAAGTAACAAAGGCTACCATCAGTAACACTACGCTGCCAGGGACACAAATCCTGCAGTGCCAGACGTGTCCCCCTGCTTAAGCCAGTACATATCCAGGCCCGTCTGAAGTTTGCAAAAGAGCATTTGGATGATCCAGATGAGGATTGGGAGAATGTCAGATGAAACCAAAATAGAACTTTTTGGTAAAAACTCAACTTGTCGTGTTTGGAGGAGAAAGAATGCTGAGTTGCATCCAAAGAGCACCATACCTACTGTGAAGCATGGGGGTGGAAACATCATGCTTTGGGGTTGTTTTTCTGCAAAGGGACCAGGACGACTGATCCGTGTAAAGGAAAGAATGAATGGGGCCATGTATCATGAGATTTTGAGTGAAAACCTCCTTCCATCAGCAAGGGCATTGAAGATGAAACGTGGCTGGATCTTTTAGCATGACAATGATCCCAAACACACCACCCAGGCAACGAAGGAGTGGCTTCATAAGAAGCATTTCAAGGTCCTGGAGTGGCCTAGCCAGTCTCCAGATCTCAACCCCATAGAAAATCTTTGGAGGGAGTTGAAAGTCCGTGTTGCCCAGCAACAGCCCCAAAAAACCACTGCTCTAGAGGAGATCTGCATGGAGGAATGGGCCAAAATACCAGCAACAGTGTGTGAAAACCTTGTGAAGACTTACAGAAAACGTTTGACCTCTGTCATTGCCAACAAAGGGTACATAAAGTATTGAGATGAACTTTTGTTATTGACCAAATACTTATTTTCCACCATAATTTGCAAATAAATTCTTTAAAAATCAGACAATGTGATTTTCTGGATTTTTTTTCCCTCATTTTGTCTCCCATAGTTGAGGTATACCTATGATGAAAATTGGAGTCCTCTCATCTTTTACAGTGGGGCAAAAAAGTATTTAGTCAGCCACCAATTGTGCAAGTTCTCCCACTTAAAAGATGAGAGGGGTCTCCAATTTTCATCATAGGTATACCTCAACTATGAGAGACGAAATGAGAAAAAAAATCCAGAAAATCACATTGAAGGATTTTTAATGAATTGGTAAATTCCTCTGTAAAATAAGTATTTGATCAAAGGTTCATCTCAATACTTTGTTATATACCCTTTGTTGGCAATGACAGAGGTCAAACGTTTTCTGTAAGTCTTGACAAGGTTTTCACACACTGTTGCTGGTATTTTGGCCCATTCCTCCATGCAGATCTCCTCTAGAGCAGTGATGTTTTGGGGCTGTCGCCGGGCAACAGACTTTCAACTCCCTCCAAAGATTTTCTATGGGGTTGAGATCTGGGGACTGGCTAGGCCACTCCAGGACCTTGAAATGCTTCTTATGAAGCCACTCCTTCATTGCCCAGGTGTTGTGTTTGGGATCATTGTCATGCTGAAAGACCCAGCCACATTTCATCTTCAATGGCCTTGCTGATGGAAGGAGGTTTTCACTCAATCTCACGATATATGGCCCCATTCATTCTTTCCTTTACACAGATTAGTCGTCCTGGTCCCTTTGCAGAAAAACAGCCCCAAAGCATGATGTTTCCACCCCCATGCTTCACAGTAGGTATGGTGTTCTCTCTCCTCCAAACACGACAAGTTGAGTTTTTACCAAAAAGTTCTATTTTGGTTTCATCTGACCATATGATATTCTCCCAATCCTCTTCTGGATCATCCAAATGCTCTTTAGCAAACTTCAGATGGGCCTGGACATGTACTGGCTTAAGCAGTGGGACACATCTGGCACTGCAGGATTTGTGTCCCTGGCGGCGTAGTGTGTTACTGATGGTAGCCTTTGTTACTTTGGTCCCAGCTCTCTGCAGGTCATTCACTAGGTTCCCCCGTGTGGTTCTGGGATTTTTGCTCACCGTTCTCGTGATCATTTTGACCTCACAGGGTGAGATCTTGCGTGGAGCCCCAGATCGAGGGAGATTATCATCCATCCATCCATCCATCTTCTACCGCTTTTCCTGAGGTCCAGGTCGCGGAGGCAGCAGTTCAAGCAGAGAAGCCCAGACTTCCCTCTCCCCAGCCACCTGCTCCAGCTCTCCAGGGAGGATACCAAGGCGTTCCCAGACCAGCTGGGAGACATAGTCTCTCCACCGAGTCCTGGGTCTGCCCCGGGGTCTCCTCCCAGTGGGACGTGCCTGAAACACCTCAAGTGGGAGGCGTCCAGGAGGCATCCTAATCAGATGCCCATACCACCTCAACTGACTCCTTTCAATGTGGAGGAGCAGCGGTTCTACTCTGAGCCCTTCCCGGATGACTGAGCTCCTCACCCTAATCACCCTTGGGATAATCACCCTTGGGAGATTATCAGTGGTCTTGTATGTCTTCCATTTTCTAATAATTGCTCCCACAGTTGATTTCTTCACAACAAGCTGCTTACCTATTGCAAATTCAGTCTTCCCAGCCTGGTGCAGGTCTACAGTTTTGTTTCTGGTGTCCTTTGACAGCTCTTTGGTCTTGGCCATAGTGGAGTTTGGAGTCTGACTGTTTGAGGTTGTGGACAGGTGTCTTTTATACTGATAACGATTTCAAACAGGTGCCATTAATACAGGTAACGAGTGGAGGACAGAGGAGCCTCTTAAAGAAGAAGTTACAGGTCTGTGAGAGCCAGAAATCTTGCTTGTTTGTAGGTGACCAAATACTTATTTTACTGAGGGATTTACCAATTAATTCATTAAAAATCCTTCAGTGTGATTTTCTGGATTTTTTTTTTTCTCATTTCGTCTCTCATAGTTGAGGTATACCTATGATGAAAATTGGAGACCTCTCTCATCTTTTAAGTGGGAGAACTTGTACAATTGGTGGCTGACTAAATACTTTTTTACCCCACTGTATGTAGGCAATCACATGTTAGACTTTGACAAATATGAAAGGGACTGATCTGAGATTTGACTGTGTGAATATTAATTGCAGAATAATTGAAAATGAATGGGACAATCAATATTAGTCACTGTTTAAGAACTGCTTGTTTACTTTTTGTCAGATCACTTATTTGTGAGATCTTTTGAGTTATTGAGTGTTTTTGTGTAAAGTTTGTTGACGGTCATTTAGTCAAGCCATGCATGTGGTCGCATATGATATGCAGTTGATCTGGGCATTCTGCTCCACAATTATTAACTTTTAATAATTAACTTAATAATTGTGTGAGCACACAGAGAGCAGCGCCACTGGCAACAGCGAGTTGTGATCCTGCAAAGGGACTCCCGTGTACTGCTGACTGGGGCAGGCTGGGTGTGCCTCCCCGCCAAGGACCGTGGTCCACCCGGTCAGGCTGCTGCTTCTCCCGTCATGTTCTGTGTTGACACACCGGTATTCTTTGTCAGACCCGGTCCCCGCTGATGCTCCGCCCAGTCTGCCAGTGCACCTCATGTTCTCCACATATGCTGAATTATCCTTTAGATCTATGCAATCACGGCAACTTTATAGTATAATTTTTTTAAGCATTAAATCTTCAGTATTATCTTTTTCTAGTCAAATTTGTCATTTTTCACTTCCTTGTTTTGTCCAGGAAACACTGTGGTGACTGACAGGTTGTGATGCCACGTATTGGCTAATCAGCATGGCCGTGATGCGGCGTATTATCCAGTGAGCACAGAATCAAGCACCCCGCCCACACTTCTTGAAGCCAGGACACAGAGCGGTCACAGAGCAGTGGCTAAACTTTTATTGATAAAAATTACATATTCTGACTGAGCAACTCCACATTCGGGGATGCACACCTTCAAAGCCTCTGGAAACCATGTATAAAATCTGAGGCCAGTCTGACAAAAGGTTCGAGAGATATGCGTGGAACAGACAGAAAAACACACAATCACACACAGACAGATTTCGTGAATTTATAAATAGATTGTCAAGAGGAAGATCAGAGATACCAGACCCAACAATGCAGACGAGCTGAAGGCCGCTATCAAAGTGACCTGGACCTTCATAACACCTCAGCAGTAACACAGGCTGATCACCTCCATGCCACACTGCACTGATGCAGTAATTCATGCAAAAGGAGCGCCAGCCAAGTAGTGAGTGTGTATATGGACACACTTTTCAGTCGGCTAACATTTCTATTGAAAATCCTTTTTTTTTTTTTTTTTTTAATAAATTTTATGGAATATTCTAATTTTTTGAGAAACTGAATTTGGGGTTTTCATGAGCTGCAAGCCATAATCATCAATTAAAAAAAATAAACACTTGAAATACATCACTCTGTGTGTAATGAATCTATATACTAGTTTCACTTTTTGAACTGAATTACGGAAATAAATTAACTTTTTGATGATATTCCAATTTATTGAGATGCATCTGCAGATACACCCACGGTATCACGGCAGCACAGTGGTGCAGTGGTTGGCACTGTTGCCTAACAGCTAGAAGGTTCCAGGTTCGAATCCCTAGGCTGGCAGGGGTAGGAACCTTTCTGTGTGGAGTTTGCATGTTCTCCCTGTGCTGCGTGGGTTTACTCTGGGGGCTCCGGTTTCCTCACACAATTCAAAGACATGCATGCTAGGTTAATTGGTTGTTCTAAATTGTCCCTAGATATCTGTCTCCTATAGGCCCCTTAGAATAGAGGGTTAGTACTAGTGAAGCGCTTTGAGTGATTGTTGAGACTAGAAAAGCGCTATATAAGTACACGTCCTTATCCCCTTATCAATTTGAAAAGCCGACGTCATTTCTTTCTCTAGTTATCGCGTTCACAAGGTCAGTGTTGACACGACTGATGTCACCGTCACCCGTCCACCCGGCGGCGTGACAACACCCCTTCAGCCTTTAGAGGTTGAGGGGTAAAAATCAGAACTCAGGAACCTACCTAACGGCAAAATCAAACAAAATAAGCCAGAATGACGCAAGATACACTATCACCTATGGATTAGTTAACCAGGAAAACGACAATAAAAACCATGTTTGCTAAGCTAACTCCATTGTAGCACAGACAGTGTGGGCTTGGACGTTCACTGAGATCCTCCCATGGGTGGAGATGAAGCTAGGATCATTCCAGACGGCTCTGGTTCTCATGTCCTACCCGGAGAAAAATCAAGACTACTCATTTAGAGAGGTATTGAGACCAAGGCTGACCCTAACAGAGTGACAGGGTTTCCCCCCTTTTTTTTTTTTTTTAAGGGTTTTTCTGTTGGCAGCCATGCCAGTTACACACATACTGTAGATGCACAAAAGTGACATTTTCATCTTATGTCTCCTTTAAAAACCAAGTAAATATAAAAGAGCATCATGATAATGCAATACTCGGCTCTACAAAAGATGACTCTTTCATTGTCACCTTCTCTGGCTGGCTGCTGTGGTTGTCAGGGATGATATAAGCCATGTAGGGGCTGTCCTCGATGTCTTCTTCATCACAGGTCACATGGACAGCGTACTCTCCCGGTTCTGTCGGCCAGTACTGCACATCACACGAACCATCATTCTGGTCCTCGCATTCGATTCTGGCCTGGGATGGCCCCTCGATGGCAAACCCTGCAGGCAGATGAAAACTGGATGTAAGGAGCAGATTCTTGGGTGTAAAAATTAAAGTCTCAAAGTTACAGGTGTAGAAAATGTCCCAAATTTATTGGGTGTAGGAAAAAAAAATCCTTTTAATTTAATCGTTTAAGAGTCATGTCAAACTTCTGTGGGAGAAAATCTGCATCTGCCATGAAGAGACACTCACCCAACACTCCCACGTCACTGCCGATGGATTCCACTACGAAGGTGGCAGGTTTACCCACAATTCCTCCTTCTAGACCAGGACCCCAGGCTCTGATCTGCTGAGGCCCCGCCTCCGGACCGACTGTCACATCAAAGGGGCTGAAGAGGAAAAGAGGATCAAATATGAGCCTGAGGTCATGTAGGTAACGTGTATGTAAACCAGTGTGTCTGCAGGCAGGGCTGTCTCTGGCTATATTCAGTGTATGCATATGTAATTCCCCCCCTCTTCAGCCAGCCCCCACCTCCCCGGGGGGTCCAAGCTACAAGTTCACTCCAAATATTTTGTGGAGGAGAATTAAAATTACCTTCAAATGCTTCAAGAATGCATGATTGTTAAATTAAAACACTGCATCTTCAGTCATTTTTTTTACTGAATTTATAATTTCATTATAATCAGAGTTAAAATCATTGTTCAATATGATTCAGATCATATCAGGGGTCACACATGCATAGTTTAGTTTGATTTTCACTTGACTAAAGGCATTTCAAAGAGAATCCTAAAGGAAGGCACGGTAAATTTGAAAATTTATGGTTTTAAAAAAAAGGTGAAAATGTAAACAGCAAAGTTTGGGAGGGAAAGTCACAAATTTACCACAAAAAATGAAAAAGAAAAAAAACAAAACAAGAAAGCAGCTACAACCAGGGATGGTGGAAGTCATTTGTCTGATGCATCACAATGCATACGTGAGCAATTCTGAATCGATGCAAAAATATCAAGAATTCAATTCTTAAATATTAATAATGCAGAGAAATGAAAAAAACAGTACTCAGAAAGGTGGAACTGTAGCGTCCAGACAGTTTATGGCATGACACAAAACGGAGGCGCATGATGGTGGAGTGAAATACTTGACCAGCACCCTCTTCATTAAAAACAAGTGTAGGACAGCACTTTGGCTTCTATGAAGTCAAAGGAAAACGACCAGGCGATGTCAAAGCTTCCACCCTGAACTACTCTGTTATCGAGAACCAGGACTTTCGTGCAATGTTGCTCTTTTGAACTGCAGTACAATGTGCCATCACAGAGATGTTTGACACAGAAACGCAGTAATCTCCACACTCTACAACAAGACCAAAACTGGAGTCATGGAATCGCTGGAGACAGTGGGAGGACTGCTTCTTGTATTAGAAATTCTGAGTATTTTTGACTGAAAGACTGTTACTTGTTGGACATAACAGGAGAATGGTGGTTAGAAGTCTATTATCTGTTAAAATTCAGGGTACTCTGAAGTTTGTTACAACAAATGTGCTGCTACAGGTCAACTTCTCATGAAAAAAGAAACAAAAGATGCATCAAGCTTCGCTGAAGAATCTAATTGGAGCCCCATGAATCATAATTGAATCAAATCGTGATCACCCCTAGTCATTTCTGGTGTAAAGAATTTATTAAGAGTAAGAAAATGTATAGTTTTGCTACGGTAATTAAAAGTAGCAAAAACCATGACCAAACATACCAGAGTAAAAGTAAAGGCTTTTCTTCATCTAAAAAAAAAAAATATCTCACACTAAACCCCAGCCAAGTACAGTTTTACATGTGCAACTCTTCACACACACACACACACACACACACACACACACACACACACACACACACACACACACACACACACACACACACCTCTTAGGGATGTGCTGACCCCCCCAGGTGATGGCGACGGTGTACTGTCCAGGACTGCTGGGGTAATACTCGTATGAGAACACCCCATCCTGAGCGGAGACCTGCTTCACGGGCTCCTCTATGCCCCCTGAACACACATAAAAACACACCTAGTTAACATCATTACCATAACCATAGATATGTAAACATTAGAAAGCACATGGCTAGCCACCAGGCATGTCACCATTCATATACACAGCTTACTTATACGATTACAATAACGGGTTAAAGCAAAAAAATTTCCTGAGCCTGAACTTTTTTCCGGGGGCAGGGTCATCAGGGTGGACAAGCACACATTATTTTTTTTAATAATCTGTGTGTGTATATAAACAGCAACAGTGAACTTTATATAATACTCTAAATTGCATTATTTCTATAATTGTTTTGTTCAAAAGAAATAATCTCTAGGCTTCAAAAACTTGCTCTCCGTCCTACGGAATGTGTGAAAGGTTTTGTGTACGTTGAAGGATTAAACACTTGCGCAGGGCCAGAGTGGGACCAATTTTCAGCCCGAGAGTTTCATGCCCAAGACCAGCCCACTTCTTGCCAAGTGGAGGAAATTTGAGCAAAACTTCTATTTCTACCCAATAGTTTTTTTTTCTAGACATGTTTTGACAAGAATATAGAACTTAATTCACCTCAGTAAATCAGCTGACAAAGAAATGAGAAACTGAAAGCTAAATCACAAATGGGAACATCAATTCAGTTCAGTGGCATAAAAGTTCTACAGAAACAAAACAGCTATTCATTAGACAACTTTAACCTAGTATGTAATAGTAATATATACAGTGTCATGTCAGTTCAGTGTCCATAATGATATCACAATGTGTTATTTCCCTATATAGATTTTTTTGTCCTGTTCCAATATATGCATGTCTGTGTCACAAATTTACCAGAAAAAAGATTAAAAATGTCCAAGAATGTTTACAACAAAAACCTCACTAATTACAGAAAAAAATGGGGAAAACCTAAAACATATATACTAATCTCCAGCTTTTGTTCTTTAAATTTTTGACTTCATTCTTGTGAATTTATAATTATTTTCTGTAGAAATGTGCAATTTCTCCCCTGCATTCATTGTTTTTCATACAAAATTGTAACTTTTTTCTCACAAATTTTCTATTTTACTTGTAAATTTACAGCTTTATTCTTGCTAATTTATACTTAATTTACATTTATAGGCTTTACCTTACACTAAATTTGTGAGTCCATCACCACTATCATACCCTTGTTAAACAAATCACCTGAGAACAAGTTTTTTTTTTTCTTCATTCAGCAACATCTACTGTGGAAAGAGGCTTTTTCACCAAACTGTGTCCACAAAAATCTGCAGCAGTATTTGATCTTAAAATCAAGATAACAGGGGAAAAGGCCATAACTACTAGGAATGTTTAGGCTATTATAAATATGCAGCTTTTTCGATAAATGTGATTTTCTTCACATAAAGAAATTATATTCTTTTCTTTAATCTTAGAACTTTTTGAAAGTATTTTTTTCCTTTTTAACCATAAAAACTGCAGCTTTTGCTTATAAATTTTCATATTAACCCCTTGCACTGCGGTCAATTTCCCTAAAAACACCAAAAAATAACTTGCCCAAAGTAAATCGAAAGCTGTTCTTCAACCCTTTGCAGCATCTTCATGGGGTTGGTCTCATTTAAAAGAAAACACTTTGAATTTTTTGGCAAAACAGTCATAATCTCTCCAAGTGCTCCGGCCACTGAGTTAAAGTCATCTAAACATACTGAACTTGAAGAAAATAAATTTGGCTTGGGTGTTTTTTTTGGATACAAATGCTTGCAAATAACACACAGCTTCAGATCCGGGCTGGAAAATGCAACAGAAATGTAGAACCAAGTGTTATCCAGCTGAGGTTAAAATTTTGTAACAATACCACAAAAAATGAATATATTACACAGCTTTTTCCTCAGGTTGTTCCCAGGCGTTTTTGAACTGTGCCAAATTGTGCCAAATGGCACAGTTTGGAAAAACGTCTGTAACTTTTGAATGATTCAATATAGAAGCTTCATCTTGGGCTCTAATGAAAGGTGACACTCAGGGCTGTGTGTGTGTGTGTGTGGGGGGGGGGGTTGTCCCCCCCACCCCCCGCTACAGAGGACGGACATCGGCCATCGCTACATGACGGATTAGACTCATGTGGATATGTGGCGACCGCGGCGCAGTCACCGCGGCCCCCCCCCCTTGCTACAGAATAGTAGCGGGGGGGGGGGGGGACCTTCACGGTCCAGACGCGGCGAACGAACCGTGTACCGCGACGCACGCACTTCAGACTTCGTGCGCCACACAGTTGTAATTTACCGATCGGTCAAAAGTCATTTTTTGAGTACAATTTTCAGGGATAAAGAATAATTTAGCTTATAACACTTACCTCTTCACAGCAGCAGCGGAGCTGGCGAACTTCTCTTCCTCATTGTCAGACGAACGCGACGCTGGTCCGCTCGTGGTTCCCGGTCAAAACATAATTCCATGATTGCGGTTTTGGCGAATGATTTACGACCTTTGTCGTCGGCCTCCGTCGGTCTATGATGACCATGGAAGAGAATCCTAAACGTCTATTCTGCTGGAATAAGTACAGGTTGCACTTGTGGGTGGTCTCCGTGCTGCTGGGTCTGTAGCAGGTTCTTCCTGCAGGTCCTTTTTTTCATCTGCTGCAGCAGTCAGTCTCTCTTCACCCAGCCCAAACTTCTGTGCTTCAATTGGCTGGCTGCATTCACAGCATTGGTAGGCGGGTCCTTCTGACTAGGTTTTCAGTCATTGGTTCTTCAAGGTTTCAGAAACCCAATTCAAGGCTCTTATTAGTTGAATGAGAGGTCAATCCTATCTGATCTGTTCGCGGCTGTGTCTGTAGTGGAAGAACTTTCCCCCCCCCACCCCAATGCGTGCTTGGACGCAGCGCCCTCGTGCGTCCTAGAGCGCACGAGGGCGCTCTCGTGCGCCCTGGGACGCAGAGACGTGCCCGTCCGCGGTACACCAGAGTGCAAGAGGTTAACTAACTTTTTCTTGGAAATTTAGAACTTTGCCTCTCGCCCAAAGATGCTGGGATAGGCTCCAGCCCCCCCGGCAACCCAAAAAGGACTAAGTGGAAGAAGATTGATGGATGGATTTAGAACTTTATTTAAAATCTTTGTAATGAGGAATTAACTAGTTTTTCAGCTTATGAGAAAAAATATGTCGGAGTCAGAGAACTGTGAACTATTTGATGGCAGCTAAATATTATAGAATTTATTCTGGGAGTCACTTCACTAACCCGAGGTGCTGAAAATCTCACTGCCTCTGCTGTATTAAGAACACACTCCTCTGCAGCAGCCTCCTCTCCCCTCACCTGTGCTGTGGGACTCATTTTTCTTTGGGAAAATCACTGCTTCTATCAGTTTCTGCCATTTGTTAACCACCAAAATGTGAACACACCTTCTGGAGTCCCGCGCCCTGCTGAATGCTGTCAGTCTTTCACTCAGACGATCCTTACTGACATCAAATTGTGAGGGATGCTCTGGTGTGTAGTTCCGTCTGGCAGATTTAGGGCTATTAAACATCGGGATAGTGCTAACAACATGCCTACTGCAGATTATCAGATTATATTGATGTTAATTAATTTTACTTCCAACTACAACACCGGCCCATCAGTGAAGCAGCCCACTGGGATATGGGCCACTCCAGTCCTGCACTCGTGCCTCCAGTCACGCTACATACAGCAACAATGCTTGGACAAAAAGTAGTTCTGCGTATAGGAATAGACGTAAATCTTTTTTTATAGGACAGGGGTCCTCAAATGTTTTTGCCAGGGGCCCGTATTTGTTTTTTCCAGTGGACCAGAGGTCCAGAGCAGTGAAAGCCTGCTGCATGGCGGATATTTTTATGTTGGGAGGGACAATAAACAGAACATTTTCTCCAAGTAAATATTGAGGGGACACCAAGTATTATTGTAGTCGGTCAAAATTTGAGGAAGAATGTACAAATGTACACTTATGGGGAAAACGCTGCAAATTTACAAGAAAAAAGTCATAAATTTATGAGAAAGAAAACTACAAATATAAAAGAAACAACTGCACATTTACAAAGTCAAGTTTACGAGAAAAAAAAGTTGCAAATTTAGTGAGAAAAAAATAGGTAAATTTGCAAGAAAAAACTCATTATAAAAAGGTTACAAATTTACAAAAAAAATTACAGATTTAATATGCAAAAACAGCAGATTTATAAGGGAAAAGTGGCGAATTTCTAACAAGTTTTACATTTACAAATAAATGTAGTAAATTAATGAGATAAAGTTAACACATTTATGAGAAAAGCTGCAAATTTTAAAGAAAAAATTCAATTCAACTTTATTTATATAGCGTCATTTCACAACAAGTCATCTCATAGCACTATCAACTGTAGGGGAAACCCCCACAATTGCAGAAAGACCCCAGCAATCAGGCGATCCCCTGTGAGCAAGCGCTTGGCAACGGTGGAGAGGAAAAACTCCCTTTTAACAGGAAGAAACCTCCAGCAGAACCAGGCTCAGGGAGGGGCAGTCATCTGCTGCAACTGGCTGGGGGGGGTGAGGGAATTTTTTTTTTTTGTTGTTACTTATTTTGTACCCGTAGGTACATTTGGTTTGCAGTCTGGTGACAAGCCACCAGCTGCCGGTCGCTGCATGTGCGAGCGCCCTAAACCTACATGTTTTTGGTATGCGGGAGGAAATCGGAGAAATCCCGGAGTAAACCCACGCAACACGGGGAGAACATGCAAACTCCACACAGCTCACTGTTGGTCGGGGGCTGGGATCGAACCCACGATCTCATGATCCCCGCGATCCCCCGGCCGGGAGTAAACTGTGCTGCCACAGTGCTAAACCACTGCGCCACCGTGCAGCCCGAATAGAGAAGAAGAAGAAAAGCACAGACATGTTCTTTTGCGGCCCCCCCCCCCCGACCCCCTTGATTTACGCCGATGTCACCAGGCTGTTCTGGTGTGGGAGGAGCTGCTGAAGGCAGCCACTTTCAGAACAGACTTTCACAACTCTGTTGCTTTTTACTGTTGTGTCAGATGTAACAAGAATCCTGCGTGCAGCTTGATATGACCATTTCAGTGCATTTATTTTTGTTGTTCTTACCTCTGAATTTTGAGGAAATGTCTCTTCAAAATTCCTATGCTTGCTCTCATATCAAATTGTAAATCTTTATCTAAAACTGTGGTCTTATGCAGGTAGGAGGAAGAACAAATGAAAATTGCTCAGTCCATTCATCTTTGAATTGCCGATTTTCACTGCCCACTTTTCTTTTAGCAGCAAACTTGGAACATGCCATTTTCATTCAATCTAGGCTCCCGCTGCCGCTCCAAAAGTGAAAGTAAAAATGCTGCTTGGCTGTAGCCACTCGCACGCTGACAGGCTGTCATCGCATTGTTGGCATGGAGATAACAGTCCACGTTTACAGGGGCTGACCTAACCAAAACAGGCAGGGAAGGAATCACAGCTTGGGGGACACAAACAGGGAGTTTGTAGGCCACCTATTGAGGGCCACCATTACAGGAGTATCACTTTTCTCCCACAGCCAAATGGCACACGCTGGAAATCCGGCACTGTGCCAGAAAACTTTAAACCCTGCAATAAATAACCATTTATGTATCCTGTATCACAATGCTGTAGGTGCTGTCAACCATTATAATTTTTTTTGAAGACTATAAAGAATTTAATTCTGTACCTTCCTAAACATTTTGATGTACTATTTTTTTTTATATTTTTTCATAAAAATACAGTCTTGTTCACCTTTGAATATGCATGGTTTTTTTTTCTTCTTTATATATCCAGTGCAAAGTAGATTCTACTCACTGGATCTTTTGATGATGACCTTGAGGTCTCCGCTCCCGGCGTTCCTGGTGTCTACTTTGATGTCTCCGACCTGACTGACCCTCAGTCCTGAAGGTTGGAGTCCCCGACCTGAAGCCCTGCAGGCCCCCGGCAGGCAGGCTGACATGTAGAAAGACGACATCATCATCACCACGACAACATCCCCACCATTGTAATCTACAGCTATAAAGTCATACTTTCTCTACATCTGTGATCGTTTTTCCTCACAACTCTGCATGACTGTGACAAAACTCCCAACTTTGGTGAAAATTTAATAAAATTTGCAATGCCTTTCTAGCATAATATTTTACTTTTTTTCTCCAATTCATAAAATATAAACTTTGCCTCTTAAATTTGCTCGTCTTTTTCTTCTAACACTGCAAAAGTGTTTTATGATTTAAAAGACAGTTGCAACGTTAAATGAAAAATTATGATAGTTATTAATTATGATAAGATTTTCCTACATTTGCCTGTTTTTTAATTATTAAGAAAACTGCATATTTATGGCTATAAGATTTTTCTTTTCTCAAATTTGCACCTATTTTAAGGTTTCTATTTGTAAATGTGCCTCAATTTTTACTTATCAATTTATAAGAAGAAATATCTGCCTTTTTTCCCCACCATGGTAAATGTGAGTTTCTCCTGACAAATTTGCAGGTATTGAGGTGGAGGGTGTAAACCTCACCAGGTCCCACGTCCACACTAAACGGGCTCTTTGGAACCCCCGCCCCTCCGAAAGTGACAGCGACGATGTGCTGCCCGGCCTGCGTAGGTCGGTAGGTGCAGCGGTAGGTGCTGTCCCCCTTATCCTCCATCATCACCTCCACGGTGTTCTGACGGCCCTGTGGGTCTGTGATCATGGCCGTCACATCTCCTGTACCAGCTCCTACACCAGAACACACGCACATTAAAAAAAAAAAAAAAAAAAAAAGGAGAATGTCCCGACTCAACACTTAATAAGCAATAATCATCAAAATGAACACACAAAGGCTATTTCTGCATGTATTATTTCCTTCTGTTTTTGTGTTTCATCCTAAATCACTTTGAAACAACCTTATTCATCAGCACTAGTCATCACCAACCTCTACAAAATAAGCCCAGAACAATGAATGAGTCATTAATTTTACAAAGTTTGTTTTTAACACATTATTTTTGACTTAGTCTTAACTTTTTGATTTCTTTTATCTCACTAAATATGTGAAGGATTTTTCTTAAATTAGTGAAATATATTTAGGTTTTGTTTTTTTTTTCTCTCAAAGTCATGAGCTGCAATGGGCAACCGTCTTCATGAGACTCTGGAGCTGCAGGTGCTCCTTCATTTTACCTGCAGTGTAGATGTCAAAGTAGGTGGGTTTGTTGGCAATGTTGCCCACAGCTTCAATTCCCGGGCCTTTCACCACCACTTTGGAGGAGTCACCTAGTGCTTTGTCTACGTTCACCTCGAAAGGACTTTTGGGAATCTGCTGACCTGCAAATAGCACGGTTACCTAAAAACATTTAAAAACAAAATCAGTTTCGTTACAGGAAAAAGATGTTTAATCTTCCTCATTCTTCCCGTGAGGCAACGATAATCCTTATCTGCTACCCAGTAACCTGTACCCCAGTTAATATTGATAGACTCTGAACACCACTTGGCTGGCTAGCTCCTAGTTTGGCTTGTGAGCCTGAGCCAACTAATATAAATGAGTCTTAAACAATGACTGAAATAAAGCGTCACTGGTGGACAGGAATGTGTGGTTTCCGTGGTCGATAGGATATGACCGGTCCCTGCTAGAACAACAAGAGCAGAATCATTCGTGAATAGTGACCTAAAAATAACATCTAAGAATGATGTAGTATATGGTCAAGTGTTGGTAGATGAAGAACAATTCCAGTGGGGGTGAGTAGAATTTATAGAAGAAAGCGATCAAAACCTTCAGGATCAACAGTTAAATTAACACCAGGTTGCCTGTTTGTCAGTCTCTCCCCACTCAGGTGAGATCTAATGTGGTTAGCCTGACCGACTCCAACCAAGCTAATGCTAATAGATCAATGTAGCATCACAAAAATATAACAAAATAAGCCAGAATGACATGAAATATATTAACTGTGGATTAGTGAAGCAGGTGGAAACAGGGATGTCTATTAGGGGGACTGAAATATAAAGAAAATAACGTAAACCACGATTGGCACGCCAACTCCACTAGTAGCACAGTTAGCTCAAGTGCGCAGCATCTCTGCAGCATCAGGATGGCCAATGATAGAGCAGCACGTGGGTATCAAGGTTGGGTTAACCTTCCTGTGATGTACAGGAGCAAACTTGGAAGAGTTATATTGTCTCTTCACAAACAGAACAAATTTAAAGGCTTTTTTTTTCCTCTAAGAAAAATGAGCATTTTGATGGTTTTCCGATAATCATGCGACCAACAGACACGTTTCACAACGTTAAAACCTTCAAAAACAAATTTTCAGTGAATAGGACCTTTAATTATGAAGTTCATTCAACACTAAAGATGTTGACTGTTCCCAGTCAGTTATGTCCAAAATTTAGAGCAAGGACAAACAAAATGGGAAGCAGGGTTTCCTTTGGTAACATTTCAGGGTTGTGGCCCACCACGCTTGAAATTATCCCGCCACTCTATGAGGAAAGATAAATTTAAGAAAAAAATATGAAGGAATGATGGTCTGCAAGTGCGCACACAAACAACATGCGTGACCATCATCCGCGCCGAGTTCAGAAGCGCCCCACCCGTGTGACCACTCCAGTCGGCAGTTGAGTGTCTCGCCAACATCACTGTCCGAGAGAAACATGAGCTTATTAAAGTACTTTAAATGTGGGAAAAAAAAAAAGCAGAAGAGGTATGTAAGCAGTGGAAGAATTTATGGTGGTTTTAACCCGCTGGTAACGGGAGCAATAATGGAAGAGTTACTTAGCAAACAGGTGTGGTTAGGAGGTCAAGTAGGTTCATTTTGTCTTTTTAATTATTAGTTTTTTGTTTTTCTTATTTCAGACAAGAATAAAGGAATTAATTAATTTATGTTCATTATTCAAGTTAAGATGACCAAAATTCATGAAGTCAATGACTGTAATCCATCAGCAGCCTTCAGACAAACTAAATGTGCCACCATTTGGATTTCAAAGTAAGGGAGGTTTTTTTCTGCTGTCTGGGTGGTGAGATTTCTTTAAAAAAAAAAAAAAAAAAAAAAAACTAGAAATATATAGAAATATAACAAGTAACTGCATCTTTGGTAATTTAAGTTAATTTATTTCATTAAATACAATTTTATTAACAGTTTTTTCTTTGAAATCAGAGTTAAATTATTGTTCTGTTCTGGCTCTGCAAAATTATGGTCAAAAATGTAAGTTGTTACAAGGAAAAAGAAAAAAAAAATTACCAGTCTGTTTCAAATGTATTAAAAAAAAACAAAAAAAACAGCAATTTTATTTTAAAAAAAGACAAAACTTAGCCATAAAATAATCCACAAATTTACAATAAAGTGTCAAATGTACAAGAAAAGTCAATTTTACAAGAGGAAATTACAAATTTGAAGAAAATTGTTTCAAATTTAGATAAATTTACAGAGTAGAAAACTACAAGAAAATTGTTATAAATTTTAGAGAAAAAACTCAAACCAAGACTGAAGTCATCACTCAAGTTTTTAAGTGGGTGCTCTTGGTACCCTTAACTCAACTAGAAATTTTTGGATGTCTACTTTTAATTATTAATTTCAAAGCACTGCGTTTACTCCGGGATTTCTCCGATTTCCTCCCACATGCCAAAAACATGCAAGTTAGGTTAATTGGCATCAAAACTGGGATTCTAAATTGTCCTTAGGTATGACTGTGAGAGTGAATGGTCGTCTGTCTCTCTGTGTTGGCCCTGCAATGGACTGGTGATCTGTGACCCAAAAAGGATTAAGCGGAAGAAGATGAATGAATGCTTTTACACGAGTAGAATTTCTGGCTACTATACCCACCTCTGATCATATAATTTAAGTATTACGCTTATAAGTTTCTTCCTTCCCTACCCTCTCAATGGAAAAAAAAAAAAAAAAACTAGAATAAAAATACAAAAAAAATTCACATTTGTCATTTATGTAAACCATGACAAAACAAATCCTGCAGGACAAAACATGACACTTGATATTTTCTAACCTGTTTGTATACCACTATAGACAGCGAGAGAACCTGAATTAGACAGAGCTCAGAGAGGTCAAGATGAGACAGATGAGACAGAAGAGAGGAGCCAAGGAGAGGAAGTGTTCAGGCAGAGGGTCCAGGAGAGGTGAGAAAGAAGACACCAGTCAAAAGTCCAAACACAGGACGTCTGGGTGGGACCCCAATTGGCCCAATATTCCAACATTCAAGCCTCGGTTGTACAATACTTTAAATGATAAGTTCCATATGCAAAGTTACTGTGCAAATTTTTTTTTTAAAAAAAAGTATAAAATTAACATATTCTGGTTACAATAGTGTCATGTGTTTTCTGCCCCCCAGAAAAATATGTTGCCACCACGCCAAGGTCTTTAAGTCAGAGGAAACACTGGGAAGTCAAGAAATCATCAGGAAATGAGATTTATTTATATCAAAATGTAAACCATGACTAACAGCTACACAGAAGAAAACAAGGTTACAGATTTGCAGATTAATAAAGTGTACCATGAAAACCTTTTCAGAATGAAATTTAGAAACAGATTTAAATGAAAGCTGACCAGACAAAAGAAAATTCTTGGATATGAGGCAAAAGTCAAATGAAATTTCAAAGTTGGGGTGGTATGTAAGATGCAATTTAAAAAAAAAAACAAAAAAAAAAACAAAACATATGCTACAGTTCTTAGAGACTTTATTTTTACCTTGTGAGGTCCCATGACTTGAGGAACATAGGTGACGCTGTACGTCTTCTTTCCCTCATTGAACTCTGGTTTCAGCTGAACAGTAAACACACAAATATCATACAAAAGTTAGTAAATTTGACATAAACTAGGGTTGTACCTACATATTAGTTTATCCACAGATTTTTGTTGTGTTTTTAATAGATTTTCTAATTTTGTATTAAAAAATTCATATTTTTGGAAACCTCCTGTGGCTGTGACAAAAAATGCAAGGAGGAGGCTCAGCCCTCTCAGCATGGATCCATGGGGGGGGGGGGCAAAATAAAATATTAGGATAGTACATCGGGATTGTTTGTGAATATCTGGCTATCTGGTACTGTGGATAGTCTTAGTCTAAACAGAAGATTCTAGTCAAACTGACCTCCTCTCTGGTGCCGTCAGGCTGGTCCAGGTAAACTGTAACCTGACCCTGACCAGCACTAAACGTGTCAATGGTAAAAACAGCAGGCCGCAGTACTCTGTTTCCTGTTGGTTCAATACCTGTAGAGGAAGGGGGAAAAAAAAGCAAAACAAAGATTTGTCAGAACTCAAAGCAGCTCATTAAAAATCCAGATTAAACTAAACAGAAGTTTGACTAAAGGATTCCCGATCACACGCCATCTAGTCTAAAGTGCAAACCTCATTTATGTGCGTGTCCATGGGCGGATATTTCACATCACTGTTGGGGTGAGACAATAAACAACATTTTTTATGAGTAAATACTGAGGGGACACTATAGGCGTTACTGTAGACGGGGCACTACGCAAGACTGTTTAGTGGTCCCCATTTTTGAAATAGGGAAGAGTTCACACCCTAAAAACAAACATAAAAACTTGAATCATCGTCTAGACAAATTTTAACCAGTTACATAGATTTAACCAGCATCCATATGAATGTTGCAATTTCTAAAAACAAAAAGTCACAAATTTACAAGAAAAGCTGCTGCAAATTGATAAGTACTTCTTTTTTGTATTTAGCATTAGTGGTTGAAATGCATTTTATGCAACTTTGTTTTTTTCCCCCCCAAGTAAGGGTGGTGGGGGGGGGGGAACCTTACTCTTGTGCTCGTGTCCAAATCCATTTTGCTATTACAATAGCCGAAAAAACAGACTTGGCCCCTGTGAGAAGCATAGTTGTCCTAACTTTAATTTAGGTGTGTTTTGGGTGTAAACCAGGGGGTCTGCAACCTGCGACTCTGGAGCCACATGTGGCACTTTTGCCCATAATCAGTGGCTCCCTGAAGCCTTGACCCAAAAAACACTTTCATGAAAAGAAGCCATAAATGTCCAAGAAAAAGGTTGAACCCTCATGAGAATGTAATAAAACTATGATAAAACAGAAAATGTATACCAAAAAAAATCTCAACTTTAGAGAAAATTTCAGCTTTGATGAAGATGTATTTATAAATTTCCAACAAAAAGTCAAACTTTCTTTTTTCACAAAAAAAAAAATTACTGGAAAAAATGGTGGTGTGGCAAGGTTTCAGTACAATTGCTGAAAATAAGCCAGTCATAAGAATTTTACACTCCCAGATAGACTGAATGACTTATGTTGGTTTTAATAGCAGCAACAACAATGAGGCGCAGAAGCCCCTATCATCATCATCGACTGAGCAGGCACTCCAGGTGACAGCTGCCCAGGTTAGAAGAGTCTTCACCAGTGGCAATTCATGCAAAATGGCAGGACCTGACAACATTCCTGGGTGTGTGGTGAGGGAGTGTGCTGAACAGCTGAAGAATGTCTTTGCAGACATCTTTAATACCTTGCTCTCTCAGAGTGCTGTATCCACCTGCCTGAAGAGTGCCATTGAAATCAAAGCCTGCTTGCCTTAATGATTTTATGCCTGTAAAAATAGCACCAATAGTTGTGAAATGTTTTGAACGGCTAGTTCTGCAGCATTTTAGGGTTTTGCTCACTCCAGAGTTGAACCCCCTGGAGTTTGCATATAGAGCCAATTGCTTGACCAAAGACGCCATCTCCACTGCACTTCACCCCATCACCTCTGGAGGAGAGGAATACCCATGTTAGACTCCTCTTCAATTACTTCTCTTCTGCATTTAATACCATCATTCCAGGGCAGTTGGTGGAAAAACTACAGTTGCTGGGGGTGGACCCTGGAACCTGCAGCTGGGCTCTAAACTTCCTGACACAGAGGTAGCAACGAATCAAGGTGGACAGTTCCATTTCAAACACCAGAACTGTGAGCACAGGGTCTCCTCAGGGCTGTGTCTTGAGCTCCCTGCTGTTCAGCCTGCTCATTCATGACTGCCACACAGTACCAATTACATCATTAAGTTTGCTGATATGACGGTAGTGAGTCTGATCACTGAAAACAATGAGTCTACGTACAGAAAAGAGATGGACCAGTTAACATTATGGTGCAGATCCTATAACCTTCACCTCGATGTGGAAAAAAACTAAGGAGATTGTGATCGACTGCAGGGGGGCCAGCAAGCACCATCACACACCGCTGTTTGTTGGGGGCACTACTGTGGAGAAATGAACAATGTCAAGTTTGAGGATTGACCTAGCAAGTGACATGACCTTCAGTACCAACACCTGAGCCATTGTTAAAAAAGGCCCATCAACGGCTCTACTTTTTTTGGGTCATCCTTAAGGTCGTTGGTGTCCCCTTCTCCTCGGAGATTTACAACAAACGCTGTGCTAGCAGGGCCATTATCATTTAAGACTGTTACCACCCTTCCCACAGTTTAATCTCTCTCCTGTACTCAGGAAAGAGGTACAGGCATTTCCAGGCCATCTCCAAATCACACAGGCCCTACGGCGATGGTCCAGGGTTAAGCCAACACCCAGTGTCACTGCCACCACTATGTACTGTCTTATTATATAAAAAATTAAAAACTGGTCAAAATTCATTGCGATTAGGTTATAATTTTTACAGCTTTGTCCATCAAAATAATGGACAATTAGAAATTCTACAGTAAACCTTGTGGACGGTCAATTGTTATTTGGATAACGAGGGTGTATCCACAATGTGCCACCAGAAAATCACTGATGTTGGGTGCAAAGCACAACACAAATTATCTCTAAGTTATTAGGACCCAGAGAGGTTGAGGGGGCTTTCACACCTAACCCATTTGGTCAACACTTTAAGATGTTTCAGTTTGGTGAGGGACAAAAATTTTAGGTGTGCAAGCTCACCAAATGACGGTCTGGACCAAAGAGCTATAATTTGGTCTGGTAAAAAGAAAAGGAAACTTGGTCCAGTTTGTTTAGAGTGTGAAAGTAATTTTCAGAAAGATTTGGACTTTCGCACCAAACACAGGAAGTGAAGGCAGCTGATAAGAGGGGAAATTAGCCACAGTATGACTTTAAGAGAGGGAGAGACCCAGAATTTAATTGAAATATGATCTGTAAGTGGCATAGTTAATTAAAATAAAATAAAAAATGCTGAAACTTAGCAAATATTGTTGGATTGTAGGAGCAATGCCACCTGAAAATCATCACTGCTGATGAGAAGGACAACCTTTGTAATGAAGACCTAGATAATATTCTAGCCTCACCAAACTAATTCACCAACTAATATGATGGAGTCTGAACCAGTTTACACTTGAAGTGCAGTTACTGATGTGTCCAGAGCTGCAGAAAACACCTCGGAGGGTGAGTAGCATGTTTGCCAACTACCAGTCTGTGCTAACACAAACATTGTCATGACAACGTGTGTTACGTAAAGTTGTTTGATCTGCTTTGATGAAGAGCAGTGTGAAACCAAACCTAACCGGACCAAATGTAGCCAATGGAACAAAATAAAAACTTCAGTCTGGACTTTGGTGTGAACTTTCAAGTGTGAAAATGACCTAAAACAGTCAGCACCCTCTGCCATCAACACAAACATTTTGAGCAAGTTTACTCCAAAAAAAATCTGCATGGAGCCACATATTCGAGCGTCAAAACAAAGGTTAAACAGCCCAGACATGCTGTAAGAATAAAATTCAGCTTTAGCAATAGTAAAGTTTTTCTTTGTAAATTTAAGACCGCTGCTCCTCCACATTGAAAGGAGTCAGTTGAGGTGGTATGGGCATCTGATTAGGATGCCTCCTGGACGTCTCCCACTTGAGGTGTTTCAGGCACGTCCCACTGGGAGGAGACCCCGGGGCAGACCCAGGACTCGGTGGAGAGACTATGTCTCCCAGCTAGTCTGGGAACGCCTTGGTATCCCCTCTGAAGAGCTGGAGCAGGTGGCTGGGGAGAGGGAAGTCTGGGCTTCTCTGCTTGAACTGCTGCCTCCGCGACCCGGACCTCCGGAAAAGTGGTAGAAGATGGATGGATGGATGGATGAATTTAAGACTTCAGAGGCCAGAGAGCTGCTAAAAGCTCTATAGGAATGGAAACAGTTTTAGTGGATCACCCAGCGTCACCATTACTTCATCCGACTGTCTGCTGGGCCTCACACATTAATAATCCTGATGGGAGACTCCATTCATACCTATGTTTGCATATTAATAAAGGAAAAAAAATCACTGCTCCCATTTCCCAGGAAAAATACATGAAAGGTGGATTTTTTACACAGTACTGTTCATCTGTGCAGCACAGGAACTGGGAAAATATTTTTATGTGGTGATAGCTGAGTGAACTTTTCCATACATTTCCTCTGTAAGGTTACCATGGAGAAAAGGTGTTTGACCTGTGTGTGTGTGTCCCATTGTTAACCCACACAGCTGCCTTCCTGCTTCCAGAGCACCCTTTAGTCAACACACCGAGAACAACAAACTGAACTAATACCAAGAAGATGTGTGTTAGAAATGTTTTAGTGTGTGCTTCTGGGTGGTACCAGGTCCATATGCTCGAGCCTTCTTCGGGTTCAGTTTAGGTTTGAGTGGAGCGCCGGGCTTCAGTTTGGCTTTCGGGAACTGAGACAGGTAGGTCATCACAGACTGTTCATCTACTTTAGGGTTAATGATCTCCTCTGGAGTGATCACCTACACACACACACGCACACACACACAGTATTAGGGCCGCCATCAGGATTGTTCTCCAGAAACACACAAGAATGAAAACAGTTCCTCACACAGACACGTGTTTAAGCAACAGGCTGGAAAATATTAACCATGAGAATAAAGGAAAATTAATTCTGTCACATGGCAGATCTGTGGTAATTTTCCCCCATGATGCCTTATTGATGATGCTCATTGGAGATGTAAACGGTCTCTCTGGAAGGAATCTAACCTGTGGGATTCCCAGCCAGTCGTCAGCCAGCTGCATGGCCTCGGTGGCATTCTCCACTGGTTTGACCGGATCCCAGGTCTCCCAGTCTGGGCACAGACCTGCAGAGACAGAAAAAAAAATGTCAAAGAGATGTCTGATAAAACTGTACACTAATGATTACAGCAACTACCCAAGTGCCACGCACATTGTTATGCAGAGCTGGCTGTTCATGTTCTAACTCGGCAATCAAAGACGTTAATCCCATATCTAACAGAGCAGCGAATGCTGATGAAAGTTCATGAATGTCGCATTTTGGGGATTTCGTCAGGGTTAGTAAAAGGTTGCTAAACAATTTAACAGTTTAATGTATTTATGTAGTTAAATGTATTTTTCTGCAAACGGTTGCAAAATGTTGGCATGCACTTGAAAATGGTAAAGAACCTTTACAATAAAACTTTTGGCGACATCTGAGACTTTACCAACTTTACTACTGCTGCTACAACAACGGTCTGCAACCTGTGGCTTTGGAGCCACTTGCAGCAGTTGATCTCATACCGTCTCTATGGGGTAAAATGTTGATATAAATGACTAGAAAGCAGCCTCTTCCAAAGCAGCTCATTTTCTTCCACATATTTTTAATTCCAACAGCCTGATTTATTACCTCCACCAAGGAGGTTATGTTATTGGGGTGGTTTGTTAGCAGGATTACACAAAAACTACTGGATAGATTTAGATGGAATTTTCACCAGAGGCAGCTCTTGGGCCAAGGATGAACCCATTAAATTTTGGTGATTATCTGAGAGTGCATACCTCCACCAAGTACCTTGTTTGTATGTGTTCAGCAGGATTTCACAAAAACTACTTGATGGATTTGGCTGAAATTTTCACCAGAGGTGGTTCTTTGGCTACAAAGGATCCAAGAATGCATACCTCCTCCAAGGCTCTTCTCACAGTGAGCAAGAATCTTCCAAACTAGTGGATAGACTTGGCTGCAATTTTCACCAGACCTCGCTTGTGGCCTACACACAAACCCATTACATTTTAGAGGTGATCCATGATGGATGGAAGGAGCCTTGGCGGAGGTATGCGCTCCGAGTGCTTTTCTAGTTTACATTATGTGTTCACAAAGTCTTTAATGTCCATATATGATGTTATTGTCAATCATAGCAGAAGCCGAATAATTAGTCTGATATTTTCAAAGCCCATTTATGATCACACAAGAAAAAAAATGGATTATTGAAACTAGAGGGCAGTCAGAGTGAATACCTCTGCCAAGGTCTGTGTCAGCAGGATTATGGAAAAACCACTGGACAGATTTTGATTAAATTTTCACCAGAGGTGGCCCTTGGGCTACGGATGAACCCATTAGATTTTGGAGGTGATCCACGCCAGGATACTGATCCTGTATCACTTTTTCTACTTTCTTTACAGCTCTTCTGAGTCGCTTTGGTGCATTTCTCAGAACTGAAGTTTGAACAACATTAAGTGCATTTCTCAAAACAAAGTGTGCAAACTGCAAAACAGAGTAGATGACCTGTAAAAGTGTGTAATAGTCTGTGTCAAAAGCAAATATTTACAGTGCTGTGAAAAAGTATTTGCCCCCTTCCTGATTTCTTATATTTTTGCATATTTGTTACACCTAAATGGGTGGCGCCGTGGTGGAGTGGCTAGCACTGCAGCAGCACAGCAACTCACCCTTGGCCGGGGGATAAGCTAAGATAAGCCTTTATTAGTCCCACAATGGGGAAATTCCAGGATTGCAACAGCACAGGGATAGCAACACTCAGAGCAGCAATCAGAAGGCAAGAAAAAACAAGAGCAGCGAGTATACATATGTACATATAAACATAAATATATAGACACACGATGCGGAGCATTGCAGCTAGATGGAATAAATATATGAACATATAAACACACAGTGCGGAGCATTGTAGCTAGATGGAATAAATATATGAATATATAAACACACACAGTGCGGAGCATTGCAGCTAGATGGAACAAACAACAAAAACAACAACAAAAGTTGTCCAGGTCCTGAAGCAGCAAAGTAGCCCCAGATCATGACACTACCATCACCATGTTTGACTGTTTATACAATGTTCTTTTCATGAAATTCTGTGTTAGTTTTATGCCAGATAAAACAGGACACATGTCTTCCAAAAAGTTCAACTTTTGTCTCGTCATCCCTAGAATATTTTCCTAAAAGTCTTAAGGATCATCTAGATGTTTTCTGGCAAATGAGGGATGAGTCTTTGTGTTCTTTTTATTCAGTAGTGATTTTTGTCTTGGAACTCTCCCATGGATGTCATTTTTGCCCAGTCTCGTTCTTATTGTTCCATCGTGGACCAGAGTCTAAACTGAGGACAGTGAGACCTGCAGTTCTTTAGACATTGCTCTGGGTTTTTGTTTCTCATCCGTTCTTGAATTTCTTTAGATCACAGTGGGATGTGTTGCTTTTTGAGATCTTTTAGCCTACTTCAGGTTGTCAGACAGGTTCTATTGAAGTGAATTCTTGATTCAAGAAGTCTGGCAGTAATCAGGCTTGGGTACTGAAACCGAATTCAGCTTTCCGAAAAATATGGTTAATCAGTTAATTCATGATGTAAAAAGAGGGGCAATTATTTTTTCCCCACATAGGGCCAGGTAGGTTTGGATAGTGTTTTTGCCCTTTAATAAAAGAAATCATCATTTGAAAACTGCATTTTGTATTTATTCAGGTTATCTTTGATATTAAAATTTGTTTGATGATCTGAAACATTTAAGTGTGACAAATATGCCAAAATATAAGAAATCCGGAACGGGGCAAAGACTTTCACAGCACTGTATGCCAATGAAACTACCACTACCATCAGAATGAAGAGTCCTTATGTCATCTTTATGAATGAGACCATCAAAATGTTCAGCCATGTTGTTAATAGAACAGTTTACACTAAGTATTTTTTAATGAAAACTGTTGTGGCTTTTGGTAGCAGTGACTAAAAATGAAGAAGGCAACACTTTTTTTCCTGTGCTGAAGAGCAATTTCAAAACTATGTTACATATGACTGTGAGGGGAACAGACCGAAAAACACTGCATATGATTCAGTTTTTACTGTATTGTTTCTACTAAATTATGCATTTTGAAGTTTTAGAATAAGTATGCAGTATTTCTGTATGTACAGTACACATTTTTAGGTTACCTATATTCTCCTAACAAAATGTTTGGATAATCGATACAGTAGTTCGCCCAATATTTGGTTGAACCCTCCAACCAATTTCAGCCATTATAAGACCCTCCTTGCTGCGGACCCTGCTCATATGCATTATGTCCTTCCATTTTTGTATCAGAAATGGTAACTGTTCTGTAAAGGCTTTATATCTGCTGCCAACTGAAGGTTCATAGGATTCACCTCTGAGCTGTTCTAGAAAACTGGAAGGTCAGTGGTTGACCTAATTCTTAAAACACTCCCCTTCATAAGTAAAAGTTAAGATTCCCTTAAAAACAATCAATCTAATATTTACAAAAAAAAAATAATCGAAATGTATAAAATCTGCTTGGGTTAATGATGATGAGTTCAACACTTTTGCAAGAAAATTCAACAGAAATTTAAATTCTGTTCTGAGAAATGGACCAAAGCAACTCAGAAAAACTAACATTGTGAGATAGGGCCTTGGTGGAGGTGTGCACTGTTTGATCACCACCAAAATCTAATGGGGTCATCCATAGCCCAAGGACCACTTCTGGTGAAAATTTCATCAAATATCTGTTTAGTTTTTGTGTAATCCTGCTAAAAGACAGACAAACCACCCTGATTACATTACCTGCGTGGTGGAGGTAAGAAATTTGTCTAGAAATGATTAATACCCTATAACTCATGACACTCAAAAATAAACAATTTGGCATGTATGCATATTGCAATTGGTTTAAATCAAGAGCATTTTAATGTTACTGCTCTGAACTAATTGATAATAATGAACAGATATTAAATTAAATGCATCTGTAATTTATGAAACTCAAAGACTGTCCAAGAAAGAAAACACTAAAATGCAGATCCGGTTCACTTTATAAAAGTTATTTTCAGTTCAACATATGAGGGAGAGACAATAAAAATCAAAGTCACAAAAAGAAAATCAGTTTCTCAGTTTCTTGTTTTGAAGTCGGCTGCTCTTATTGAAGCCAACTTTCCAAATGATCTTGATTCACAACAGTACAAACACAGCAAGTGTCTGCTGATTTCCAGAGTCAACACAATCCTCACTGAACCGTGAGTCAGCGTTACATATTAGCAAGAAGTGCTGTGCTCACATAAGTTTTCCTACACAATACGTCAGGTGTGCAGGGGTCGGTGCTGGCATGAGCTCAAGATGTTGTATTAAAAGTCAGGCAGCACCTCTGGGTGTCCTTATTATATGATGAAAATTTGGATAAATTTTATCTCAATTTAAATTTATTTACACACATATGAGCGAACAGACCGTAAAAACAACCCATGGCAGAGTTTAAAAATAAAGAAAAAAGGCAAAATACATACAGACTTAAAACTTTTTACAGGGAAAAATTTACAGGAGTCAAAAGTTCATGGGTTGTTTGATCATTTAAGAAAAAAATAGCAAGAAAAAAAGTTGTACATTTAAATTAACAAGCTCCAGTTTTGTAAAAAGGTCAACTCAAGTCAGTCCACTGAGAGAAGAAAGATAATCCCAGATCTTCACTGTGGATTAGATCATCCAGACTGAATAGTGAACGCTTTACACCGGTACCGGGGATGGGCCTACCTGGTGCACAGCTGTCCACCAGAGCTCCCAGAGCTTTTCCGTTCCTCCAGTCCTCATTGAAGTTGGTAATGGGCAGGTCGGGGACTTTGTGTTGGATCCAGCCCAGCAGACGCTGTTTAGGTGTCTTTGAATCTCCCTGAACACAAACAGAGCAGAGTCAGTCTGGACCTGGATATGCATCTACAGTTAGGCCCATATATACGTATCTGGACACTAACAAGTTTTGTTATTTCACCTGTTTGTAATTCCAAAACTGCAATGCCAATTTGGATGTAAATACCCTCAAATTAAAGCTGAGCGTCTGCACTTTAAACCCACTTGATTATATACAACTGTATCTTAAACGTGTTTTGGTAAACAGCTAAAATAAAACTTGTCAGTGTCCAAACATATACGGACCTCACTGCACGTCTGATTTAACCTCACAGAGTGAAGGACTCCAGTCACTTAGGGTGTCTATCAGAATACGCTAAAGGAAGATCAGGATCAGTGTAATACAAATTTACATGATGTAGCCAATTCAAGTGGAAATAGGAAGGTTAAAAAAATTCATATTAAAAAAATGAAAATGTTGCCAATTTATGAAGGTTGGGCATTTAAAGAATAGCATAGTCAAAAAAAAAAAAAATCACATTTAAGTGAACAAAAAAAGCTCAATTTACATGAAAAATCACCCATTAGACAAAAATCAGCAAATATAAATGTGGAAAAACAACAAATTTGAGTTATTTTTAAATTTACAAGGAAAAGTCTGTTTGGTAAGCTGCAAATTTATGAGAATTCAGTCTCAAAAGTAGCAAATCTACAATTTAAAAAAAACCAAAACCCTCACACACAGATGTTTATTCAGGTGTGAGGCTTTTAATCTGGTGGATTTTACCTCTCCCTCCTCACCCTCCCACATGGGCATGGAGATTGAGTAGTGCAGGATCAGGGTCCAGACCAAACCCAGGATCAGCTTCAGATTCCCATCCACAATGGCTTTAGAGTCTAAAAGAAACAACAAAAACCACGTTGTTAATAATTTTACACAAAAACTCATGCGATACTGATGAGTCTGACTCGGTAACATTCAGCCACGTGGTATCCCATCTCTGGACGGGGTGGTGAAGTTCTCTGATCACCCTGTCCTTGTGTTGTAAAAAGTTAGGTTTAGAGACACGGGTTAAGTTGAGCCAAATCCACTATGAGACCTAGACCACTGTGATCCTGCTGATAAGTTTTCTTTTCCGATTACCAACTGGTGACTTAAAGGTACCTTAAAATTTTAAAAGATCGATTCGGCGTAAATCACGATACTTGGAACTGACAATGATGCACTGATGTCTAAACGCACATATTGATCTTTTATTTTAATAATATACTGTAGATTTCTGTAAAATGATACAAATTCTTGGGTAGTAATTACCCAATTGAGTTCTCAGTCCACTACATAGTGCAAAGTAAGCACAAGGTCAAGAGAAGTCATAGCTCATCTCGCAAGATGTGCAGCCAGGCGTACCAATTAAAAGAGAACGGAGAAACAACACCAGTGGAAGAACTTAAAAACATGTGGAAAAGCTGAGTTAATGTCGGGCTTATTTTGGATTTTATAACTTAATAAAAGACCCTGACATAACACACTTAACCTGTGAGGAGCACTGCACAAAAACCACCACCCACTCCTCTCAGCACCACTTGGCAGCAGCAGTTAGCTGTGGACAGCCAGGCTATGTGCGAGGCATGTGCAGTACATGTACGGAGCACGTTCTGTGCGGGGCTGCGGCTGTTGACGAAGGTACATAGGACAAAAGCAGGGTTTATGCTCCACCTCCACTCTGCGCATCTGCTCAAGCACAAGTCTTGCATGTCGGAAATTGCATCATCATCTCCAGTCTGCTAGGCTTTGCGGGGCCCCTCCGCAGCAGAGCACATGCAGCCCAAGTTTGTGACTGCATCACCTGTGCGGGTTGATTTGCATGTGCAAATCCAACCTACCATTCATGAGGTAGCACTACCGACACAGCATACAAAGTCAAAGTAGACGAAGAATTCAATTAAACTTTATTTATATAGCGCCATTTCACAACAACAGTCATCTCATAGCACTATCAACTGTAGGGGAAACCCCCACAGTTGCAGAAAAAACCCAGCAATCAGGCGATCCCCTGTGAGCAAACACTTGGCGATGGTGGAGAAGAAAAACTCCCTTTTAACAAGAAGAAACCTGAAGCAGAACCAGGCTCAGGGAGGGGCAGTCATCTGCTGCGACTGGCTGGGGGGTGAGGGGATAGAGAAGATGAAACGAACAGACATGTAGAGAGCAAACAGCACGATGGGGACTCAATCTATGGGAGAGAACAAACAGATGTTAATGACCAGCAAAAAATAAATAAAAAAAAAATTTCATTGAGAGTGAAGAAAGGAGTGAACCCCAGTGCATTATTGGAGGTCCCCCGGCTGTCTAAACCTATTAACAGCATAACTAAGGGAGGGTTCAGAGACACATGATCCCTCCCTAATTGTAGGCTATATCAAAAAGGAAGGTTTTAACCCTATTCTTAAAAACAGATCAAGTCTGACTCCCGAATCCAGATTGGCAGCTGGTTCCACAGGAGAGGAGCTTGATAACTGAAGGCTCTGCCTCCCATTGTACTTTTGGAGATTCTAGGTATTACAAGTAATCCAGCATTTTGGGAGCATAGTGCTCTGTTAGGATAATAGGGTAGTATCAGATCTTTTAAATAAAAAGGGGCCTGATTGTTTAGAGCTTTGTAAGTAAGAAGAAGGATTTTAAACTTAATTCTAAACTCTATGGGAAGCCAATGAAGGGAGGCCAGAACCGGAGAGATATGATCTCTCTTTCTAGTACCTGTTAAAACTTATTGCAGCATTTTGGATCAAATGAAGACTTTTTAAAGATGTTTTAGGACAACCTGATAAAGAGTTACAATAATCTAATCTACAGCTAACAAAAACGAGGATCAGTTTCTCAGCATCACTCTGAGACAAGATGCTCCTAATCTTGGCAGTATTACGCAAACAATAGAAGGCAGTCTTAGAAACAAATTTAATATGTGAATTGAAAGACAGATCTTGATCAAAAATAACTCCAAGGTTCCTCACAGAGCTATTAAGAGAAAGAGTAACCACATCCAAACTAAAAAGGAAGAAGACACAAAGGAAAATGAAATAAGACAGAAGCACACCATAATACCTTCTTTTTTAGATCATTCCACCAAATGCTTCTTCTCACCTAGGTGCATTTACCATTGCTGTTGCTAATGTGGGTGGCTTTTGCTTTTCTTCCGTTTTGTATAGCTGGTGAACAAACTACCACTGGGGTGAAACTGCAGATGACGCTGGACCTAGCTGATGGGGGGGGGGGGGGGGTATATAAACAGCCTCATGCACACTGGTCTTGTCCAAAACATAGGCATGTTGAGATGCGCGGAGCAGAGATGGAGTATAAGCGAGGTTTAACAGCAGACAGGACTGGTAGCAGGACACATGTGTGGCACACATATGAAGCATGTTCCATACAGTGCATGTACAGTACACAGATGTTCCGCAAGGGGGGCCCGTCCGTACCGTGTTTTAGTAGGCATCAAAAATGCATTAAATCTATTTATCAAAACCATACAGCTCTGACAAAAATTAATGGTAGATTAACAAAACAAAACTCAAGAGAGGCACTCGTCAAGGATGCTGCTTCTTATGTTAAGTTATGAACGGATTTTGATTAAATTTTCAGGAAAGGTGTGTAATGGCACGGGGAACAGATGATTAGATTTTTGTGGGGATCCGGATTATGATTTGGATCCAGGAATTTTTTGAAAATATTTATATATTATATATTAATATTGTGCTTTTCATATACTGCTCCTTTAAGATGTGTCCATGGCATTACATGCGTGGTCACGCACCTCCGCAATCCGGAAGCAGTGCACTCTTACCAAACATTGCAGAGAAAGTAAAACGACTTGGAATAAAAAGGAATGTGGTCTCCATCCACATAGTATGTGATGATATTTCATCTGAAGATGCCAAGAAAAAGCAAGCCAAGTGTGCGGTTTAAGATGGGGTTTGGTGTGCGTGCAACCGTAACTCCGGCCGGCAGAAAAGGATGTCGTTGCGAGCCACGTGATCCACACAGTATGTAAACACAGTAAACTTCAGCACTGGACAATGTTTAATTTTTTTGCTTGTGAAATCACAATAGGCCTGTTCTATTATGCTCATTTACTATGCACCGGAGTGATATATCACACTGTTGTGTAATATTGCTTAATAATTATGAACCTTATCAGTAAACTGTAAGGGAGAAGATGCCAATGTATGGTCAATACAATTATGACAGGCTTGTTATAATGTAGTCCTATTGCTGTGGCTGCTGTTTCTCTGTTAACAGGATCACGCAAAAACTCCGAGAGGGCTTTGGATGACATTTCCACCAGAGGTGGCTCTTGGTGCAAAGATGAACTCATTAGATGGACGTGATCCGTGAGTGCATACCTCCACCAAGGCCCTATCTCGCAATGTACAGATGGACGGCGATATGGACAAAAAGTGACGGAGGGGAGGACAAAGGGAGGGAGGAACGGAGCCTTGGCAGAGGAATGCACTCTGAGTGTCCTCTAGTATTATTAATTATTACTTTAACACAAATTTTGCTTGAGCTCCCAGCAGGACTGAAAATGTTTTTATGTAGTTTAGGTTAGCTCATTCAAATATTTTAAAGCCACAGGTGGCTCTTGGCCTACACACAAACCCATTGCATTTTGGAGGCGATCCATGAGGGATGGAAGGAGCCTTGGTGGAGGTATGCACTCAGTGCTTTTCTAGCAAAACAAAATGAACAAAACTCTCACACACCTGAGAACAGTGATATAGAGGCCAACCACACGGTGAGACTGTCGCATTACAAAAAGGCAATAAATAACAGCAATTCCAGTTGAATATACAAGATTTTTTTTTTTAAAAAAAAAGAAACTAAATTAAAAAAAATAAATAAGCAAGCTAAAAAGAACACCCCATGCATAATTAATAATAAATTCTGCCAGGTAAGGACTTGCCAACTCCTCCCCTGACCTAAATTTAAAATGAAAATGGCTGTGGGAATACACACGTGGACAAAATTGTTGGTACCCCTCTGTTAATGAAAGAAAAACCCACAATGGTCACAGAAATAACTTGAATCTGGCAAAAGTGGTAATAAATAAAAATTCTATGAAAATTAACCAATGAAAATTGGTTGTGGGTTTTTCTTTCATTAACAGAGGGGTACCAACAACTTTGTCCACGGCTGTAAAAGAACATTTTTACCTTCAGTTCCAGCAGGGGGGGACCTAAACCTGGCGCCAGAGGGCAAAGTCTGAAATTCAGTTAACAAGGGGTGGCGGGTATCTGACAATACTTTTTGCCTTCTCCACCTGTCTAGTCAACAGATCAGAGAGCATGCCCTGCTGTACCCCAAAATCTTGCTGCTCATGTTTAAAATTTTAGCTAGTGTTTTTTTTTTTAAACTTAATACTCAGGTTCCCATATGAAACAAATCAGTGAGAATGTAAGAACAGATTCAATACAGTATTTGTAAAAAATGGTCATAAGGGACCTGTCCACATGAAAAAAAAAAGTTTCCAGAAACAAAAAAGTACTGCTGACCTTTTTCACACAAAACGTCAGTGTTTTCATGAAAATTCAATTTCTTATCAATTATGGTCCCCAGATACTTGTAGCTCTCCACAGTATTACCTGGCCCTTGATGGTGGTCTGGGAGGAAATGGGCTGTCTCCTAAAGTCACATTTCCTTTGTTTTGTCAACATTTAGTTGCAAAAAAAGACTTGTCACACCAATGAACAAAATCAATAACCACAGGGCCATGGTTGTGGTTAATGATTAGGTACCTGCAGCTTAAGAGACTACTTTCTGAAAGAAAAAGTTCTCAGACCTCATATGGTTTATTGGATTAGAGGTTTAAAATGTATGAAGGGACCCACTTCAAGGGAATTTCAGCACTATATAAAACCTTACAAGAAAACACACAAATGTCAATTATATAAAAAGCTAAGAGGGAGAAGGACATAAAAACTGAAATAACAAATGAAGACTGTGCAGCTATGTGCAAAACTCAGTACTCAACAAATTCCAGACTGTGGAGAGTGTTTGGGTATAAACATTTCATCTGATTCTTTATTACAGCAAAGAGTAAAAGCAAACAAGCCTCAGTTCATCTTCCATGCTGGAGACAGTGTGGAAGTAGAGATGCATACCATACACATGTGCTTTGGGAGTGTCAAAAACTGCAAGGTTTTTGGAACAATGTGAATTTTGCATTGGAAATATGCTGGGGTATCAAATACTGAGGAATTTTATCTTGAAAACCTTAAGAATCCTGTCCTGCCATATGATTTGCATTTGACCAAGATACTATTGATTGCTTGTGGAAAAAAAGCTATAACAAGAAAGTGGTGTCAGCTGGACTCCCTTCTACAAAACAATGGCTGGACATCAATAGAGAAATAGTATTTAGTCAGCCACCAATTGTGCAAGTTCTCCCACTTAAAAGATGAGAGGTCTCCAATTTTCATCATAGGTATACCTCAACTATGAGAGACAAAATGAGAAAAAAAAAATCCAGAAAACCACATTGTCTGATTTTTAAAGAATTTATTTGCAAATTATGGTGGAAAATAAGTATTTGGTCACCTACAAACAAGCAAGATTTCTGGCTCTCACAGACCTGTAACAACTTCTTTAAGAGGCTCCTCTGTCCTCCACTCGTTACCTGTATTAATGGCACCCGTTTGAAATCGTTATCAGTATAAAAGACACCTGTCCACAACCTCAAACAGTCAGACTCCAAACTCCACTATGGCCAAGACCAAAGAGCTGTCAAAGGACACCAGAAACAAAATTGTAGACCTGCATCAGGCTGGGAAGACTGAATCTGCAATAGGTAAGCAGCTTCGTGTGAAGAAATCAACTGTGGGAGCAATTATTAGAAAACGGAAGACATACAAGACCACTGATAATCTCCCTCAATCTGGGGCTCCACTCAAGATCTCACCCCGTGGGGTCAAAATGATCACGAGAACGGTGAGCAAAAATCCCAGAACCACACGGGGGGACCTAGTGAATGACCTGCAGAGAGCTGGGACCAAAGTAACAAAAGCTACCATCAGTAACACACTACGCCGCCAGGGACTCAAATCCTGCAGTGCCAGACGTGGCCCCCTGCTTAAGCCAGTACATGTCCAGGCCCGTCTGAAGTTTGCTAGAGAGCATTTGGATGATCCAGAAGAGGACTGGGAGAATGTCATATGGTCAGATGAAACCAAAATACAACTTTTTGTTAAAAACTCAACTTGTCGTGTTTGGAGGAGAAAGAATGCCGAGTTGCATCCAAAGATCACCATATCTACTGTGAAGCATGGGGGTGGAAACATGATACTTTGGGGCTGTTTTTCTGCAAAGGGACCAGGACGACTGATCCGTGTAAAGGAAAGAATGACTGGGGCCATGTATCGTGAGATTTCGAGTGAAAACCTCCTTCCATCAGCAAGGCCATTGAAGATGAAACGTGGCTGGGTCTTTCAGCATGACAATGATCCCAAACACACCGCCCGGGCAACGAAGGAGTGGCTTCGTAAGAAGCATTTCAAGGTCCTGGAGTGACCTAGACAGTCTCCAGATCTCAACACCATAGAAAATCTTTGGAGGGAGTTGAAAGTCTGTGTTGCCCAGCGACAGCCCCAAAACATCACTGCTCTAGAGGAGATCTGCATGGAGGAATGGGCCAAAATGCCAGCAACAGTGTGTGAAAACCTTGTGAAGACTTACAGAAAACGTTTGACCTCTGTCATTGCCAACAAAGGGTACATAAAGTATTGAGATGAACTTTTGTTATTGACCAAATACTTATTTTCCACCATAATTTGCAAATAAATTCTTTAAACATTAGACAATGTGATTTTCTGGATTTTTTTTTCTAATTTTGTCTCTCATAGTTGAGGTATACCTATGATGAAAATTGGAGACCTCTCATCTTTTACAGTGGAAGAACTTGCACAATTGGTGGCTGACTAAATACTTTTTTGCCCCACTGTATATACAATGAAAAAATGACATTTATTCGAAGACTGAAGTAAGACATTTGTCAACAAGTGTGAAAAATGGACATTAAAAAGTCTGAAAGAATATACACCGACAGAGGACGTTGTATATATATTGGACCATCACAACCAGGTTTTTGTTTGTTAGAGAACCACCTCTTCACATGGTGGTGTCTTTTTGAGCAAGTGTGGTTTTGATGAACTGAGCAACTCACCCTTGGCCGGGGGATCCTGGGTTCGATCCCAGCCCCCGACCAACAGTGATCTGTGTGGAGTTTGCATGTTCTCCAAAGATGCTGGGATAGGCTCCAGCTCCCCCCGCAACCCGAAAAAGATTAAGCAGAAGAAGATGGATGGATGAATGACAACTGAAAGTTTGAATGAGTGTTCTCATTTATTGCCATGTCAGCATCTATGGCCATTTCATGGCAAAATGGAATAAAACCAATACAAAAACTGAGTCAAGAATATGATATCCAGATAGATAAAGAAAAATAAGTTATAAGAAGAAGAAGCCAACTTTATTGTCAATCCATACAGCCAATCATGTACAGTAGAACAAAATTACATTTCTCCCATCTACAATGTTAATCACATCTAGAATCCGAGGGGCTGCTGCCATGCAAGACGTCGCCACAAACAACTTTTTCCTTCCCCCATTCTATTACGCTGAGCACCAAGCAAGAAGGTGGGAAATACCATTTTTATATGGTCTTTGGTATGACCCAGCCGGGGCTTGAACCCACAATGTCCCAGCTGTGGGGCGGATGCTCTACTACTAGGTCACCACTCCAATAGTATAATAATTATACAACAGTTAGTTGCGACCAAACAATTTGATTGGACAATAGGGATTCCAGACGTTACTGAAATCCCCGATAATTGCACTCCAGTTTCACCAGATATGTATCACTCCGCTTCAAAGGTGTTCTAGTAACTGTTAATTACTAACCATTATTTATCGTTGACTCCTGGTTGGCACTTTACGGCAACATTAATGGAATACAGCAAAACGATGGACATTGTTCCGAATATAACATTTGAGTTAAATTATGAATGTCATCAGAAGAGGAGGAGGAGGAGAAGGGAAGAAGCAAGGCTATTTCCAGGGAAACCTCCCGGTGTGCAGGAATTTCATCAGCTGACCTGGACAATCTGGAGAAAAACAAAAACTAGGATAACATTGTAAAACCTTAATACTTTTGTAGTGATGGACTCTTTCATCTGAAAATGCTAAGAAAAGCGAGCGAAGTGTGCCAAAGAAATCGCTACGAACCATCACCTAGCTTCCGGTGTTGTGCCCCACAGTTTGATCTCCAGTTTTCTGCAGTACGACTCAACAGGTACATGTTTTGTAAACACTTATTACTTTTGCACTTGACAATATTTGTCTACATGTGTGTGAAATAACAATGGCCGTCTTCATGCTGACTGAGATATTTAGCAGCAGTTACTGACTACATTTAGAAGGGACTATTTTTTCTCAACTGCACAAAATAACTAGTTAAACAAATCAATGTTTTGTCTAGTATCGCTGTCATTTAATAAATTGTGCTTGCAAAACTGCTGTATAAAAGCAGTATTACACTCAAGTTCATTACGGTACCATAATTATACTCACTATGGCTATGCGGAGGGCGTGAGACGTATCATAGCCGCAGTTAGTATAATCACGATACCAAACTCACTCTCGTGTAATATTGGTTAAATGTATTGTATATGCAAGGTAGCAGCAAGATTGAAGCCAACCCAAGAGGGAGAGGGGCTGATTGCAGTACAGACCATTACGTGGTTAGACCCAGAGTTGCCCCCAGCATCAGGAAAAAGCAAAACAGATCATGTGGGAAAGCAAGACATGCTGAACACAAACACCTTAAGAGAAGACAAAATCAAGCAAGAACTAAAAGAAAACCTAGAAGCAAAGCTTAAAAGATGGGATAAGACCGGTGTCCTCAATCTGGATGAAAAATGGGAGAGCTTGGAGACAAAAGTGTATGAAATAGCGCAGCAAGTTCTGGGCAAACTAAGCCGCAGACTGGTTTTCAGAAAATGACAACACCTTGCAAACATTGCTGGAAGACTGAAACAAAGCACAACAAAGTAACTCCAGTGTAACACAAGATCAAATAAAGGACAGCTGCAGAAGGCATGAAAGGAATGCCGAAGGTACACCAGGAAACTGAAGTCAGACTAGTAGGAGGCCAAAGCCGATGAGCTATAAAATCATGCAGACAAAAACGATATGAAAGCCTTCTATGAAAGCCTAAAGGAGGTCTTCGGACCACAAAAGAGGGACCACAAAGCCAATAGCTTTGGATGGCATGACTGTTCTCCAGGAGAGGGAAGAAATCCTTCAGAGATTTGCTTGCCATTTCAACGGTCTTCTCAATGTGCCTGGTGAAGCTGATGTAGCTGTGATTGAGATGGTCACCCATCATCATCATCACAGCAGTCTGCCGGGGGCGGCAATGACTTTCATTTAGGTCTGATCAGATTCCTCCATGCAGCTCCGTAATTCGCCTTCCGCTGCCAGGAACTCCTGACCTTGTTAACCCGGGCGACGTCCGAGCCGGTATGAGTTGCTGTCTGACTGACCATTTCATGAAACTGCTTGCAAAGTATTTGAGTACCGCTAGCTTTTGCTGGACTAGTGGCACATTCTTGGCAGATAGAGGTATTATCAGTGGCAAGGACAGGCCAAGTCAAACTGACTCCAGTATCTGTTGCAGTGACCTAGCAGCCTGTAATACCATCACTAGATGAGGTCCCTGACTGAGGAGTTCACAGATGGCACAGACATGATGAAGGAAGGCAAATCTCCTGGAATGTGTGGTATCCCTGCAAAGGTTTGTTAACACGGAGGCTTGAAACTCAAACACTGCCTATATGATATCACAACAACGATAGAGCACTCTGAGAAAGTTCAAGACTGGAAAGATGCAAGTATTGTGCTCATTTTCAAGAAGGGATGCAGAATGGACTGTGGTAATTAGAGCGATCTCTCCTCTCGATTGCAGGGAAGATCCTGGCTCGTATTTTGCTAAACAGGTTAAACAAATACATCAGCCCCCGTGTCTTGCCCGAAAGTCAATGTGGCTTTTGGAGTGGGCAAAGCACCACAGACATGATCTTCTGCCTCCGACAAGTACAGGAAAATGTGTTGAACAAAACATGCCTCTGTATGTTGTGTTTATAGATTTCACGAAAGCATTTGACACGGTATCCAGAACCGGTCTTTGGAAAGTTCTTGAGAAACATGTTATGTCTAGCAAAGTTTGTCAATCTTACCAAGTCCTTACATGTAGGTATGCAGGCATCCGTCTCATATGGGAATGAACATTCAAAGGAATTTTCAGTGACCAATGGTGTCAAACAAGGGTGCGTGCTTGCACCAATACGGTTCTCGCTCTACTTTGCCGCAATGCTTCAAGTGGCCTTTACTGGTGTAGCAGAAGGAATAAATCTCCAGACACGTCATGATGGTGACCCATTTAAACTTGCACACTTTCAATCTAAAACTCATACTTCCAAGATTGTTCTCCACAAAATGCTTTTTGCTGATAGCCGTGCATTGGTGGCCCATAGTGCGGAAGCTATGCAAGTACTAGTAGACTGCTTTGCTCAAGCTGCCTCACAGTTCAGGTCAAAAATTAACATCAACAGACTTCCGGTCTGGACACCATGGTGATAGCAGCTTAACGCTGAAGCTCCCAGACACGATCCGTGAAAATACCTTGAAAATCAGATTTAACGGATTTTTGGAAGAGTGAAAATCAAAAGACAAAGTCATTATGCCTAAAGGAAAACAGAAGAGACTGTGGCACATATGTTGGGTACATATTTTCCACAAATGTATTGCTGTATGTTTATTGTGTGCTTCACGTCTCGAGGGACAAAAGGACTGAGTCTGCAGGAGATATCGAGAAGGTGTGAGATTTGGCCTTTGTCTCAGAGAGATGCCCTGGAGGGATTTCCGGACCATCGAAGGCTAAGGGACAATGGTGGAAGATCAAAAGGGTTAAATTGCGACTGGGATTAAGTACCATGTGACTGTATGTTTGCTTAGACACCATGTGACTTGAGTTTCGATGTTCCGGGATATAAAAGAGCGACATGATATTGATCTGTCTCTTTTCTTGCTTGGAGATTGTTAGAGTATGTGTTCTGTTAATAAAGCTGAACCTGAGAAATAAACTCAGCCTCATCCTTGAGCACATCCTCTACACTGGTGACCCTAAGACGAATTATGGCCAGTGGCGATTCCCCTGCACCAGACTCATCAGGAGCCAGCCAGGATAATGCAGCTACCACAGTCCAGCTACCTGATTTCTGGCAGCATAGCCCGCGCTCCTGGTTTAACACAGTCGAGGCACAGTTCCATCTTCGGGGAATTTCGGCAGACGCCACGAAATTCTACCATGTGGTTGCAAAGCTGGACAGCCACACAGCCCAGCGGGTAGAGAGCCTGATTAACCACCCGCCAGATGATGACAAGTATGGCGCATTGAAAGCTGCTCTCATCCGTTCCTTCACCCCCTCGCTGGAGAGCGAGCAGAGAAGCTCCTGGCGTTGACTGAGGACGAGGTCAAGAGACCTGCAGACCTGATGGCAAAGATGCTGAGTTTGAGAGACTCTGAAGATGATGGTTTTATTTTCGCCCACCTTTTCCTCAGGACACTACCGTCAGCGGTGAGAGTTACCCTGGCCAATTCACAGCTGCTGGCCCAATGAGACTACCACAAGCTTGGCCAGGAGGCGCAGCGACTCGTCGACGCCCATAGGTGACACACTGCCATGACCGCAGCAGCGGAGCTGAGCGCAACATCCGGAGATGGCAGGGGGCCAGAGGCTGCAGCACCAGACTCACTGACGACAGCAGCAGCGGAGACCAGGAGACGCGGAGCGGGCGACGTCCTTTGCTTTTACCATCGCCATTTTGCCGAGAGGGCACGCAAGTGCATTCCACCGTGCCAGTTCAAGCGAACGGGAAACGCCAAGACCGAGAAGTCGGTAGCAGCTGCGGCTCTTGGTGAAAAGAACAAGCTGCTCTAACTGAGGGACGCGCGATCAGGGAGGCACTTCCTTGTGGACACAGGCTCCCAGCTGAGTTTCATCACACCTTCCTACGCTGACCGGCTGGCACCTTCCAGTGGTCCCGTGGTGTCGGCAGCGAACGGCTCGGCGATTAAGACCTTCGGGGAGAAGACTCTGCTTCTGTCTCTACACGGCCGAACATTCGAGTGGACTTTCGTCATAGCGGCAGTCAATTTCAACATGTTAGGTGCTGATTTTTTGTGCTCACATGGTTTATTGGTTGATCTTGCTAATAGACGTCTGGTTAATGCACTGTCTTTTCACTCTATTCCCTGCACAGCCCGGGTGGCCCCGCCGACTGCACAGGCCAACGTCACAGCTGCGGGTGGTAAGTTCCACGCACTACTCACTCAGTTCCCAGCACTCACAGTCCCAACGTTTTCGGCGACAGTGGCTAAACATGGGGTGGAACATTTTATCACTACCACCGGGCCGCCCGTTTTTGCAAAAGCTCGGCACTTGGACTCAGCTAAACTGGCCATAGCGCGCGAGGAGTTCGCCAACTTGGAAAAACTGGGCATCATTAGACGTTCTAAAAGCCCCTGGGCTTCATCGCTACACATGATCCCGAAGGCTGATTGTTCGTGGCGGCCTTGCGGTGATTTCCGCAGGTTGAATAACGCCTCAGCACACGACCGCTACCCGATTCCGCACATCCAAGATTTTTCGGTTCATTTGGCGGGGGCGCGCATTTTTTCTAAAATACACTTGGTGCGTGGTTACCATTAGGTCCCAGTGCGCGCTCAGGATATACCCAAAACAGCGGTTATAACTCCTTTCGGGCTTTTTGAGTTTTTGCGCATGCCTTTTGGACTCAAGGGTGCCGCGCAGACGTTCCAGCGTATGATGGACGCGGTTCTACGCGACCTCCCTTTCGTGTTAGTCTACTTGGATGACATTTTGGTAGCCAGCACGTCCGAAGACGAACACGAAAGCCACCTCTCAGCGGTTTTTCGGAGGCTGGCAGAGCACGGGTTAATAATTAACCCAACGAAGTGTCAGTTTGGGGTGGTGCAAATTGATTTTTTTGGGGGCATCGCGTTTCGCCAGAGCGGTCCCTCTGCCCGATAAAGTACGCGCAATAACAGATTTTCCCCGACCTCAAATGGTCAAAGCTTTACAGGAGTTTTTGGGAATGGTGAATTTTTATAACCGTTTCCTCCCAAGCGCAGCGCAGCTCATGCAACCATTGTATGCTGCACTAAAGAAGCAAAAACCCACAAATAAAATCGAATGGTCTCCTGAGCGGGAGCGCGCATTTTCCCAAGTTAAATCAGCCCTGGCAAACGCGGTTTTGTTGGCACACCCAGTCCCAACGGCCCGCATGGCGCTCACCACTGATGCTTCCGATTTAGCGGTGGGGGCGGTCGTTGAGCAGTTTGTAGCAGGGACCTGGCAGCCGCTCGCGTTTCTTAGCAAAACCTTGCGCGATAGCGAGCGAAAATACAGCGCGTTCGACAGGGAGCTGTTGGCCCTACACTTGGCCATCCGCCATTTCCAGTTCTGGCTGGAAGGGCGCCGTTTCACCGTGTTCGTGGACCACAAGCCGCTAACATTTGTGATGGCCAAGATTTCAGAACCTTGGTCGGGCCGGCAGCAAAGACAGCTGGCCGCGATATTGGAGTTCACCACCGATATCCAGCATGTCGCAGGTAAACATAATGTGGTGGCAGACTCTCTCTCGCGTGCTGTGGCGGCGCCAGGCCCCATGGGGGCAGACTCTGCAGCCGTGGCCACGGGCCAGGGTAGCGACGCGGAAGCGCACGCAGCCCCGGTCCGCGTAGGTTTAGATTATGCAGCCATGGCCGTGGAGCAGGTTAGCAATGCGGATGTGCGCGCGCTCCAGTCTGGACCAACAGGGTTAAGGCTGGAGCACAGGGTGCAGCAAGTTGGTATGCCCCCCCTAATCTGCGATGTCTCCACGGGACGGCTGCGTCCCGTGGTACCAGCTGCGTGGCGCCGTCGCGTTTTTGACTCGGTCTATTCCCTGGCGCACCAGGGGGTGCGCGCATCGATCAAGATGGTGGGGGAGAAATTTGTTTGGCCGGGGTTGCGCAAACAGG